>OY992505.1:19685423-20885423 GCA_963921215.1 Scoparia ambigualis
AACTACTTTTTCTCTGTGCCTGTTCGTTGTTTTACAAAGATTAACCAAATCCAATATTAAGGGTCAACGATCATAAGACCGCCGGCGGTCGCGAAACAATTGATTTTTAATTGTGTCTGGTTTTACGATCCTCAAGGGGTTAATTGTATGATGATAACAGAAAATCAGTATTAGTGACATAAGGAGAGGCCTCTGGACATTCAGAATAAGTACATCTTAGTCATTTTCAAAACTGAAAGTACTGACGTACCTACTTCATCAAGTGACGTTCTCGCTTTATCTTACCTAAACCTATATAAAAGAAGAGAGAGGTCTTCTGTTCTGTGCACCCTTTACCGCATACTAAACCATATATGGATGTCAAAATTTATGATTTTTTCTTAGGCTAATTTAAAAATCTAACTTTTAATATCGAAATTAGCATATTGTCATGAAATCATATAAATATTATATCTTATTTATTAATGGCTATTGCGTTTAGCATTTAAGCCAATTTCAAGTGGTATATATTTTTTAAGTACCTACATTTAATATTGTACGGTAGATTAAAATAAAATGGAGTCTCACAACACGTGTTTGTTGCTAAAAGAACACGGGAGAAACTTATTGTCATGAAATGGAAAGTAAATAATTTGTATTTAGCAAATGACGGGTGCGGATTTTTCACATAACTTTCATTATTACAACATAAGTTCTACTATCGGAAGTTCGAAAATATTTCTCATACCATTTTACATCATAATTAACACTCTTCATAAAAATATTTAATACGAATACCTTGTTCATACTAATATTTTTTATTCATATATTTTCTAATACTAACGATCGAAACTCCTAATCATTCTAATACATAACGCTAATATTCATAAATTGGTTTCACACTAATATTTGTTTTCATATATTTCTTGATCATAAATGTTTACATGAGCCACCCGCCTTAAAGAAAAAGTTAAGTATACAAAACTATAGTTCAGTTGGTTAGGTTAGGTTAGACGTGTGACAAATAACTTTGTAAGTTTAATAAATGCTGTGGGCTTGCATGAATGTTGAATGCATGTTGCATGTTCTATTTGGAATACTGCATGTTTGTATGCATGCCTGCTGCATGCTTGCTTGCATGCTGCATGCTAGCTTGCATGATGATTGCCTGCTCAATGCCTGAATGCATGCGGTATGCTTGCTTGCATGTTGCAAGCTCCATGCTTGCTTGCATGCCGGGGGGTGCAGGTGGGCTGGCCCCCCTGCTCGGGGGGGTCGGGGGCCTGAGGCCCCCCGCTATGAAGAAAAACTTAAGCATGCAAAACTATAGTTCTGTCGGTTAGGTTAGGTTAGACTTTTGACAAATAACGGAGGGGGCCGCAGGCCCCCGACCCCCTCTTTATTTAATCATAAGTGTATAATGTATTAAAAATAATATTATGAGTTCAAATATTTTCTTAGTAATGACAATATTAAAAAGAAAATTATGATAATTGTCCGTTATGATTACACAATTATGATAAAAAAGAATATGAGTTCAAACTTGTTCTTAGTAATGACAGTATTAATAAAAAAACAACAATATTTGAGGTTCAGTGCAGCACGTCCGACCGGCTATTAAAAAGCCGGTCGGATCATAGTTATTAAAATTATGACTATATTCCTTGCACCATCAGAATCTCTGTTTATTTCAATATCTCGTTATTTTCTCATATTTTTTTTCACTTTTTCTAATCCGCCATATTTGGCTTTGCATTAAGGTCAAAAATTATCTTGTCATAATATGTGGCTTCGCATTCATTCAGGGTTACTTTTTGGTTATTCCAAAAATGTATTCTTCGCGCTTTTATAGAACCTCAAAGTAGGTACGTTAATACTATTAATTAAATAATTCTTGTCTGGGGATGGTAGCTTGAATGATGATGATGATGATATTTCTTCTAATAGCTTAGCTAGTCATGTCTTCTGTCGACAGCCATGTGAGTAGGTAATTATTGGGCATCCTGGAACACTTTTTTTTTTTTCACTCCATTGATCTCACTGCCGTTCGAGCAATGTCGTAAAAAAGTGTTCCAGGATGCCCAATAATCATTTATGAAATGTTGTGCAGACTTACGGAATATTGTAGGTTTTCCATATTGAGTCACCAAAATTCACTGTTTTTATCACTATGATACACTATTAGCTAACCAAAACCTAAATTTGGATTACGCACAGTAGCTACCACTATGAAATTTTTCATTTTCGTCTAGGCTGGTGGCACCTAACAGCAAGTTTTTGTCGTGATCTGGTAATGGAATATGATTTTTCAATTTTTCCCAGTGGCTGATGCTAAGGAATAAAATCTAGGCCGATTGCTCATGCCTGTCGCCCAGTGGCTGGTGGCATCCAGATATTATTCCATTAAAAGTATCTAGGCCGATTGCTCATGCCTGTCGCCCAAGGGCTGGTGGCATCCAGATACAATTATTCCGTTGAAAAGTATCTAGGCCGATTGCTCATGCCTGTCGCCCAGGGGCTGGTGGCATCCAAATACTTATCAGCGTAATAAATAGCATAGGTAAATCGATCATTCATACCCGATAACAGATGTTAACAAAAAATTTTACGTATAGGCTGGTAGCCCCTAGACAGCAAAATGATGATTTCATTGCGAAGCCTGTGAGTGATGGGTGGTCACCCATCTATCCAGGATTCCGGTTTGTTTAGCCAAAACTTTCACATCACTTGCACTAGGTACATGCACCGTACACTAACAGCGTGGGAATGGTTTATGTTACTCTGTAGTACCTGTGAACCATGAACGATGCAAAGTCAGCTTCTTCGTACACGCGTGTGTGTGTGTCCATACTTGTGTTACGTTGTTAAAAATAGATGACTATAGGAATGTCAATTGTAATACTTATGATATAAAGAACCAATTACATCTACAAAGTAAAACTAGTTTTATGCAGTAAATGTAATAAATTGTAATTTAAGCATTTAAGTACATTGACGTACATAGTAACAAGAAGTCAGGGGAACTTGAAAATTGCATTTATGCAAATTTGATGTACAAGCTCTATCCTATGGTTCCATTTGTGTTTTTTATCATTAAATTGTATTATTAACAAAAGCGATTTAGTTAATTATAAGTAAATACATATTGGACAACATCACACACCTACATACTCAAATCCCAAAGTTAGTAGCTTCACTTGTGTAATGGAAATCAGAAACACCAAACAAAAAAAAAAAAAAAAAAAAAACACACTTATATTTGGGTGCGGTAATCGAACTCGCGACGCGACCCTTGCGTAATACGCAGATTCTATTCGGACGATAGCCGACCTACACTATACACGATACTTTTACTTAGATAATAAAACAAATGAATGAGTCCTAAAATCGCGAATCAATGGGATGGCTTTTATTGATTAAAATTAAATTTAAAATTATAACATGCACTAGTGTGCATATTATACATGTTGCACACTACAATAATTGTCAACTTTACAAAAACAAAACTTAAGTAACGAAAGCAAACACTAAAAAAAAAAAAAAAACATCCTTAGCCCAAATAGTACTCAATACTTAATAGCACCGGGAATCGAATCTATTGATGGTATAGGCCACCGGCCGCTATGCTACTTGGTAATACATTATAAGTGAAGGCAATAAAGATGTGTACACAACAGTGTTACAATAATGCAATGACTTTTTTTAATGTTGTACTTTTTTGTATTTATAGTTTTACACCTTTATCAAATCAACTAGCTGTACCCGTGACATCGTTTGCGTAGAATTAATTTGGAATAAATAATGTAGATAATTATTACTAAATATATGTGGTGCCATAGTAAATACTGATTTAATAACAAGTTGTAGAGTACCAAAATTTTATAATCGAGAAGAAACTTATAACATCGTATATATCATTTATTTATTTACTGATATATGTACACCAATAACATTAATTATTTATTCAAGTACAAATCTTAGCGATAGCATCACAATTGTGAACTCTGCCTTACAGGTATGTTTATCGTCAATATGTGTGCATCGAATTCTCAGATTCGAATGAAATATCATGTAACATGAAACTTTTGTTTTTCATTTATAATTTTTTGCAAACGTTTCAGAAAAAGTTGAGATTGTAAACTGTTTTATTTAATATTAATTTGTATGGTTATTAAATACCCTTTACGACGCTAAGCCATTGTAGGTTAAGGTATGCTTTGTAATATTTTTGCCTCAAGGTTTACGATATATGTAAAATTCCCTATTTAATCTTCAGTAAATCTAAATGCGGTTCATATCTTTTGTCGACTCCGTGCCATCTTGATAATTCTGACCGGGAAACAAGT
This sequence comes from Scoparia ambigualis, assembly GCA_963921215.1. Classification (NCBI taxonomy): domain Eukaryota; kingdom Metazoa; phylum Arthropoda; class Insecta; order Lepidoptera; family Crambidae; genus Scoparia; species Scoparia ambigualis. The sequence continues at coordinate 19,689,749 of OY992505.1, forward strand.
GACAACAAGTGCGCCGAAATTGCTGCCCGTCGCTAGCCAGCCACAGCCACCGCCAGCCGCCAATAGCCACCGCCCGCTCGCCCTAGCCAGCTGCTGCGCTACTCACCGAAGTCCCGCTAGCACCACGAAGATCCGCGCAATTGCAATTATGTTCGTAAGTTTTTAAACTGTCTCGGATAATTTTTATTATTTTAATTTTAGCATTACAATGCTATACTTATGTAGTTAGACCCCGCCTCGGTTGCTCCTACTACGCTAAACGAGACTTACCGGCCTCGGTAGCTTAGTGGTCAGAGTATTGGACCGGTAATCCAAAGGTCGTGGGTTCGATTTCCACTCGAGCTTCCTGAGACTGGTTGATTTTTTCTAGTAAAATTTTATCTTGTCTCGGATAAATTTAACTAATTATTATCCCGTGTATGCATACTTAATTATATTTTCATTTGGCTTTCAGGTCGGACACTGAGTACAAGCGCACCAAGGAGACCAAGAACAAGAAGCAGTTTGCCAACCACTTCCTCTCGGACAACGACGAAGGATCAACGACTTCTAGTAAAAAGTATGTGTTCGAAAAATATTTTTTTTTTTTTTTTTTTTAATTCTATTGTTGCTGTACTCACGGTGGCAGATCAACCTACCCAAAACTGCCAATTTCTACAATCAATTTTGAACTTTATTATCTGGTTATAAGGATACATATACATAGGTACATTTACGTAAAAACGTGTTTCTTTTGAAATCGTTGATAGTTTTAAAAACTTATGAAGATTAGTTTCAGCAGTTGAACACAGTTCCCCTATATAGAGTACTTATTTGTTTTTATTTTTTATTTCTAGTATCAAGAAAAAAGAAACAAAATTGCCAGTGAAGAGGAAGCTACCGAAAAAGATATCGTCTTCAACGAAGAAATCGACCGGGTGGCAGCTGGATTCAGACAGTGAAGACGAAACGGCTGCCCAGCACGCGGCTAAACAAGGAACCCTAACGTCCTCGCTGTCGCGCCGGGTGGCGGACGGCGTGCTGCGGCGCACCGCTGACTTGGATGGCGACGTATTTATAGACCTCAAAGTCTACAACGTAAGGGACATCCTACCGGTAGAGCCTAAAGACCGATGGGAACACGCGGTTGTCTCTTTAAAGTTTCAATGTGACTCGGAATGCTCCCAAATGGTTCAGCTAACAGAGGTCATAAAGGACTGTAAGCGGCAGTTCACCAGCGAGGGCAAATTTTTTAAAACTACTTAGTTTTAATACTTATACTTATACTTATAATTTTAAACTACTAAGTTTAAGTCGTTTTTAATATTAGTTTTTCTTTTTACTTTTTTAAAATTAAGACAGATTTAGTGTTAGTTTTGTTAACTTTTTAATTTTGTAATTAGGTATCATAAGATTTAAAACTAATAAATAAAATAAATAAAATAAAAAAAAAAAAATCTTCGAGAGTAAACCTCATTAATTAGTATTAATTACAATTCTTACTTACCTACTAATGCTGTCACTAAAAACATAGGTAGGTAAAATACGTTTTAAATACAGATGCTTACTATCTTATCTACATAATTAAACTAGCAGCCTCCAACAGCATAGCCTCTTAGCAGTTTAGTTTAATTGTTTGTTTGTAATAAAATATTGAGTTTCTGAAACCGACATGGCAAAGAGAACAGTTTATTGCACAGTTTGTGACATATCTATTAAAAGTAGCGCTTTCTCAGCCCATTTACGAAGTACAATACACAAAAATAATAATTCTATTGAAGTAAGTAGTGGCATTGAAAAAGTAAGTAGTGCATTCCGCAGTCGGATTGCATCGTATCGGGTGCGGCCGGGCTCGGGGGGAGACGGTGACGTCAGCGATCGCAGCACGTGCCCGCCAGCTGTGTTTTTACGCGGGCTCCGATCTCGTGTGCAGGAGTTGCTATCTGCGCGACAAGCTACCTATCATTCTATTAAAGTCAATTTTGAATTTTTTGCTGATTTTGCTTTACTTAACAGCACAAGTGAAATAAAATCATTCGCAACTGAAAACGTGATATTTCATCAGAATTATTGTTTTAGTGAAATATATTCGAACGCAGTCGATACTATTGTAACAAAGATTGACGAATTTCAAGAAAGAGATAGTGGTTGGGCTTTTATAAGCAATTTATACTTAGAAGTCAATATTAACAAATATAACCCATTGAGGGCTGGTCAGTTTATAGAATTACCGAAATGTTTAAAATCGAGACACGCATGCATAAATATTCGAAATAATGATGCGTTCTGTTTTTTGTGGAGTGTAATGGCTGCGTTATTTCCCGTAAGCAATAATGCCCATCGCATATCATCGTATCCGCGCTACGAAAAAATTCTCAATACTGATAATATGACTTTTCCTGTAGGGTTTTTGGACATTCGAACCTTTGAGAAAAATAATCCTAAAATTAGCATAAACGTGTATGGTCTAGCAAACAAGTCACAGATTGTCGGTCCTCTGTACAAAACAGAACGTAGAAAAAAACACCATATCAATTTACTACTATTAGAAAAGGGTAATTTTAAACATTATTGTTTAATAAAAAATTTAAATAAATTATTAAGACCCCAGTTAACAAAATATCATTCAAAAATATATTTTTGTGACGACTGTATGATATTTTTTAATAAAATGGAAACATTTGATGCTCACATTTGTAGCGGTGTTCGGACTGTGCTACCGGATCAAGGAACCGTAATACAATTTAACCATTTCGAAAGAATGCAAGATATGCCGTTCGTTATTTATGCGGATTTCGAATCTTTATTAGAACCTAAATCGAGTGGTGACGGGCTAGATTCAAAAAATACAATTGTGTTAGAAAAACATTTGCCAGCCGCTTTTGCGTATTATATTGTCTGTTCGTATGATAGCTCTCGCAATAAATACGTATCGTATCGTGGAAAAGATTGCGTTGAAAAATTCATAGAATTTCTCAAAAAAGACGTAAAAGAAATAAACAAAACTTTAAAAAAAACCATTCCAATAACGTTATTATCAGCTGAAGAGCAAGAAAATTTCGATAAATGTAAAAATTGTTTCCTCTGTGATCAGTTATTATTGGACGATAAAGTCAAAGATCATTGTCATTTGACAGGCAAATATCGAGGTGCGGCACATTCTTACTGTAATCTACAGTTTTGTTTACCTAAATTTGTTCCCGTATTTTTTCACAATTTAAGCGGGTATGACAGCCATTTATTTATTCGACAACTAGGAGATACCCCGGGGGGAATAAAAGTCATTGCCAAAAACAAAGAAAATTATATATCTTTCACGAAGTTTTTTCATATGAAACTTCAGGAATATTTTCCAGTTAGATTTGTAGATTCATTTAAATTTTTAGGTACCAGTTTAGGAAAACTTGTAGGTAACTTGACTAGTAATGACTTTGCGCATTTGTCTTATTTTTTCCCAAATAAAGAGCACTTTGATCTAATAAAACGCAAAGGCGTGTATCCCTATGAACACATGACGAATTGGAGTTGTTATGATGAAGATGTGTTACCGCCGCGAGAATGTTTTTATAGTACTTTGACCAATGACACCATTTCTGAATCGGATTATTATCACGCTCAACATGTTTGGAAAACGTTTCATTCGAAAAATCTCGGTGAATACACCGACTTATACCTTAAAACAGATGTAATTTTACTAGCAGATGTATTTGAGAATTTTCGTCTAACTTGTAAAAATAATTATAGGTTAGATCCTGCATTTTACATGACCGCTCCAGGACTAAGTTTCGACGCAATGTTACTTAAAACTAAAGTGAAATTACAACTTATTGAAAACCTAGAAATCGTACGTATGCTTCAAAAGGGCATTCGTGGTGGGGTATGCTTATGCTCCACTAGGTATTCCAAAGCGAATAACAAATATTTGTCAAATTATAATCCGTCCATCTCCGATAACTATTTATTTTACATTGATTGTAATAATTTATATGGGTATGCAATGTGTTCATACTTGCCCTATTCTGATTTTGAGTTAATCAGTCAAACGGAAATAGATAAACTTAATATTCTCCAAGTACCCAATGACTCGAAGTATGGGTATATTTTAGAAGTTGATTTGGAATATCCGGAATACTTACATGAGTTGCACAATGACCTTCCTTTTTGTCCTCAGAAGTTTACACCACCCGGATCAAAATATCCCAAATTGATACCTAATTTGTACGATAAATTTAATTATGTAATACATTACGTACATTTAAAAACGTGCTTACAACACGGTTTAGTATTAAAACGTATTCACCGAGTAATCAAATTTAAACAAAGTCCTTTTTTAAAACCATATATAGATTTAAACACAGAGTTACGTCAAAAGGCTAAATCTACATTTGAACAGGATTTCTTTAAATTATTAAATAACAGCATTTTTGGGAAAACATTAGAAGATACTGAAAAAAGACTCAACGTTCATCTGGTTAATCAGTGGAATGACACCAGAAATAAAACAAAAAAATGTTACACAGCCGAACAATTGATATCGAGGCCTAATTTCCATAGTTCCACGGTTTTTACGGAAAATTTTGTAGCAGTGCAAATGAAACCAGAGTTAATTACTTTGGATAAACCTATCTATATAGGATTCGCTGTTCTGGAAATATCTAAAAATCATATGTATGATTTCCACTACTCCACAATGAAACCTTTTTATGGTTCTCGTTTAAAATTATGTTATACGGACACTGACAGTTTTTTGTATAGTATAGAGACACCTGACATATATAACGATATAAAATTAAAGTTTCAGTCGTACTTCGATACTAGCAATTATACTAAAAATAATCAGTATAATATTGTATGTCGAAACAAAAAGATTCCTGGGTTATTTAAGGACGAGCTAGGCGGGCAACTTATTGTTGAATTTGTAGGACTGCGATCGAAGTTATATTGCGTGAAAACTGAAAATAACGAGTTAAAAAAAAGCAAAAGGAGTAAAGAGACCTGTAGTCAAAACTCTTACTTTTAAAGATTTTAATAAAGTGTTATTGCACAATAAGTTGATAAAGAAAAAGAATGTTGTGTTTAAGTCTCTGAAACACGAAATTTTTACTCAATCTGTTAACAAAGTTGCCTTATCTTCAAATGATGACAAACGAATTATACTTAAAGATAAAATATCCACTTTGTCATGGGGGCATAAATCTAGTTTGTTCTAGAAAAAAAAGAAGATTTTCTAAAAGCGGTTGGAAAAGATTGCCCGGCCGCATTTACTTACTGATGCTATTGTTACACGATTAGCTATATGCTATATGCTTCATAGTTTGCATGTTGTTTTTGAATGTAAAACCTACAAGACTTATGTATAGTTATTGCGATTTCATAACAAAAACCACCTTTATTTTATTAAAAGATTTTTAATTTGTATAATATTATTACATGAGTTAATGAAATTTAATATTATTACATTGTATCTAATATTTTGTATCATAGTAAATACTTTTATAAATGTATTCAGTGTATTATTTAGTAAGATAAGCTTTTTATAAATAAATATACTTATTTTCAGTAATACAAAAATTGTATTATTTCAAATATCACCATGACGTTTCCACTGTAAATTAACTACAATTAAGTATCCTACATTCTCTCTGCCTAAATATTAATGTTATTACCGTAGGTTATAATATTTTCAATAACGTAAAACCTCAGATGCGGTGCCCGAACAAGTTCAAACATGTTCATTGACACTATGTCACGTTATGCAAATCTGTAATTTGAATGCATACATCTTCCTAGATATTTGTTTTTTTACTTATTATATATTTTTCAATAATATGATACCCGGTGCCAGCAGAACAAGTCTATACATGTTCATTCCCACGATTGCCACTGTATCATGTTTTGCAATTCAGTAATTTTGATGCAGGCGCTTGTACAGTAGTTCCCACCTAAAGAGGTACTATCAATACATAATTTTCAATAATATGATACCGCACCCGGTGTCAGCGGAACAAGTCTATACATGTTCATTCCCACGATTGCTGCTATATTACGTTTTGCAATTCAGTAATTTTGATGCATACGACAGTAGTTCCCTTCCACAGTCCAGTCAGTAGCACTTCGTTAGCCGATCTATACACAACCGAGCAACTGCCGCCCGCTGTTTAGTACCTACCTACCTTATTGCACTTCAGAATTTATTCTTTGTAAGTATTACTACCTAATATTAAGCATTTAATATTATTTATATGTTGTATAGTTTATGTTAATCAATAAATGTTTCTAATTTTTCGCAGATCATGGAAGATTCTCAAGACATATGTGGAACCTATTCTCCATCCATATACGCACAAGATCCTAATTTCTGTAGCCCTACCGAAGGCCTCGGTAAATATGTACAAGAAGCATTGGCAAAAAAAGCAGCTCTTAAGAAGAAACAAAAAAGAGATGCAGCACGAAGAAACTGTAGAGATGTGGCGTCGACTTCATATGTAATCACCAAGGATCAAAAAAAAGGAAAACGGCTGATACAAATTCAAGTAGTGGACTTGGAGAACGAAGCTGCTGCATACTCAAGATCTTCAGCAGAAACTACACAGTGCAGTGAAAATGACAATGACAATGGTTGTGTGATACTTAGTGCGCAATATGTGATGCGAGACTCTATAGATGAGATAATGGACCTCACTGAAAACTTAATAAAAAAGATTTCCAGGAAAATTACTAGTGATGATTATTTTTAGTAATTGTTACTTTATTGTTAAACTATTAAAATTTTAAAGTTATAAATTTTTAAGGTAAATCTTAGTTTGTTATTTGAAATAAATAAGTCTTAGTGGTAATCTGTAGAAAACATATAATTAAGTAAGAAGTACTTGATTTATTGTAAAATTATTAAGTAAAAAGAAAATAGTAAAAAAATCTATGTGTAAAATATTCAACAAAAGATATGTAGTAAGTAAAATACTTCTATTATATTTAATTGGTAGTATAGCTAGGTTATAAACTTTTTTGGTAAACCTTAGTTAAAGAATTTCAAATAAATAAATAAGTCTTAGTGATGAGTTTGTATAAAACATAATTATGTAATAATTACTTGAAGCTAAGTTTAATGTTAAATAAAAAAACAAATTAGTATATATATATATATATATTTTTTTTTTTTTTTTTTTTTTTTTTAATGTAACGAACTGTTGTAACATTGTTAGATTTTAATGTGGTTTTAATTAAATGATATTTTAAGATACTGAAGTTGTTTTATTATTTTACTATGTGAGGGAATTATTAAAACTGAAAGACTTTTTTATTTAACTTCTATTTATTTAAATATCTGACATCGATACATTATTTTCTATAATCCATTTTCTAATGCATATAACATTTCTTAATGCACAATACTTTATATGGTTGAAACAATTGAATGAAAACATATCTTTACAGTAAAGTTTACTTAGAGTTTCTAAATTAGGTATACCTTTATCACTTATATCTAAAACATTTTCATGTCCACATAATTCTCGCACCCATTTAATTTTTTCTTCTCCTTTTACTATGATCTTGCGTTCTTTGAAGTAAGGTTTAATGAGTCTTTTAAATTCTCTGTAGTCAATATGTCCCTCACTCCATCGGTATCCTCGGTTTCTTTCTATCCACCAAACATGTTTCCTTTCTTCGAGAGTAAGTGTAGAAAATGGATATGGAGGTTTAATTAAAAATATTTGAGTGTGTTCTGATGTGCCTATAACTAATTCCTTGATAATGAATTCATTTTTCTCATTTTTAAAACCTTGCACATCCACTATTATAACATCTTTATTCATGATAGTTTTTTAACGATGTTACTCAGAGGCTTATATTCAAATATGCAGTCGTTCAGTATAAGACAATATGCGGCGGTCTGATCAGGTATCTCTTGATCTGTTTCTATTTCAACCCGAACGTCAATTGATCCCTTTAGCGTTTCGTGTTGGCGAGAACAGTCAATAACAAATAAAGGAGCGATATCTTTGAACTCTTTCAAACTCAACAACGGCTCTGGTCGACGACCATGATAAGACTGCTGAAATCTTGCATACTGTTCGTATATTAATGAAAACTTGTTGTCAGCAAAATTAATATTCATTCCTTCATAAGGGTAATATGATGAATTTAAAAATACTTTGACATCACGAATAAAGCAATGATCGAACTCTGCCATAGACTGTGTCACATTATGTTTACGGTTAGTTTGTAAAGCAATTACTACAAATCGTGGTTTTTCAATCTGAGATGAGGTTTTTATAGACCAAGCGTGTTTACGTGTTGTGGGTAGTAATGGATACTCATACAAGTCCCAATTACGAAATGCTACTGTAATGGGACGATCTTTTTCTAAATGCTTTAATAAATTAATTCTTTCGCGGTCTGAAACTTTAATGTGAGGAACTCGCCAAACAATTTTACTTATTGTTATATCCTCCACAACTTCATCGGTATTTAGTTTCAAAGCATTGAGATTTGTGTTGCTTCTCAATAATACTAACTCATGTTTACAGTTAATTATGATTTTTTCATAATCTTCTGCAAAACCCAATATTTTGTTTAGAGGAATTGATGCAGAAAATACTCCATTGCTGACATTGGTCGTACCTGTAGGTGACCAGCCCCAAACCTTTGCACATTTCGATTCATTTTCATTCAAGGAAAGATAAGATTTTATAGTTGTAGAAATCCCTGTATTTTTTACCTTATCTATTTCTACACCATTTAATTCATATCGAATATCTTGAAAAAGAAATAAAGCTGGATTATTAACAAAATGCACACTTGTCACTTTTTCTTGTTGTTTAGTAGTACTGTTAAACTTATACACATTGACTCTGCCCTCAATGTACAAACTGCTGAGTGCAGGCAACACATACAAATCTTGCTGATTAATAGGTATTCGAATTTCATCGTTCTTGTTAAAACTTGTTACATATGGTTTATACGAATGATATTCGAAACTTTCGATGCTGTTATCGTACGATGCCGGTTGAGTTATATTTAAAATATTCATTTTAACAAACCCAGTAGTTTTAAAAATTCCTTATTGCTTTTGGTTAGCTTCTTCTTTAAACGAAGCGGTGTTCTTTTCTGAGAGGATCTTTTGGAACTGACTTGAACAGTAGACGTAGATGGGGTTTTATTGAAATTTAACATTTTTTTCTAAAGTGTAAATACAGCTGTACTTCTTCACCGCGTAAGTTGATCTGCTTATTTTCAGCGTCTAGCAACCTTATGTTAATAGAGTTGATTGAACTTTGATTGACGGGAAAATAAATTAAGTTTTTAGGTATTTCGATGATTCTATAACCTGGTGGTACGTTAGGAACAAATTCGTAAATAATATGACTTGCTTTCCCGTTCACAAATGACCCGCTGATTACATCACATTCGATTCGCACTACAGTTGTTGATAAAATGCTGACGGGATACCGAGACTCGGTGCTTATATTAGCTGTTATTGTATCCATACCAAAACCTAAAATTTTACCAAGAGAATCATTTTTATCGAAATACACATTTTCAGAACAGTAAATACATGTTTTTAATGTATTATTATTGCAAGTCAATTTTAGCGCAGCGTCCTTAATGTTACTTTTCAAAAAGTCACAAATATCTTGAAGTTCGTAGGATCCTTCAGGTATTTCGATAATTCTATCACTGCCATAGTAAAATTTATTATTTCTTTCATCTATGTTCGGGATAGAATTAAAAGTTGAAAAATATAAGAGTCCACACTCATATTCTCCGCGTAATTGCAAGGTTGGCGAGTAATTTGTTATTAAAGATTCTCCTCTGCCAGTTATTGACACAGTGAAAGACATTTTTGTACTGATAAGTTTTTTTATTTCATTATCAATATAAATGTTTTTTCCAATAGTCTCTTAAAAAATTTAAACAAAGGTGACCACAGTTTATAGTTCCAAACTTTTGATACTGAACATAATTATAATTTATAGACATGTACCTTAAATAATTTATCAACTCTAACGGTGGCTTTAGATTGCCAAAACTATCAAAATATTCACAGTCGTCATTATGCTTAACGTAGGCTACCCAATGGGTTCCGGGATTATCAGAACTATCTAAATTTATTATAGCACACTCGATCTTTCTTGGTTTTGAAGGCAGTGCATCTCTCATAAAAACTCCTCGAAAGTGTGGAATATCAGTAGCATGCTCCAATATATCGAAATTAGTGAGAGGGCGTCTGGGTAGCCGTTTCATTAGTTTTTTGAAGGATTTAGATATAAACCAGCTCCTTTTTTATGAGGCTTGATATACAGTCCTTTTCCTAGAGCTACAGCTTCCATCATCTTGTTATGTCGTTCAGATTCTTGAAGATTTTTCTGAGCAGCCTTGTAATCATTGACAGCCTTTGCTATACCTGCTGCACCACCAGCAAGTGAACCTAGAGCTGACAATCCAGCGAAAATTGGAATAAGAGGTAAGAAACCCCCACTTTTTGGTATAGGAATACACCGCGGCAAGCGTATTCCTTTTTTATTAGTAAACAGTTTTTTTGCAGCTGCATATGCATATTTTATAGCTGTGTGATTGTCTTTAGATTTTAATTTTTTAATTTTATTTTGGATTTTTTTAACACCAGTCATAAATGAACTTACTCCAGCCCCAGCTTTGAGTTTTGCTTTCATAGTTTTCTTTACTATCCATGAAGCAACCTTTTCTCCTTTTCCAGCATCTCTCGATTGCAATCTTTTCTTAGCCATATTCAAAAGTTCTAAATCGGCGTTATGTCGAACGTGTAAATCACTGTTGTTGTATGCGATATCGTGATACATGCAAGCTTCATCCAATTTGTTTATGCCCCGGTCGCCCCTCAGTAACCGTTTCTTAAGTTTTGTTCCGGGACCACAAAATTGATAACCAGGTAAATGTAACTCAAACGGTATATTATTTATTATGTCGTTAATAATACCACTTCCTTCCTTCATCGATGTTTATCAAGTGACCGTATCAAATATTAATTCTTAATTTATATTATAACACCAATGCATTTTTATCAATCCAACTGTTTTCGTCATCACTGAGACCTAACCATTTAACAAAAAGTTTGTTTCCTTTTCTTTTTATAACCTTTTCAATGAGATATAGATCTGGAAATTTTGTTCTCTGTAATTCATAACCGTAAAAAGATCCTAAAATTCTCTGCCTATGGTTATCTTCTAAGTGGTAAGTTACTGGAGTTGTATGATTGACTTTAATAACATTAAATATTTCTGATGACCAGTTTGGGGTATAACCTTTATAAAAATCCCCTTTGTATTTACTTATACGAACATGATCTCCAACTCGCAACTTTAATTTATGGTTCATCTTGTTACTTTGTGATTTAATAATGTTAGATCTGACAACTATTTGGTTTCCTTTATTAACCTCAATTGGCTTAAATTTTGTTATTCGATGTCTAGTGTTATTATAGCATTGGACTACGTGTTTCAAATTTTTTTGCATCCATTGATATTGACCACATAAGCTAAATAGCTTGTAAAGGTGACCTTTTAGTGTTCTTATTACTCTTTCGACAATTGATGCTTTTTTATAGAGTAAGTGGAATAATGATTAATGCTATACTTTACCATCAACTGTTTAAAGGTATCATTATAAAATTCCTTGCCTAAATCTGTTTGTAAATTTTTAGGCTTTCGAGATGAATTAGATAATATATTTAGCATTGCTTTTGTAACACAACTTTTATCTTTTGATTTCAAAGGATTAACCCATACATATTTCGATAAAGTATCAATTACTACTAAAACATATTTATATCCTTTATTAAAATGTGAATACTTCTGAAAATCCATAAGGTCAGCTTGCCATAAATCATCTATTCCTTTTATGATTGTATATCGACGCGGGAAATTTCTTCTTGCTGCTTTGTGTAGTTCATTGACGATGTCTTTTTTACTCATTTTTATTTTTTTGGTTTATCAAAAAATCAATCTCTGTTTTAGTATAATATAAATCACTCAAACGATTTGAAGTCACCTTATCCAAGCTATTTAGGTATTTCTTAACATCAAGATAAACTGTTTTTATTTCGTTTCTTAGGTCTTGAACTGTTTTATCTAAATAGGCTTTATTTACTGCTTCGTCGTCTTCGTCTGGAGAGGTTAAACCTTTCAATTTTGATGATTTCAAATCGTAGTGTCCTGTATCTGACTTCACACCAATGTATCGCTGAAGGTATCAAGGTATTCCGCTAATCGTAGACGCTTATGAACATGATGACCAAATTTGTCAATGTTCATTGCTGCACTGATGCGTTATTCAAAGTGAACCATTTCCCTGTCAAACGTTCTTTATATTTCATATTCTTGATTATTCCTGCGTCCCACAGTTCTTCCATAATTGCGATAATTTCATTATCTAAACCGGGGTAGCAAACAGCAATTTTAATCGATCTACCAACTCATTCGGATCGTCCCAATAAACAAGGTCTGTATTTTTCTTAACTTTTTTTAAAAGATTAATACCTTTTCCCTGTGAAAGGCTTTCCATGCTAGTAGTCACATTTTTAGAGAATTTAAATAGTGGTTTGATAATATTCATATATTTATACCCTTTATTGCTGTTTATTGGTTTGGTTGGTTCAAAATTACGCCTATGGGCATTGGTGTCTATTAGTAGTAGTTTATATTTATCTAAATCATCTTCTGTGATTACATCTACATTTGGTTTCTTTTTAAACAATAGCTCTTTTAAACCAAGAGTTTTTTTATAAACACGGTTTCCAACTTTCAAAGTGCTGTCATTGTCATAAACACGAGATTTTCCGAGCATTAGTTTACCTCTGTCATGTCTGATTCCAAAAGGTATATCATTCATTACTTCAGATGATGTTGACCAAGACAAAGACTGATTTTTATAGCTTGGTGACGATTGTAGAGATTTAAACGATCCATCACTCACATTATGGTCTTGAGTAGTTGTTACAGTAAGGGTTTTGTTAGATTTTTCATATAACTCCTGATCTGGCTCATCTTCTTCACTGCTAGGTTCACTAAATTGTTCAATAGAAGAATAGGACTCCTCGCTTACATTTTTTTTAATCTTTTTAAAACTGGGAGTATCATTCTTTTCTTCCACATTGTGTTTTCCATCATTTTTACTTGTTAACAAATTAAGAGGGTCAACTATAGGTTTGAATATGGTTTCCAAGGTCATATTGCTTGTATTTTTTGCATCCTTGATCATATCTACTTTTCTCTTTACAGCTGTTGCCGATTTTACTAATTGTTTTTTTAGATCTATTTCCATGTTTTTTTTTTTTTTATGAAGTTTCCTTTCAACTCCAAATCACAAAAGAAAGTGATTTATAAATAAAATTACAACGGCTTATGTATATTAATCTACCACAATGAACGTATCAAATGTCATTCTATAACATCCTTTATTTCGTTCACAATCCTTATTTATTACAATATAATTGTACGGCTTTCTCCAAACAGTTGAGCACATTACACGGAATTGAGACCATGACATGTCAGACATTACATGTTCTTCATAAACGTGTTTTAAATTTATATCGTCTTGCTTGAATAATATTATTAGGTTTGCATTGTCCCTTACAAGTTGTTTAGGTATTTTTGTATAGGTTTGATTTATATAAAAACAATCTATATTTTTATGACGTCCCATAGCAAAATAATCTCGGATGTGGTTTTGGTTTTCACAAGCAACGTCGTCAAATATGATAATTGAGTTAGCCAAAGCTTCGTGTGGACTTAAAATTTCACTGTTATCATTGTATTTGTTAAAAGATGTACCTGCTACCATATCTAATACCTTTTCTAAAAATATGTATTTAGGCTGATATAAAGATTTTGAATATACATAAAGATTATGAAAACGAGGACCGTCACAATGTAATAATAGACTAATTACTAAGTTGGTCTTTCCACAATTGGAAGGACCACAAACAATACAACGTATACTATTCGGCAACAAATTACCATGTCGTTTTGGTTCATTCGATAGCGGAGGACATATGCATTCTATTTTTAACGATTGTTTTTGTTTGACGAATTTCATAATCAGCTGCTTGCACTTGACCACAGAGTTCGAAGGAATTTAACAAAATGATTTTATAACATAGCGCCAAAACATTTAAACTCTTGAGGTGGGTGGTCGAATAAATTATAAATAGCAAACTTCAGTTCATTGGTATCCAAGAATCGATTTGAAGTGAGTAATGCTTTTTTTTTTTTTTTTGCACTGTATTATATTGCTAAGGTAAAGCTACTAAGTAAAAAAAAAAAAAAATATATGTTATCGGGTATGAATGATCGATTTACCTATGCTATTTATTACGCTGATAAGTATTTGGATGCCACCAGCCCCTGGGCGACAGGCATGAGCAATCGGCCTAGATACTTTTCAACGGAATAATTGTATCTGGATGCCACCAGCCCTTGGGCGACAGGCATGAGCAATCGGCCTAGATACTTTTAATGGAATAATATCTGGATGCCACCAGCCACTGGGCGACAGGCATGAGCAATCGGCCTAGATTTTATTCCTTAGCATCAGCCACTGGGAAAAATTGAAAAATCATATTCCATTACCAGATCACGACAAAAACTTGCTGTTAGGTGCCACCAGCCTAGACGAAAATGAAAAATTTCATAGTGGTAGCTACTGTGCGTAATCCAAATTTAGGTTTTGGTTAGCTAATAGTGTATCATAGTGATAAAAACAGTGAATTTTGGTGACTCAATATGGAAAACCTACAATATTCCGTAAGTCTGCACAACATTTCATAAATGATTATTGGGCATCCTGGAACACTTTTTTACGACATTGCTCGAACGGCAGTGAGATCAATGGAGTGAAAAAAAAAAAAAGTGTTCCAGGATGCCCAATAATTACCTACTCATGTGTATTGTGCATCGTTGGTTGCTTTGGCGCCGAATCAACTAAGACCAATACATGTCTTTATGATTTCAAACTTGCAGTTTCCGAAAACGTGCGTAAAGAAGGTAAAAAAAAATTCACTGAGCATGCTCACCAAATTTGGTCCAAAACTACAGGCTCGTTACCGAGATGATCAACAAAACATTATCATAATTCACCAAAATTACACCCTTTCCAAACCCGTGTACAGCCATACTATACGCACACAAGATAGCCGAACATGCACACTAAACTGGGAGCACACTAAACTATATTTTTATTGACGCTTGCGTGCGTGTTAGTAAAGAAACAGCATAAACATGCTGTATCTTCACCATCTATTATTTTAATTGTTTTAATTTGTTAAAAAACATAACTTTGAAAAATCACTATAAAACTGGAGCCCGTTCAGAATAATGTTTAAATACCGCCTTTAAACGTTCGCTTTTTGATTTTCTTAGACCCTGTATGGTGGCATATAATAACTTCTAATGTATAAGTTTCACTTTTTTATTTCAATTTGATCTTATATTACAAAATAAGCCTATAAAACAATATTTTGCAAAAAAATAAAAATATTCCCTCTCTTTAATAATAATTCATGCGGTTAGAGAGTTAAAGCGGAATAGGAGTCAATAAATGTTCGAGATTCAAACCAAATGATTTGAGAATTTTCTGGAGCACCCTCCTAGTCGTAACCATGTTGACATAAGCATTCATGATAAAACGTAATTAATTTGCGCTTGTTTATTTTGTTGATCATGTTTTTGAGAAACAAATATTAACCTTTATGTACTTATTTGGAAGAGTATAATAATATCTCGATAGTTTAATACTAATATACCTAGGTGTATTAGTTTTATTAGTGGTTATAACGGAACAATAATAATTTATATTGTCTAAAAGTTACGGCACTAAATGTGTCAAGAATTTTGCTATCTTATTATTTAAGTCTACTTTCATATGTACCTCAAATAATATTAAACTTTGTGTGGTACCAGCGAATGAAATCAAGATAATCTTATCGTCGTATCTCTTTATTCCAGTTACTTAGAAGGTAAGCGGCGATAACGTGCCGCGACCCCGTTTTTTATCTCTATACAGTTTATTCCAAGTTACACGGCAATGAAATTTTTCTAACCCTTTTTATCTTCCCAAAAGACAAGCGAATGTAAGCATAACTTTTGACCTCGCTTTTATTGACCAGGTATGTATGTCTACGAAGGTACGCAATTTGTTTTTCTATGACTGCCTCTTTGGTCTGATAGTTAGGCCACTGCCCACAGGTCTAAAGGACTCGGGTCCATTCCTAGGCAAAAGGTACATCATTATGGACTATATGGTTAGCTGTAACAATCTTGATAAAGGCAGTCGTCACGCTTCACCGAAGACGTCACAACTAGATTGTTTGCTACACGCGTATTACACCCGTATTTATAAAGAAGTAATTACTTGTTGCTAAGTAATTTCTTAATCAAGTCATTACTTAAGGTTAGAATTCATAATACAAAATCTCATTCTATAGTTAAGTAAAACACGTTACTTACTTGAGCAAATGCCCAAGTAACACTTGACGCTTGGTGGTTGTTTCTGTGTGGCAACACTTCGTGCCTGCGCTTTGTTTCATGAAAAAGCAAACGTAAGGTCTAGATTACTTTTACAAAATCATGTAATAATATCTGTGATATTACTTTATATTATATTTATAATAGTAATGGCGTTGTATAAAGTAGTTTTAATTGTAAACAGTTCATGGGTGTCATTTAGTTTTGTTGGTACAAAAGAATGAACACTTGAAGAAACAAAACGTTTGACATGATATAATCCCACTAAATCTAAATGTTTAGTTTTACACGTGGATTATATGCCGACATGTGATTTTTTAGTTAGAAAGGTTATAAGTACATTAATTTCTCTCAGTCAAGTCAAATAATACCGCTAGGTACCCTCATAACTAAAGGTTAGTTATTGTTCTGAGTAGGTAGTAGGTACCGCTACGCTAGTAAACAAAAGTTAGAAAACCAAACCGTTTTGTCGGCGAGTTACTTAAAATCACATGTATCACAATACTTTGAGAAACGAAATTTCCTTTTAAATTAATCTTTCGAATACCTAGTCATGTAATGGATCCACATTACGAAAGTAAAGTTTATATTAGGAATTCTAGGTTCAGCAACTTCTATCTCCTCTAACACCAATATTATCTATCATCTATATTTTTTACAACAGCAAAAACAGCTTCAATGCTATCCAAACCTTCCATTTATTTTAAAAATTACCTCAAAGTAGTGCTTAAGTAAAGGAAATGGTGACTACTACTTGGCTGAGAATTCTAACTTTTGACAGTTCTAACTTCGAGTAATTACTTGATTATAGAATACAAATCGTTGCTTAAGTAATTACTTTTACTCAAGTAATTACTTTTACTTGTTTATAAATACGGGTGTTAGAGTCTGTGATATTAGACTGTGGCAGGCGCTAGACGCAACAATACGTGTGTATTCTGTGTTCTATTTTATTCAATTCAATTAACTGCATTTGACTAATTATTTTGTCAAATCGCCGAGACATGACATGAGCGGCGCCATGTTTCGGCGCTTTAGACCTTTTGGTCGCGAGAAAACAACATTCTAGAAGCGATCTAGCGCTGTATGTTTGGATTGTTCAGAAAGACGATAAATTATTGTTTTAGCGCTGCAGCGCAATTTTGTATTAACTTAAAAAAAATAGAACAAGACTTTTGCTTGGAATAGCTCCTCTAGTATGTAGTACATTATAACTCAATGCATTTACCATGCCCCCAACAGTGGGAAAGTATTAGACTAAAATTTACGTTTTTTGGTGATTATTTTAGTAGGTATCTACTTGAAAAAATGTAAAATTATCCATGACTTATATAATGCCATTTCTCTAATTTTCATTGTGCTAATGAATTCAAACGAACAACGAAGGCACTGAAGGCTGGTATAATCGTAATCTTAATAAAATGGAATGAACTGAAAAAACCTTTTGTATTTTTTTTGTATTTTATTGTGGAGGAAGGGGTTGTTTGTAGATCATAAATTTTGAAACCATGCAAAGAGATGGAGTCTAAAAGTCGGAAAGGGATACAAATAAAGGAGATTACGTGCAACCTTGAATTAATTACGTAAGAGTTCCCCAAAAATTTACTGTATTTTGATATACACTCTAATGTCGTATTTTATTTTGCCATTACATGCTCATTTTCTAGTTAGAACTGTGGTTTTCACAGCCGTATTTACATTTAGCAGTACTTTTAGATTGTCTTTGCTTTGCTTTGTTTAAAAAAATATGCTTTTTTCGCCGTCTTGTGACATTGACAGATTGTCAGAGCTTTTTTTAAGGTACGAAGCGT
Source organism: Scoparia ambigualis (assembly GCA_963921215.1). Taxonomy (NCBI): domain Eukaryota; kingdom Metazoa; phylum Arthropoda; class Insecta; order Lepidoptera; family Crambidae; genus Scoparia; species Scoparia ambigualis. The sequence goes on from OY992505.1 coordinate 19,708,038, forward strand.
CGCAAGATGGCTATCGTTAATTTTTGATCCCGAGGGCAAATCCTTTGAAATCTCATCCTGACGATGTGTTAAATAACTGAAAGGCTTTCAGATGCCTTGATTGTCTATTGTTTTGGTAAGTTCAATCGTATTTGGTGGAATTTCGTTTTTTAACATTACACGTTTTAGTCAGAATTTGTAATTCTTAACACTTTCCAAGCCGGGCATTTTATTACGCGCATCCCCCTGTGAACCGGCCTTTTTCGTAATTATTGTAAATTCTATATAAAAAAACTATAATAGAAAAGTATTTTTGTATAAGTTAGAGTAACTTTTCTTTAAAAATATAAAAGAAAATAATATATATATTGTTTTAAACCAGCAATGAACTGCAAAACTGCAAACCTGCAATTAACAGGGTATAAAATAAAACTGTCAGTTAACATCAGTATTGCCAGATCCGTAGGTCAAAAGTATCCTAGATTTACTGCAAAATTATCGTGTTTTTATCGCATTCAAAAAGACAGAATTTATACGACTGGGCACTCCAAATATGGTAACATCCAACGTCACGCCTAAAAAAAGGACTGACTGTGGTACCTTAAATTTCGTTATTTCCAAACTGTGACTGAACGAATGATGCTAAACCAGGTTTGTCACAAAATTATCGTAGAACTGACAAAAAATATCGTGGAAAGTCGACGAATTATACAAATTATCGTGCGATACTTAATTATTATTTTTTATCGCATGCCCCTCGAAATTATCGTGGATCTACGATAATTATCGCACGTCTGGCAACGCAATGACATACGAATGTCAATTTTAACTTAAAATTGACATTCGTATGTCATTCAATTCACTTAATTGTCGGGTCTCGGTATAACACGAAATGGCGGACGGAGGTCTGTTAAATTTCGCTGCTGATTTTAGATTTTCCCATGGTACGGGACAGCTCAGACCTCATTATACGGTTTAAAACCAACGCGGTTTGTACGCGCATTATATTGTAGTCCTCTCGGACGCGCTCGCGATAGTTCGGAAGAAGTTGTTCGTTTCGGAACATGGCCGCGTGCCTGATGAATTAGATAGAAAATCGGATGATATCGTACTAATCGCCTTGCAAACAGCCATCGGAGGCTCCTGTGTGTAATTGGTCGGGGTGTAACGGATGTGTGCATGTTTGATTTGGACCGGCCTTCGAGAAGTCGGCACGCGAGGCACGCCACCACGAGGCAGGCATCACACCGCTTCACAGCAGCTGGGCTGCAACCTTCCTTTCCTACCCATACCACCTCCACATCCTTAGGTTGCAAGGCGGGTTAACCATCGCATCTTTCGGTGAGTATATAGCATAGTCAAGAAATTTTAGTCGTGAGATCAACCGCTGCGTATCGCAGCTAGTTTCAAGCAAGCCCTGATCAGTGACCTGGTGGTCCAGGATCTGTTTGAATCATTTTGGTAGCAGAGTGTAGGTTTTTAAAAAACGACACGGACCGACCGACACGAGCAGGTTCCTTGGAACTGTTTTGTGCAGCTCGGGAGCCAGTCCGAGTGACCCGTTTGATCCACTGTAGCTCGGGTAGGTAGGTAAACATAAATATATCCACCTGAATAGCTTATGATTAGTTAATGACATTTAATAAGTTTGTAATTACATTTAATTACATGGTATGTAATCATAGATTGTTTTAGTAGTGCTAGCGGGTTGTCTGTGAATTTGTTTTTCTTCGGTCATTGACAACAAGTAGGTACTCAATCAATGCTTATCACATTACAACATGGAATCGTGTTGAGTCGGTATCTTTAATAATTGTTGTGAATTATTGTTACATGTGGTGACCACGGTTTAGATTTTGTTTAGGTGGGTAGATCATTATCATCAGAGAAGTTATGGAGTGTGTCTTGTAACGGAATAGGGTCTGTCACACTAATTGTATTTTCTTACCTACCTACATTATGTTTAACCTTTATTAAGAAGTTAATTAGGACTTCAAGTGACATAATATAGGTTGCTAGTTATTTGAATAATACGGTAATAATAATATAGTTTTTACTGCCAAGCAACGGGCTTGATGTATGCAATTAGGTTATAATTTTATTTCTGGTTAAGTGGATAGAAATAATTACATTCGGATAATTTGTTATAGCACTACGGTTGTTTGAACATGTATTATTGTTGTTTAAAAGTTAGCATACATAACTAATTCGGACTCAGTGATTTGTTTGCCTCGGGAAAGACTTGTAATTTGATAATAAGTTTATTTTTCATTTTTGTTTGTTTGTTATTGCTTATACTCGTAGACCTAATCGGAGTTAGGTACAGTGTCTCAAGGATCTCACGGAGTTGGCAGCTGAAGACAGTGATGTGCTGCTGTCTTCGGAGAAGGACCTTGACCAGTGTCAGTGACATAGTGCAGAGGAAGATGGAGATTTTGAATGCTCGCTCCACCGGTGGAGACAAGACAGAGCAACCACCTTCATCTGGCATTGTGTCACGCCTGCCTAGCATCGAGCTACCGGTGTTCGATGGTGACCTGAACCAGTGGGTCGGGTTTATAAATTTTTTGACAGCCTGGTCCATGATCGGAAGGACATAACGGCATCGTACAAGATGTCACAGCTGCGGGGGGCCATCACCGGTGAACCTGCGGAGTTGGTGGCTCACCTGCCAGTAACGGAGGATAGCTATCTTACGGCTCGGCAGATACTGTTCGATAGGTATTAAAACCAACGGCGGTTGGTAGATGCCCAACTGACACATATTTTCACTATGCCTTATGTGGCTCGGGTCTCTGAAATTCGGACAGAGATTTTGAACCCGATGACAACAGCCACTAAGACTTTAGCTAATTTGGGCCTGCCTATTATGACATTGACATTGATTGAACAGCAGCGTACCGAAGGCAACGAAGGCCTTCCTACGTTGACTGAGTTGTTGTCGTTTCTGGAGGGAGAATGTAGACGGGCTGACAACGTGACAGTAGGACCACACCCCTTGGGGCCACGTGACTCTCGGACGGGTCACGTGAGGTCGGGTGCTTCCAGGGGGGGGGGGGGTTAGTGAGCGTACGGGACCTACTCAGCGCTTGCATGCGCTAGTGACACAGGCAGAGTTAACTCGGTGCTCGTATTGTCGGGAGCCTGGACATGACGTCATTCAGTGCGATGGGTTCAGTGCACAACGGGTGCAAGGACGGCGGATTATTGTACGGCAACGGGGCTACATGTGCTTAGGCCCACACATGGCACAGCAGTGCTCACAAGCTGGGGCTTGCGATTTTTGTGGTGGTCGGCATCATGACCTCCTCTGTCTAAATATGCCCGGGATGTCAAACCACCAGCAAGGACTTAAGAGTCCTGTACGGGCCAACAGCCACAGGTTGATGGAAGTAGATCCCCACCGGGAGGGTCTTGGTTGCGAGCGCCTTCGGATGTGCGCAGGGGTCAGGGACCCACGCAAGGACGGTTGGAGGAGAGGTCCCATCGGGGGACCCCTCCCATGTTGGGCCAGGGGGGTCGACCTCAGACGGTTCGGGACCCAACCAACAATATTCTGATGAGGGGCCCGATCGGGGGGCCAATTCTTGTCTGGTAACGTATGCACTTGTCCCTACGGAGAGGAGGTCTAGGAGAGGTAGAGCTAGTAGGGGGAACAATCGGCCTGCACCGTTAACCTACGGTGAGGTGGTTCGGTCACCACCCCCGTACGCCCACATGCTTGTGGCAGGGATCGAGGGTGAATTTCCCACCTTCGTCGCCGGTCCCTCTTCCATCGGCTCGGCTATCCCTTCCACTTATGGAGCGCCCACGCCTGGACCCACTTCCTCCAGTGTTCGGAAGATTTGGGCACTCCGCGAGGACCTACATCCGGCGGGATGGTAGACGGTCACCTTATTGTGGTGCTTGGGACCCGTTGGCGCAAGGGCGCCTACCGCCTCGTGCTAGTAGAAGGGGAGGGGACTCGGGTTCACAATAGGAAATTGTGAACCCGAAAAAAAATAACAAATATTCTCATTTTATACGCGTTATCGGGACGTCGTACGGTTCGGACCGTCGTGTTTAGGCGCTTGCCTTGTTCTCGGCTTAAGGCAGCCACAACGCAGCCTGCCACCCGTTTGTCTGTCTATCTAGCAAGGCGGTTCATCTCGAAGTTGTTGCTGGTCTGACGACGGAAGGCTTTTATTGCTAACTTGGACAGATTTGTTTCCCGTAGAGGACTGCCATCGCGGATCCGTTCTGTTAACGGAACCAATTATATGTGGGTGCGGAACGTTACTTACGAGAGGTAGTTGAGTTTTTAATGTGAAACAGGTGGATATCAGAACAGCCCTCTCCTGTCGGGGCATCAACTGGACCGTCAGTCCTCCGAGATGTCCCCACTGGGGTGGAATTTAGAAGCTGTTGTTAAGTCGGCAAGACATTTAGCTCGCGTGATTGGACAAACCGCGCTAACTTTGAGGCATTTTGTAGGAACGGTGTCACGACTGCCTGTTGTTTAAAGGCCGGCAACGCATCTGCGATTCCTCTAGTGTTGCGGGTGTCTATGGGCGGCGGAGATTACTCTCCATCAGGTGACCCGCCTGCTCGTTTGCCTCCTTCTATTATAAAAAAAAAATTGATAAATTGGCAATAACAATCTAAAATTTACAGTCTTTAAAACTTCAGAATCAATACAACATCATTTTTTTTTTTTTTTTTATTGGAGACTGATTGCGCGTTTGTCCCCGATTTCACCTGTTGGAAAGTGATAATGAGGACGAAGGTGGAGCACGCGCAGTCAGTAAATGCCTGTTTACTCTAGCCTTAAAGACGCCCAAGTTGTAGCGTTCAGGAAAAACAGACGCAGGGAGGTCATTCCACATCCTACCTGTCCTAATAAGGAAGCTAGAAGCAAATCGCTTCGTCCGGGCGGGTGGAATATCGACAACATAGGGATGAAAGCCCTCCCTCCGTCTAGTAGTCCGATAATGGAACGGGGAAGGAGGTATGAGGTTATGTAACTCCTGAGCAACTCTCCGAAATATAACCTGTAGAAGACTGATAAGCAAGCCACTTTGCGTCGGTGTTCCAAACTTAAAAGTTTGTTATTGACCAGCTCATCGTCACCAATCAGCCTCTTTGCTCTTCGCTCTATAAAGTCCAGGGCAGCCAGCTGGTGCTTTGCAGATCCATCCCAAAGATGAGAACAGTACTCCATGCACGATCGGACCTGAGCTTGGTAAAGAGTAAGAAGCTGTCCCGTTGTGAAGTACCGTCTCACCCTTGAGAGAATACCCAGCTTTTTTGCGGCAGTTTTGGCTTTATTTTCTATAGAGCGGCCGAAATTGAGGTCTGGTGACAAATCTAAGCCAAGAAGATTTAAATGGTCGCTAATATCAACAGGTACATTCCGGAAAGTCGGAGTCAGGTTAAATGGACTCCGCTTGGCGCTAAATAAACACGCTTGAGTCTTGGTAGCGTTATATTTGACTAAGTTGGCCTCGCCCCATTCGGAGACAGCTTGGAGGGCCAAGTCAATACGCTCGACCAAGTCAACTCTCAGGGCGTGAGTTTCGTCCTTGGAAGCTCGTGCATTGGAAAAGTATCTATCCACAACTGTGCTGCCATCTGCATACCCAATAATACCGGGTTTCAGCAGATCATTTATGTGCAGCAGGAAAAGCGTTGCAGACAGAACGGACCCTTGAGGTACCCCGGCATCTATCGCCATTAAATCGGAGGATTGGCCATCGAGGACAACTCGAATCGATCGTTCCCTCAAGAAGTCTTGTATCCAGATGCACAAGCCGACGGGGATCCCATAACTTGGAAGTTTGCTAAGTAAGCTCGCATGCCAGACCATATCAAACGCCTTAGAAATGTCTAAAGACACGGCAAGGGCTTCACCGTGTTTTTCAATCGCTTCACTCCGCAGATGTGTTGCATAGATTAGTAGATCTCCCGTAGACTGCCCTGGACGAAATCCGAATTGACGGTCGCTAAGGAGATCGTTCATTTCAAGATATGCAAGGAGCTTGTTGTTTAAAACACGTTCCAAACATTTACAAAGTAAGGACGTGATAGCGATGGGTCGATAGTTGGTAGGGTCAGATCGGCTACCTTTTTTTTGAACTGGTTGCACACTATCAGACTTCCAAGCTTTAGGAACAAGGCCAGCCTTTAAAGAGAGTCGAAATAGGCGTGTTAAAACTAGAGACAGCTCAGGCGCGCAAGTCCGCAGAACAATTGCTGGAATGCCGTCTGGCCCACTGGCTTTGTTCACATCTAAAGTGCGAAGTGTCTTAAGTACCTCTTTTTGGTAAATGCAGACATCAGGCATTTGTGATCCGCAGTGAGGTAATACAGGTGGAGAGATACTGCCAGCATTCAGATGCAAATTGGACGCAAAGAGAGAGGCAAACAAGTTCGCCTTCTCTACCGCGGTATGTGCCAGCGAACTATCGGGCTTCAGCATAGGAGGCAATGACGGACGGCTAAAGTTTGATTGGACAGATTTGGCAAGAGACCAAAAAGCCTTACTACCCGCTGGGTAAGAGGCGATCTTAGACCCGATTCGTCCGATGTGATCAAATCGAACTTTGCGTAGTGTCTTCTTGCAGGACTTGGCGGCTTTATTGAATGCCACCTTTTTAAGGTGAGTATCCAGAGCTTTGCAGCTGCGGGCTGCTGCCCAAGCCTGGTACGCTGCTTGCTTCAATGCATCAGCACGAGCACAATCGGCGTTGTACCAAGGGCGAGCATTGCCAAGAGGTGAGACGTCGGAAAAAGGAATAAAATATTCCATGGCCTGACGGATCACATCTGCAACGGCTTCAGCAGCACGTGAAGGATCCTCACTGGTAAAACAAATAGGCCGCCAAGGATAAGATGCGAAAAAATGACGCATCTCATCCCAATCTGCTGACTTGTATTTCCACACTCTCCTCAATCCTGATGACCTGGTATTAGGAGGAGAGTAATCAGAAACAGACTTCACCAGACAGTGGTCAGAGGTCCCTAGGGGAGCTGTCACCGAAACCGAGAAGCGATCCGGATCAGTTGTCAGCAGAAGGTCCAAGCAATTGGATGTGTGGCCTGCAGTGTCAGTTATATGCGTAGGTTGGTCGATCAGCTGAGTATGATCCAGCGTAAGTGCGAATTTGTACACTTCTCTACCAGCGTGATCTGATTTCTGGAATGGGCACAGCCACTCTTTATGATGAGCATTAAAATCACCCAGAAATACCAATTGCGCAGTGGGATACCTCTGCTGGGCTGTGTCTGCCATTTCATAACTAAGTGCCGATTCGGAAGAAGGCCTATTTCCATTAGTAAACATTTACGGGCAACAGTGTAGTAGTAGTGACATCAACTAATCTTACCGATTGATAGTGAGATGGATAACCTTCAAAAATGGTCGGCACTGCATCTGTATTAAGTTTTTTAACATTGAAAATGTTATTTCGTTCGCTCCAGTAGGGACCCCATTTCCGCTGAAAGTGCGACTCGCCCGTGATACCCTGAGGTTTAAGGACCACGAGGACGTATGAGGGCTCAAAAGACGTGAAATTCAAAGGGGTTTAAAATTATGTAAAAATATTTGGAAAAGAAAAAACTATTTTTAGAAATTGAAAAAAAAACGACTTTTTTGACCGATAAATCGTGTGTTTTCCCAGAAAATTTCCGATATCTCGAGAACGGGGACGAATTAAAAAATTAAAAAAAGCACCTCGGTATTGAACTAAGAAATATTTTACCTCATTACACTTTTTTGATATTAGTGACGGTTGAGGCTGTAGAGGTGCCCTTAGCCGCAAGTTTGTGGAATTCGAAGGGTTTTAAGATGATCTAAAAGTAGATTGTTATACAAGGGGCTAAAATGACCCATTATATACGAGGTAGTTTTATTATTAGTAAATAAAAACCGAGTTTTAATGGGTTTTTAGCGCAGTCTTTATTCATGATTATTCTACTTAAGTAAAATTTTTTAGTGTGTTTAAAATTTTACTTAAGTAGGTATATTTAAGCGTTAATAAAACGCTAAAATATAAAACATTAATCTATTCTACTTAAGACTAAAAACTTTTCGTTTTCGTAGACAGACAAAAATTAAAAAAAAAATACTTTTTCCCCTAAGGCAAGAAAAACTGTTTTATCCTCGCTCTGGAAAGCTACAATGACGGTCTTTTTAAGCAAGAGAAGTGAAAAAATATTTTGGAAAAGTTGGTTTTGAAAAAATTTTTTTTTTTGGTTCTGAAAAAAAAATCGAAAGAAAAATTACGCGTTCTTACTGAAAATTGCATTCGATAATCTATAATAAGAAGGTACATTTTCAATGCCCTTTCAAGTCGTGTAGAGCACGAGATCTGTGGATCTTTAACCCCTCGAGCGTCATATGTACTTACCGGTGTACAAAATAGTTGAGAGTCATGCGTGTCTCTTGTACTTACCGGTGTACAACAGACTTGGCTCAGATTGGTTGTTTTCTTTTAGCCGGTCCGAGTCGTAGTATACAAGTTTTAGCTGTCTGTAAATTTTCTATGGTCCGTATAGAAGAAATTAACATAGTTAGTAGGATTCGGACCAAACAAAACATTATCGAAAAAAATATTTAAAAAGAGTGTCTGAAGTTATGGACGGACGTCAGCCATATTAGTACAAAGTTGTGTTGTTGTGATTTGTTTACTTACATGATGTTTTCTCGAAGTAAAATATAAGTTTTCGTATGATTCTTATCTATATTTACTGAAAACTTAATACAGTTTTTGTACAATGCAATAGTTGTGTGATATAGTGGCAATTTAGATTAAACGAAGAGCTAGAAGTATAATTATGATATTTTGATTTTGCTAACAACTACAGCTAACATTGTGTGTTATAAAGTGCTGTAATTTTCTTCATATTTTGTTTTTTTTGATAAAAGTGATTATAAACATTAATCAATTTGTAGATTATTTCATCAGTAACCTTTTTTTATTTACAGTTAGACATAATATACTTTTAGGTCACTATTTACGCGGGCCGGCCACGTTATGGCGGCGGTTATTTATTTTGGTTCCTAAGTTAAAAATTGTTTTGTGAGTGAAGTTTAGTGCCAAAGTGTTTATGATTCATGTGACCGGTGCATAGTAATGTTAACTAAAAAGTTATTATGTCAATTGTGTTGTGTGTCGTTTGTTAATTATTATAACAAATAGTAAAACCAAAGGTTACCTTTATGAAATATTGAAAACAAAAGAAAACCGTTCCAGTGCCACTACAAGTAAGTCTTTATTGTTCAATCTAAGTAGTTAACTACGTACAAAAATTCATACAGAAAAGAATGACACCTCATTCACGCGAAAATCTCGTATAGTTATTACGCAATAAATATTTTTCCCTAATCAAACAATAAAAAAGTGATGTATCGCAAAATGCCTGACACGTAAAGCATTTAATGCTTTAGGGTGGCTGGCGCGCCACGGGTTAATAAACCGTCAACAAAGCAGGAATTTTTCAAAATGTTTGGAACAGAGCCTTGAATATTTTTTAGGCTTCCAGTTATCACGTTTAATATCTTTAACCCTTTCACGTCTTATTTCCGGGCATTTTGGGTACCTAAAAAAAGAATAATACTTAAAAAGAATATTAGTAATATCGATAAAGCTTCGATACATAAATACGTACATCACTAATCATTATGCCAAAATCCTATAAAAAAGCCTATAAATTACATTTAATTAAGGTTTAAAACCTGATTCTTATGAATAGTGTACGATATAGTATGGTTTGGAATTAGCAAAAATAATGCTTTGCCGTTTTTATTATTAAAAAACTCATAGTAAAGCATACATTTTAATAGAAATCACTAACGTATGAAATGATAATTCCTGGTCTTTCACACCTCCTTTTGTTGTTCTTGACGAACAATAAACAGCTGAACAAGACATTATGTCATTTGTATATTACACAAATAACACAAACACTAAGATTTCTTTATATTTCACTATTATTTCGCACAATCCAGCAATGTTTTGACCGAGTAGTCGGTCATGAAATGACAAGTCTCACACCGACAGTGCGTCGCTGCTAAACGTACATTCACTATCTCTTTTACTCATATCACACTACAGTCATACAGACAGATATAGCATAGTCAAGAAATTTTTGTCGTGAGATCAACCGCTGCGTATCGCAGCTAGTTTCAAGCAAGCCCTGATCGATGACCTGGTGGTCCAGGGTCTGTTTGAATCATACATTTTTTCAATATTATTTATTAAAAAAAATCAATACCAAAATACCCTTTTTCGAAAAAAATAAACTCTTACATAACTATCTGTATGTATATAAGTTGTTAGATGTTAGAGAGTAACTTATGTTTGAGCTAAGAAACGCAGCTACACATTTCATTCAACGCCGATCATGTCAGAGCGTCGTGATTTTAGTGAAAATTCGAGGGAATCGGATCAAGACATGACGTCATGATCGGCGTATACCGTAGAAAATCGAGCGTCACGACTCTGCGTCGTGATCCGCTTGCAAAGTGGTAATAAAACATTTCTTTTCAAACTTAAGTATTATTTTAATGCTTGGTTTTCCAAAAGGCTTACGTATTCAATAATATGATCGTTTAGCCCCATTTTGATGGAAGACGGTAAGTTTTTCTTGTCGAAAGCTCTATTGGTGCAATGCAAACTAGCAGGTGCTAACGTAGTGTTTTTCTATTTGCAGCTCTCAGCAGCGTCTTCCATCTCTTTCTTTCATCCAACTATTTTTCATCTACTTTTCATTGAGTTTTCAATCTTCTTCTTATTTTCCATTTAATATATTTATTCTCATCCATCATGCGGGTATGCCGACTGAAGCAGTTGCGAAGTCCAGGCGTACGTTGCATCGTCGGGAAAACATGTGTTCTGATAACTTATTAAAAACCCAGGTCAGCAATTAAGATTTTGTTAGTTAAACCCGGTGCTATATTTACGACTTTTACATTCATTAATTCAATATCCACGACGTTTAAATTCAAAATGCTATAGTTTTGGTATTGATAATTTTGTATCCACAAGCCTGAATTTTAACATTGAAAATGTTTTTTCGATCGCTCCGGTAGGGCCCCATTTTCTAGTGGTTTAAGGCCGTGAAATTTTTTTTTGTAAAAGTTAAAAACTTTTTCAAAAATTGAATAAAACCAAAAAAAACCTTGATTTTTTAACACCTTCCCTCGGAACATCTGCGATATCTCGTGAACGAAGTCGAAAATCGAAAAACTGAGAGAGACTCCTAGAGATATTAAAACGGGGAACATTTTATGTTTTATACTTTTTTTGTGGGAGTGATAGGGGGGGCGGTATGCTCCCCCTTAGCGGCGCGTGGCGCGTCGCCGTGCGGTATTACTCGGGCGTCATAGCCCTGTGGAACTTCGCAGCTTTGAGATACAAAGATCTATTAGAACTTATTAGACGCGGAAAAAATTTGGAAAAGTCGATTATTTCTTTTGAAAATAAAAAAAAACAAAAAAATCAATGTTTTATACGAAGATCTATTAGGAATTAATAGACGCGGAAAATTAAGGGCTTTAGGATATAGTCTAAGCTCCGAGTATAGAACGACCTTCACCGAGAAGGTTAATGGATGAAAAGTATTTTATATCAAATTTAATATGTTAAATAATATATCGAGGGTGGGTTGGCTGAAAAATTTCAGTCCAGTACCATTAATGATTAATTTAATATTAAAAAAAATATTTTTTTTTACATTGCACTGGTTTGGTGTGTGTGTTTGTAATGAGCTTATCTTTATATAAACATAAATTTTATTTATTTAACCAGACGGTTGCAAATTACTAATATTGACTTGCCTGTTTACGCCTACCCAATGTTATGACAGGAAAAAAATAGTCAACCTAACGTTTGCATATTATAGAGGCCTCATACTTTCGATTGGTACCTATGTAATTTATCTAATTACGAAACAAGTGCAATATTTAAAAAAATATATTTTAAAATATTTAAATAATCATCTATTAGACTGAAATTTTTCAGCCAACCCACTCGCAATATACTTTTTAACACTTTAAATTTGATATTAAATTATTTTCATCCATTAACAGCTCGGTGAAGGTCGTTGTATACTCGGATCCTCTACTATAAGTATAAACAAATTTTGGAAAGTCGATAATTTTAATTAATAAAAAAAAAATTTTTTTTTAATAATCTATAATAGCTAGGTTCATTTTCAAGATCTCTGATTTTTTTTCCTGAAAATGAATTTATTTTATATTAAAAACCCCAAATGAACCACTATAATAGGTAGTAATGTAATAGTTCTCTTTTATCAAAAAATCAATAAAAAATACTCTTTGAAACAGGTGTTGAAAGTTTGGACCTACTCCAAACGTTCAACACCTGTGTCAAACTCTAAGAAGCTTTTTTTAATTTACAAACTACTGATTTACGTTACGTGTCGAAGGAATAGTTTTTTGTAAAGTAAGTAATTTGAGGAGTTCAATGGCGCAGCGGCCAATAGCGCGTTCGGCTTGCGATCTTGCCCGCTAAGCAACTTTCGCAATGCCGGGTCGCTGGATGGGTGACCAAATTAAAACATCTCGAGCTCCTCCGTGCTTCGAAAGGCACGTTAAATCGTTGGTCCCGGTAGTTGTCGCAAGATGACAGTCGCTAAAACCCACCAACCCGCATTGGGCCAGCGTGGTGGGTAATGGCCCAATATCTCCACGTGCTATTTATTGTCCACGTGGAAGTCCTGTGCCCAGCAGTGGGACGTTTATAGGCTGATGATGATGATGATGAAGAGATTACCCTATCTAGTGGCTATACTGATTCCGCCGAGTTTAGGACTCAGTCCCTTACTTAGAAAATTCATTACGCTTATAAATTGTTTACGACAAGATTGCACTTTGCTTGCGCACATAATGATAAGCTATACATATAACATAATTTGGGTGAGATGTGTGACCTTCTCGGTGGCCTGGCGTGAATAGATGACGACTATTTGTCTTGCGCCTATCCGAACGTAGCGCCGTGGCAGATAGTGCGAGGGTCTACCAAATGTATACCCCGTGGCCAGGGTGACATAAAAGTTATGTCCATATTTTTTACCTGAAAAAAGATGTGTGTGCAAACTTGGTTGAAAAACTGAGAAACTTGAGGGGGCCCTTTGTCGCAGTAAGATAGTTATAGCCGTAATATAGATAGATCCCTAGGGATATAATTATATCCCGTAACATAGTTATACGAAAGCGATTCATTACTATCTTACTAGGAATATTATTATATTACGGTTCAAGTTTAGTGATATAATTTTATTACTGGATTAAGTTTAGTGAAATAATTGTAGGAGCGTAGCGCGGGGGCTTCGTTGTGTTTGTGAACGCCGCACGTCGCTCGCTACCCCCGTCAGTCGGTCGGCATCAATTGCCCTACTCATTAGGTCACGACGTGATAGGTTAGAAATTTAAGACAATCGCTACGCTGCGCTTCGCGATTGGCTTGAATTTCGAAGATATTTTTTTGTATTAGACAACAGAAATACTAGCTGTTCTACTACTGTAGGTCATATGTATTATTATTGTTGTCTAAATAAAATAACCTCGAAATTCAAGACAATCGCTGTCTTCAATTTCTAACCTATCACGTGACCTACAATTATTTCACTAAACTTAATCCAGTAATATAATTATATCACTAAACTTGAACCGTATTATAATTATATTTCTAGTAAAATAGTAATGAATCGCTTTCGTATAACTATGTTACGGTACATAATTATATCCCTAGGGATATAACTATATTACGGCTCTAACTATATCTCTGCGACACCCTTGTATGAGGTATTTATTTGAATTGTGTAAATAATAGTGAGTATGCCTGCGATTTGTGCGTACCGGGTGGGTGACCACATTATAATTTCTCGAGTCTCTCCGAGTTTTATGTCGTTCTCGTGTGTTTAAATAACTCTCAATAATTTCGATAGAATGCATATTTTGGTTGTAGTGACCTACCATTAAATGAGTATACATATTGACGAATGTGCGTATACAAAAGTACGCATTGGATGGGTTTTTAAACGTTTTTTGTGACACTCAAGACTAATTGATTACGTTAAGTCATAGAATAATAACTTGCTTTAGTTATTATTCAGGCAACACAGCTGTCAAATATACATTTTCAAAAATCTTCTCAATGTTTTTGATTTGGAAAAATAATGACACAATTTTTCACTGTACCTATACCTATACCTTTATTTTCATATCCGATTCGTTATTATTTCTCAAGTACTCATTGGGAAAAACTCACCAAATGGAATTTCTGAAACCGATTTTCTCAACTCAATGTGTTAGTAATAAAAGTATTAAGCGGCAAACGTACCAAAACGTTTGAATATTCGATTAGACGTAACCTGCGTTATTACATTTACGAATAATTGCAATCTCACCTGTATGTCAATGTAGCAAGGTTCTCATTTGTAAATTACCTATAAAATGTAAATCGTTATTTGTTCTACGTTTATAGGGGTAGGGAAATTGAAATATTTTCACAGTGGTTAGGAATTCAGTCAAATGTGAGATGTGATAATATTCGATGGGATTGATTAGTTTGTTAATCGATTACGCATAATAATATTATATCAGTACTTACATATGTCTTTTTCCATACATCGTCATTACACCTATTAAATAAGTAAGATGTACTTATAGATAAAGACATAATTATTAAAGTTATTGTATATAATGCAGAATGAGGAGCTCGATGGCGTAGCGGCTAGCGCGTTCAGCTTTCGATCTTGTCCGCTAAGTAACTTTTGCAATGCCGGGTCGCTGGATGGGTGACCAAATTAAAAAAAATATATCGAGCTCCTCCGTCTTTCGGAAGGCACGTTAAAGCGTTGGTCCCGGTTGTTGTCGTAAGATGACAGTCGTTAAACCCTCCAACCCGCATTGGGCCAGCGTGGTGGGTTATGGCCAAATATCCTCAAGTGCTAATGTCCACGTGGGAGGCCTGTGCCCAGCAGGGGGACGTCTATAGGCTGATGATGATGATGATGATGATATAATGCAAGTTTCTGAGGGGTAGAGCCACGCTGCGTTGCAGCACGAATTAGGCCGGCTTGCCCGGCGTAATACCACCCCCTCACGGAATATCGGCGTGAAACAATGGCACTCGTTGTTGTTGTGTTTCTTCCGGTTAGTGAAAGTACCGGAAGCATATCTTTCCCCTCTCCCACAACTCCTACTCCTTCCTTAAAGAGGCCTATTAGATCTCGACTGTGATTTTTGAGTAAAATGGCCATTTTCGAATTTTGTAGTAATTTTGCTGTTGTTTTTATCGTTTTATTGAAATGGGTAATACATTCATTATAAAATCTTTATTCCTCATGAAGTAACAAGTATTCTGATATAAATTTTGCTAAATAATATTACCGTAGATAGGAGAAATTCACAGTTAACTTTTTGGGGGTTAAAGTTACTCGCGTCCGTAGGTTTACCCTTGAGACCCTACACGTGACCCCTGGGTGGTGCTAAATGAGTGACACTGACTGAGTGGTAGAGCCATGCTGCGTTGCAGCACGCATTGGGCCGGCTCGCCCGGGGTAATACCACCCTCTCATGAATATCCAGCGTGAAATAATTGCACTTGGTGCTGTTGTGTTTCGTCCGGCCAGTGAGAGTTTCGGAGGCCCCTTACAATTTCTATTCCGTCCTTAACCATATTCCTTTCTTAAAGGCCGGCAACGCATCTGCGACTCCTCTGGTCTTGCGGGTGTCCATGGGCGGCGGTGATTGCTCTCCATCAGGGACCCGCCTGCTCGTTTGCCTCCTTCTAATATAAAAAAGCAATTTTGAAGTTTTTTGGTGGTTTTGGCGAAATTGAACTCTAACACATTACGATACCAGGCGGCCGGGCGGGTCAATGCACTTGCTCAGACACGTGACTTTTCGTTCGCCCGATAACCACGAATTATTTTTTATTGTGCCGGACAAATTAAATAAATAATTAATAATTAATAAATTTAAAAAAAATTAAAATGATGTCTATTAACTTTACTGAATGATATAAAAAATTATGTGCACTAAGAGATACCTAACATTCTAATTTTTATTTTATTTGTTTAGAACAGTAGTTCAATCTAGGAGCTCAAAATAGTGCCTTCGCGCATTTTATGAAAATCTTTCTTTGCAATTTTGGGGTTAATTAACTAAAAAGTTAGCTAGGTAGGTCCAACTTTAAGAAAGAGGTCAGTCGTCAAATCCAACTCGGCTGGGCAGCGTTCGGTAAGCTACGAAATATCTTCTCTTCCAAAATACCGCAGTGTCTCAAGACGAAAGTCTTCGACCAGTGTGTGTTGCCAGTGATGACATACGGTACCGAAACGTGGTCGCTCACTATGGGCCTTATAGCAGGCTCAAAGTCACGCAAAGAGCAATGGAGAGGGCTATATGCTCGGGGTTTCTCTACGTGATCGAATCAGAAATGAGGAGATTCGTAGACGAACTAAAGTAACCGACATAGCCCAAAGAGTCGCCAAGCTCAAGTGGCAATGGGCAGGGCACATCGCCCGTAGAACCGATGGCCGTTGGGGCAGAACGGTTCTCGAGTGGCGACCGCGCACCGGAAGACGCAGTGTGGGCAGGCCTCCAACAAGGTGGTCCGACGATCTGGTGAAGGTCGCGGGTAACCGCTGGATGCAAGCAGCACAGGACCGGTCGTGGTGGAGATCCTTGGGGGAGGCCTTTGTCCAGCAGTTGACGTCTTCTGGCTGATGATGATGATGATGAACTAAAAAGTTAAGCAAAATTTACAAAAAGCGAGGCCGCTACGAACTATGCCAACAGCTATTCTACACTATTCAATAAGTCAAAATTGTCAATGTATTTTTGATTCTGAAATCAAGAACACCAAAATTGGCAAATTTACGCAAAAATCACAGTCGAGATGTAATAGGGCTCTTAAGGCTGGCTTAAGGAAGACCTTAACTCACCTACGACGCCTCTGGTGTCTATGAACGGCGGTGATTACTTCCAATCAGTTGATTCACGTACACCTTTTCACATAAAAAAAAGTGTACAGGATCGAGACAAGTAGCGAAATCCTAGATCGGAGGCCAAGAGACATTGAGTTGCTGTGCAATCGGAGTAGCTGTAGGAGTAGTAGTGAACGCAAAGCGTTGCTTATTGCTTGCCTATCACTAAAACGGTACACAGTTGATGTTTTTTTTTACATATTTTAGCGTTTTTATTAACGCTTAAATATACCTAAGTAAAATTTTTAAACACTGAAAAGACGACAACCTCAGGCGGGAATCGAACCACGCACCTTCCGCATTCCGAGTGGCTGCCTTAACCACTTGGCTACCGAGGTCTGGTTTTAAACCGTCGAAATTTTTTAATTTTCAATGTTTAAAAAATTTACTTAATTATATTTAAGCGTTAATAAAAACGCTTAAATATATAACACACATAATCTATAACGCAGCTTCATCTTCACCGAATGTGCAAATATTTGTAAAAACATTTCTTTCGGATCTCAGAGGTGAAAACTTCTTAGATTTGATGAAGCAATGTTGACCAAAAAACATAAGCATCAAAGCACTGACAAATTTCGAAGGATGAAAACCAGACCTCGGTAGCCAAGAGGTTAAGGCAGCCGCCCGGAACGCGGAAGGTGAGTGGTTCGATTCCCGCCTGAAGTTGTCGTCTTTTTTCAGTAATAAAAAAAAAATACTTAAGTATATTTAAGCGTTAATAAAAACGCTAAAATATATGTAAAAAACATTAAGTAATCTATAACGCAGCTTCATCTTCACCGAATGTTCAAATATTTGTAAAAATATTTCACTCGGATCTCAGAGGTGAAAACTTCTAAGATTTGATGAAGCAATGTTGACTAAAAAACCTAAGCATTAAGCATTGACAAATTTTGACGGGTAAAAACCAGACCTCGGTAGCCAAGTGGATATGGCAGTCGCCCGGAATGCAGAAGGTGCGTGGTTCGATTCCCGCCTGAGGTTTTCGTCTTTTTCAGTATTTAAAAATTTTACTTAAGTACACAGTTAGTTTTATAGATAGTTTTTATTGTTATTGACGCGAGACTAAACTATATGCAGCATTTCAATAACGAAGTCAACTTATTGAATTCATGTTCAAAGCTTCTACACTATTACAAAAAAGCTCGGAACGGTTATTTTCTGTAGAAATATTAGTATGAAGTCGTCGCTGAGCCCAAATACCTTGGGATAATACCTTTCCCTAATCCATTGAGATGATATCTTCAGTTTGACTGTTGATTAATCAGTAGCGACAAGTTTCTGATTACAGTGTCTGTCAAGTAATCCCGCTAGTAATAATACGATACTAAGGAGTTTTTTTCTTAAATAATGGCTTGGTGCACATTCAGTCAGTGTGAAGTAAGAAAAATAATAAATATTTTCTTTGCGTATAGTAGGTGATAGTGAGTGATAATATTAGTTCTTTACATATTAAATTGGCGTTTTGTCGTACTGGCCACTTTGATCTCAAATAATTATCTCCCGTTTGGTTAGGAATTCCAATTTCAAATTTATACAGCTATTAGCATGCTTTTGTGTTTTGAAAACCGTAATTAATTTGTTTTTCATTTTTCGGTTATTTTTTGCAGTTTTCAGTTTACAAAATAGAAAACTTGAAATATCGCGTTATTTACGAGTAAGTGCCTTCGCACACGGCGGCGTATCGTAAGCGTATTGTAATACGCGCGTAGGACGAGAGCAATACGAGCACGTACATTTTCAAACAAGTCCGCACACGAAGCGTTGCTGCAGCGAATCGTAGGAGACACCGATAGCCGCCGTGTGCAAAGGCACTAAGGCTCGTATTCTAAAACCAAACTCACACTCAAATCTCTGCTTGAATACAGTTAGAAAGGGATGGCGATATATGCGATAAATAGCCCCATCCCCTTCTAACTGTACTCAAGCAGAGGTTTGAGTGTGAGTTTGGTTTTAGAATACGAGCCTACGAGTTCCATCGTGCACCAGTGCTGCAGAAACGGCTCGAAGGATTAATGATGTGTATGGCGGCGGTGTCGCAAAAGAAATCACAGTGCGTTTTTGGTTCCAACGTTTTCGTTCTGGAAATTTCGACCTGCAGAACAAGCTCCTTGGACGGCCGGAGACCAAAGTTGATAACGAAGAATTTAAGGCTATTGTGAAAGCGGATCCATCGCAAACCACGTCCGAGTTAGCTGCAGGATGCAGTGTTAGTGATAAAACTGTCTTAATACTTGAAGCAAATTGGGAAGGTGAAAAAGCTTGAAAGGGGGGTACCTCATGAACTGAGTGCAGCAAACCGACAAACGCGCGTCGACTGCTGCGTTACTTTACTCAACCGGCACAATAATGAAGGGATTTTAAATATAATCATTACATGTGATGAAATGTGGATCCTGTACGATAATCGGAAACGCTCATCGCAATGGCCGGACCCTGGCGAACTAGCTAAATCCTGCCCCAAGCGAAAATTGACTCAAAAAAATTACTTTTGAGCGTTTGGTGGAGGACTAGTGCCGGTGTCGTTCACTACAGCTTTCTTAAATCTGGCCAGACTATTACGGCAAAACTCATGTACGTTCACGAACATAACAAAACACGATTAATAATCTACCATTACTTTTGTAACAATGTTTTGTGAGACTCACGGGTTAAATTTTTTTGTTTTAATCTAAGGTTCTACCACAGAATAACTATATAGTACCACGTACAGAAGGTCCACTCTCTAACGACTTACGGGCGAAATTGAAACTTTATCATGTGACCCGAGCATTCATATTCCGTTAAGCAACGCTGACTCGATATCGATTTGACGTCATGACGTCATAGAGCGTAGGGTTTACGCGCGCGCGCAGGGATTACGAGTTAAGCGACTCACCGCTCGGTGTTCGGTGCGTCGCGAGCGGCAACCTTTACTGCCATACGCCTAGGCGGCCTGCCTGAGAGATGCGCCGGTCGAACGTACCTAAACTGCGGAGTGACACCCCCCTGGTTCTACTATAACTTACATAAGACATGACATCATGACATTGACAACACAGTCATGATGACAAGTTCTATTAAAAAATGAAAACTTAATGGGCTGCTAAAAGCCCTGAAGTTGTAAGTTAAAGTCAACTCTCATGTAATTGCTTACATATGCCAATTAGAGAAACTTCGAGAAATAGTTAATAATATATATCTACATACCTAAACCCTTTGCGTTAGCTGGGGACTGAAAACTTTGTACCGTACCTTCTCTGTTTTGTAACCGCGGAGTTTTGTACGAGGTTGTTATCTCGAAGTACAGAAAGTTGTTTCATCCTAAGAGCTTCTTCATGAAGTTATGTTAAATATTATCTGCCGTTTAGTTATATAAGAGTTGTCGCATCGCATCTGGTATATAGGAGCACCTCCTCACAATTAATTAAATAAGTGTTTTGTATTTAATATACTTAAGTAACTTTTGATGGTGAAAATCTAATTACCACACTCAGTTTACCTTTGAGTTAATAGTGACGAATAATTGCTAATACTAGTCAGGAACCGAACTTGTTGAACATCTTCTAGAACGTTCCATGCCGCTGCCTCTCACATTGAGTGTGTGGCCTCATGGCTTGATCGTCTCACAGAGTGGAGACCTTTTGTCAAAATAAAAGTACCTATGACTCCTCAACAAGATATTTGTTGGCATGTTTGCATTGCTTATATAGTAGTTATTCTGAGAGTTGGACGAACGAACCATAATGTATCGTGTTTCACAAAATGAGTCATAGTGACAATATTGTTATTTAAACAACTAAACATTGTCAATGTGATTAGACAGGTGTGCATTAGTTGATTATTACCTTTTCCCTTGACTTTTGACTTCACATGTGATGTGAAATGAAGAATAAAAGCTTTCTTCTCTTTTCTTGAACCTTTTAGTTACTTTTTAAGTAAAACTTTGCAGAGATTACCTATCCTGCGAAGTGATTAATCACTATTAAAGCTGCGACAGAGATTTCAAATTGATTCTCACCGATACCGCGTCTCTTTGAAGCCGGAGGAAGGTTTACGTGTTTCGGTGCAAAGATTACATGACACTCGCGAACATTGAACCGGTATTTTCCCTTCCGATCTCTGGCCAAATAAGTACTTTTGTTAATCTCTTTGTTCTATTAACCAGCTTCAATTTACAGGTAAGATAAATAAAGTGGGTGATAAGTTTTTATTGTGTTTTCTTATCCTTTTTTTGTCCAACAATATCCCGACCTAGTACAACGGTCCTCAAGCTCAACGGTTCCTTTACAATCTTTTCTACTTTGCCCGGTCTTCGGCATCTTTTAGTAAGGTCTTTCCCTCATAATTAAAAAAGATTATCACATAAGCTATTAACACATTTATTATAGTCCTGTTATTTCTGTCTGAAGTATGATCTATCGCCATCAGTAGAAAATTTTGTGTAAAAACGTAGCAGTGACTGCCTCGTTGAAGTATCTCTTATGTGTCATCATGAATTGCTACATCTCTCCTCATATACAGACTGCACCAGGACCTAATTATATCAAACTTAACGCTTTACTTGCCTAAAACAATTATGAGCACACAAACTACTTAGACCACATGCTAATGCGGTACACGGAAAACTTCACAACCCACAGCACTAAAATAATTCGTACAAACGAACACATGCGGTGCTTGAAATATTTATACTAAAGTTTTACACCTCGGTATCTTTGTTGCAAGTAGTTGCGTTTCACAAGCCGTTGTTGCACAAGTTATTTTGGAATTAATAATTTATTCGTGAATGCAATTAGAGTTGACAGTGGAGTTGAATTGTGAATACTTATTTTCGCCACCCTGTGAGCAGATTGGTAGCCAAATTAGACAATCTCGAGTTCGACTAACTAAATTGTAAATGTGCTTGTCGAAGCACTGAAGGCACGTTTTAGGGTTTGGTCGTAAGATGATAGATACGAGTATATAAACTAATCAAACGGCATTAGTCGAACGGCAACATAAGATTATGACTCAATCACCTCATCAAAGGGAACAAACAGCTAAATATTACGACGAAAGGTACTTCGTACTCTTATCAGATTCCTTTTTAAACAGCTAGGTATCTCGCTGACTTTTTTTAGAGGTAGAAAAAAATTTCTACCTCAGGCGGGAAAGACAAGTTTTATCAACGTTTCGTTATCTTTGAATTTATTAAAGCGTTTTTTAATGCAAATAATCAAACATTACGAATTTTTTTTAATTACTTTTAAGATAGGCTTGCATTTAATTTTGACCACTTTCTCTCCTGATGGTAAAAGTGATGATGCATTCTAAGGTGTATCATTCTTGCCTAAAATGTACCTGTTTATTGTTTTCTGAGGTTTAAGCAAGCACTACACACTGAAATGAAACACTTTTTTACGGATTAACTCGCGTTTAATTTACTATTTACATGTTTTTTATATTATCCTGACGTTTCCTTTACAGGGTCCGTGGTCACAGGGAGACTGACTGTGTAAATAGTAAATTAAACACGAGTTAATCCGTAAAAAAAATGTTTCATTTCAAGGTACCTGTTTACTCGAGATTTGAATTAAAATAAGTACTATGAAAAGCCCTGTTTTGTTTCTCCTTGTAGACTTTCCCTTTCATAATTAAGTGTATCATTATAAACCGTATTCATTATTGTGTTTTCATACCAAGTTGTTTCAAAATTAGCAGGTATTCCCACCAATCATTGTTCTAATGTTAGTTTGTCTCCATGTAAACAATTTGGAGCGAGACTACAATAGCCTTGTTGGTTTCCGCCACTCTGTGCGCTGAACCGCTACGGGTTTTGTTATAGGCCTACCTCGCTTTTATCCCTACCTATACAGATTCCGCCAAGGGGTGCGTATCATTATAATAATGACATTTGAACTAATTTCAAAGGACATAACGTTCTTTGGATATAATTTTTACTTGTTATAAATACACTTCCTAAAACAACATTACGTATATTATTCATATTTTGATATAATACTCATATTCTCTAATTACTTATTCTGTAAATCTATTTGGTAGAATAATCATATTCTAAAACTTCATTTGATTTAATTTTTGCTTATAAATAGAAATAGCATTTTAACCCTAAATTGATTTTAATTATTGTCTTAAAATGTTAATACGTTGTGTAAAAAAGTCAGTGGCAGAAACGAATCGCGGCTAAACCGACTCCACGTAGACTAGTCTGCCCTACGCTAGAGTTTAATTTAAGCCCGCGTAGGCGCGAAGGGGCAAGGCGGCCCGCGAGCAAGGAGCAAGAGGGTTGAGTCTCGCAGCGCCGGAACAGTGACAGAAACCATGCCTGCTGCATGCTGTATGCCTGCGTGCATGATGCATGCCTGCGTGCATGCTGCGTGCCTGCCTGCATCCTACATGCCTGCTTGCATGCTGCATTCTTTCTTGCATGCTGCATGCTTGCTTGCATGCTGCATTCTTGCTTGAATGCTGCATGCTTGCTTGCTTGTATGCTGCTTGCTTATTGCATGAATATTGTTTTATATCATAAGATTATTATCAAATGTATTTCACTATATCATATTCATATTCATTTAATCACTTAAATTTGGTAACACAATAGGTACACAACAAGTTGTTCGTATTATACAGGTGTTAATTATAAGTAGTTACAAATTTACCTTTAAAGGCATTGTGATTTTATAGTACCTAGTTATTACTAGGTAGGTTAGGTAGGTATTACATAATTATTATAAATTAAAATCTTAATATAAACTAAATCAAAAACTAATAACAAAAACTTCAATAACTAAAATCACCTATACCTACAGCAAAATAAACAAAACATAACATTTTTAGAATCATAAAACTAAATTAAATATAAAAATCTAAATTAATATATGTAAGCCTAACATAAACAATAAAAAAGTAAAAAGACTACATTTAGGTATAATTTATTTTACATTTAAAATATTCTTTCATATTGTAAAAAGATTTATTTATTAAAATATCTTTTAATTTTTTTTTCAAATAAACCGTCTTAGAAGGCTTTTAATTTGTGTGGCAGATGGTTATACACTTTAATCGCCATATAGTACGAGCTATTTTTATTTATCGCCAGAAGCACTGAAGGTACGACTAAATCATTTTTACAGCGCCGTGATATATAACGCCTTTGCCTATCTCCAATTCTAGTAAAATATTGAGCATGTATTTTAACTAGTTTGCACAGATCAAATATATAAATTGCTGTCACTGTAAGAACACGGTCATCACAAGTACATTATATCAAATAAAATAATAGAATCTTAAATTATATTAAATGTTTATTAAATTAAGTCAGTTGTATATCAAATGAAATTATAAGAAAATAAATTAATAATTTAAATTCATATCAAATTATATTATCTGAACGTTAGACCATAAATCAAACGTTACACACCCTCCGCCAAGTCGTGCGTATTATAGTTATAATTATTTTTAAATTTTAAACATGTGACAGTTCATTAAAAGAATACTGTCAACCCATTTCTTCCCATGTTGTGTGTCATAGATATAAGCAAAAGAGGAAGATACAGCATGCCCTTAGTTACATGAATAAAAAAATCCTACCTAACAACATAGTAAAACGTAGTGTAGTATGACAGCTAGTGCCTATCGAGCAAGCGAGACAGAGCGATGAATTACAACGCTACGCGAGTGCGTCAGCAAACTCTACGGAGTTCCACAACGACGACGATGCGCGACAAAATGACACTCAGCAACGATATTCGGTACATTGTTCTAAAGGAGACGGTCTAGATTTCCATAGAAAGTCTTAACTAAAATGCAGCTGGACCAAAATAAAAGAAAATTGGGAGACCTTAGAGATAAATCTTTCAGTAACAGTGTGTCGAGTTGTTATACAGTATAACGATTCCCGCGATACATAACGATGTATCGCGGGAAATTATAACGATTTTAGATATTTTGCAAATGTATTTCGATCGATATTTCGTTACGAGATTAAAAAAACGCCTTAATATTATTGGTTTTGTTGAGTTATTAAAAGTAAGTTAAGAGCATGAATTTTTTCGCGAATTAATATAATGTCACCGCATATCGGTTAGTAATGTATCGATACTCAACTCAGTAATATGGATTTAATTGTGTTATTGTTTATTCAACTTTATTCATACAACAACAAAACAATGACATGTCAACAATATAAACTAAGTTAAAATATAATTTGTGTATGTATAGAAATGGTTTTTGGTTATTTGATTATTTATGTACATTTTTGCACTCCGTTACATAGAACATTACTAGATTAAGTGCATGTTTTAGCTCAGTAAATGAAATGTAAATTTGTTGCGAGTTAAATAAATTCTTTAACCTCAACTGAAGTGACATGTTTTTTTTTTTTTTTTAATTATTATTCTGTTTCCCCTTCATAGTTCAAGAAGGGGACTTTGTTATGACTTAAATTCTAATTTTTTACTTATTTACTTTTAGGTGGACAGAAGGTCCACCTCTAACGAATTGTGGGGCACATAGGGGGAGGAAAATAAGGAGAAGAAGAAGAGAAAGAGAAAGGGTTCAATAGTAGAAGGAAGGAATTGCGGGAGTTTTATAATATATCATATTTTAGGGTTTTGAGGAAGTGGGATTTTTTAATTTGTATAAGTCTTTTAATATGGGGGTTTTCAGTTTTAAAATTATTTTAAGGATAGGGGATTTTTCAAATTTATATTGTTTTGGGTTTATTTCATATGGGTTTAAGTTAGGTTAATATCTATTATGTATATTTCTTTAATTAACTTCATTTGAAAACATTTCATTAGTTTTTATGTTTTAAAAACCTGAGTGTTCGCCTGCCTTATGGTGTTTTAAATATCATTTTTAGGATTAATTTTTATTTAATTTATTTATTGACTTGTTTAAGTTTTGATTTTTTAATTATGTTAATTTTGTATTGTTTTGTTTCTAATAGTTTTATTTAGTTAAGTTTAGAGTTTTAGTTTGGATTAAGTTAGGTTAGGTTAGAGTTGTTTGTATTATTATTATTTTACTTGTAAAATTAATTTATGTTATTATGTTATGGTTAAGTTTTAATTGTCTAATATTTATGTGTGGTGATTTTTTATTTGGTTCAGTAATTTGATTTTAATTTTGATAACACTTGTTTTTATTATGATTAAGTTAGAGTTTTAAGTTAGCTATTAAACAATTTAGAAGATTTAAACAGAGTCTAATTGCCGTAATCGGTCTGGCTCTGCAGACGTAGGACCATTGACCGAATACGGGGGCATTCACGGGCATTTGTGGCGTTATGGCCGGTCTCCACCCTTGTGCCCATGCGCAGGTTATGGGCCGAGCAATTATAGCAATTAGGCCCCTGGTTCTTATTGGGGCATTGTGCTATTTGGTGGCTCGGACTGGCGCAATGGGCACAGGGCTTCCTGTCGGACTTACATTTCGCCTTGGTGTGCCCGTACTGAAGGCACTCCCGACACTGCACAAAGCGGCCGAAGTCCTCAACGTGGACCCTACTATGGTCCACGTTGAGCCGCCCGAGAGCTAAGATGGTATTTCGCATCTCGGGCGTGACCTCGACGACCGTATTGTAAAGTGCCGGGTTCCGGTTCGAGATCAGGAAGCAGATGCGGGTCACCTCCACGTCATTTTGAGCAACTAGGACCTCCGCTAACTCCTCGCGGGCGACATCCTTGGATATGCCTTTTAGGATGATTAGCGGTGGTCGTAGCTTCGCCTGTTCGGCGGCGAATTTAGTGCTATTGGAATGACGGGATATAGTTTCCGCGCACTGCTTCACGTCCTCGAACTCTACCCTCAGTTTGGCCTTGGGTAGCGACTGAATTTTGATGGGGGCATATTTATGCCTCCGGAAGGATATCTCCTGTTTCCAGAGAGACACCACCTCCGGAGGCTTCAAAGTGCAGTCATACGACGACACTATGACTGCGGGGTGAGTTTTAGGCTTAGGTGGTAAAGCCTTTGCAGCTACGCTAGCGTAGGTGGGAGGAACTGGGACAAATTGAAGGGGAGGTTCGGTCAACGAGCTGTGGGCCAAGGGCAATTGGTGCTGCTCTTTAAGCGCGGCAGTGAGCATATTGCCCGACAAGCGCACCAAGTCCTCAAGCCTATCGCCCTGTCTTAGCAGCTCGTCAATCTTCTCCGTAATCTCCCGTCGGACCTCCCCCGCCATCTCATTTTGGACAGTGATCAGGGCCTCTGTGCTGTTATCCAGCTTCTGGCCCAGTTCTCGGACACTGTCCTCAGAGATATGGGGGGGTTGGTACTCCTCCAGCAATTGCGGCACCAGCAACATGCAGTTACAAATCTCGCTTCCAGCGTCGTGGATTTCAAGCTTTTGCAGCCTGGTCACAGACTTGCTCTGGGTAAGGTTAAACGCTATGCGGTCGAGCTGATAGTTGATCGCACTTTGAAGCGTTTCAAAGTCAGTGACTTCCTTCGACGAAATGGCCTTCCCCAGAGGCGGCATAGGTAACGTGCTCTCATTAGCGGTACTTGCCATTTCGCTGATAGAAAAAGAAATTTTTTAGTTAGGTTAGGTTAGAGTTAGGTTAGGTTACACGGAGGCCCCCGCCACACCGGGAATCGTCGGGGCACGACTTCTCGGTTTTGACCGGGGGTCCGCCCTCGTTTCCGGAATCTTGGGTCCCGGGCCCGAGGTCGAGGGTTGGTGGGGTGGTGTTGTGGTGTTTGGTGTTTGGTGTTTGTGGCGTTTGTGGGGGCGTATGTTGTTGTGTGGGATACGGCCTCGGGCACCGGGAGTCGAGCGTCGGACTCGAGACCCCGGTGTGTGTTCGCTAGCGACCGATGCGAGTAGCGGGCTTAAGGCCTGTGAAAGCTACGGGGGGGCCGATTGGAGAGGCTCTCGCCACACCGGGAATCGTCGGGGCACGACTTCTCGGTTTTGACCGGGGGTCCGCCCTCATTTCCGGAATCTTGTGTCCCGGGCCCGAGGTCGAGGGTTAGTGGGGTGGTGTTGGTGGGGCTAGGGGTCCGAGTCGGAGCCAGATTCGTGAGCGGTTTCTGGGTCTGAGTCGGGGTCCGGGTTGCTAAGTAGGATAAGGCGGGCTGGTGGAAGGCCGCGCTGTTTGTTGTGTGTAGTTGTGGAGTATTGCCTGTTTGTGGTAGGGCGCTTGCGGAAGCAAGTGCGAGTGGGGATGGGCTTTGGCGTGGGTATGTCACCATACCTCCCCAAAGCCCAAGGGTCGGAGGACCAATGTGTCTTTGTTGTGTTTTGTTGTGCCTTGTCAGGTGTTGTCATGTGTTGTCTGTATATGTCTTTGGGGGATTGCGTGCCCATTAGAGGGTGGGCACGCTTGTCTGTGTTGTGCCGTGCGCGAAGTCGCGCGTGTGTCGGCGCGTGACCGCTTGCGGTCACAGGTTGGCACACGGGTGACGGGTGACCGTCGCGGGTTAATCCCTAGAGGTATGTACCGCGGCAACCACCTCAGCTTTTAGCTTCGGATTGTGGGCCCCCAGGGGTTTAGTGGGTATTCCCCTCCGTCTCGCCCTCCTAGCCAGGCACTCGGAAGCCTGGCAGCTGACCTGGAGCCTCTCTCCTTGTTAGTGGGGGTGGAAAGACGGACGGGCGAGTCCCACATAACCGGGTGCCTCTTCAAGGCCCCGGTACTCGTAACGAGTTCCCCTGGGAAAAAAGAAAATTAAAAAAAAAAAAAAAAAAAGGTTAGGTTACACGAATTTTCTAAGTTGATTTTAAAAGAAATTTTATGGGAAAAAATTTTGAAGAAAGTTTGTTTTTATGTATTTTTGAGTCCAAATATTATTTATATTAAGTTTTAGAAAGTTTTAAAATTTTGAATTTTGGGTCGAAATTATTCTGTCTTTTTGACTTTTCTTATTTTTGGTCGAATTTCAAAAATTTTTTCGGAATAGTGTCCGATAATTTTAAAAACCCTTAAGTTCTGAATTTGGTGGTTTTAGGTTATTTCCTAAGAGGAAATTTAAGAGTTCGAAGTGACATGTTGTAACCAGCTCACTATTGGCTCACTTTCTCACCTTCCTTCGTGTTGTGTTGTGATGGTATTGTGCTTTCGTTGCGTACTTTACAGGCATTTTTGAGGGACGGGTAATATTTTTTTTAATGTAAATATGGCATGTGCATGAGTCCATGCAACGTTAGACGACGTCGCGGCAGGCCCAGAAGGAAGGCGGGACGAGCTAGACTGCTATCGGAAGGACTGGCGGGTTGCAGCCCTGAACCGTGAGGAGTGGGTGGAGGGTAGGGAGGCCTTTGCCCAGCAGTGGGACAAGCCGGGCTGAATAAAAAAAAAAAAAAAAAATATGGCATGTATTAATGCCATGCCGTCCTTTAGGGTTACTTTAATATTAATAATAATCTTGAGAACCAAACCAAACAAGAACAACCATTGAGGTTTAAAGCTCTTCTTCTTCTTCTTTCTTTAGTTACTGGACCCTAATGTGCTCTAGCACAATTCTGCCAATTTCACGTGTGTAGAAAATACACGGTATACAAATATTGTGATATTAATTTTCCTTTAAAACTTTCTTCGCCAATTACCTAAAGCAAAACAACACAAATTTGGATATCACAAACACAAATTATACACACACAAACATAAACATTTTAGTACTACTTTTGAATTAATTGGCCAAATGACATATAACAGGGTTATTTAAGTTATAATTATAGTTTGTTAATTATAAAGAATTTTGATAAGTGATATATGAATGGGGTTCTAACTAGCTGCAACAAACTTTTAACATTAATGGGTCGGGGAATTTCCGGTGGCAGAGAGTCATATAGGGAATAAACCAATAAAGGGCAGTTAAAAATCAAATGCTCAGCTGATCCCTCATCCAGTCCACACTCACATAAAGAGCTGGCTTTTACACGAATCTTTGCAAGATGAACAGGTGTGCAAGCATGGCCTAAACGAAGACGACATAAAACAGACACAATTTTTTTGGGTATATCTTTGTATTTAAAAAAACACGGATTATTTGGTATTCCCAACTGTATATCATAATAATGTTTACCAGCTTTATTTCTTGATCTAGACCAGTCCATATGCCACGACTGTGATAAATGAGAATTTGCAAGGGGAACAATATCTTGGCAAGTATCTGTAGAGTGAGAAGATACACCAACTGAGATAGCATTCCTGGCGCAGGAGTCTGCAGTTTCGTCACCAGGAATTCCAACATGACTCGGAATCCATGCTATTACTATATCTAGATCCCTTATTTTGCATTTGTGTAAAAGTTGTCTTTTTGACTTTTCTTATTTTTGGTCGAATTTCAAAAATTTTTTCGGAATAGTGTCCGATAATTTTAAAAACCCTTAAGTTCTGAATTTGGTGGTTTTAGGTTATTTCCTAAGAGGAAATTTAAGAGTTCGAAGTGACATGTTGTAACCAGCTCACTATTGGCTCACTTTCTCACCTTCCTTCGTGTTGTGTTGTGATGGTATTGTGCTTTCGTTGCGTACTTTACAGGCATTTTTGAGGGACGGGTAATATTTTTTTTAATGTAAATATGGCATGTGCATGAGTCCATGCAACGTTAGACGACGTCGCGGCAGGCCCAGAAGGAAGGCGGGACGAGCTAGACTGCTATCGGAAGGACTGGCGGGTTGCAGCCCTGAACCGTGAGGAGTGGGTGGAGGGTAGGGAGGCCTTTGCCCAGCAGTGGGACAAGCCGGGCTGAATAAAAAAAAAAAAAAAAATATGGCATGTATTAATGCCATGCCGTCCTTTAGGGTTACTTTAATATTAATAATAATCTTGAGAACCAAACCAAACAAGAACAACCATTGAGGTTTAAAGCTCTTCTTCTTCTTCTTTCTTTAGTTACTGGACCCTAATGTGCTCTAGCACAATTCTGCCAATTTCACGTGTGTAGAAAATACACGGTATACAAATATTGTGATATTAATTTTCCTTTAAAACTTTCTTCGCCAATTACCTAAAGCAAAACAACACAAATTTGGATATCACAAACACAAATTATACACACACAAACATAAACATTTTAGTACTACTTTTGAATTAATTGGCCAAATGACATATAACAGGGTTATTTAAGTTATAATTATAGTTTGTTAATTATAAAGAATTTTGATAAGTGATATATGAATGGGGTTCTAACTAGCTGCAACAAACTTTTAACATTAATGGGTCGGGGAATTTCCGGTGGCAGAGAGTCATATAGGGAATAAACCAATAAAGGGCAGTTAAAAATCAAATGCTCAGCTGATCCCTCATCCAGTCCACACTCACATAAAGAGCTGGCTTTTACACGAATCTTTGCAAGATGAACAGGTGTGCAAGCATGGCCTAAACGAAGACGACATAAAACAGACACAATTTTTTTGGGTATATCTTTGTATTTAAAAAAACACGGATTATTTGGTATTCCCAACTGTATATCATAATAATGTTTACCAGCTTTATTTCTTGATCTAGACCAGTCCATATGCCACGACTGTGATAAATGAGAATTTGCAAGGGGAACAATATCTTGGCAAGTATCTGTAGAGTGAGAAGATACACCAACTGAGATAGCATTCCTGGCGCAGGAGTCTGCAGTTTCGTCACCAGGAATTCCAACATGACTCGGAATCCATGCTATTACTATATCTAGATCCCTTATTTTGCATTTGTGTAAAAGTTGTCTTTTTGACTTTTCTTATTTTTGGTCGAATTTCAAAAATTTTTTCGGAATAGTGTCCGATAATTTTAAAAACCCTTAAGTTCTGAATTTGGTGGTTTTAGGTTATTTCCTAAGAGGAAATTTAAGAGTTCGAAGTGACATGTTGTAACCAGCTCACTATTGGCTCACTTTCTCACCTTCCTTCGTGTTGTGTTGTGATGGTATTGTGCTTTCGTTGCGTACTTTACAGGCATTTTTGAGGGACGGGTAATATTTTTTTTAATGTAAATATGGCATGTGCATGAGTCCATGCAACGTTAGACGACGTCGCGGCAGGCCCAGAAGGAAGGCGGGACGAGCTAGACTGCTATCGGAAGGACTGGCGGGTTGCAGCCCTGAACCGTGAGGAGTGGGTGGAGGGTAGGGAGGCCTTTGCCCAGCAGTGGGACAAGCCGGGCTGAATAAAAAAAAAAAAAAAAAATATGGCATGTATTAATGCCATGCCGTCCTTTAGGGTTACTTTAATATTAATAATAATCTTGAGAACCAAACCAAACAAGAACAACCATTGAGGTTTAAAGCTCTTCTTCTTCTTCTTTCTTTAGTTACTGGACCCTAATGTGCTCTAGCACAATTCTGCCAATTTCACGTGTGTAGAAAATACACGGTATACAAATATTGTGATATTAATTTTCCTTTAAAACTTTCTTCGCCAATTACCTAAAGCAAAACAACACAAATTTGGATATCACAAACAAATTATACACACACAAACATAAACATTTTAGTACTACTTTTGAATTAATTGGCCAAATGACATATAACAGGGTTATTTAAGTTATAATTATAGTTTGTTAATTATAAAGAATTTTGATAAGTGATATATGAATGGGGTTCTAACTAGCTGCAACAAACTTTTAACATTAATGGGTCGGGGAATTTCCGGTGGCAGAGAGTCATATAGGGAATAAACCAATAAAGGGCAGTTAAAAATCAAATGCTCAGCTGATCCCTCATCCAGTCCACACTCACATAAAGAGCTGGCTTTTACACGAATCTTTGCAAGATGAACAGGTGTGCAAGCATGGCCTAAACGAAGACGACATAAAACAGACACAATTTTTTTGGGTATATCTTTGTATTTAAAAAAACACGGATTATTTGGTATTCCCAACTGTATATCATAATAATGTTTACCAGCTTTATTTCTTGATCTAGACCAGTCCATATGCCACGACTGTGATAAATGAGAATTTGCAAGGGGAACAATATCTTGGCAAGTATCTGTAGAGTGAGAAGATACACCAACTGAGATAGCATTCCTGGCGCAGGAGTCTGCAGTTTCGTCACCAGGAATTCCAACATGACTCGGAATCCATGCTATTACTATATCTAGATCCCTTATTTTGCATTTGTGTAAAAGTTGTCTAATTTTTTAGATATTTGGAGATTTCACTTTAGCCCGAAAAGGATTTGAAAGAATGGCTTGTAAACAACTCAAAGAATCAGTGAATAAAATAAAAAAAAAATAAAAAAATATTATTGATTTATTCAGGTTATGAGATTCTACATACGAAATAGCTTCCATAAGCGCAATTGATTCCCCGGTGAAAATGGATGAAAGGTGAGATATCTTAAATTGGAGCATAATTTTATAATCAGGGATCCAAACCGCAGCACCAACATGTTCATTAGTTGATAACTTGGATGCATCAGTGAAAATAGGGTGCCATCCTTGCCAATTATAAGCCAAAATTCATGTTTAGCGTTAAGAGAGTCTTTCTGGATGCCAAAATTAAGAATTATTGAAGGATCGAATATTAGTGATTCAAATGGTTGCAAGAAAAGGGGATTTATTGGAAGTTGTGCTAGAGGTACTGGTAGGAGGGAAAATTTGTTGTGACTATGTAGAACACAAGGAAGATTTTGTTGCAGACTCGTTGAGGAATCAAAAGACTGGGGCAAAATCTGTAATTTTTTAATAGAATGTGGGATTCCTTTTGCATGATCTTAATATAAAACCGGTCACTGAGAAGATGTCGACGTAAGTATAAAGGAGGTTCTACGCATTCTACTTGGAGGGCATTATTAGGACATGCATTGACGTTGTCAATTTGACAATGACAATTGACAGTCAAGTGCTTTGTTTAAATCTTCAAGCCAAGAATAGCTTCGTTCTCTAACGCAATTAGGAGTATTTTGAAAATTAAATATAAAGAAATCGGTTTTAGAATTTAAATAATAATGTAAAGAAATTACGTTTTAAAGGCTTTATTGATTACAAGTCCCATTATGCCGGCTGCTTCTTATTTTTATTCCGTCTCCTTTGAACTGAACCCGCGCGGTACTTATGTGTCGTAAAAGACGACTAATGGACTAAAGACTGCACTTATATATGACAGCATAGAGCGGTAATGGGCTCACATCCAAACGCGTTGAGCACATGTGCAGTTGTTATTTGGTGAAATAGAGGATTGATTTTGCAATCCTCATGAGACTAGGCAAGTCTCTGAGTAACCCTTATGGAATAATAGCACAGAATAACTAATAGTACTACGTACAGAAGGTTCACTCTCTAACGACTTTCACGCGAAATTGAAACTTATCGTCTGACCCGAGTGTTCATATTCCGATAAGCAACGCTGAGTCGATATGGATTTGACGTCATGACGACGCCACAGAGCGTAGGGTTTACGCGCGTGCGCAGGGATTACAAGTTAAGCGACTCGGCGCTCGGTGTTCGGTGCGTCGCGAGCGGCAATTTAACCTTTACTGCCATACGCATAGGCGGCCTACCCGGGAGGTGCGCCGGCCGAACGTACGTAAACTGCGGAGTGACACCCCCCTGATCATAGTCTTGAGAGTATGTTTTTATGTATGTAATTTTCAAATTCTACCACTAAGATACTCCAGACAGTCAACTTTATGATTCTTGTGTAGTTTTAAATAAGTATCATCATCATCATCATCAGCCTATAAACGTCCCACTGCTGGGCACAGGCCTCCCACGTGAGGATATTGGGCCATAACCCACCACGCTGGCCCAATGCGGTTTGGTGGGTTTTAACGACTGCCATCTTACGACAACAACCGGGACCAACGGCTTAACATGCCTTCCGAAGCACGGAGGAACTCAAGATGTTTTTAATGGTCACCCATCAGGCTACCCGGCATTGCGAAAGTTGTTTGGCAAGATCGCAAGCCAAACGCGCTAACCGCTGCGCCATCGAGCTCCAAATAAGTATTCTTAGATATTTTTTTTTTAAATAAATAAATAAACTTTCCTACACTCACACCAATTATCTAGCCCAATAGAATAAGCTTCTATAAAAAACTCGTTAAATGGTTACTAGAAAACGGATAAACATACTTAAAATACTTAAATACAAACTTATTATACATAGAAAACACTCAGACCCGAGACAATTTAGAAAAACAATAATTTCTAAATTGACCCAACCAGGGATCGAACCCGGGACCTCAGAGATGGCGACACCATGAAAACCGGTGTACAAACCACTCGACCAAGGAGGTCGTCAAACAAAAAAGTAAAGTAAAATACAGCCTGTATACTGTCCCACTGCAGGGTAAAGGCCTCCATCATTGAAATCAAGTCATCTACAATAGATGGGTATGGCTTAATCACCAACCCGGACTTTGCATCGGAAAATCCGAAAACACACTTTGCCCGACCCGGAATTGAACCCGGGACTTCTGAATATCGAGGCGAGCGCTTGACCACTCGGCCACCGAGACGTATATTTTTTTATTACTTATAATTCTATTAAATATGCATGCGTGTTTAACGTTTACGTTAATGTAATTTTCTTTTCGTTTTCAACGTAGATACTCTTGTTGTTTTTTTGTTTGTTTTGTTATTCTACAACGGGTAAGCGCTTGGCCTTCATCTCACCTGATGGTAAGTGACGACAAGGCCGAAGTTGGAAGCGCGTTTTACACGGAATCCGCAACCACTGGGGCTATCTTCTATATAAACTGTCGGAACACAACCATGTTATAAACATCGTTGTTATGGCGACAGACTTAGATAAGATGGTGTTAGCTAGCTAGGCAAACTTAACAGCCCTACCACCAACCAAACCAAGTAGACAAAGATGTACCCCCCGCTGGGAATCGAACCCCGGACCTCTGGGTCTGAGACCGGTCTTAGCCACTAGACCACAGAGGTGAATAATTTAGTGGTTTATTTTATTAAATACAAAGATTTTTAAAAGGAGGTTTATTTGTAAAAGAAAATAAGTATGAAGACAAAAACAAATATTGTAAAGTAAAGCCTTGCCTTTGTAGGATCATAAAAATATTAAATTTTTAACAACAGAATTATTAAAGAATCTTCTTCTAAATCTTGTAAAAATATATTTAACAGCAGTGTCACTCGTCGTCAGTATGGGAAACCTCTTAAATATAATTGTGTAAGGGATATACTGACAGAAAGGACCGACCTACTCTTATTAACACGAAATCGTGTTAAGACGGAAAACAAGTGAACGCCCCCGCAATGAAATATTCTGTCACCTCGTGTCTGCAGACGCGTCTTGACGTAGACGACAGTAGACGTAGCACAGATGTGCTTAACCGAATTAGCGCCGGTGAAGAAACTTTGCTCCATTTGAATTGATAAATGTTATTGCGCAGCTTCAACTGGGATAGCTCGGTGATTACGTTTAACCCTTTTTAGGGCTATGTGTAAATACACGATATAATTTTAAACTTTATTACTCTGGTATAAAGTCGAAATCAAAAGCAACATTTTAAAATGATTGTGCCCTATAATAAATGGTAAACGAAACGGATCATGTAACTAAGCCGCTTTGCGCGCGTCGAATTGGTCTATACACGCGAGCTGGCCGGAAAAGAAGATAGGAAATCCATATCGGTCGTGTTATTTAAAAATGAAACAGCCGTTTGCTTCGATACATTGCAAACGAGGAGGAAACTTCTTTATTAATGCAGGGAAATTCTAACTGAGAAATATTTTCACGTGCCGATATTATGTTAATTTGTTTATTGATTACTTTATACAGCTTTTAGAATTATTAAAGAAGAGTTTTATTTAAATAACATTATACCAGTCTGATTGATACTAAGATATATGTATGATTGTAATAATTATTACAATATGGACTAATGCTCTGGGGTAATTCTACAGACTTACAAATCGCCTCTATGGCACAAAATGTATATTTTTTTTTATAAAAGAGGGAGGCTAACGAGCAGGCTGGTTACCTGATGGAGAGTAATCACCGCCGCCCATGGACACCCGCAAAACCAGAGGAATCGCAGACGCGTTGCCGGCCTTTAAGGAAGGAATAGGTTTAAGGAAGGAATAGGAATTGGGAAAAGGGGGGGGGGGAGGGGGGGAGAAAGGGCCTCCGGAACCCTCACTGGTCGGACGAAACACAACAGCACCAAGTGCCATTATTTCACGCCGAATATTCGTGAGAGGGTGGTATTACGCCGGGCGAGCCGGCCCAATGCGTGGCTCTACCACTCAGAAAAATATATACGTGCACTTAGCGTTGTTGGACCGATAACCCTTCGATCATTTTAGATGACTAGATAGATACAGCATTGGCGCTTTCAAAGTGTCTGTCGCCTCAAACAATGCTTCCAACCAAGAGGGAGCATTGGATTGATGTCATTAGACCTTGCCGTTCAAATTTAATACCTATTGTGGTGATGATAGGGCTGAGTATCAAAATTAGTTGTGATTATTCGAAAACAAAATTGTATAGAATTTGCCAACGATAAATGTGTGAAGTTTTACTTATTAACTTCTTTTTTAGTAAAATTATAATTTAATATTGCTCCTCTTGTCATTACTCTCTTATAGGCTCGTATTCTAAAATCAAACTCAAAATCAAATCCATGCTTGAATAGGGGATAGCGATATATGCGATGAATAGCACCATCCCTTTCTAACTGTACTCAAGCGGAGATTTGAGTCTGAGTTTGGTTTTAGAATATGAGCGAGCAAATGCTAGCGAGCAAATGCTCTCTCAGAGGTACTTTGTTGGTTTACTGCTAATAATTTACAGCTAAACGCTAAAAAAACGAAATGTATTAAATTTACACTACCAAATGTCAAGACCGAACAAACCAATGTTAGAATGGAATGGTGATATATTAGATTTGGTAGATTCGACAGTTTTCCTAGGGATAACCCTGGACTCAAAACTCCAATGGAATCCGCATATATCGAATTTGGCCGGCAAACTCAGTTCAGCAGCTTACGCCATTAGAAAAATTAGACAATTAACAGATGTTGAAACTGCTAGGACTGTTTACTTTAGTTATTTTCACAGTGTCATGTCGTATATCGTAGTATCGGAATCTCGGACCACTAGATCCGATACTACAGTTCCGATACTGAGTGGTCCAGTATCATAATATCGGAAACAGCAGAACTATACTTTAACTTTTTATTCGTAATCATATAATCGAATTAGGAACGATTTGACAGTTCGAAGAAGTGTTAGATAAAAGTCGAAGTAAGATTTATTTGAAAATTTTACAGTAAATTTTCATATAAAGCGTAAGCGTCCTTGAGATTGATGAAAACTGTACTCCATGTGAGGTCTAACTTGGACTTTGTACAACTGTAAAAGCTGGTTAGACGTGAAGTACCGTCTCGCTTTCCTAAGAACGCCTAATTTCTTGGATGCCATCTTCGTTTTGTCCTCTAGATACTTGCGGAACTGTACATTACTTGATATGTCAACACCAAGGATCCCAATGCTGCTTGAGATGTTAAGTGGAGTGCTTTGGAACTGTGGTGCTACGAAAAATGGAAGCTAGCGACCCATTTACCTAGTTCCTCGGGTATTCCGTATGTGTGCTGGTAACTTCGCGAGGAGCGCTCTGTGGCAGACCCTATCGAATGCTTTTGCAATGTCTAAGCTAACAGCTAGAGCTTCAATTCGACTTTCTATGGCCTGTGCCTGGTGTCAACTCAGGAGCGCACATTTTCAGCACTACTGCAGGTACACCGTCAGGCCCACTCGACTTTCGGATATCAAGGGCAGAGAGTTCACGTTTAATTGCCTTTCGTCTAAATCGAATCTGTGGCATAGAACTTTTTTGCCGCAGGATGCTTGGTGGCATAGTTCCCTTGTCATCCAAAGCCGAGTTTGAGGCGAAGAGCCTTCCCAAAAGGTCGGCTTTTCTCTCTTGCACTATGGGCCAAATCAGTTTCAGATGGACCGACAAAAGTTGTTTTCCCCAGCCTTGGCGAGTGACCAGAAGGCACATGATCCGGATGGATACTTGGTCAAACGATCGTATCGTATCGTTAAATTATATTATTTAAGAAAAATCAAAATTATTAAATTAAGTACCTGAGTACTTAGGTATGTACCTAGTTTTAAACAGAATAGATATTTTTCCAGTTAATTTTGAACATATCTGACAGTAGTGCTAGCTAGTCAATTGCATTGCATACAAGGTACATTTAATATTAAAATATTATTTAATTGTTTTGAGATTTATGTAATTGTGAGGTGCGAGAGACTTTTATTTAAAGTCGATTTTTTAATTATAAAACAATTTGATTTCACAATGGACCTATTATGGGTTTAACTGTGTATAGTTCCGATACTAGTATCGGAATTCCGATATTAAGATCCAGAATCGGAAATCAGTATCGATACTGAAAACTATCCGATACTACATGCCCTACATGTGCGTCGGGTCGTTACGTTCCCTAAAACATGGTTGAGCGAAGCGATGGCTGATTCACATGTCATACTCGTGAACGAGTTCCGCCTGTGGAGGCTGGTCTGCTCTTGCAATCTTATTTTTTTTATTGGTAGTTTTTAATAGTCTTTCTTTTTGTTTGAGAGGAAACACTGCGTCGGCGTGGCGTTCGGGATTCTCATGCGGGGCGCGGGGGAGCGGCGTTTCGTGGTCCCCTGTTTCCTCCTTCAGAGGTGGACCAATTTTTATTTAAGCGTCGGTTGGGGGAGGAGGTTTTCTGTGTCTGTATGTTTGATTTTTTTTTAAACGAGTTACTTAATGTTTCTGAAAACGCCTTAAAACGAAGTGATTTCGTTTAATTTTGAAGGCTCCTGGTTATTAAATAAATGACTTAATGCAAAGGAATCAAGCATACGGACGTGAAGGGTCTCTTTCTTTAACCGTTGCTAAAGGGGTGGTGGGGGTTGGTCCGGTTTTGGAAGGGGGTTGCGGGGCGTCGTTTTTCTGTGTTTTGTGTGGGAGTTTTGGGTGCCGCGTCGGCGTGGTGTTTCCTCTTAACTCGTAATCCCTACGCGCGCGCGTAAACTCTGCGCTCCTGACGGACGTCAAATCGATATCGAGTCGGCTGTGCTTATCGGAATATGAACGCTCGGGTCACGAGATAGGTTTCAGTTTCGCGTGGGGGTCGTTGGAGGGTGAACCTTCTGTACGGTAGTAGTATTAGTTATTCTGTGCTTGTACCAAGACGAAAAACGAAACAATTTTAAAACACACAAGTTTATGCTTATTAATTTTTGACGTTTTTTTATGCTTAAGTTTTTATAAAAAAAGAAATTTGAATGATTAAAAATGTCAACCTTATTGGTTAGGTACTAATGTTTTCCAAAACTCATTTCAGCCGCTACTTTATTTTACTTCAAAAACTCTCCAATTTATATTACTTACCACAGTATCAATACGATAATTGGAAATCATATTACACAATTCTATGACCACGGCTTATATTTCGGTTCGACGCGATTCTGTTTCGGCGTGCAGTGGTACTGGGGGTAGCAATGCGCATTTGTCTGGCACAGACTATAATAGCTCGTTAGATTAGTTATTAAGTCTTAACTATAAGTTAGTTAACTGTTTTTATTATTATTAGTATTGACGTCAATAAGTGCCTGTAAAGGTTTACATTGAATAAATAATTTGACTTTGACTTTGACTTTGTTTCAAAGATACTTTAAGACGTTGTTCGTTTTATTTTAAATCGAGCAATACCTGTTTGTTTATTGAATATTCTTCTGTATGTGTTGTGTGTGGGCGGGTGCCCATCCATCCATTAACTTTTGACGATTCAAAATGCTTATTTTAAGTTTACTGAATTAAGAGATTTTGATTTGATTTAATTTGATTTGAGCCTTAGTCCTTAGTCATTACGTTTAAAAGCCAAAGAAATGAACCACTTTTTAAACGTTTTTTAAGAGGGTTTTCGCATTTCGGTTTCCCGTACAAACTTCAAAGTCGAAATTTTTAAAAACCATTATGCCAATTTTGATGAAACTTTGCATGCTGAAGTAAAACACAGGGATCTAAATAGTTTGTAAAAACATTAAAAAAAAAATGTTTATTTAACTGAGTTATTGCGATTTTTAACTTACTATAGTGAACTTTAAATCGCAATAACTCAGCTAAATAACGTTTTATCCCTCTAAAGGATTGTGTAAGTATCTATTCAAAGATATTGAAATGTTTAAAAAATGTCTAACAGGCGGGAATCGAACCCGCGTCCTGTGCAATCCGGGCGGCTGCGTTGACTACTCCGTCAAAAAGCCTTGAAAAATTTCGTCGGTCTATCCAATACCTCGGTGGCGGAATGGTCAACGCAGCTGCCCGGGTTGCAGAGGACGCGGGTTCGATTCCCGCCTGTGGTAGACATTTTTTTCAACGTCATTTCTTGATTTTATTTGAGCGTTTTTTAACGCAAATAATTCATTTGGTCGGGTCGCGATATTAGGTTTTTATTGTTTGTTGTGACGTTACTGTTTTAAGTTGTCGAATTACAAAAGGTTCCACCGTAATTTAGTGACGTCGCAACCCTATTTACAGCTCGCACTATATAAAATAGAGGACAAGAAATCATAACGTTTAGCCCTAAAGAAAGAAAACATGTAGTGCACTGCTTCAAAATAATGCCTTTACATGCGAGTGCACAACTGTTATAGTGCTTTTTTACATCGGCATGATCTTTTTACGTGCTCGAGCACTTTTTTCGTACTATTTAATATCGTGATGGCATGGATATTTTTCAGGATTAGCACTAAATCTATATAGAGTGTTTCCGGACGATAAAATTGTATAATCAAATTAGTGATCGGAGAGGTATCCTGAGTCAGGCAAGATTGATTGATTGACAGGTCAAACGAAAAATTCGGTCGTTTGTTTGAATCCACATACAAACTAGCGCCCCGTTGGAACTAGTAAACCATTTGTATGTCGAAAAAAAAAACCCGATTTTTTTTGTTTGACTTATCAATCCTGCCTGTCTCAGGATACCTCTCCGAACACTATTTGATTATACAGGGCGTCCCACGGATATGTCACATGGAGGGAAAGTACCTTGAATATTGTAGATGGAACATTTTACTGAAAGAAGACATCATTTGAATTTAAAAAACAATTTAAACTGCATTTATAGATATTTAAATAATTACATGGTTGAACCGGGACTCGAACCCGTTATATGAGAAAAATAATCACACTGTAGTTTTATCATACCGATCGAAAGGCTTCATCATAAGGATTATTTTTTGCTAAATAACATAGTGTCACGAATAAAAAGAAGACCATGAATTTTAACATTTTTAATACTAAATTAATCAATTTATCAAATGTTCAAAATGAGTCCCTTCCTGTTGAATACCAAGTCGCACTCTTATAATTATTTCGCTCCCTGTCGATTGTTTGATCTTCTTGTGGTCGATATTTAGAATAATACGTCTAAGTTAAAGAACCAAAATAAAGAAATAAATAAATAAATTTCATGCACTTAAATTATAATAGGGAAATGATGCGTACTTCTCAAGTGGGTACATTTATTAGTAATAGCAGGTACACGGAAAGAATTTATTAGTTGGTTTTACCATATTTCAACAAAATTTTAGGGTCAATATAGCACCTACTCTTGAGTTTTGTTGAATGAACAAAAACTATATTGTTGATCAGTTTCGGTAATTTTAACTTATTACATATTTGTTGATTCAACATTTCATTAAGATGGTAAAATTAACCCTCTAACAAGGGGTTAATATAGCACCAACCCGTGGAATTTAGTTGTTTTTACCAGTAGCACAATGGTAATTTTAACCGTCTAGCAATATGTTAATTCATTACCTACCTTTAGATTTTTGTCAGTTTTACTAGTTTGCACTTGGTGCAAACCTGTAAAAACAACCAACCATGACAGTAAAATTGACCTTCTAACAAGGTTTGCTTTAACGTACTCGAAATGTTAAAAACACGAGTGTGTTTGTGTTAAATCTACTTGCTTTTAATGTTAGATTAACCTTCGAACTCAAGGTTGTGTTAACTGAGTTACTATATTGGATCAACTCGTACTATATTGTTGGGTCAACCCAAAATATTTTGGGTATAACCAACAGTATTTTAGCAAAATCGTTTTGTTGATTCGATCAATGTCAAGGTGTTGAACTTACCAACTTTAAAGGTTAAATGTACTTTCAAAAATGGGTAGGGTTAACAGACCTGCACTGTTGAACCAACTTTTGCTGTAATAGTTAGATCTATATGTATGTTTTGTTGAATTAACGTCAATTAAATGGTAAAATTAACAGTGTAGTTTTGTTGAGGCAATAAGTGTCTTGGTGTTGTATTAACCCATAATCAATAGTAATTTTAACAAAGCAGTTTTGTTGTGTCAACATCTACTAATTTAGTTGGGAACACTCAAAATATTTTGTAGTATCAACCTAGACATAATAGTATTTTCAACAAAACCGTTTTGTTGTGTCAATAAGTGCGTTTGTGTTGCATCTACCTGATAAAATACTATTGAATCAACCCTTTCGAAGTAGAGGTTGGATTAACACGAGCTACAATGTTGTATCAACTTACGCTATAATTGTTAGGACTAAAACTTGGATTATATTGTCAAATAATTATTCAACTTAGTTATACTTAAGAGGGTTGACGCATTTCGGTTTCCTATTTAAATTTCCAAGTCAACATTTTTAAAAACCAGTAGGCCAATTTTGATGAAACTCGGTATGCTGTGGTGAAATATAGAAAACTAAATAGTTTGTTGAAAACATTTCGAAGAAACGTTTATTTAACTGAGTTATTGCGTTTTTAAACTTTCTATAGGGAACTTTAAATCGCAATAACTCAGACAAATAAACCTTTTATAAAAATGTTATCGACAAACTATTTAGATTCCTGTATTTTACTTTAGCATGCAAAGTTTCACTAAAATTGGCTTATTGGTCTTTAAAAATTTCGACTTGAAAATTTGAATGGGAAACCGTAATGCGTAAACCCTCTTAATGGATTACCTTAACTTGAATTATGTTGAAATTTACCTCGTATACCATTGTAAAGTAGTTAATTTGGCAATATAATTCAAATGGTTAATTTGGCAAAATTCAATTGTTAGGAAACAATTATAGCGCAAGTTGATTCAACATTGTACCTCGTGTTAAGCCAACATTTTCATTGAGAGGTTGATTTAATAGTTTTTTTATTTGTGAGGCTGGTACGCTAAGTTTTATGTCGGACATAAAGCATTCGTCCCTTTCTGGCAAATATGCGTGTGCGACAAATGCTTTACGTTGGACAATTAACCGAGCGTGCTAGGGGGACAGGTAAATGCAACAAAAAATATTGACACAACAAAACTGTTTTGTTGAGAATACTATTATGTCTAGGTTGATAATAGGTACAAAACATTTTTTGTATTCCCAACAAAATTTGTAGAAGTTTACACAACAAAATGGGTTAGTCATA
This sequence comes from Scoparia ambigualis, assembly GCA_963921215.1. Lineage (NCBI taxonomy): Eukaryota > Metazoa > Arthropoda > Insecta > Lepidoptera > Crambidae > Scoparia > Scoparia ambigualis. The sequence continues at coordinate 19,752,369 of OY992505.1, forward strand.
AATACTATAGATTCTAGGTTAATACAACACTAAGACACTAAAATAGAATGACCTAACATTATTTAAATCACACAGATAGAAGGTAGGTAGAAAGTAGACACGACAAGTAGACAAACAAAAGTATCTTCTAACTAATACATAGCTATACATATCTTTAGCATAACTAAGAAAACAAGTTGGTTCGACATAGCAAGTACTGTAAAAAGAACATTAAAAAACGATTCATACGGTAAAAAGTTTATTCTTAAACAATTTGGTGACGGTTTTTACAATCTTTAAACGATATTAAATCATGTACACAGTGTTTAAAGTCTATATGTATTACCAAGCCGCGCGTCGCAGCATACTTCCGGCTACGAAAGATTGCGTGTCGCTGAAGACGCCCGATGTCAAGCTGCTCGACGGTGCCCCGACGCGACGACGCCTGGAAAATAAAAATTATTTGAACTTATATAATACACTCACAGGCACAATTAACAGCCCACCTTGTATTTCCTAAAATTTTTAGAAATGTTTAAACATAGATCACATTTTATGAATGCTACTTTATAAACAACATTTAAGGCGAAAAATAAAATAAAAGGTTTGATTTTAAAAAGTCGTTTAATACAGAATTATGACAAAAATCGATATTTTTAAAATTTCGACCAAAATTAGACATTTTAAATTTTGAAAAAAAAACGGTCATACTATAAAAATATAAAAATTAATAATGGGTGTTGCCGCCTCTGGCCCTTATGACTTCTTGGAGCCGGTTTGATAGTCCATCCATCACATCTTGGATATCTGATTGGGGGTATTGTGCCACTCCTCTACCGCAGCCGTCTTGAGCTCTCCAATGGATGTAGGGGCTGGTACTCTTGCTCGAATACGTCTTTTAAGGTTGTCCCATATGTGCTCTATTGGGTTGAGATCCGGACTGCGTGATGGCCATGGCAAAACTTGAATCCCGGTCTCATTAAGGTACTCAGTAACCAATCTTGCGGTATGGCATCGTGCATTGTCATGCATTAATCTAAAATTGTCACCAATAAATGGTGCGAACGGTATGACATGTTCTTGGAGAACTTCTTCCACGTATCTTTGAGCATTTATACTGCCTCTGTCGAACACTACAAGATCGGTACGGGCCTCGTAAGAGATACCTCCCCAAACCATTATGGACCCTCCCTGGTAACCCACTGTTTCCGTTATAGCGCATGGAGCAAACCTTTCATTTGGGCATCTGTAGACACGCTGGCATCCATTTGGACCTCTTAAGGCTATTCTGCTCTCATCTGAGAACAGTACGTCCTTCCATTCTCGTACAGTCCATTCAGCATATTCTCGTGCAAAAGCAAGTCTAGCTCTACGGTGTTGTGGGAGCAGTTCTGGGGTGCCAGCGGGACGAAACGCCCTTAGATTTCTTTCTGCCAGTCTTCTTCTAATCGTACGTTCACTCACACAGACGTTTTGTACTTCAAAAAGACGCGTACGGGCTTCAGTAGCGGTAGAAAAGCGATTTCTCAACACGTTGCCGACAACGAAGCGGTCATCTCGAGCCGAAGTGCATCGCTGTCGACCTTGACCTGGCCTGCGAGTGTATGAACCTGTCTCCCGGAACCGTCTGATGGCATCCCGTATGGTTGTTCGTGGTACACCGAGTGTACGAGCGATGCGATGTGGCTGTACCCAGCGTCAGCTAAGGCAACTGCCCTGGCTACACCAGTTGCATCGAGTGGCATTTTTTGCAGTCACAAACAATAAGCTAACACTAGAAACTCGAATTAAACAATAATCGCACACTATGGCAGAAAAGAACAGGAAATGATAACACTGTAACAGATTTTAGGGGGTTAAAGTTTCTCGCGTCCGTAGGTTTACCCTTGAGACCCTACACGTGCCCCTGGGTGGTGCTAAATGAGTGACACTGACTGAGTGGTAGAGCCACGTTGCGTTGCAGCACGCATTGGGCCAGCTCGCCCGGCGTAATACCACCCTCTCACGAATATCCGGCGTGAAATAATGGCACTTGGTGCTGTTGTGTTTCGTCCGGCCAGTGAGAGTTCCGGAGGCCCCTTCCCCTCCCACCCCTCCTCACAATTCCTATTCCTTCCCCTAACCCTATTCCTTTCTTAAAGGTCGGCAACGCATCTGCGACTCCTCTGGTTTTGCGGGTGTCTATGGGTGGCGGTGATTGCTTTCCATCAGGTGCCCCGCCTACTCGTTTGCCTCCTTCTCATATAAAAAAAAAAAATTTGCAACAATGTTAAAGAACGACTAAGTTCCAAAAAACCCGTCATTGACACAAATTTAAGAAACGAAATAAGGGTAAAAGTTTTTAATTTATTGCAGGACTACCCACTTAACAAAAAACAAAACACTCGATAAGCCATAGTTAACAAAAACAATCAGGGAGACGAATGACGTGGGCGGTTAATTGTGCCTGTGAGTGTATATGTGACGATAATAATTATAATAGGTTTAAAATATTATTTGTTAGTTTTTACAGTAAGTATGTTTTTTGTGACGGGGGGCTTTTTAATTTTTTAATTTTACTTTTATTTTGTCCTTTTTAAAGTGATGAACTTCAAACGGCTGATCAGGTCATGGTTACCTTACCATATACTTTCAACATCATTGAAGTAACACGGTAGCAAATTTCGAATCGATAGGACATATGGAAGGTAGTCAGATCCCCTCATCAACTATTATAGAGCTGATGCTCTTCAAACGGCTGAACAGATTTTCATGAAACATGGCTAAGAACAGTCGGGATAAAATTATCTATGACACAAAAAAAACAAACGAAAATCGGTTTATCCGTTTGGGAGCTAAGATACCACAGATAGATAACTTTGTCGCACTTCCAAAAGATGGAATAGTCTACCAGCACACGTATTCCCTCCTACCTATGACATAGGGTCCTTGAAGAAGCACTTTGTGGGCCGGCAGAGTGAGGGTGACTGATGCTACGTCTCTTACGCTGCACCAGTTGTCCTCGCGCCTGGACTTCATTTCCACTTAACATCAGGTGGAGTGGGGTCATTTGCGAGGCTTAGCATAAAAAAAAAAGAGACAGACATGTTAAGCTTATAACACCCCTCTCTTTGCGTCGTGGGTTAAAAATATTTACAAGTAATGTTTCATTCAAACACTTACGCGTGATATTCTTCAGGATTTCGAGTGTTTGTTACTACGTAATGCCGGGCTCGACGGCGCTTATATTATATCATAAACATTATCACTTGCTGTTGCCGCCTCCGGAGATGTGCCCTGTATACACAAACATTTATATAAAGAAGGGAAAACCGTGGTTTTAACGAAAAATAATGTGTTATTTTAACTGACATATATCAGTTGAATCAAACGCTTTCCTTTAGTTGAAGTAACACATTATTTTTGTTTGATTCAACCGATATATATCAGTTGAATCAAAAGCTTTGCTTTAGTTAAAATAACAATAGACTAGTTAATCAAATCCCCTCATCAACTAAAAAAAAGAGCTGATGATATTCAAACGGCTGAACAGATTTTCATGAAACATGGCTAAGAACACTCGGGATAAAATTATCTATGACACAAAAAAAAAACTAAACGAAAATCGGTTCATCCGTTTGGGAGCTAAGATACCACAGATAGATAAACAGACAGACACGTTAAGCTTATAACACCCCTCTCTTTGCGTCGTGGGTTAAAAATATTTACAAGTAATATTTCATTCAAACACTTACGCGTGATATTCTTCAGGATTCCGAGTGTTTGTTACTACGTAATGCCGGGCTCGACGGCGCTGATATTATATCATAAACATTATCACTTGCTGTTGCCGCCTCCGGAGCTGTGCCCTGTAAACACAAACATTTAAATAAAGAAGGGAAAACTGTGGTTTTAACAAAAAATAATGTGTTATTTTAACTGATATATATCAGTTGAATCAAACGCTTTCCTTTAGTTAAAGTAACACATTATTTTTGTTTGATTCAACCGATATATATCAGTTGAATCAAAAGCTTTGCTTTAGTTAAAATAACAATAGATTAGTACATCAAATCACCTCATCAACTAAAAAAAAAGAGCTGATGATATTCAAACGGCTGAACAGATTTTCATAAAACATGGCTAAGAACACTCGGGATAAAATTATCTATAACACAAAAAAAACTAACCGAAAATCGGTACATCCGTTTGGGAGCTAAGATACCACAGATAGATAAACAGACAGACACGTTAAGCTTATAACAACCCTCTCTTTGCGTCGTGGGTTAAAAATATTTACAAGTAATGTTTCATTCAAACACGTGATTTTCTTCAGGATTTCGAGTGTTTGTTACTACGTAATGCCGGGCTCGACGGCGCTGATATTATATCATAAACATTATCACTTGCTGTTGCCGCCTCCGGAGATGTGCCCTGTAAACACAAACATTTAAATAAAGAAGGGAAAACTGGTTTAAACGAAAAATAATGTGTTATTTTAACTGATATGTATCAGTCGAATCAAACGCTTTCCTTTAGTTAAAGTAACACATTATTTTTGTTTGATTCAACCGATATATATCAGTTAAATCAAAAGCTTTGCTTTAGTTAAAATAACACATTATTTTTCGTTAAAACCACAGTTTTCCTTTCCTTTGATTTAGTTAAAATAACACATTATTTTTCGTTGAAAACAGTTTTCCTTTCTTAAAATACAAAGCTTTGTATTGAACGTGGCGACAAGCGGTACTGAAGACCGATTTACACACCCATAAGTAAGTAAGTAAGTAAGTTGAACTTACTACTTCCTTGCTTACTTAATGCGATAGGTAGACAGACTTACTTGCCGCCCGGCGTCCACACGTAGTTTTTACTTACTTAAGGATGTGTAAATCGGCTACGAGCTAATGTAACCACGTTTATGAAAAAGGTATGTAACCGATTGCGTTGCGACACGCAGCGTGGCGCTAAGCTTTAGTAATCAGACAACGAAAACAATAAACATGTAGGTACCTTCAAAACGTTTGACTGTTTCCGCCGTAATACCCCATTCGGCTAAATATACGAAACATAAAAATAAGTATTTAATTAAGGTACCCAGGCCGGTCGCGTTTTTCGGCAAAAATACAATAAGCACGATAAAACTTATGTGCTAGATGGGTAGATACACGTTTTTATATCAAAACACATTTACATGTCCGCATACTTACCTAAATCCATTACACACTGAACTGTCCACCGCACCTCCTTCAATACGTACTGCAAACTATATAAGTTAATATAAGCTGCAAACCGTGCGTGCTCTTTATTCGAATTTTCTCGTTCAACTAAGCTGTCGGCATCACAGCGCGACGGCGGCGCGCGCGCGTGCGGGATACGGCAACGTCGCTTCGTCTATCGATAGTTTTTGTACAGGACTTTACATGTTTATATTTTTATTTTAACCCTAGCTCGTGAGTTAGTTTAAACTATGTGAATTAGTTGATTTTGTTATAAATCTTGCTGTTGTTTTTAACTGTTTATATTGTTATCCCAACTGTTTATGTAACGGTTAAAACAAACATTTGAAAGGGCCAGCTTATACATAATGTTATTCAGTGCGTTGCAAGTATTGACACGATGAATGTTTCTTTGTAGACTAACGACACGCCATTTTTGTATACGGTTTAATCTACAAGGCTGAGCTAGATGAAATACCTACGAGCTTGGTTAGGCAGAATATCCAGAATATATACCAGAATATATACATCTGACGAAAATTCTCCTGGCGCTCACTTATTTTTAAGCTAGATTTAGTTATTAGTCGATAATAAATACCATAAACGTGATCAAAATGCCCGTTATTTTAACGGGTTCCCTCTTTTTCGCCTAATTTTTTTTGTCCTAATTTAATTTGGCATAACAAGTTAGGCATATTTTTATTTGTCATAATAATATTTTGACCTAATTGTTTTTTGGCATACTATTTCATTAAGCATAAATATGGTTTAGGCTAATGTTTTTCGCCCTAATTTTGATTTCCATAAAGTTACAAGGCATATTGTTTATTCGTCTAATAGTTATTAGGCATAAAGATAGTCTGGTAGATAACATAAAACAGAAGGTGAGGTTACAGTTTCAAAATTTTCAACTATTTGTGGTTAAAACAAACATTTGAGAAGTTTGTGTCCTGTTAAAGCACTAATTATAGCGTAAACATCGAAATCGTTAAGTACAGCCGTTTTCGACAATCCATTAAAAAATCAAAGCTCGTTTAACAGTAGGGACCTACTTACACTGTTAAGGTAGGTAAGTATGGCGTTTAATTCAACTTTTCATCTTGTTATCTTCCAAAACAAGATCATAGGGCCGGACATACAAAAGCATTTTGCCCTAACTATAAATTGGTATCGAACTCGCTCACAAATTTTCACGAGAATCGGTTGAGAGTGACCTATACTATAGACGGAAGAGCTGAACAGCCAGACATACGAAAGCAAATACAAATATAGATATAGTTTCGCTATGACGGTTTGTCTGTATTGTAGGTAGGTATGTGACACAGTAATTTTATCTCAGATTACTCGTATTTAGCATTTAGGTAGCGTTTAATTTAACAACATACATTTGAAAACGTTAGCCCAATCATTCGAACACGTTGATTTTGCTTTTTGTCATGCTGTTGTTTTTACCTGTTTATATTGATAGGTATCCTAACTGTTTGTGTGACAGTTCAAACAAACACTTGCAAGGGTTGTGTGAATCGTATTTTTTGTTTAGTACTTAATTCATTTATATTATTATTTTAACCCTAGCTCGTGAGTTTAGTTTATCCATTCAAACATGTTGATTTGGCCTCATGTGTTGCTGTTGTTTTTACCTGTTTTATTGCTATCCTAACTGTTCGTGTGACGGTTCTAACATACATTCGAAAGCGTTAGCTCAACCATTCAAACTTGTTGATTTAGTTTTTGGTCTTGGTGTAGTTTTTACCTGTTTATATTGCTATCCCAACTGTTTGTGTAACGGTTAAAACAAACACTTGCAAGGGTTGTGTGAATCGTTTTTTTTGTTTAGGACGTAATTTGTTTATATTATTATTTTAACCCTAGCTCGTGAGTTAGTTTATCCATTCAAACATGTTGATTTGACCTCATGTGTTGCTGTTGTTTTTACCTGTTTTATTGCTATCCTAACTGTTCGTGTGACGGTTCTAACATACATTCGAAAGCGTTAGCTCAACCATTCAAACTTGTTGATTTAGTTTTTTGTCTTGGTGTTGTTTTTACCTGTTTATAATGCTATCCCAACTGTTTGTGTAACGGTTAAAACAAACATCTGAAAGGGTTGTGTGAATCGTTTTTTTTTGTGTAGGACTTAACTTGCTTATACCATTATTTTAACCCCAGCTCGTGAGTTAGTTTATCCATTCAAACATGTTGATTTGGCTTAATGTGTTGCTGTTATTTCTACCTGTTTTATTGCTATCCCAACTGTTCGTATGACTGTTCTAACATACATTCGAAAGCGTTAGCTCAATCATTCAAACTTGTTGATTTAGTTTTTTGTCTTGGTGTTGTTTTTACCTGTTTATATTGCTATCCCAACTGTTCGTGTGACGGTTAATACTAACATTTGAAAGAGAATTTTAACCCTTGCTCTTGAGTAAATTTTATCTATCGCACATATTGATTAAGCTTTATGTGTCGCTGTTGCTTTTACCTGTTGATTACTGTTATCTCAGCTGTTTGTGTGACGGTTAAAACAAACATTTCAAAGGGTCGTGTCAATCGATAATTTTTGTACAGGACTTAACCTGTTTATATATTTATTTTAACCCTAGCTCGTGAGTTAGTTTAACTATCCGAATTTGTTGAATTAGTTATAAATCTTGCTGTTGATTTTAACTGTTTATATTGTTATCCCAACTGTTTATGTGACGGTTAAATCAAACACTCTGAAGGGCTAGTTTAAACATTCAAACAGGTTAATTTAATTTTTTTTATTGGTGTTGTTTTTACCGGTGTACATTGCTATCCCAACGGTTTGTGTGACAGTTGAAACAAGCACTTGAAAGGGTTGTGTCAATCGTTTTTTTTTGTATAGGACTTAACCTATTTATGTTGTTATTTTAACCCTTGGCCTTGAGTTAGTTTTACCATTCGAACATATTGATTAAGCTTTATGTGTTTTACCTGTTTAATACTGTTATCTTAGCTATTTGTGTCACGGTTAAAACAAACAATTTAATTGTTGGTTTAACTTTATGTCTTGCTGTGGTTTTTACCTGCTTATATTGTTATCCCAACTGTTTGTGGATCGGTTGAGACAAACATTTGAAAGGGTTATGCCAATCAGCTTGGTCCCAACATTAAAATTTACATTAAATCAACTATTGGGAATAGGCATAATTAACAAATTTATTTTGTTGCTTCTGGTAATCGACAAATGGTTGAATATCTTTTGTTGTTTTACGCCAACGTGTACAAATAGGTAAAAACAACTGTTTTCATACCAACAAAAACTTTTCTGTGAAAACAACAATGTGTTCATGTTGCTTTAACCCATCACTTTGTTAATTCAACTAATGTGTCGCCAACCCGTGCAAAATCAACCATTTTGTTCTTTCAGTGTACTTATTATAATGTCAGTTGTATGTCCCTACGGCAATGTCAGCTTTTCATTTTTCTGAACAAAATTTCACATCAAATGTTAAAATTCATGGTCTTCCTTTTATTTGTGACACTATGTTATTTAGCAAAAAATAATCCTTATGATGAAGCCTTTCGATCGGTATGATAAGGCTACAGAGTGATTATTTTTCTCATGTGACGAGTTCGATTCCCGGTTCAACCATGTAATTATTTAAATATCTATGAATGCAGTTTAAATTGTTTTTTTTAAATTCAAATAATGTCTTCTTTCAGTAAAATGTTCCATCTACAATATTAAAGGTAACTTTCCCTCCATGTGGCATATCCGTGGGACGCCCTGTATTATTTCATCGTCGATAAACACCCTTTTATAGATTTAGTGCAAATCTTGAAAAATATTCACATAAGTACATCACAATACATATTATTATAATAAGTACAGAAAAAATGTGCTGAAATTCACGATGCCTGTAGTAATAATAACACACAAAGTCACCAAAGCTCCATTTTATAAGTATTTCTCCCATGAGAATCCATTTATTAGTATCCATATTTATAGGTAGGTAACTAAAAACATAGCACAACACGCAACGCACGCTTTATGAAATGAATGAGATGGATGTCACATTGGCGACTCGCCTACATCCCCGTCCCCGGACCCCCGCCCTGGAAAACCCCGCGTTCGATACATGCACGTAATCTTTATGTGCATACGCACCATATTTTAAAACTACTTTAATGGATGATTTTTATTAGAGCGGGCCGTTCACGGGGCGTGTCCTGTCCGGGCCTGGACGGGGCCCGGACGGCGCCACTGATTTGAGACGTTGCATACATTTTGTATGAAGCAGTTCATATAATATTACCTCAATTATACGCCGTGCATGATCCGTGTCCCGTCTAGGCCCGGACGGGACACGGCCCGCTCTAGTATAAATACAAAATGTATGCAACGTCTCAAATCAGTGGCGCCGTCCGGGCCCGAACGGGGCACGCCCCGTGCACAGTCCGCTCTAATATAAAACATCCCTAATACTTTTTTGTGTTGAGCAATATGTTTTCAACCTGGTACGATTCTTTAACGTGCAATAATATCTATACGCACTGAATTTTAATGTTCCTTGGGATTGATATAGTTATTGTGCAAATAATCGAGAATGGCACCATCAAACTTGCTGCATGCTTGAAATATTAAATGCATACATTGCATCAAATGTAATGATGCAACTCTTTGAAACATAACTTTCTTCGCAAAAAACGATACTTTATGGTGCATTAAAAATGTTGCTAATTTATTGTGCTTTGATCACTGTAGATTATGATGATATCCACAATTTTACGATAAAAGATAAGACATTTGTACTTTATATTTTAGTGAGGTTTCTTGCACAATTAAGTTTAATGCCCAGCAGAATAGATATACATTCGTGTCACTATTTAAAGTGTTGCGCACTGTTTTATTAGTGGTAAGCAGGGTATTTTAGAATGTTTGCATAATATTTTACTACGTCGATTTAAATCCATTTTTCGCAGTGGCCCTCTCCTTTCCTCTCCCGGGCTACACGTGCTGGTCTTAGGAACCACCATCATACCGTACAAACTGTATGCAACTCAGTACTCGTACCAAAAAATTTGACAAGTCGTTCCTCTGTAAAACCATTCTTCGGCTTTGGAATTCTTGGCCGGCTCATGTGTTTCCCAGCTCCTATAGCCCCGGGTCTTTTAAGCGGGCCGCGAAACGGAATTTATGCAGGCCGTCATGTATAAGTGCGCCTACTTAGGACTAGGCTATTTTGGACTGCATCGGCTGCTTACCATTACCATCAGGCACTATGACGAGTCAATATATAAAAAGAAGATGAACAATTCCTCAGAACACTCCTCATGATATTATATGCGATACAATATACAGAAAGACGCAACGTCTGTCCGAAGAGAATATCACTTATCGGCGAATATAGCCGATAAGTGGTCTACCGGGAACTTCCTCGAATGTACACGTACACGGCGTCAGATCAACCTACCCTAAACTGTCAAATTTGTCCAATGAATATTGATCCTTAATACCAAACAATAAAGTTCCAAATTAATTGTAGAAATTTGCCAGTTTTGGGTAGGTTGATGTGACGCCAGTGATAATATCAGTGAAAAACAATCCCGCTCCTTTCGAAACTATAAGAGAGACCGGTAAGTTCCAACGCCCCGTGGTGTGCCAAAGCTGAGATTTCCTATAAGCAAAAGTTCAGTTCACAACAGAAAATTGCTCCGCCATTGGCGCCAAAGTTTTCCACCACATTTCGAGAAACATCAGAGAGCTACCAAAACCACTTTTCAAAAGAAAATTTGAAACATGGCTCTTGGTCAAAAACTTTTTATAATTTAAATGACTTTTTTCTATTTACTATTAATGTCAAATAAGTAAGATATTATGCACTTTATTATTGGATAAATTTACTTACACAATTTGTTTAATTCATTTGATATTTAAATTGAATTATAATGTATTGTTGGTATAAATTGCTTTTATTAAAAAAAATACATTTGCATATCGTGTCTGATGCTGGAACATTTTAGAGATCTTTTACCATTGTAACATCTCTTACATAGGTACTATGTTCTTGGCAAATAAATGGGTTGATAATTACATGTCAATAATTTTAAATAATATTGTCTTCTTATTTGGTTATTGATTTATTTATCGTTTTTATATATATATATTTATATATTTGAGTTGGCGCGCCTTTTTCCTCACCGGTAAAAAAGCAACGACGTCAAAATCTCAGCGTTTATGAACGAAGTTAACTTGGTAAGGGAAGAAATACAAAGTACGGATTAGATAAATTGATAAAGAAATGGTTTAATACTGTTTATTTGTAACATATTAAGTTTGTGTAATGTTTTTCTCACAAATTTTATCGTATTTTTAATGTTGAAGAATGACGTCATTGCTTTATAACGCCCACGACTTCATTCAGATCTTTACGTATGGCTTAACCCATAATTTCTCAGCATTTAAGTCACGTCCACATGAATAATTTGTTATAATTTATTTCTCGCCACCAGAAATATGAAACGGAATACATTAACAAGGAAACATTTCATTCATGCCAAAACATTGTTTCACATTGCTTAGAATTTGCCAAAAACAGTAAGGACAACCTTCGTATGAAAGAAAATGTTTGGAAATTTGTCACGGGACACGAGTTATTACCGTTAGTTAAGTCGCGTTCGGCCTCTTGTAGTGAATAAATCTAGCACTAAGCTTTTTGAATTTTTCTTACAGAAAAGTATTTCCAAACTTAAATCCAGTATTTCTGAAAAAGACCAACTGAGGCCAACATTAAAGATCTCATAGAAATACGGAGCACACAAGCATTTCCTTTTTATTTATTTATTTATTTTAAGGAAGATCAACATCTATTCCATAAAAATGAATACTTTTAATAGCTACGGAAAGCCATTTAAGTCCTCACAGATAAGAGATTATGGGAGGTGGTTCTACCATCAATTGATTTAAATGTCAGCAAACTGCCGAACACTGTAGGATTGATGTAGTTAAGCTGGATAATTGTATTGGTACCCCCAACTGAGGGCTCTGAGAGTCAAAATTGGGGACATTCGTCTTCCATTATGGCGGGTCCTGAAGCGAGCGATATGTTAAGAGCTTGACGCAGCCGTAGTAGGGGGTTGAGATCAATCGTTCTTCACTTCTGAGACCTCACTCCCTAAGCGTATTCGAAACTTTGTTAGTCTGTAATTCGTCGTACAATGCGTGAGCGCTGCTGTTTGTTCTTCACAAGCGATTGGCTGAGTACATAGACACATCAGTGTAATGTAAGACGAATTACGGGCCAATAAAGTTTCGGATGCGCAGTGAAGGACGAATTACGGGCCAATGAAGTTTGGATGCGCTTAGAGAGTGACTCGCCTCGCGATAGCCCAGAGTTGACTTGTCTGCGTTGAGTATACTGAGTACTAAGTATTCTTTCGTAATATTTGATTATTTGCTTTAAAAACGCTCAAATAAACTCAAAGATAACGAAACGTTGAAAAAATGTCTACCTCCGGCGGGAATGGAACCCGCGTCCTCTGCAATCCGGGCAGCTGCGTTGGCCACTCTGAAGAAGAATTTTAAGATTTTTTTGTAAATTCTGAGAGGTTTGATATAAAACACTGTTGCTATAAAAACAAAGTCAAAAGCGTTGAAAATTTCGTCGGTCTAACCAATACCTCGGTGGCGGAGTGGTCAACGCAGCTGCCCGGATTTCAGAGGACTCGGGTTCGATTCCCACCTGAGGTAGACATTTTTATTCTTTACTTTTTGATCGAAACAAATAGTGAATTATTAAAACAGCGCCACCTGGTGCCGTACTTGTATATATTTTTTTTTCATAAAAGAAGGAGGCAAACGAGCAGGCGCGTCACCTGATGGAGAGTAATCACCGCCGCCCATGGACACCCGCGAAACCAGAGGAATCGCAGACGCGTTGCCGTCCTTTAAGAAAGGAATAGGGTTAAGGAAGAAATAGGAATTATGAGAGGGGGGGATGGGCCTCCAGAATCCTCACTGGCCGGACGAAACACAACAGCACCAAGTGCCATTATTTCACGCCGGATATTCGTGAGAGGGTGGTATTACGCCGGTGCGTGCTGCAACGCAGCGTGGCTCTAACACTCAGCCAGTGTCACTCATTTAGCACCACCCAGGGGTCACGTGTAGGGTCTCAAGGGTAAACCTACGGACGCGAGTAAGTTTAACCCCCAGTAACTTTAACCCCCATAAATTACATACATACGATCGCCACTATTGGTAAGGTAAGTCAGAGATTAGGCAATGAGGACCCGGACCGCACAAGCAGTCAACCTTTCACTATATAAACTGCACATTAATTTGTGCTTAGCGTATTTGCGTTACAATAAATAACTTTCCTATAAGTAGGTACTCAAATTAATTATCTAGCTCACGTTGTTTAATGGTTAACTAACTAGACTTTCCTGTCCGGGAATACACGTGCTGGTCTTAGAAACTACCATCATACTGTGCAGAATATCAAACTCGAAACTCAAACTCAAGACATTTATTCGATGTAGTTATACCTACAAATAGGCTTAATTTCTAAACCAAATATTAATAGATTATACTACAATGAAAAGGAACCCTCTCAGCATGATGTTGCAGCTTTAAAATATTTAAAGCTTTAAAGCAACGCTGATTTTCAGAGGAGCCCTTGAAGTGTGTGTATGTGTGCGTGCCACTGTTGTTATTAAAAATAAAAATAATGTAATGCTATAAATATAATAATTGAGAATAGATAGACTATTTTAGTAAATATTTAAATTATGACAATGTGTATGTGAATGTGATGTAACAATAATAAAAATAAGATGTCCTACATGTGTTGATTGAATGCCCGGTACATGAGTATGATCGCATGGAATATGAGGAAAAGATAGGAAAGAAACTAAGCAGAGATAACATATACACAATAATAAATAGCAAATATACACGACAATCATTTTTAGAATTTTGCACTAAAATAGTAATACCGATAATCAGAAGAAACAAGAAGTAAGCAAAGATATGTTTTTATATTGTATAATAAGTATACAAAAACTAACATAGCAACATAGGCTAGAAAATATTGTCAATAGTCAAAATATGTGCATGATGTTATACCTATGTAAAATATTGTATTAATAGATAAAAGCAAAGTATATGTACATGAATAATAATGTTAAGAAAATAAATAGTAAATAAGTTAGAAATAACTATAGTAATAAGGGATAGTGCAGAAAACTGCAACAAAAATGGAACGGAGTTATATATTTATGAGTAAGAATAGGAAATAAAAAGTAGTAAGTAGGGCATTCTAAAATGCAAAAATGTAATAGACTTAAGTGATGTAGAAATACTTAAGTAGAAATGAGAATGGTAGTTAGGGCACGTACGTGATAGATTTAAGAAAGATATATAAAATCTCCAACATGACCCACGTCGGAGGATGCGAAATAAATATATATAAAAAAAAAAATTAAAATATCTAAAACCAAAATTAACAAGTGTATTATGTATTGTACGTAGATATAAGCTGCCTGCTCAAAATAGCTGTTCTATTTGCTGCTCAAGTAAATATTTCTTATACTTAATTAATTTTAAAAGAATGAACAGATTGTGATTGACTCGTACCAAAAAATTTGGCAAGTCGTTCCTCTGTAAGACCATTCGGCTTTGTAATTCTCTGCCGGCGCATGTGTTTCCCAGTTCCTATAATCCCGGGTCTTTTAAACGGGGCGTGAAACGGCATTTATGCAGGCCGTCACGGATAGGTGCGCTTGTTACCGTGCTTGTTCCACGGTGAAGAGCGCTCTCATTATTTTGGACTGCATCGGCTGCTTACGATCAGGCAGGATGTAGTCACTATGACGTGTCCACGTGTCACATTAAAAAAATGAAGGATAAACATACTTAGCTATATTTTTATATCAATATGTAGGTACATATAAAACTTCCAAAACCAATACAATTTAATAGGTCAAGGATCATAAGAACGCCGGCGGTCGCGAAACAATAGATTTTTTACTGTCTGGTTTTACGATCCTCAAGGGGTTTGCTGTCCGTGCACTATATGTAGGGCATTGTGTAGTTAGCCATGGCGTCCGTGCACATAGGACACCACTCCGTTTAAACTTAACGTGACTTCTTGAACTGGACGTACGAATAACACTATTGAATTTAAGATGGACGTGAGGATTAGGAATTGTGTAAAAAAAACCGCCAAGGACTTATGGGAAGCTAGTAGCATCATTTTTTTTCATTTTTTTCAAAAAATAGAGCGGACGTAGCGTGTCATTTGACCAAATCAACTTGGACAGCCAACGTGTTAAAACTGTTATTAAACGGCGTATACTGACCACTCGACCACGGAGGCGCGATCATGAATTCTGCACACCGCCGGTAACTTTTTACATAGTGAGGCATTTGCGTTTTATTGTTCGTTAGCGGGACACAGACAAAATGTTGTTTATTTACGCAGTTAAGCTGGCCGATAAACCGATTATGGAACACAAAGCGCTCCTGAAAGTTGTTCCGACTTTAGTTTAGCCGTTGGAATATGGCTGTTAGCGCGATAATGAATGAAACAACAAAAAATCAACAGATTTTCAAAGCTGCAGGAGAACAATATAATTAAACAGCGCAAACCTATTTTGCCAACAATTAGTACTATTCTATCCTAACTATTGGAAATGCACAATAAATTTTGTTTGTTTGTCACACTTTCACGTTTTAACCGCTAAACTGATTTTGATAAATTTTGTTATAGAGATAGATAGGGCCTTGAAGAGAGGGTACTTTTTCCAACTAAAAATTAACGCAAGCGAAGCTTAAATGGTTAAAGTTATGGCGTGAAACAACTTATTAAATTATTAAGTTCAAAATCATTAATCTTACCTACTTAATTAATTGTACCATAACTAACAAAATAACAATGAAGAGTACTATAAAAAAATATGGATTGGTGGATGGTAGAAGCTCTACTGCTACCTGGTGGTTGGTGGCTAGTTAAGTCCGACTCAGAAATCCCAGATTCAATTCCCAGCGGGGGTACAAAATATTGATTAATTCGTTTTAGTCGCTGTGAGGAACATTGTTGTGTTCAGTGGTGAAAAAATGTTATAGTGAGTTTTACTACTTGATGTTAAGTACAAAATTAAAGTACGTAAATCGTAAGGTAGGTAACTCTTAAAGTACCTAGGAAGGCAAATCGTTTGATATACCGGACATTTTTTTTATATAAGTGGAGTGATTAGACACTGACCTTACTTAATCAGTTAAAATTTATGTTAACTTAAGGTCTTTTTATAGGTAATTTTGATTACAATATTTTTTATAAGTACTGCGTTTTTTTGCTCACCACAAAAAACTCATAATTTATGATGATGTTCGCGTACCGACACGAAAACATCGCATCATACCGTATTTGGTTCATCACCAGCCTATAAACATCCCACCACTGGGTTAAAGCCTTCCATGTAAACAATGCTGCACACCCACTAACCTGAGGGCCTACACAAGTGTCATAATCAGAGGTCGGAATTAGGTAGAGTTATATTAATGAGTACTTGCATCGAAATGTTGACATTAATGAATCTTCCCAGGATTTCTAATGGACAACCCTGTGTGGCCAATATTACAAATAAATAATAATAAAAATGTCAGAGGTGAAAACTTCTAAGATTTGATGAAGCAATGTTGACTAAAAAAACATAAGCATCAAGCACTGAAAAATTTCGACGGTTGAAAGCCAGACCTCGGTAGCCAAGTGGTTAAGGCAGCCGCCCGGAATGCGGAAGGTGCGTGGTTCGATTCCTGCCTGAGGTTGTCGTCTCTTTTTTCAGTGTTTAAAATTTTACCTAAGTATATTTAAGCGTTAATAAAACGCTAAAATATAAAACATTAATCTATAAACGCAGCTTCATCTTAACCGAATGTTCAAATATTTGTAAAAATATTTGTTTCGGATCTCAGAGGTGAAAACTTTTAAGATTTGATAAAGCAATGTTGACTAAAAAAACATAAGCATCAAGCACTGACAAATTTCGACGGTTGAAAGCCAGACCTCGGTAGCGAAGTGGTTAAGGCAGCCGCCCGGAATGCGGAAGGTGCGTGGTTCGATTCCCGCCTGAGGTTGTCGTCTTTTTTCAGTGTTTAAAATTTTTCTTAAGTATATTTAAGCGTTAATACAAAATGCTAAAATATAAAGATTAATACATAAATAACTCTAACTAATTCCGACCTCTGGTCATAATGGAATACATACAAACTTATAAATAATAATAATAAAGCACTTTTTTGCACACAAAGAAATTAACAATTACAAACAAGACAATAGACAGAGAAGAATACAAGTAGGCGGCCTTATTGCTTTATAGCAATCTCTTCCAGGCAACCTTGGGTGAAGAGTAAAAAAAAATAGTAAAGGATAATTTAAGGGAGTAGGTGCATATAAAAATAGAAACAAATAAGAATAAATAAATATCTATAGAATACGGAAAAATAAGGACAGAAATATATACTTATAGTTAGCTTGATGGGAGCCAAAGAAAGGAAATAGCTTCTAACTCGATCGCCAAAAGACCTTAGAGTTTGAGTTTTTCTGATGCTCTCAGGAAGTGAGTTCCACAACGGACAGGCAGCGTTTACAGTAAAATAATAGGAGAAGAAGTCGGTAGCGTGTTGAGGGATATTTAAAGAAAGGTTAGAAGAAGAACGCAAGGTACAATGTGAAGTTGAGGAAAGGAAGGAAAAGCAGCATACATTCATATCACGACTATTACCAACGAAGGGTTAGTAGTTAGGGACTAGGCAATAAAGACTGCAAAAGCAGTCCTCTACCATAGTCCACTTTTCATCAAATAGCGACTGCACATATGCTTAACGTGACAGGTGGTGGGCCCATTCGCCGCCCTATGCTGTTGGATGTATGTGCAGTCTTTAGTCCAGTGAAGTTAGAAAGGAGAGGAAAGGATGAGGTCAAAGAGCTCCTCAGAGCATTCACCGTGATAAAGGCGGTAGAAAGCACTAAGGGAAGCAATGTCCCTACGTAGCTGTAACGGCTCCAGACTGGTCGTAACGTCATCGTTACCGATAATACGGACAGCACGTCTTTGAAACCTGTCAAGAGCCTCGAGCAAGTACCTACTTGGCGGATCCGTCCCAAAGATGAGAGCAATACTCCACGCAGGAGCGCACCTGAGTCTTATACAAAAGACAACGTTGCTCCGGCGTGAAGAACCGCTTCACTTTGTTCAAAATTCCGAGTTTACTTGAGGCTGTGGTTATAATACTCTCAATATAGCTCTTCGGGTTGAGGTGAGGTTTAAGGAAGGAGTAAGAGTTGTAGAGGGACAGGGGGAGGGGAAAGGGATGGGCGTACGGTACTTTTACTCACCGGACGAAACACAACAGCAACGAGTGCCATTGTTTCACGCCAATATTCCGTGGTATTACGCCGGGCGAGTCGTTCCAATTCAAACTGCAACGCAGCGTGGCTATACCACTCAACATTTAGAACAATCCAAGGGCCACGTGTAGGGTCTCAAGGGAAAACCTACGGACGCGAGTGACTGTAACCCCTTAAAGCTATACATACATATAATCACGACTATTATCCCCGAAGGGTTAGTCAGAGACTGGGCAATGAGGACAGCAAAAGCAGTCCTCTACCATTAGTCCACTTTTTACCAAATAGAAAAGAAAGAAGAAAGAAAGAAAAATATATTTATTTAGCATTCCATCCAGTTACAATATTGTAAAATATTACACAACCCAAACAGTCACATATTTTGAAATGCCAAAAAGGATTATTCTCAGCATAAAGCCACAGCCAAGGCTGTGACGCTGATTTTCAGAAGAACCCTTTTCATAACACAAAACACGCACTGCTGCGCACGCACATCATAAACATTGAAAAATAATAATACTCAATAATAAAAATTAATTACAAATAAAGGTAGGTACCTATCACAAAATGAACCGTGAACTTCATCAATACATCACTTTGAATTATAAATGAATATTATAATTAACGTAGATATTTTATACAAGTTTTAAGAATTTGGTTTAAAGTATGTAACACAGCTATTAATTTAGTGAGTATCCTTTTGTAAATAAAAAAGATATTCCTTATATTTGCTTTTAAAAGAACGCAAAGTGAGACACTTTTTAAGTTGAGGTGGGATATTGTTCCAGCATTTCGTAGAGGAGTAACGAAAACTCCCTCGAAATGCAGCTGTATTGTGGCTCGGGCAACCAAGAAGAGAAGCAGTTCTAGCACGACTAGAGAACAGCAATTTATCGAACAAATATGGAGGAGTTTTAGTTTGAACAATACCAAACAGAAGACAAGCATAATGGAGTGTACGCCTTGACTGCATATTGATGAGGTTACTCTTATTAAGAAACGGGGTGATATATGGGCTCTACGAGGAATATCAAAACAATAACGTGCACATGAATTCTGAACACGTTGAATTATTTTCTTTGTATAACCAAACATGCACTCGCCCATAACCGTATCAGCATAATTGAGTTTCGATAGAATAAGAGTTTCACATAGTTTTATTCTTAAGTCAACGTCCAGAAAGTTTCTAACCTGATATAGTGCTATTTCCAAAACGTGGTTATGAAACCGTAAACCGTTATCCATAAGAACCCCCAAGTTCCGCGCTTCAGCCACTTGCTCGATATCTGAGTTACCAATTCTAACTGTAGGATTAAGATTATTTATTGAGTTATTTTTACAGTCTGACCCGAGTACAAGAAATTTAGATTTGAGTGGGTTTAAAACCAAACAATTCTTATTTGACCATTGTTCAATTGCTTCAAGGTCTTCGTTAATTTTACCGACAGCAACTAATGTTTCATTAGCTTTAAAGGACATATAAATTTGCAGATCATCTGCATATAAATGAAAGTTACTATAATTAATATAATATAAATAAAATTGGACCCAGTATCGAACCTTGGGGTAAACCTCGATTGAGGAACGAGATTTCTGATAAAGATTTAACACCATTTTTATCAACCTCAACTCTCTGTCAACGTTTATCAAGATTGCTAGAAAACCACTTTAATGCACCACTGGTAAAACCATAATATGACAATTTGGATTGCAAAAGATTATGATTGATCGTATCAAATGCCCGTGAAATGTCTAGGAGAGTTAAGATAGTACCCTTTCCTGTGTCTCTGCCCGACAGAATATCATCCACAACATCCAATAAAGCCGTGGTAGTGCTGTGGGGTGCGCGGAATCCGGACTGTTTCTGTGGTAAGATGTTGTTACCATTCAAATACTCAGTTAACTGCTGGCAGACAATTTTCTCTATTATTTTTGAAAGAAATGGGAGGATACTTATCGGCCTTAAATCCTTAAAGTCACTGGGTTGGGGTTTTTTCGGGATAGGCCTAACAAGAGCTTCTTTCCAAAGGTCAGAAAAAATGCCTGATTGAATAGACTTATTTATCAACTTCGTTAAAGCTTTGAGTGTTTGTAGCAATGTCAAATAAATCATATCGCGTGTAATACCGTCAACTCCCATGGCATTTGTAGAAATTTTAGTGATAATTTTCAAAATACATGACTCATCAACTGCATGAAGGCAAAATGTAGAAGAATTAAACCGGTGATGCTCAAAATATGAAAGATATGAAGTACTGACTGAATCATTACCGGGTATATTGAGAAAATGACTATTAATAGTATTCGGGTTACTCATATGACAAGGTATAGACGTTTCTTTGCTCTTAAAATCAACAATGTTTTTCTTGACATTTTTCCAAAGTAACCGAGAATTTTTAGAATACTGATTAATATTCTGTCGGAAAAAGGCAGCCTTTTCACTATGCATGGCTTTATTTACTACAGATTTCAAGTCTTTATAATAGTTAAAATCAGATTCCTTTTTGTAATATGGTATTTACTATGGGTGTCATCTCTTAACCTCATCATCCGCCTAACGGTAGGTGTTATCTAGGGATAGCTCTGATGCTTGATATAAGAATGCCTAACAGGTGCAAAAACATCAAATCATGTAAGACATCCCAAGTAACACACATAGGCTGAATACTAGATGAATAATGGATTATTGTGTACTTAGCGCTGAATATAATTACTGAATAAAAGCAGAGTAGCATGCTATTCAGCCACTACACTGCTTAAATGGGCACAAATTATTCAGCTTTAGTTCGCAATTGCTGAGTAATATCATTATAGTAACGTTATAATCGCAGTATAAGGTGTAACAGGTGGTAACAAGGCAAAATACTAGCAAATTAAGGAAACACTAGTTACCCTTTATTTAGACAATTGTCGTCTATGTACGCTTATAAATTTATAGTAATTAAGTACAAGGTTCACGATTTGTTCTGTAAGAACGTCTATTAATACTTTTAGTGACAAATGTTTCATATATTTATGACAGTGAGAGAAGATAAGTTTTTAAAATGATTGTATGATATCGGTATATGTTCCTTTTGTTAATAACTTCATTATTTTACGTGAAAGCTAGTGGGAATTAAAATTACTGTTACAGTATACATATATTTCTAAGAAAATTTTCAAGCGCCAGTGCATAAATAAGTTTTTACTACAAATTATACTAAAATAAACACATTTAATCGAAAACATTTCGGGTAAAAATTTATTGATTGTGTCGTTATTCTAGTCTGTCACTAATAATCACATTAAAAATATTTATTTGTAATTCCTCACTTTACTAAGTTCGTGTTAAATAAATAAAATTATGTATATCAGTGTAGATATTTAAGGTTATACAGAATAAAAAATGGTGGTGAAATTAAAGAGCGATGTGAACCGGTATACTTCAACATTACTGCCGTAGCCCGCGTAATGGGGCACATACGTCTGCTTATTCAAACTTAGCCGTAATAAAGTCTTACATGTGAATCCATATACGGCAATACACTGATTACTGGCTGAATATTCGTTCGAACTAGCATCGATAAAATGTGTGATAAAATACACTTTTAAGGATCCGCATAATATAGACTGATCCATTTTAGGAACTTGTTACGTAAATGAATTGATCCGTGACAAGATTCACGGGGATATACTCATTCAGTCATCACCAGATTAAATCAACTGATGTGAACCTCTATTAAGCAATATACGTTATAAAATATTCGAAGTGCTCATTAAGAGTAATAAGAACGTTCAGATGAACTTGTAAACAGCCACTATTCAGTCGTAAATAATAGCAGTATAGATACGGATAAACAGGGAAAGTTTACACCATTTACTGAATAACACACGAAATGTACTCCTTTATATATCATACATCTGTGTAACAGTACACATGTACTCCCTTTAGGAGGCAGCGTTTAGAGGTACACATTTACTCTATTATACAGCATATGACATATTTGCCACTACTTAATTGCTCTTATTCAGTAAGTAGACTTGAAAATTTAAAACGGCTGAAGAAAAGCGTAGGTTATATACCAAATAAACGCATCTTGCTGTTTAAGGGTGAAGAATATGTACCATTATTTAGTTCTTATTCAGAATATAGCTCCTTGTGTACTAATATTCAGCTTAAGGATCACCAGTGAATTATAATAACGGTTTTAATACTCTGTAAGCAACATTTATGACCACAAGTGATTAAATATACAGCTTTCTGTGTTACTTGGGATAAGTATTAAACCTTAACACTGCTTCATTAATGTCACCAGTTATCAGTTCTTCCCACGGCACGTCTTTAACAAGATTATTAAAATCATTTAATTTAATATCTTTGAGTGGTCTATAGCATATCCACTTTGAAGGCGGTTTAAGCTTGTTAATATGTAAATCAAACGATATAAAGGCATGATGACTTAGGGCAGGAATATAATCAACAGAGACGTTGGAGACATTTGTGGTGCTACATATAAGATCAATAAGAGTTGCAGAGTAATCTGTGAAATGAGTTGGGACGGTTACATATTGATTAAGATTTAAGTATTGTAAAAATGCACTTAGGTTCCTAGCGTTCGGTTCATTGGAAACCAACATATTAATATTGAAATCACCTAGTAAAATAATATGATCAAATAAAGAAAACGCACTAACAGATTCGGTGAGTGAGTTAATAAAAGTATCTACGATTAGCGACTGCATATGTGCTCAGTGTGACAGGTGGTGAGCACATCCGGTCTATGCTGTTGGATGTATGTGCAATCTTAAGTCCGTAAGTCGCCCTTTACGACATCCAAGGGAAGAGAGGGGGTGGTAGTATTCTTTCACAGCTACCCGAAACGGTTGGCTAAATAATGTGAATAAATAAAGCTAATTATCAGTGCACAGTTATGGCGTCTCGGTAGCCGTACATCATTATTTATTTATTTATTCAGCAATTATAGTATTTTGTAGTAGCTTATGTATTCTGTGATTTTAGCATTTGCCAAGTATCTGTAAACTTGTCTACTAATTTCCCAACCAACACATTAGCAGTTTAAAGGAATGATAGTAGTCACCTTACAGCCTTAAATTTAATTAGGGTTTTAAAATGGTTTACGCAACGTGTTCTAGCTTGTTTATAAATTTATTAACTTTATTAATGCCTTTTGCTGTAATGAAGCATTTACATATAATTTATCAAACTATAAACCCTATAATAGTTTTAAAGAAAGCAATTATACATATGAAAGCTGTACTGTATACAGCTACTACCATTTCTCTAGACATATAGCTCTATACTGTATTTTAAAAAGGCTTAAGATATAAAAGAGAAGCCATAGAGTACGTCTTAAAACTCTAAGCTTGATAATAGATTTTTAAAGAATTATAGCCGTTTTCTGGAATAATTCAAAGCCTTAATAAATCCATTTTTATAAGAACTTAGACCAAAACCTTAAACCAGCCTTTTCATTTATAAGTTAGACAATGAAGAGCATTCAAAAACCCTTAGCTGTAAATACGGCGAATTGTAAATCCTTATACAGAAAACTGTTAAAAACCCGGAATCTAGTAAAGCGTTGGCGTCAAATGTCAAGGGTTCCGTATACCTAGAATGTAGTAGAAGCGCTGAAAAATTTAGCAGCAATTTTAAATAAACGATTTCCAGATATTTCGCCCTATGGTTCTAGAACAATTTTGCGTACACCTCGGCAAATAAATTTAAAACTCGTTGAGCAAGGTGAATATTAGTATAATGGTCCTTTACATCAATTAGTAATAATAATACTGGATAGTAACTGTATTGCGAGGTAAGGGCTGGGTGGTACCGATTGCTCTACCGCGGCGAGCCGGCCGCAGCCACTCATCGCCATAATAGGTACATAGGATTTTTATGAACAAATTCAAAACTTGCGTTTCGGCTATTTTACAATGTAATAATGTACGTCTCTGACAGATAATGTATTACACGTTTAATTCCGGTAATATTATTTCCAAGGAGCTAGGCAATAAACATAATAAAACACCTACCTGTTGCATACCTAGACCTACTTACCGTCTTCCTATTTTACCCTAATATATTGTACCTTAAAATGCTGGAATATCAAGCTATAAAATATATTTGAACTTTTTTTTCGAGCGCTTAAAATTTTTGACTAAAATACATATATACTTTCACAGTATACTGATCCCCGCATCCATTTTACGATTATTATAGATAAAAACAAAGAAACACCCAGCAATATTTATTACAAGTGCACTGAATCACAAGTTTTTGTTAGACATATTTATTTGCGAACACATTGCTTTTTTTAAAACTTTAATAAACCATTCTTCGTTCAAATAAGATAATTATTATAATAAAATCTGCATTAAAAATATTACATGGCAAAACAATTGAGTAAACGCATAGTAATAAGCCATTAACCAGCCTCAGTACAGCTATTAATCAGCTCTTGTAAAGAGCTTAAATAACCTTTAATAACCTAAGGAATAAAGCTGTTTAATATTAACCAGTACTTTAAACAACATCTGAAACCAGCTTAAGGAATTGGAAACATCTGTTTATCAGCTCTTTTACAGCTAGTTTGTGTTGGTTGGGTTACTATTGAGAAACGCTAACGGATAGACGTATAGCGTTTGCCACAAGTCTAGAGGGCTTTTTACAACGGGTAAGCGCTTGGCCTTCATCTTACCTGATGGAAAGTGACGATAAGGCCGAAGCTGGAAACGCGCTTCACCCGGAATCCTCAACCACTGATGAACTGGCTGTCTTATCTCTAACTGTCGGAACAATGCTATGCAACGATGCTATAAAACTCGTTGTTATGGCGACAGACTTAGAAAAGATGGTGGTAACTAGCCAGGCGGACTTAACAGCCCTAGCACCAACCAAACCAAGCACACAAAGATGTACCCCCCGCTGGGAATCGAACCCGGGGCCTCTGAGTCTGAGATCGGTGGCTTAGCCACTAGACCACAGAGGCGGTTAAGGGCTGGTGCTTGGTAGATTTTAACGATTGCAATTTTACGGCTACCGGTCCCAGTGGCTTAGCTTCCGTATCACGTATTTAAACGGAATGAACAGAACTATAAACTGAATTTATTTCTGAAGCCTTACCAAGCAAATTTATTACCGGTCGTAGTCGCGGTATTGTCAAGGAACCGAATCACTTGCTTTTATTTTTTTTATATTATAGACTTGATGATCGAAGATTATAAATGACTAGCGGACCTCTGGCGACTTCGTTCGCGTGGGTCTCGTACCCCTTGACGATTTTTTGAAAATATTATATAGGTAGCCTATGTCACCCGGAGATAGTGTAGCTTCCCAACGGTGAAAGAATTTTTCAAATTGGTCTACTAGTTTCGGAGCCTATCAATCCAAACAAACAAACAATCAAATCTTTCCTCTTTATAATATTAGTATAGATATGATATTGTTTATGTTTTCTTTTGTTTTTTCTTTCATTCTTTGTTTTACTGTTGTGTAAAGCCGGATACTCCCATATTTTGTAAGTTGTTTGATGTTAGGTGTAAGAAAACATCATACAGTGTCGCAGAAGACCCGGCTTAATAGTCGCCAATAAATGTTTCATTTCATTTCACTTGTCTGCGAGTTCTTGTAAATTTCTTAGTACATGCATACATACATAGAAGCACGACTATCATACCCGTTAGTCTCCTTTTACGACACCTATATTCTGTGACCTAAGGGAAGAGAGGGGGTGGTAGTATTCTTTCACCGCTACTCGACACGGTTTCTTAGTACCTAATAAATAAAAGATAAGCTTCTTACTTTGGCAGCGTTTCTTCTTGCTGATTACTATGTATCCAGATCTCTGTATTATCCTTTTCGCATAAAAAGTTTCATTAAAATTTGCTTATTGATTTGTAAAAATATGAACTTGTGTGGGATACCGATGTGTAAACCCCTTTAAGACTTAATTCTTGAACAGAGACTTACGAGTGTGAAATGGAATCCCAAAACACGATTAATAAAATTACTGAAGGCTAAATAAACGATATCCCAAATTGCGTTTCAACAAAAATATCTTAAATCGAATAACGTCAACCCAAAAGTACGATATCCCAAATCACGTTTCACCTTGAACATCCTAAATCGAATCACGTTAACCCAAACGAACGAAATCTCAAATCACGCTTAACCAAAAACATATTTTTGGAACTTTCTAAGATCGACTATTTTATTGGAAGTTGAAAGTCTTTAGGGCGAATGTTTTGACAACTGAAAATTTGAATATCGATTTTTTACAAGTTAAGCAACTATCGTCCTTCCTTTGATGATTTTTTATTAAAAAAGGGTTACAAATTAAAGTCCACTTAGAATGTAGATATTAGACCTTTGCCTATGTACCTAAGAAGAAAAAAAAATCATCAAATACGTACTGATAGTAAGGAAGGACAATAGTTGCATAACTTGTAAAAAATCGATAATCAAATTTTCAGTTGTCAAAACATTCGCCCTAAAGATTTTCAACTTCCAATAAAATATTCGATCTTACAAGGTTCCAAAAAGATGTTTTTGGTAAAGCGTGATTTGAGATTTCGTTATTTTGGGTTAACGTGATTCGATTTAGGATGTTTTTGATGAAACGTGATTTGGGATATCGTTATTTTGGGTTGACGTGATTCGATTTAAAATTTTTTTGGTAAAATGTAATTTAGGATATCGTTCATTTAGCCTTCAGTGATTTTATTAATCGTGTTTTGGGATTCCATTTCACACTCATTTGTTTGTCCCCCATTATCATTCATACGATTGCGATGAAACTTTTGTAACGTGTTGTACGTTCCCGCGAAGGATAGCATTAACAATAACAAGTACACAAACAAAAAACATTAAAACGAGTCACTGCATTGATTTTGAGATTAGAGGTCATTTAACAATAAAAATACAAACACATAAAAATACAAACAATATGTAAACAATTTAAATAAACAGTTACACAAAAAGAAACAAAATAAAATATTTGACGGCGCATCCACAAAAAAGCGTTACAGTACCATAGATAATTAATGGTCTAGACCTTAGGCTGAATGAACGAACACCAAGCACTGGATAGGAGGCCATCTTGTGAGAATGTCAATTTGGATTGAGTCGTTCTGGTGTGCGCACGCGTTCACGTGCTTGGTGGACGTTAATCTAAATCGGGTTTAAGCGTAGCCATCTTTTATAATTTCTTGTAACGGATAATTGTATTTTGATTGATTATAAGTGCAGTGAGTGTTAAAACCGTTATTTTATTAAAATATTCTCTATCTGCCCGCTATTCCACGCTCATAAAGAAAATGAACCATCCTGATAACGGTCAAGTGCCTTCATCAGAAGTGGGATGCGAGGGGCTTAACTCCTCAGTGGAGAAGGTTCATAATAATATGAATCAAGAAAATAAAAGCGCCTGCGCTAGTGACGTGAATACTTCCGGTTTTCTCGCGGGAATGGAGTCAATCTTTACACGACTGCTTGCTGCAACGCAAAACCCGCCGACGCAGCATAATTCGACACAACTAATAAAATTCGACCCCGACGATGCTGAAGCCGACATTGAAGGTTGGTGCAAAATTACCGACATTATAGTAACTAGCCGAAAACTATCGGGCCCTGAGCTTCTTCTCGCTTTGATTCATTCATTGAAAGGCCGGGCTGCTTCGTGTCTTACTAAGTTAAAGACTACAGATATAGAATGGCCTCTGATTAAAGAGATGCTTCTTGCCAAATTTGGAAAGCCGATGCTTATGCAAGACTACTTTGATAACATCATGAAATTCGATATTAGCGCTCAGGAAACAGCATCAGAAGCGGCTATGCGTTTGTGGAACCTCATCAAACGTATACCGAAAGTTGAGATGACCGAGGAGGTTATCACTGGATTCGTTATATCTGTCCTCAGTCAACGGAATGCTCTGATACGAAGAGAGCTAAATTCATACGCTGTTACAACGAGAGCTCAGTTATGCCGTGCTCTTAGTGGGGTATCGTTGAAAAGACGCAATGAAGACATTGACGACCATGCTTTCAACTCGAAGAAACCGCGTACTGTTACTGAAGCAAGATTCAGTGGAACCTGTCATTACTGCGGCAGCCGTGGTCACAGAATAGATGAGTGTCGTAAACGCCAATACAACGCCGCAAGACCTAAAGCTGCTGAAATAGAGAAGACGATCACATGTTTCACATGTCTGAAGCCGGGACACATAAGTACAAGCTGCCCGAGTAACAAAATTGAAAAGGACCAACCAGCTCGGAAGGAAGTTCATATCTGCGAGCGCAGATTGGCAAAAGGTACTCTAACTACGTTGACTGGTAAGACGATTTTGTTTCTATTTGATAGTGGCTCAGCATGTTCATTGATTAAGGATTCTCTAGCCGACCAACTTCTAGGTTCTACACACAACGACACCGTTTATTTGGCAGGCATCAGTGGTGAAGACATAAAATGCACAACCCAAATACTCGGTTCTGTTCAGATTCAGGGCATTCAATTAAATCTTTTATTTCATGTAGTCCAAGAAGATATTCTAACCGAATCTATCATTATAGGGAGGGATATTTTAGAGCAAGGTTTACATGTTGAAATTGATAGTGACTCTATAAAATTTTCTTTACGAACATCTATTAACACTTGCCACACAATTAACACTTTTGATTTTAATTTAATTGATACTGATCTAGAAGGTGGGGAAAAAGAGCAGTTGCTAAATGTGCTACGTAAGTACAGTGAGTACTTTATAGATGGCGTACCCACTCGACGCGTATCCACAGGTGAGCTAAAAATTGACCTCATTGACCCGCATAAAACAGTACAGAGACGACCTTATCGATTGTCCCCGGCAGAAAAGGTAATTGTACGCGAAAAAATTAAATCACTGTTAGACGCCAATGTCATCCGCGAGAGTTCATCTCCCTTCGCAAGTCCTATCTTGCTAGTGAAGAAGAAGGATGGTACGGACAGGATGTGTGTTGACTTCAGAGAACTGAACGCGAACACCAGACCCGAACATTATCCTCTTCCTAGGATAGATGAACAGGTAGACCGCTTAAATGGAGCTCGCTTCTTCTCCTCACTTGACATGGCATCTGGCTACCATCAGATCAGGGTCAGCCCAGGGTCAGTTGAGCGAACAGCTTTCGTAACCCCGGAAGGGCAATACGAATATCTAGCTATGCCGTTCGGGTTACGAAATTCTGCATCCGTATATCAGCGATGCATCAACAGGGCTCTCCAGTCCCTTAAAGACACCATAACCCTAGCTTATATGAACGATGTACTTTGCTATTCAACCAGTGTTAGCGAAGGGTTAGGGCGTCTGGATGCCGTACTAATGGCTCTGGCCAATGCAGGATTTTCCTTCAACATAAACAAGTGTAAATTCATGAAATCCGAAATCAGCTACTTAGGTTATGTCATACGTGCAGGTGAAGTTAGACCTAACCCTAGTAAAGTCAGAGCTCTCGTTGAGGCTCCCTTACCAAAAACTGCGACACAGGTTAGACAGTTTCTAGGGCTAGCTTCCTATTTCAGGCGGTTTATATCCAACTTTGCCAACCTCGCTAGTCCCTTGCATCCCTTAACAAGACTAAAAGGTCCCATTACTTGGACACAGAAACATTCAGAAGTACATAAGAAAATAGTAGAGATTCTTTCATCGGAGCCAGTGTTAACGATTTTTAATCCAAATGTACCCGTTGAACTGCACACCGATGCCAGCTCTGAAGGCTATGGCGCTATCTTAATTCAGAGGATAGAAAACGTGCCCCACGTGGTAGCTTATTTCAGTCGCCGTACAACTGAAGTTGAGTCTAGATACCACTCGTACGAGTTGGAGACTCTGGCGGTTGTGCGTGCGGTTGAAAACTTCCGCCACTATCTTTATGGTCAACATTTTACAGTATACACTGACTGCAACTCCTTAAAGGCTTCTAAAGCTAAAGTAGATCTCTCACCTCGCGTTCATAGATGGTGGGCATACCTCCAAGCTTACGACTTTGACATTATATATAAGGAAGGGCGCAGCATGGGACACGCTGACTTTCTATCCAGGAACGCATTGCCCTCCCCAACGAACACAATTGAGGTAGCTAACACGATCCAAGTAGACACTCGCAAATTGGTAAATTTTGTTGAACTTCACAGCAGTTGGATCCAGGTGGAGCAGAAAAGGGATCCCGAAATCCAAACCCTGGTAAGGCAACACGAAAATGGTGAGTTGCCTGAAACAATTGCCCATACTTACGACGTCCGGGACGGTATTCTCTACCACAAGGTAGAGCGGAATAAGATGAGTATCTGGCTTCCTATAGTTCCACGTTCTCTAGTGTGGACACTCATAAATCATGTACACAATGAGATCAAACACCTGGGTTGTGATAAAACTCTTGATAAGATATACGAGCAATATTGGTTCCCTCAAATATCAAAAAATGTCCGTAGATTCATTGATTCGTGCATAGTATGCAAAGCATCTAAAGGCCCATCAGGCGCACAGCAGATAAGGTTACACCCCATTCCCAAGACTGCTGTTCCGTGGCATACTATCCACATTGATATCACAGGAAAACTCAGCGGGAAAAGTGACCGGAAGGAATACGCTTCCGTCATCATAGACGCATTCACAAAATATGTCCTTTTAGAGTACACCCAATCTTTAGACGCAGCTTGTGCAGTAAAAGCATTAAAGAGAGCTGTAAGCCTTTTTGGTGCCCCTAAAAGAATAATAGCAGACCAAGGTAGATGTTATATTAGTGCTGAGTTCAAACAGTTTTGTAGTGAGCATATTGCAACTAGCTCCGCCAGAGCCAACGGGCAAGTAGAGAGGGTTATGCGCACTCTGAAAAACTTACTAACGATTATTGAGAATGATGTAAACAAGGTTTGGAGAGAGGAACTAGACGAAGTTCAATTGGCCCTGAATAGTACTAGGTCTAGGGTTACAGGGTTCACACCGACTGAGTTAATGTTCGGTGTGCGCGCACAATCTCTTGGTATATCCCAAATCTCTCCCAACGTTGATACTCCAGTCCGAGCGAATCTGGACGTCATAAGAAGTGAAGCTTCTGCTAATATTCTTAAGGATGAAATGAATAATGAAACAGCTTCAATTGC
This sequence comes from Scoparia ambigualis, assembly GCA_963921215.1. NCBI lineage: Eukaryota > Metazoa > Arthropoda > Insecta > Lepidoptera > Crambidae > Scoparia > Scoparia ambigualis. Next base: position 19,784,049 of record OY992505.1, read on the forward strand.
TAGTGAAGACACTTTGGCTGCTAACTCTGACACTCTCACAGCGTCGTCCGAAGACGAACGTCGTGTCATCGTAGAACACGCTCTAGTACATCGAAGTAAGTAATTATTTTTCTATCTTTCCCATAGCTAGTTGTTAGAGCCTAGCACGCCCGCTACAAGTTGTAATGCAAAAGCTGGTCGAAGGGGCCTCGCACGCCCGTGCCACGGCTTGGTAACTGGTTGAAGGGGCCTCGCACGCCCGGACCACGGTAGGGTATCTGGTCGAAGGGGCCTCGCACGCCCGGGCCACGGTTTGGTAACTGGTCGAAGGTGCCTCGCACGCACGGGCCACGGTTTGGTAACTGGTCGAAGGGGCCTCGCACGCCCGGGCCAAGGTAGAGTAACTGGTCGAAGGTGCCTCGAACGCACGGGCCACGGTTGGGTAATTGGTCGAAAGGGCCTCGCACGCCCGGGCCACGGTTGAGTAATTGGTCGAAGGGGCCTCGCACGCCCGGGCCACTATTTGGTAACTGGTCGAAAGGGCCTCGTACGCCCGGGCCACTGTTAAGCTAACTGGTTGAAGGGGCCTTGTACGCCCGGGCCATGGTTTGACAACAGGAATAAACTAGGTCTTTGTCAGGAATGACCGAACGCGTGATAATGTGTTTCCTTGTTCGTCAGGTAGAGAGGAGTAACGGCGAAGGCTAACGGGATGCGCGACGGGATTACCCGCACGAGGCCGTGCGACTGTCAGGGTTGGCCGTGACGGCGCATCCACAAAAAAGCGTTACAGTACCATAGATAATTAATGGTCTAGACCTTAGGCTGAATGAACGAACACCAAGCACTGGATAGGCGGCCATCTTGTGAGAATGTCAATTTGGATTGAGTCGTTCTGGTGTGCGCACGCGTTCACGTGCTTGGTGGACGTTAATCTAAATCGGGTTTAAGCGTAGCCATCTTTTATAATTTCTTGTAACGGATAATTGTATTTTGATTGATTATAAGTGCAGTGAGTGTTAAAACCGTTATTTTATTAAAATATTCTCTATCTGCCCGCTATTCCACGCTCATAAAGAAAATGAACCATCCTGATAACGGTCAAGTGCCTTCATATTTAATACTGCTGTGCGAGGCCAACGGGTGGCTGTCTCAGTGATGCCTTTGTGGCATTGCACAGGATGTCACAGAAGCGCTGGTTTACAGACAGCTCCCTAACGTGAGATGGCGATATTGTAATGCAAATAAATATTTCATTTCTATCGATACGTTAAAGGTAAATGGTTCTCATGGTAATTTTAAATTAAGTAGGTATAATATGTCGGCGCCAGGAAAAATAAAGCGCTCATTTGATTAGTTCGAGGCACAATAAGCGCTTGAGACTGTAGTCACCAGATGGTGTTTTATCACAACGGTTGTCAACGGATATTTATCCAAAGTAGCCGATAAAAACCTATAAACAACGGTTAAAAAACCGGTCGTTTATCTATGGTTTATCCGACTGCAAGCTTAAAAAGTGGTTACGTTTTTACAATATTGTGTTTAAATTGTTTTATTTGCCTACCTAACCGCCTCCGTGGTCTAGTGGCTAAGCCACCGGTTTCAGACCCAGAGGTCCCGGGTTCGATTCCCAGCGGGGGGTACATCTTTGTGTGCTCGGTTTGGTTGGTGGTAGGGCTGTTAAGCCCGCCTGGCTAGCTACCACCATCTTATCCAAGTCTGTCGCCATAACAACGATGTTTATAGCATATTTGTGTTCCGACAGTTAGAGTTAAGATAGCCAGTTCCTTAGTGGTTGAGGATTCCGGGTGAAGCGCGCTTCCACCTTCGGCCTTATCGTCACTTACCATCAGGTGAGATGAAGGCCAAGCGCTTACCCGTTACACGTAAAAAAAAAAAAAAAAAAACTACGTTCATTTAAATACGAAACTACTTCGAAAATCTTCACGTCACTCACTCATCGCGTCGTTCATCCAACTGACGAGAGGGGTGCGCCAAAGTTCATCTAAATTTTCAACTCCGATAAATTGGAACTCCGAAAATGTTCTTCCTAACATTTTTCATCCTATCAATCACAATTCCTAACTAGGTAGGTACTCTGTTTCTAATGTTCATAATTCCGAATCATTCAAATTCATAATGTCAGTAGCAATAAACATCTATTATTTGTAGAGATGGGCTGAATGTGGTTTGAACAGAATACGAACTTCGGCCGAACAATCGGTAAAAAATCAAAATTCGGCCGAAGTTCGGTTCTTTTCACAGCGCTTTCTCTATTACAACTACAACACGTTCTAACTAGTTTACGCGCTTGGTAATGCATCCCGCCCGCAACCCAGCTGCAACCGGCGACAAATCCCTTCGTCTCCCGTCCCGGCCGACCGGTTATTAGCAATACGATTTCAACGCGACAATTACGTTATTGTTTACATTATTATCTACCTGATTTAAAATGAATGAACGAGGTAAAGTAATAGATATATTTTCTTGTTGCAAATACAATGAGTGTAAGAAAAGATCAAGTGTTATTTCAATATTTTCTTGTACCGAAAGTTCGGCATTTGTTATCGTCATTTATACCGAATGGCGGCCGAATGCCGAAGTTCGGTTCAAGCTGCCGAAATTCGGTTAAAACGAATGTGAAACGAATTTCGGCCCATCCCTAATTATTTGTTTTCCTATATTTTCTCAACTTACATCTTTTACACTATTATTCAAATGATTGAAGATACCTAGCTGCCATACTTCTGTTGGTCACGTGATATTTTTCGCGATTGTCTAGCGCTTAAATTTCGAGGTTATTTACAACAGAAATACTAGCTGGCCTACTCACCGTTGTATTTTCTTTTAATATTATGGAAAGCGCGGCGAGCACGAAAGAGTCTTCATTCGCACGATGTGGCAACGTCGTCGTGTCGTCGTCGTGTCGTGCATGCGTGTAGGAATAGAATAGAAAGTATCGATTCTGTACTCTTGAGTTGTATCAAAAGAAAAGTATCGAAACAAAAGTATTGATACCCCAAAGTATTGATACTTTTCTTAGGGCCATTATGGCGTTGGTTTTATTAGAGCTCGATTCGAAAGTGATAATTTTGAAATAAAGGTTCTTAACTACGCTCAAGTATCTCATCAAAGTTACTTTATATAAAATAAAGTATCTAGACTTAATTAATTTAATAAAAACCAATTAATTAAGTACATACAATTGGTCTATTCCCTATGCATTATCTACGTGAAAAAACTTTCCATTAAATATTCCATTTAAAAAAATCTTTTTTTTAACTTTTCAAGCTGTTGATTGATAACAACGGATAAAAACGAAAACAACCGTTTACAATCGCTTGGTTGAAATCGAAAACAACCGACTTCGCATATATCTCTAGACACTTTGCTTCCGGCACGCACCTCGTGAACACCGCCTTGTCTGACGGACCGTCGGTCGTCGTCGTGCTTTCCTAGTGAACATCGCCTTGTCTGACGGACCGTCGTCGTGCTTTTTATTTTGTCAAATTGTTTTATCTTGTTATATTTTGTGATTAAATTAAATAGTTTCTTTTTGTTGTAATAAGTTATTTCTTTCTCGTAGCATACTATGTCTGAGTCGCACGAGGAGCATAGCTCTGGCCACTAAACACACCGAGAAAAATGGATTGAAGTCGACGTAGAAAAATATTATGCAAACATTTTAAAATACCCTGCTTACCGCTAATAAAACAGTGCGCAACACTTTAAATAGTGACACGAATGTATAATTATTCTGCTGGGCATTAAACTTTATTGTGCAAGAAACCTCACCAAAATATAAAGTGCACATGTCCTATCTTTTATCGTACAATTGTGGATATCATCATAATCTATAGTGATCAAAGCACAATATTATTAGCAACGTCTTAAATGCACCATAAAATATTTGCGTAGAAAGTTATGGTTCAAAGAGTTGCATCATTACATTTGATGCAATGCATGTATACATTTCAAACTATGCAGCAAATTTTATAGTGCCATTCTCGATTATTTCACAATAAGTATAACAATCCCGAGGAACATTAAAATTCAGTGCGCATACATATTATTGCACGATAAAGTATCGTGCCAGGTTGAAAAAAATATTGCTCAACACAAAAAAGTATTATGTAAGTTTTAAAATATATGGTGCGTATCGTGCGTGAAGAAATCATCGAGCACTTTGCCAGTAAGTACTTACCTAGTTTCCTATTTTTTCGTTTCGTCAGACACGTGCGTGGTTAGTGTTGAAAAAATAGAATAAGTACCTACCATCGTATATATCGCTGGTACCTACATGCTTAAGTTTTAAATGGAAAAAAACATGAATTTTAAATCTATTAAACTTTATAAATAGCGGCGTTATGAAAAGTGTAATTTAAAATATTTAACAGTGCCAAATTCTAGTAAGTAAATACCGACATAAAACACTAATAATTTATTGTTTTCTGAGGTTTAAGCGAGCACTATACATTGAAATGAAACACTTTTTTACGCCTATATTAAGTTTATTAAATTTACTCCTATATTAAGTCTAATCCTTAATAGTTAATCCTATAATATATATTTAAGTAGACTTTAGGTAGGTATTATTTCGAACTATAGCATCTGAGTACTACTGTGAACTGTGGTCCGGCCACAGAAGAACACACAAGTAAACGTACTTTTGTTTAACATTTGGATTAAAAAAAGCATTATTTGGGATTCTGATAGCGATTCTATCGCGATAGCAATAAGTACCTACCTATTATTTTTACCCACGACCGACGGACCGAACGGAACGGAGGCGGTATACCTATTATATGCGTTTGGGGTTAGAGGTTGTTTGTGTGTATGGATGTCTGTTAGCATTTTCGTCGGAAGCTACTAGGCCGATTTCGATGCGGTTTTTTGCATTCAAAAGGTATCATTTCAGAGCAGCTTAGACATGTTTCATGGTGGTAGATCACCAGGGAACGCTGCAGCAACCAGATAAGTCGTCACTTAAAAAGTTCTCAAAAACTACTAAACTGATTTCGATGCGGTTTTCTGTAATAGGTTCTTAGATATGTGTTATGGTGTTTAGCTGCTAGGGGGCGCTGCTGAAATAATTTCCCCATTTATCTCCAGCCCCCTAACATGACCACTGAAACGCGATATGATATAGTGATTTATCACGTTTACTGTCAAAAGACAATGGATTTTGACAGTTCATTGCCGATAAAAGGCTGTATCACGCGTTAAATATCGTGTTTCGTCGGTTAACCCCCTAAGCACCGTAAAACCAGACACAATTGAAAATCAATTGTTTTTGCGACCGCCGGCGGTCTTATGATGCTTGACCTACGGTTGTTGTTATGCCGCGTCCGCACGCTTGGCACTTGCCGTAAACTCGAAACCTCTACAAACGTTTGGGTTTGTTCGACGGATCGGCTACAAGCGCTTGCTCACATAAGTAAAATTTTAAACACTGAAAAAAGACGACAACCTCAGGCGGGAATCGAACCACGCACCTTCCGCATTCCGGGCGGCTGCCTTAACATAAGCATCAAGCACTGACAAATTTCGACGGGTGAAAACCTGACCTCGGTAGCCAAGTGGTTAAGGCAGCCGCCCGGAATGCGGAAGGTGCGTGGTTAGATTCCAGCCTGAGGTTGTCGTCTTTTTTCAGTGTTTAAAATTTTACCTAAGTATCTCAGTCGTTTTTCATTTGGTCAGCTTGTAATTTTCGTAGTTTAAAGTACTCATTGACCATTACCCAAAACCGTTTTTAATAGTGGGGTCAACCTGCAACCTTGCGCACATTATTTTTATGAAAAATCTATACACCTTCATTTTGTTTTCAATATTTTCTTTCTTAGATAATATTGACTCCACAGATTTTTGTTGATGGCAAAAAATGATAGTATATATTTGAGATATGGCACAGAAAAAAGAAATCGGCTCGATATTTCAACATTGACCACTATGTTCATTTTTTACAAGTTTTTATTTTCAAAATGGAATCACTGTGCGGCGGTGTCCTGACTTGCTCCTGTTGGCCAATCAATTTGTGATTTATTGTTTGTTTATTTGGTTTTAGGAGAAGGGATTGACCTTGCAACGGCCTTGCAATTGTCGCCGCGCCATATAGACGCATTGTTTACCAAAATTGGGGACCGATCTCGGTTTGAAAATAATCTAAGCCTCTATAAACAAGAGCAAAAAATGGTTAGTCAGTGGTCAAGCCAAAATCTAATAAATATTTTATTTGACATATTATATCCCATGGTCATTAAAGTTTGTGGCAAATGCATAAACAGTGCGATTCAAAAAAAATATAGATCTGTGCCGCGGGCCGCCAGTGCCAAGTGTTAACAGATTTTTGCGATTTTAGACCATTATTTTTCTACGAACTCTCAATTACGTTGCCTATACCTATACTTGGTTGGACTGTAGCCTTTGGGGCTCTATGGAGAAAAGACTTTAATTTTTTTAAACTAATTTAATAAAACTTGAAATTTATCTCCCATAACCTTCCTTTTTTAGGTCCTAATAGAGGTCATTAATAGGAACACTTTAGGTCAATAAATTTTTTTTAGTAAACCGCACCGTTTTTAAGTTATATTCTTTTTAAAAAAAATTGACACGTACAATTTTTAGCTATTTTATTGATGACTGATATAAGTTTGAAGTTTAATTTTTTTTTGTTATTTAAATTTTTTGAAAACTATGCGTCGTACGTAAAAAATTATATAACTAAAGTTGTTAGTAATCATGTCCTTGAAACGATAAGCATATAAAAAGTAAGCTTAGTCTTTTTGCCCCTATCGCTACAAAAGTACAGTACCTAAAGGTCGAAAAGACTTAGCCAGATTTTCATAAAAAAAGTTGTTCTTTCACAATTTCCTTTATAGGTTCTATTGATGGAGGTCATTATTAGGAACACGTTAGGTCAATAAAGTATTTACGTAAACCGCACCGTTTTCAAGTTACAAGCAATACCGTAAAAAGAGCATTTGACTTAAACTGCATTTAACTTAATAATGGTGCGGTTTACGAAAAAACTTTATTGACCTAAAGTGTTTCTATTAATGGCCACTATCCATAAAACCTATAAAAAAGAGAGGTTATGAGGGACATTTTCTTTTAATTATTGTTAAATTAATAATTTAATAATTGTTCGGTTTTTTAGATTGCCCTTACATAGTGTCCCTAAGGCTATACACCAACAGCCCCTAAGATGACACTCTGACCCTATAACTTTATATAGGTACCTCTTCCTTTTTCTCCTGTAGGTATATCTTTTTTATTTCGGTCGTGTGATATTAGTTTAAAAAAAATGTATAGAAAACATTCGATCGGTGTAGACGAGAACCTAAGTTTTTTTTAATTGTGTAATTTAAATCTATTATGGTATTTCAGGCGAGTACTAGCTTCAACGATCTTTCATCGCTATTGCGGTCTGCTATAGGCGGTCAGGAACAGGGGGACTTCCTTAACCTCGATAATCAAAGACCATTAATTGACTTGGAGGAGCTTACTGAGCGCCAGAGTTACAACCTACCAGAGAGAAAGCCAACCGACCAACCACACAACCAGCGGGACAGCCCGCTGCTGCTTTTTAAAGATTTGTCAGACGCACCCACACCAGCCGCTAGCAGCACTCCTAAATCCCAAGGTCGGGGAAATCAGGTAAAATCAGGCTTACCTACTTCTAAGCTCTAGTCAGATATAGCGTGCAGCTTCATGCAACGAAATTAATGAACGTAATTTGTTTTAGGTTGTTACTCTCTGTGAGGCGACGAATCAGGGGCAGGCTTTATTGAAAGCTTGCCAGAGAGCAAGCCAGACAGGACCTCTGGAGACCAAACTGCGAAACCAGCTGTGTACATATTTAATAACGCAGCTAACGCCGGCTGACAAAAATGTAAAGCTGCCGGAAAACCACCATCTCCTGCAGATTAGCCAAGATATAGCGCGCCTTCGTGGCTCAGAAAGTGCGGCGCTTTACTACTGCCCTTCCATCGGAAGAGGAAAATTTACACCAAGAAAGAACACATCCGGGTGGCTGGTGAATGCCCGATATAACCGAAGAAAAACCCTGATGAGCCTAGGATTCGTGGAGCCACCAGCCAAACGATCGTTCGTGTTCTACGGACACCGGGTCATCAGCGCCTCAGTCAGAGCCTGCCAACAACGATCCAATTGATTTGAGTCACCTGGAAGCGGGTAAGATGCATTAAATAGTCAGCTGTTTCAGACATATATTAATGAAAGCAACCTCCTACTAGATAGCCGATGACAGATACAGTCTTCTTTGTTTTGAAACCCAGTGCAATATTTATTCCAAATATTTCCAAAAAAGTGCCTTGCTCTCAGTCTTAAGTTACAAGAATATAACCCTGGAACAGGGTCTTCGACAGTAGTTATTTTTCCTCTTGAGGTACAGAACGTAATGGTCGGTTGTGGCAAAACGTCTTTATTTTATTATATTGTATTCACATTATTAATTTTGTTTCAGGTGAAATTGATTTGGTAAAAAGTGCCATAGACCAGCTGAAGGGAGACATCGTGGGCGTACCCTGGCCGACAATAGAAGAACTGTGGTCGGAGACAGTTAGAGCTCGGCTGTATACTTGTTACCACGAAACGGGAAAGTTTCAGGAATATTTGAACACCTATCCTGTCTTGAAGGGGTCTGAAGGCTGGAGACTTGTCGCTATGTTATGACTTACATAATAAACTTTTATGTAAGCAATGGTATAATACAGGCTAATATACTGAAAGAAGCCATGATATCGTTCAATTACGGCCCCGATTCAAGTTCAAAACCTAGCAATTGTTTAGTGTTCGAAGGGGCTAGAGTCCGGCTAAGATGCTCAGCTTCCGAAATGATAGTTCTGGTAAGGTACTTTGGACTAATCGTTGGTCGATATATTCCCACTGGCGAAGAGAACTGGGATTTGTTCATTTTATTACGTAAGATTTTGGACATTTTGTTAGCTTGTAGAATTTATGACTTTACAGCCGATAAATTGAATTGCTTAGTCTCTGAATTTAACTCTTTGTTTATGAAGCTCACGGGGTCACTACTAAAGCCTAAATTTCATTTTCTTACTCATTACCCTGCCATGTTACGTAAATTCGGCCCAATACGAAATATTTGGGCAATGCGTTTTGAAGCAAAGCATAGAACTTCAAAAATAGTGGCTCGATCAACGTCCACACGTGTTAATATTACTAAAACTGTAGCAATCAGACATCAACTTAAATTAAACAACTTACTTTTTAATCAGGTTGTCCCTGATGCGGTTCAGTTTGGCAAGAAAATTCGGCTGAGCATCTTTCTTGATCGTTTTAACCTGGAGGGTCCTATAACTTTTGTTGCATCCGTAAAAATAGCAGGTGTGGAGTGGAAACCCAACAGCATTGTATTTGTGGATTTCGATGAACCAAATCATGAGTTGCCCATTTTTGCAGCCATTGAAGCAATAGTTGTAACTCCCTCAAATATTGTTTACTTTTACTGCCGGTTATTTGATACTATTGAATTCAATGAGCATTATCAGGCTTATGAGGTCGAACAAAATAATAACTACAACTGTATAAAAGCCAGCGATTCTTTAGCACCCTTCCCTCATAATCTAAGCAAACTATACAATTATATGAACTACATTACTAGCAGATGGTATATAGAACAGTAATTGCCTACAGAAAAGGAGCAAAATATTAGCACTTAAAACTCATAAATTATACTAGGCAGGTTTTAGAGATATTTTTGATTAATTTTTACTGAATCGTTACGAAAACCTGCCGAGAAATTTATGAGTTTGAAGTGCTAATGTTGTCTATTTATTTAAATGCATACCACTGTTATTGTCACTGTTGTGGTCTTTTTATTTAATGGGTACCACTTACATAATGGAGTTGTTTATAACAGCTTCATAGGTTCTTAAGAGGAAACACTACGTCGAAGTGGCATGCAAAATTCTCATACAAAACACAGAAAAACGACGTTTCGTAGTTCTCTGTTTCCTCCTTCAGAACTGGACAAATTTTTATTACTTTTTCAGAATCGCTTAAAGAAAGAGATTTTCTTTGTCTGTATGTTTGTTTTTTTTTTAAACCAGCCACTTAATATTTCTGAAGACCCCTTAAAACTGCGTGATTTTGCTAAATTTTGAAGGCTCCTGGTTATTCAATAAATGACTTAGAAAATCTTTTTCTTTAACCGATGCTGAAAAAGTAATAAAAATTGGTCAAGTTCTAAAGGAGGAAACAAGGGACTACGAAACGTCGTTTTTCTGTGTTTTGTATAAGAATTTTGCATGCCACTTCCACGTAGTGTTTCCTCTTAAACTTGGAATTTGTATATATGATAATGTGTATTTTTGTGTGTTTAGTGCAGATGTGGAAACCTTTAATTAGCTTTTAGTATTTAAGACTGTTTCTATTTGAATATTTATAGTTGTAAGTTTGCCAAGTGTATTTAAATTAATGGATTATAATTACCAATGTAAACTCTTTATGCGCCTTTTTTATAGATTACATGATGGTTTTCTAATAATAATAAAGATTATTTTAATCTATGTTACTAACTATTTTTTGGATAAGTTCTAATTTTTATGGAAAATAAATGTTTGTATAATTTTAAACCTTGGTTTTCTAATAATAATAAAGATTATTTTAATCTATGTTACTAACTACTTTTTGGATAAGTTCTAATTATTATGGAAAATTAATGTTTGTATAATTTTAAACCTTGGTTTTCTAAAAATAATAAAGATTATTTTAATCTATGTTACTAACTATTTTTTGGATAAGTTCTTATTTTTATGGAAAATAAATGTTTGTATAATTTTAAACCTTGGTTTTGTAATGATAATAAAGATTATTTTAATCTATTTTACTAACTATTTTTTGGATAAGTTCTAATTTTTATGGAAAATAAATGTTTGTATAATTTTAAACCTTGGTTTTCTAATAATAATAAAGATTATTTTAATCTATGATACCAACTGTTTTTTCGATAAGTTCTAATTTTTATGGAAAATAAATGTTTGTATAATTTTAAACCTTTTTTTTAAATTACTTACATACCCTAGACTTTGTGTGTGATTATTACTATAAGCATCGTGAATTTCAGCACATTTTTTCTGTTCTTATTATATGTATTGTGATGTAAGTGGATATTTTTTAGGATTAGCACTAAATCTATACATTGTGTTTCCCGACGGTGAAATCATATTTTCAAATTAGTGTTCGGAAAGGTACTTATCCTGAATCAGCCAGGATTGATAGGTCAAACAAAAAAAACGGATTATTTTTTTCGACTCCCTATACAAATTGTTTATTAGTTCCAACGGGGCGCTAGTTTGTATGTGAAGTCAAAAAAAACGACCGAATTTTTCGTTTGACCTATCAATCTTGCCTGACTCAGGATACCTCTCCGAACACTAATTTGAATATATTATTTCATCGTCTAGAAACACCCTGTATAGATTTAGTGCTAATCCTGAAAAATAGCCGTGCCATCACGATATTAAATAGTGCGACAAAAATGCTCGAGCACATAAAAAGATCATGCCAATGTAAAGAAGCACTATAATAGATAGTGCACTTGCACGTAAAGACATGCTTCCAGCAATCGTATAATATCATGGGCAGGCACGAAATATTATAGTGCACGACTTGGTAGGCACCAATAAATAAAGTGCAAACGCACATAATAGTATAATGATACGGAACTATAAGTAATCGCATTGCATTATAATATAAAATGCCATCAACTAGGTATTTTGGTGCAGTGCACTATATTTTTTCTTTCTTAGGGCTAAACGTTATGATATCTTGCACTATATTTTATAGTGCGAGCTGCAAATAAGATCGTGACGTCACTAAATTACGGTGGAACCATAATTTTATGTGCATCGTCGGCAGCGTAATTTAACGTGCTTGCACGATTGGTCAAAAAGATGTGCATGCACAATAGTTTATAGTGCCCCATTTTTCTCAGTGCAAGCCAAATATTATCATCATCATCATCTTAACAGCCCACAATCACCCACTGTTGGGTATAGGCATCCTTTATTTTATGCCAGGCCTTTTTGTTCTGTGCCGATCTCGTACATGAGCGACCCTGACGATGTCATCAACCCAGCGTGCCTTCAGACGTCTTGATTTCTTTGGCCAGATTTTGGTCACTACTCTGTCAAAGTTTTGCTCCATCGGCCATATTATTATCTTACCAAATATTCTCATTAACTTTTAATCGCTCTAGCTAAGGTCCCCTTTCTGGACGACGCTAGATTGAAACATACGGGCTGACCGCACTGACTTACGATTAATTATTAAATGTTAATCATTTCAATAGCAATGCTTCCTACGTGGGCAAGCAGTTAATTTGTTCTTAATTAATTAATGTACATAACTTAAACCTTTGTTGCGTCTATAAAAACAGATATAAGGAGACGAGGAGAACTTCCTACTCTCCTAAACTAATATTTGTGATGGTAGGACAAACAAGACGTTGGTATATATTAAGAGTATTAATAATTTTCTGTTTTTAAGCAATCAAGGATTTGTTTACAGGAGTAAGTACAAAACATATCCGTGTTGCGTAGCGGTGAAAGAATACTACTACTACCCACTCTTTTCCCTTGTGTATCGTAAAAGGCGACTAACGGACTAAAGACTACATCCAAATACATCCAACAGCATAGAGCGGCGATGGGCTCACCACCTATGTCACGATGAGCAAGCAACAATTGTACAGTCGCTATATGGTGAAAACTGGACTATGGCAGACAGAGGACTACTTTTTTGCGATACTCATTGCCTAGTCTCTGGCTAACCCTTCGGGGATAATATCCGTGTTTATATATATGTACGAGTAGGTAGATAGGTACCTACATTTAATAATCTTCTACGTCCGGTTTGCAGTCTTGCTAATACACACACACCTATTTATGTATACCTACATAATTTATTTTTATTTATTTATTGCTATCTATTCACTTTTATTTAAATTCCGTAAAAAGTTTACACTTCCGATTTTCGAGTATATATGATGTCTGGAAGAAATCGCTTAATAGCGGTAAGACCGCCAAATTGTGACTACCTATGTATTTTACCTATTTTCTTGTTTTGTATGTATTTGTATATGTAAACTGTTGCAATAAAAGAGTTATCTAATCTAATCTAATATTTTCGCAATGCCACATGGTATGGATTTTCAGAGCTGTTAACCATTGGTCCTGGTTGTTGTATAGCAGTCATTAACATCCACCCACCTGCATTGGGTTAACGTAGTGGGTAATGGCCGGGTCTCCTCATGTCCTATTTATAAGTGTAATTAAGCGAACCTAGCTGAGTTTGTATTTTAATGATAATTACTAAATAATCGTGGCTTAGCGTTTTGAGTTTAATGAGCTTAAGAGATAACGAATGTCAAGTAACGCATAACATATTCCAGACAAGCAACAATTCATTTGGTATTCTTGAAGTAGCGCATGTGAAACGTCAATTGAAAAGGATTGAGTTTAAGGTTGAGCAGAAAACGCAATAAGTATATGAATTTGCTTTTTATTTATTTATTATCTATACCACCGCTAAATTCCGTAATAAATACAATAATGAACTAATATCTCAAGAAATGATGTAGAAGTTAATTTTCCGTCACTTGAATGTACTAAGACAAATTAATAACAATTTTGAAAAGTACTAATCTGATTTGGGCTCTGCTGCTAGCAGGCAGTATATTTTTACGAACAAAAATGAATTTGAGTTACTCTTGAATATGATGTAAGGACGGGAGAAATGAAATCACTGGATGATGAATACAGACTGCCTTTATTTAATAGACACTGAATTAATATAGCTCGATTACACAATAGTATATAGTTATACTACGTATAGGTGCTTCATACAGTACACCTCCTATCGCAAAAAAAAAGAAAAAATAATATTGTTTTTTATTTTCTTTTGGGTACAATAATAACCTATGATTACATGAATGTGAATTATTTACTAAATTACTAAAGTTTAATAATATTTTTATGTAATAACAGTTTTACATTATCTATTACACTTCCGTCACAATACATAGGTAAAATACAGTAAAATCATGTGGAACAAAGCTTTTTATGGTACAGTTTTGTCCTATTTTTATGAATGATATCAACTTTTCCATCTTTCAAAATTTGTACATTTGGTGACATATCTTTTAATACCATATAAGGACCTTTATACACTGGCGTAAATTTATTACCTGTCTCATTCTTTATTAACACATAATCACTTTCTTTGTATGTAATTGGATTTACAGATTTATCATAATATTCCTTACGTTTAAGTTTACTGTTTATTAAATAATTACGAGCGTCGCTTTGAGATTTTTGTAGCCTAAATTTCAATTCTAATGGATAATTATCATAATTATAAATGGGTTCAACGTCTCTAGTTAGGTTACTTGGTAAAGTGCATTTCTTCCCGTAAACCAATTCAAAAGGTGTGTAATGTGTTTCACTGTGAACTGAAGTATTGAATGAAAATGTCCAAAATGGTAACCAACTACTCCATGTATCTGGTTTATTCTCCGTTTGAATTCATAAGTACGCGCCTAAATGTTTGTGTGTATTTTCCAATCCACCAATAGTTTGATGGTGATATGAAGTGGAATTCAATTTATCTATATGCAACAAACTACACACTTCTTTGAACGTAGCGGACATAAATTCCATACCACGATCTGTCGCTATTACTCGTGGGATACCATGCTTAAGTATAAAATTATTTACAAAAGATCTTGCTACTTCAACACTACTTTTATTTATTAATGGGTAAGCTTCCAAATACCTTGACAGCTCACACTGAATAGTGAAAATGTAAGTGTAATTAAACATGTCTTTGTCTAATGGACCTACAATATCTAGGTACACTTTCTAAAAAGCTGTGTTTGCGGTCGATGTAACGCTCATTGGTTCTTTTACATGGATCGAATGTTTTTGTTTTTGACGTTGATCGCAATTTTTAACAAACCTTGATACATCTTTTTCGAGTCCTGACCAAAAATAGTATTTTTTAATATTGTTATACATTCGTTTGATACCTGCGTGGCCACTTGTAGGTAACAAATGAAAGTCATTTAATATGACCCGTCTATCATTTACATCATTTACTCTTTCTACATCTTTCAATATGCAGATTCGTGGTCCGGACCACTGTTTAATTTTATTTATTTCGTTTACTACTTTTTTTTAATAAATAACGTAGAGCTCTCATTTTTTAAAAAGAATAGTTCATCAACATTTATTTTTCTACAAAATACTTCCAAGTCTCTCACAAATTCACTTGGTGATAGTTGTGATGGAGATGTTGGATTTATATAAATTGTTCTCTTTGAGGGCGAATATGAAAATACATTGCTTACTTCACTAATTTGCCCTTTTCTATATAAATTATTCAAGTCATTTTGTGATATATATCTCAATTCTATAGATTCCTTCAGCTTACTATGTGTCTCAATAACTTTTGGCTGATCAGACCCACTGTCATTCGAAACCATAGTAGGTGAAGTATCTTAATTTAATTGTTTTCTTTTCGCTCTTGTCATCACATTCATACCCATCACGCTATCATTCATATCTTTCAATTCCTGGCACGTTAACCTTATCCTTGACAATGCGTCTGCAGCCGCATTCTCAGATCCTTTCACATATTCTACCACAAAATCATACTCTTCAACCGCAATTCTAAATTTTAATAATCTGCTCGATGGATCTTTCATGTTGAATAAAAACACGAGTGGCTTGTGGTCAGTCCGAATTACAAACCTTTTCCCATACAAATAGGGTCGAAAATGTTTTATAGACCAGACAATGGCAAGCAACTCCTTTTCTATCGTCGGATAGTTAATTTCTGCTTTATTAAGGCACCTACTTGACAAAATTGACCCAATAGCGAAACCTGACGCATCCGTCTGTAAAATAAATTGGTTTTCTTTCGAAAAATTAGGATATTGAAGTATAGGAGGAGATATTAGACTTTCTTTTAACATTTCAAATGAATTTTGACAATCTGAACTCCAAATGAATTTAACGTTTTTCTTTCACAATCTATTTAAAGGATTAGCGATTGCAGCAAAATTTTTAATAAACTTTCTATAATAATTCGCAAAGGCGACAAATCGTTTCACTTCGTCAGCATTTTGCGGTACTGGATAATTTTCCATAACCCTAATTTTTGCCGGGTCTGGTAATACTCCTTGATCTGAAACGACATGACCTAAATAAAGTAATTGTTTTTTCAAAAATTCACATTTTGTTGGATTTAATTTAAGCTTTACCTGTCTGAGCCTATTTAATACTTCTTGAAGGTTTTTATTATGTGAATTTAAACTCTTTCCAAAAACTATGATACTACAGTTCCACATGCGTGCTCGCTACTCGCTTCGCCATTCGACGATATGTTCGACGAAACATTCGCCTTCCTTAAACTGAGACGAGTGACTGTTTACACATTCGCGTGTGTTCTTTTCTACTTCAACTTGCAAGAATGGACGACGTGTACGTTTTAGCAGCATCCGCGTGTCAATGATTATAAATAAATAATTTTTTGCTAATTTTTATGTCAATCATGTTTTGGAAACCAAACCAAATAACTGGTTGAGCTTGGCAAAGTTCCCAAAACGTTAGAACTCAGTCGTTCCTTTAATCCATTTTTAATAAACAGTATATGTTGCTTGATCAACAATAAAAATACAATGAGCGAGAGAGCGAATGTGGAAACACTAAGTTCGCCTCGTCACTCGTGCCCTTTGACTCGCGTCCAAAAAACCGCTCCGAACGCGAGCGTCACGAGCGGCGAGACGAGTCGCGAGGCGAGCGACGAGCGTGCGTTCACACAATCGTGCACGCACTTCGCCTCGCCATTCGACTCGCGACTCGCGCGAATGTGGAACTGCGGCTTGAGGTCATCTTGGTACACAATACATTTCTCAAAAGTCAAGCTAGCCATGGCCAATGTCATCATTCTGGAAAATGAATTTGGACTGGTCTTAAGACCCGTTAAGACCCTTAGCAGTGGCAACTGCGAGTTGTGCCCTTCGTGCAACGAGAAGTGAGCGAGCTCGACAGCTCCGGCTACCTATCTGGACAATAGGCAGTGAACTACACGTGTTCACGGGGATACTCTCCCGAGACACTAGTCTTATGAGTACCGAATGAAGAGCGCGCTGCGGCGGGCACTAATTTGGCGTCAAGACCTAACGTTGGTGGTCTCCTGCGCGAGTGTTCTACTGGCGCAGGGACGTCTGGCACTTCTTGCATAACCTAACGGTTGGTCTCGAGGTGCCAGTACAAATAAACTTAGTGAATTAAGGAGAGGGGATGGTCTTAAGACCCATAGGCATTCTGGTAATTTGATACTGTCCTGAATGAAACGCAGTGTATTTTCTACTATCTGGTTCCAATTCAACATTGTAATAGCCTTGTTGGAGGTCTAAGTGCGAAAAATAAATGCATTCTGAAAAAGAGTCTAATATCTCTGTAATGTTAGGCAAAGGAAACGTATCATCCTGTATGCAATTATTGATTTTCCTATAATCGATAACCAATCTAATTTTTTTATTCCCTGTACTATCGGATTTTTTGGGAACTAATAGAAGTGGACTAGACCACTCACTGGCCGTGGGTTCGATAACATTTTGTTGTAACATTTCATTTATTTGTTTCGTTATTTCTGATTTTTGAGAATGTGGCAACCGGTACTGTTTTGTGAAAATTGGGCTCACATTCGGTTTTAACGAAATTGTATGTTTGTAGATATTTGTAGTAGTTAGTTTTTCTCCAGGAAGATAGAATATGTCAGAATACTTCGCACACAAACTCTTTATCTCCTCAACGTTTAAGTGGTCCAATTGTAAATTTGAAAGTAACGTGTTTACTCTTTCAGCATTTGACGAAACTTTATCAAAAGAACAGATAATATAATCACTTGCCTTGTGTATGTTCGGAATTATGTTATTTAGAGTTATTTCTCTCTTAGTTGTGTTTAATATCCGAATAGGAATCTTGCCATTGACCGGTTTCACTAAAGCACTTGCCATGAAAATTCCATCACCTATTTGCGAAGCGCACACCACACCTTCTTCATCTATACTACTGTCAATGTAATGTATTGATTCCGATCTAGAAGGTATTACTAATAAATGACTACTATTTTCTCCATTAATCAAGTTCAAAATAATTTCAACATCCGTAAAAGAAGTTAAAGATAATGTCATACTACTGAAATCTATGCGCGATTTATATTTATTTAAAAAATCAAAGCCAATTAAACCGTTTGTTTTGCATGGTAATTTAGAAAAAACATAAAATTTGTGTGGAAATTCTACTCCATTTGTTTTAGGTTGTAACCAAACATACCCAACAGCTTGCACTTTTCCACCAATTCCGTTTATAGTAGTGCTGCACTCATGTATCGGAATGTTTAAACTCAACACATCTCTATAATTTATGGCTGAAATCGAAGCGCCCGTGTCGACAAGCCAATCAAAACTATGTTCGTTTACGATAAACAAGACACGTAGACTTTTATTAAATGAAAAAATAACGTCAATATTTTCATTAGGGACGAAAAAACTCATCTAATTGAAGATTAGTGTTATCATTATTTACGTCATTTTCCGAACTTGTCATTGCTCGAAGAGTGTGACTACCTCGCGCATTGATTTGATTATTATGCCCTCTGTTCCGATAATAAAAAGTCCTACCTCTAGGCTGAGATGATGTCGCAGGTGCTGTTGCTCCGCGATAGCTCTGCAAACTCGAGCGACCGCGCTGTGTATGCCGCTCATCTCGCTGGTGTCCTCTATTCCTGTAGTACTGACCTCTAGAAGGGCGTGAATACCTCTGTGGTTGAAACCGTCCCCTGTAACTTCTATAATAAGAATTTCCGTGGTTATAATTTAAGTTAAATACATCAGAAGTTGATGTAGGCGTCAGTGTTTCCTCATCTACTGCTGCTTGGATTGCGTCCTGTAAGCTATCAAAATTCCTAGCCGCTATGATCGTGCTTAACCGACGGCTACGAAGTCCGTCCCCAAAGCGTTTGATAGCAAATTTCTCATTAAGTGGTTTCAATAAAGTGATATTTTTCGAGTCTCCGCCAGACTGTGATATTGTGAGATCTGAAAGTAATTCCGAAATCTCCTGTCCAAAATCAATAATTGATTTATTATGTTGTTGCAAATTTTGTAACTTACTTTGAATAGCGATAAACGACTTCTTAGGCAATAACTTTAATTTCATATCGTCAACCAAACTACTAATAGTCGGATAATCCGAAGATAATCGTAGTTTAGCACTTTCTGATAAACGACTTTTTAAAACAAATTTTATTAATCTCTGTTTCGAATTTTCCTCCAGTACAGAGTCATAATAACTTATACCATCAAGTAACTGCTTAATATTCGACCCTTCCACATTTATAACTGGTAATAAATTTAACGCCACTTTAAGGTCAAATTTCTCCATGTTTACCAAAGATTGTTCCTCCTCAGTCATTTTACACAAAGATAGTATATTTGTATATAATGTATTAAATTGTTCACAGTATTTTTCAATTAATATATCTTGTTCTATATCTACTCTATGCATTTTACGAATATTTTCTAAGTAACTCTTATACTGTTGCAATATTATTTCAGCTTCATTCAATTTTTTCTCAATAATTTTTCCTTGTCTTCTACTTGAACCAATTTTTATTAAATAAACTCTAATTTCTAACAAGCTTTCATACAATTCTTTTATAAAATCAGCCTTAAATAGTAACTTTAGAACAAAATTCTGATAATATATAAGTATAAGTAATTACCATTTCTAGAAAGTGCACATACTACATTAATTGTTACTATTTTGTTAACATACCTGAAATACGTGTACACTACTAGATACATACACTATTTTTAATTAAAATAAGTTCTTACATTTACTTTACCGATTTAATCCATTATATATTATTCTTATCACTAGACCGTATACGCGCACTTAATATACCGCACTCGCGCACTTATCATTTTATATTTTCGACCTGGCACTGGCTTCTTCACACACGGGTGTCGTCTACTCCTGGAGTGCCGGGGTACGTTTTCGGGAAAAACTGCTGCTGTCTTCTCAGGAAAGACCGTCGCGTCGCATGTTCATCAAACCCTTGGCGAATCCACCTCAAATGGCATTTTCGGTATATCTTGAATACCACAAATAGCACGCCGAGGCCCAAACAAAGAACGACGATGCTCAAGAGTATGTTGTTGGTGGACATATGGAACCTCAGTTCCTCTACTGGAGCGCTGTTCGTACCACCTGCTGCGTTTTGAGCAATTATAACTGGTTCCTTGGAGTATTGCTTCCCCATTTTTCCGTACAATTTCCTTTACTTTTAAGCTCGACGATAGTGTCACGAACACGAATTAGAATTAGATTGTTTCTAAACATTGTTAAAACTGTGCACAAACTGTTCAATGTTTATGAAGCGCAATCCTTATACGTCGTCGCGGTGTCGGGTCGCGAGCGCGAGGAGCGTAGATCCTGGCAGGGTCGCCATGTAAGGACGGGAGAAATGAAATCACTGGATGATGAATACAGACTGCCTTTATTTAATAGACACTGAATTAATATAGCTCGATTACACAATAGTATATAGTTATACTACGTATAGGTGCTTCATACAGTACAATGAAAATGTGTTTTTATTTTGTTTAGTTAAAGAACGCTATTTAGCTTACTTGTATGTTGGTAGTTATAAAAAAATAATCATTAGTAGACATATTTTTTTTACAAAGCTCTGCAAATGACCTACCACTCCACCTAATGTTAAGTGGAAGTCAAGTCCAGGCGCGAGGACAACTGGTGCAGCGTAAGAGACATAGCATCAGTCACCCTCACTGTGCCGGCCCACAATGTGCCTCTTCACGCCTCGTTTGAAAGATCCTATGTCATAGGTAGGAGGGAATACGTGTGCTGATAGACTACTCCATCTTTTGGAAGTGCGACAAAGAAACGAGTCACCAATAAGAGAGCAATACTCCACGCAATACCGCACCTGTGTCTTGTATAATAGACACAACTGATCAGGCGTACGCACCTTGTTCAGGACATCGACTTTACGTGAGGCATTTTTATTCACAGTTTCGATGTTGTCCTTTTGGTTCAGATCGCAGCGGATATCCATACCCAGCATGTTAATACTGCTCTGCAGGCCTAGAGATGTACCCTGAATAGAGGTAAGGGGAAGGAATGGTGACTTTTTTGCTGTGAACGCGCATCATCTGTGTTTTCTTGGCATTGAACTCCACCAGATTATCGGAGCCCCATTTAGAAATGAGGTCCAACACCCGATCGAGCTCAATGACAAGATTTGCTCGCTTTACTTCGGTGTCTATCCGCCCAGCCCAGGTGATGGTTGTATCCCCCATGCACTGTACTATCATCTGCATAGCACTGAATGTTTCCAAGAGGAAACATGTCATTGATATGCAGAAAGAACACCGTGGGGGATAGAACGGAGCCTTGAGGAACACCAGCGTTCACTGACATGAACCGTGAAGCGCATCCATCCGAAAGGACTACGAATGGACTATGAAAGGATTCTACGCTCATGTAGGAAGCCAGCAATCCAGGTACAGAACTGAGCGGGCAAACCATATACCGGGAGCTTAGAGATAAGAGCTTTGTGCCAGACCCGATCAAAAGCCTTGGCTATGTCAAGGCTAACTGCCAGTGACTCGCCACGCTTGTCAAGAGCCTCACCCCAGAGATTTGTGACGTACGCTAGAAAATCACCCATTTTCCGTTTTGGGATCGTGAAAGACGATCGTGAATTAGGGAGTGATCTTCTAGGTATCAAATAAGCTGTTTATTCATTAATTGTTCTAGGATCTCGCACAAGATTGAAGTTACGGCTATAGGGCGGTAATTAATCGGATCTGACCGATCTCCTTTTTTAAGGATCGGTTACACATTAGTTTCTCTCCAAGATTCTGGCACACAACCCGAAGAGAGCGAGAGACGGTACAGACGCGTTAACACAGGGGACAACTCTGCTGCATACATTTTCAGGACTATTGCTTTGATGCCATAAGGACCGTTAGCTTTTCGGTCATCGATTGACTGCAGCTCCGCACGGACTTTACACTGCCTGATTCTAATATCAAACATTGTGTGGTCACAGTGAGGAATTGAGGATGGCTGTGCATTACAGTCATCGATCCGGAAGTTAGCCGCAAAGAGATTGGCCACGAGATCGACCTTTTCCTGCGGCTTGTGAGCTAATGTTCCGTCAGGTCATCTCAGTGGTGGGCAGCGAGGGTTGGCAGAAGTTGGATTGCACGGCTTTGGCTAGACGCCAGTAGCTACGGCTGCCCGTAGGATGCGTCAGGAGTTCTTGGCCTACTCGTGCAACGTGCTGGGCATCCGCTCTAATGTAGGCCCTCTTACACGACTTGGTGGCATTATTATACGCTGTTTGTAGCGAGCGAGTTTCGGTGCGATCCCCATGAGCATTGCCTCTGATCCAAGCGCGGTATGCCGTCTGTTTGCTCTTAACAGCGCTGGCACACTCGCGAAAGTCGAGTAAGGAGGGCGCATGGCCAACTATGTCTGAGATCCTGGTGGGCTGGTTCACCAGTTGAGTCAGGTCATGCGTAAGAACGAATGCGTGGGCAGATCTACCAGCATGGTCTGTTTTGGAGGAACCTAACCACAACTCAAGATTGTGATGGACGGCATTGAGATTTGCATGGAGTCCGCGGATGTTAGCGAACTCCACCTCAAACGGTAAGGTTGTGGTGGGGGTGTGCACCGCTGTAGTACCAGTTTTGTTGTTGGACACTGTCATTTTAGGAGTGGAAAGAGAGAGGCGTGAATCGAGAAAATGATGCCGCGATGCGAATGGTCAAGGTGTGGTGGCCTGTTTCCCCAGGAATCTGCCCACAGGGGAGTTTTATTAACCTGCCGAACGAAAGGGCCCCCGAACCTCTCCGGGAATGGCCGCCGGGACCCCACCTTTCGGTCACCAACTGGCACGACGGACCACCTCGAGATTATGCGTGACATGGTGAGGCAGCCTCACGAGCTGGTAAGACTTGCTTGGGCTCCTGTACTGTGCCACGGGCGGCCAGCGGGACAACCATTTCTACGGGTCTCCCTGTTCGGCAGGTTAACGAAGTCCTTCTGGCACTGGTTTGACGGAAGCCTCCACAGATCAAATACATCGCAGCATCATCCTCTCGAGCTCTGGTTATACGCTGGCTGATCCCGAAACGCGACCGACAAGCAGTCACTTGACGGGTTTAACACCATGCTTACGGTGATCACCAACCAAACGGGTCAAGCCCTACCACCAGCGGAGCAGATCGATGCTCGAAAGAGTCCGTTAGTCGCTTCTTACGACACCAACCGGACGGAGGAGAGGGGTGGCGATTAGTATTCTTTCTCCGTCACCGCACAGATGAAACATTTAAACCACACACTTTACGCAATGCTTTTTGAATGTTTTAGAGGAAACACTACGTCGACGTGGCATGCAAATTTCTCATACAAAACACAGAAATACGACGTTTCGTAGTCCCCTGTTTCTTCTTTCGGAACTGGACCAATTTTTATTACTTTTTCAGCATTAGTGTATATTTTCTTTGGCATCGGTTATAGAAAGAGATTTTCTATGTCTGTGTTTATGATATTTTGCATTAAGTCATTTAGGCTGAAAAAGTAATAAAAATATGTTCAGTTCTGAACAATACACAAACAATTTAACCGCCTCTGTGGTCTAGTGGCTAAGCTACCTGTTTCAGACCCAGAGGTCCCGGGTTCGATTCCCAGCAGGGGGTACATCTTTGTGTGCTCGGTTTGGTTGGTGGTAGGGCTGTTAAGTCCGCCTGGCTAGCTACCACCATCTTATCTAAGTCTGTCGCCATAACAACGATGGTTATAGCATTGTTGTGTTCCGTACAGTTAGAGATAAGATACGAGCCAGTTCCTCATTGGTTGAGGATTCCGGGTGAAGCGCGTTTCCACCTTCGGCCTTATCATCACTTACCATCAGGTGAAAGGAAGGACAAGCGCTTACCCGTTGCCAATAAAAAAAAAAAAAAAAAGGAAGGATCAAACAGGGGACTACGAAACGTCGTTTTTCTGTGTTTATTTTGTATGAGAATTATGCATGCCACTTCGACGTAGTGTTTCCTCCTAACAATGAATAACTATGTTATTTTTGAAAGTTATTGGTCGATCCCACGGATAATCTAGTAAACGTGTGGCTAAACGGCAATTGATTTCAAGTATCCCAGTCTAGCCGCTAAATCACAGACGCGGTTAACTGCAACCCTGTTATTCAAAAATGCAGACTTACGCTAAACTTGGTTTAAAACTAATGCTATTTCTATCTGCCTTTGTCAGATAGATGAGATAGCATCTGTTTCTAATTAGATTTAACTTTAGGTTAATACTTATACGCCCGAAACTAATAACCTATCAATAGATTTTTTAGCCTACTAGAGTGAGATATTTTACATCATGTATATGGAGAAATTAGAAGGCCAAATACGTAATAATTTCGGGCGATGGTTAAATGATATGATGATGAGATGATTTATATGATAAAATCGAGACAATATGATCGCATCTTATGAAAAAAACAAAATAATAAGGATAATAGTTCAACTTTCCTTCAACGACGTGATTGAACAATAGAACCGTCTCGATCACTATAATTATCTCGAAGTTTACTAAAAGCCGACTTGCAAGTGGCGCCACGAAACGGAAACCAAGAAATTAACAAAATCGGTTCCAGTGAAGTACGACTGTATTGTATTTCCTCTTCTTTATTTCGTGGACATATTTCATTTCTCTCTTGTTCTAGAGAGTTACAGTTGGTAATAATTTTGCTAGTGCTTGTAAATAAACTCTAGCCGGCATGGTTTCATCAATGCTTAGGAATTACAATTTAAAAGAAATATTTTTACTTATAAGTATTTATAATTTATAAGCGGTGAAAGTTATTTGCATGTTTAGGTTTTTAGTTTTTTAAGTTACCTATTTAGTTTTAGTTTTTAATACCTTATTATTAATGTTTCATTTTTGTGTAAAATGTTATTATAAATAAATAACTATTACAGAAAAAAAATATAAAATGTATTAGCTAATTAATGAAGAGTATTGCATTAAAATACAGATACTGTAACATTAACTAATGTGAATTTTGCCTTGAGATTAGTTTCAGGGTCAAAATCTTTTATACAAAATAATTACATGGGAAGGAAATTAGGGGCTCTTGTCCCTTGCTGGCCTTTGCCAATCTCTCAAATTTTTTTATAAATTATTTATTCTGTAATAATTTTGCCCACCATGTCTATCAGATTTATTTTATTACGAAAAGCGTCGGAGTCACATGCAGAATATTATTGAAGATAAGTAAATTTTCTGCACTGCCATCATTGTCGTATGGTTATGTTTTTTTTTATTTAAATCAATAACACTCAAATTGATTTGACATAAGTTATTCATTGTTAGGAGGAAACACTACGTCGAAGTGGCATGCATAATTCTCATACAAAATAAACACAGAAAAACGACGTTTCGTAGTCCCCTGTTTGATCCTTCCTTTTTTTTTTTTTTTTTATTGGCAACGGGTAAGCGCTTGTCCTTCCTTTCACCTGATGGTAAGTGATGATAAGGCCGAAGGTGGAAACGCGCTTCACCCGGAATCCTCAACCAATGAGGAACTGGCTCGTATCTTATCTCTAACTGTACGGAACACAACAATGCTATAACCATCGTTGTTATGGCGACAGACTTAGATAAGATGGTGGTAGCTAGCCAGGCGGACTTAACAGCCCTACCACCAACCAAACCGAGCACACAAAGATGTACCCCCTGCTGGGAATCGAACCCGGGACCTCTGGGTCTGAAACAGGTAGCTTAGCCACTAGACCACAGAGGCGGTTAAATTGTTTGTGTATTGTTCAGAACTGAACATATTTTTATTACTTTTTCAGCCTAAATGACTTAATGCAAAATATCATAAACACAGACATAGAAAATCTCTTTCTATAACCGATGCCAAAGAAAATATACACTAATGCTGAAAAGGCTAGACTGGGATACTTGAAATCAATTGCCGTTTAGCCACACGTTTACTAGATTATCCGTGGGATCGACCAATAACTTTCAAAAATAACTAAAGCTCAACATTTTTTACCGAGATGAGATGGATGATGGATGGTAATTGGACATCATGAATGGAATTTGTTCATCATTATAAAACATCATTAATTTCTCAAAAGATCGTCAGTTCGAATTCAGTATTCATTTGAGTAATTTGGGTTTTACAGTCGACTTTAACAAACTTTGTTTAAGTTTCAAATTATAAATTATTATGTTCTAATGATAAGCTAATTATTATATTTCTAAATAAGAGTAAGCGTTTTAAACA
Source organism: Scoparia ambigualis (assembly GCA_963921215.1). Lineage (NCBI taxonomy): Eukaryota > Metazoa > Arthropoda > Insecta > Lepidoptera > Crambidae > Scoparia > Scoparia ambigualis. The sequence goes on from OY992505.1 coordinate 19,810,482, forward strand.
TAAAAAATATTAATTTTGTGCGGAAGGAGAAGGAACGTTGGAAAACTTTTCGTAAAATTATGTAGATTGCCTATTTTACCTTCGTCAATCAGGGTACTTTAATTATTTGAGTCAGCAAAATACACCATCATTATTTAATTAATTTTTCATTATTAAAAAAAATTAAACTACATTTATTTTTCTTATTCTTCAGCCTATGATCAGTGATCATTGATCACCCACTGATGAGTGTAGGCCTCCTCATTTCTCAACCTACATTTAGTACAAATAAATTGAAATCTATTAGAAGCATATTATTAACATTTCTTGTATTTAAGCAATTGGATCAATAGTGCGGTCTAGAATTAAATTGGAGTGCTTTTAGTTCCTCAGGGTCAACTCTAAACTATTAACCGGAGTGCTTCAAAATCGGTCCGAGGAGTCAAGAGAAAAAAAATAGTTTTGTTGTGAATTATTTATTTACAAAAAATAACATACATACATACATACATACTTATAATCCCGACTATTATCAACGAAGGGTTAGTCAGAAACTAGGCAATGAGAACCGTAAAAGCAGTCCTCTGCCATAATCCACTTTTCACCGAATAGCGACTGCACATGTGCTCAGCGTGACAGGTGGTGAGCCCATCGCCGCTCTAGATGCTGTTACATATATGTGCAGTCTTTAGTCGCTTTTTACGATACCCAAGAGAAGAGGGGGTGGTAGTATTCTCACGCTAAGTGAGACGGTTAAAAAAATAATCTTAATAATAATAATAAATGGTTATCATCAAACTTCTCACTGGGCTCAGACCTTCCTACATAGACAACATTATATGGGGAGATGGGTCCATAGCCCACCATGCTGGCCCAATAGGATAGTGGGTTTTAACGACTGCCATCTTACGACAACAACCGAGAACAACGACTTTCCGTACCTACCTTTCGAAGCACGGAGAAGCTTGATGTTTTATTTTACACTAGCGGCCGCTCGCGGTTTCACCCGCGTGGTTTCCGTTCCCGTCTGAATATCAGGATAAAAGTATTATATGTGTTAATCCAGGTTATAAACTATCTGTATGCTGAATTTCAGCCAAATCCATTCAGTAGTTTTTACGTGAAAGAGTAACAAATATCCATCTATACTTACTAACTTTCGTGTTTATAATATTAGTAGGATTTAGGGTTAGCTCGCTCCATCGTGGATCCTGTCTTAGACCCCGGGGCTTGCCAATTTCAAGTTAAAAAATAAAATTTGGTCACCTATCAGACCGATATAACTGTCCTAAATTTAATCCTTAAGGTAGGTAGTGTGAAATTCAACTACTCTCTGACAAAAAAATGGACACATGGATGGATTATCTACTAAAGGCTCACAACAAAGCACCGTAGACCAATTTATCAAAAGTTTCCCTGTACATAACTAATTAATGGCAATCGAACTAAACTCGGGTTCTAAACAATGTGGTCTCTGCACGTGTAAACTTCGCTCATTAGTTTTTATTGTTGCGCAAAAGTTATGTTCGTATATCTATACTTGACTTCGCCCTTAAAGGTATTCACCACTCAAGTCGACTTAACGTACAAATGTTCCGCAGTATTGTTAGTGTTTACTGGAATAGCTATATTTAACACAACAAGGTAACATGTTGTATTGTAGTAATAATATCCGGGCATAAACGTATTACATTTCGGTTATAATCAGATGTCTGACAGATGTATCGAAGGTATTTTAGGGGATAACTTCAAACTCAAAAAATTTCGACCTCCCATACAAAACTCTCCGATGAGCTGACGATAGGTCGAATTTTTTTTGTCATTTTTGCACATTGGTTTCTTGGGGAAAGTTGTTCAGTTCCATGGGTGGAACTCACCCTTAATTTTTTTTGGTGAATAAATATTAAGGGTGTATATAACCTAACATAGTTAGGTAAATTTTAAATTTTCTAATAAAAAATAAAACAGTACTTACCTACTTTAACTAATTAGCAATTGAACAAAACTCCGGTTCAATATGTTCTCAGGTGGTACCTACGTGCAAACTTCGCTATAAGGCGGGAATACACATGCCTTATGTAACGACCTCCTTGGTCGAGTGGTTAATACACCAGTTTTCATGGTGTCGCCATCTCTGAGGTCCCGGGTTCGATCCCCGGTCGGGACAATTTAGAAATTATAGTTTTTCTAAAAAGTCTGCATGTTTTCTATGTATAATAAGTATGTGTTTAAGTATTTTAAGTGTGTTTATCCGTTGTCTAGCAACTATTTAACGAGTTTCATAACGAAGCTTCTCTTGGGCTAGATAATTGGTGTGAGTGAAGGAAAGTTTATTATTTATTATCTTTTCTAAGCTTTTATTATTATGCCTTGCCTGTAGCTGGTACACTTGCATAGCAGCTACTTGCACGTGCCACTTAATGTCATGTGTATACGCTAACCGGCCGGCATGCCTGTATCTGGCAAGCAAGATAGCACAACATTTGATTTCGGCTGAGAAACCGGCATTGAATACGAGGGAGGAGTCGCGGGGGGCTGCAAAACCGTTTAGTCCGCAACAAGTTTAACTTTCAAATGTATCCATAGTGTGCCAGTTACTTCTACATGCCGTTTAACTAGCATGAACGCTACTGTTATGTTTTACAGGCGTGTATCTCGCCTACAGTGTATGTAAAAGTTGCGTAAATAAAAAAAATCTTGCACACTTGACTCGAGTAAAGTCAATTTTACGCACAAATATTTCCATCATCATTATCAGCCGAAGAACGTCCACTGCTGCACAAATGCCTTGCCCTAGGATCTCCAATACGACCGACGTTAAAGATAACGAAACGTTGAAAAAAATGTCTACCTCAGGCGGGAATCGAAACCGCGTCCTCTGCAATCCGGGCGGCTGCGTTGACCACTCCGCCACCGAGGTATTGGTCCGTGCTTTTGGTTAGACCGACCCTGTGCCACAGAATAAATAATAGTACTTCCTTGTGCTGCTCGCATACAGCGGCTACCAGCGACCTTCGCCAGATCGTCTGTTGGATAAGGATATACTCAAATCTGCGGTATCAGTGCCACATTTTATAGGCTACTTACTTGTTGAAGATGATATTAAAATTGATAGTTTTCATTTAATTTTTATAAAAATCACACATTCAGTGTGATGGACGAATAACATTTCATTAATTTACTTGCCTTTGTCCGCAGCTATTTGTTTGCCTGAAATTCGGTTAGCCACCAACAGTGAGGTAGGTACTATATATAATACCTAGAAACGACACCACGAAGCCTCAATACCTCATTGGCCACTAAAGTCGTTAACATGACTTCATGCCTTCAAAACCAATGTAATTACAAACTTGTTTTCACATATCCTAAATATCAACAGTGATTGTTACTCATCCAAAAGTTGTCTTCGCATGTATTGCAACTATTTAAAAATAAATTGGAGTAAAAATACTTTAATTTCTGTAATTACCTATAGTTTCTCGGAATGATGATTCATTCTCTACTTATTAAATGTTGAGCCTTTGATGAGTGTTTAGACGAACGAACATTGTATAGTATCACCTTTTTATTCAACGATATGACGTTATCATCATTATCATATTGCTAACATTATTCGGATCTTTTCTGTACATTGAATTTTTTGCTTGCCTCTCTTTAAAAACTGTTTCTTTTAATATGTGGGCATGGGCATGACCTTAAATATTTGTGCCATGAATCTGCGTCAATCTTCAGGAGAATGCAAAATGGACATCGAACAAAAGTTGATACAGAGAGGTATATACCTACCTACCGTTAAGATTTACTGACTGTTGCATTCAGCTCCTTTAGGCAAGGTAATGGTATAATAGTAAAGGTGAATGCTGTAATTGGTTACGAGCTTATAGTCCCGGCGTATTCCATTCCTGCATGAGACTATTTTAGTCATATGGCAATTGTTCATTTCCGTTAGCTATTTCAAAGACTTATATCCTCCGAACGTTTCACTCTATTTATTTAGGTTATTACGCTTCAACCCTTACAATAGGAATCGATCGCATCGCTGTCTTCATTGTCAAGAATGTTGAAAGGAAAATTAGTTCCGCGTTCAAAGACATAAAAAAATCTACCAATAAGTAATTTGCTCCACTCGTTTTCTTATGTTTTCGCTACAGTAGGTAAGTTAAAAGGTAAATGAAGCTTTTATTCTAATGAGCTAACTCTCGGAAGCGTTTTCACTACCTATTATGATTTTTGTAAAAGCTAAACATTAGCTATTCATTCTTGCAAAAGGAAAACTATGCGAAAAGTCGCATATTTTTTATTTACTTTCTTTGTTTTATGGGGGTGAATAATATCATCATTCGGGCTTTTATGTGTTCGCACACTTAAAACAGGTTTACAAAATAATACAAAGTCCATACATAATAAACATATTGATATATTTACATGTTAACAACAATCTTTTAACAACTATTTTATCATAATTACAATTTAATTTCACGATAAACTTTTTATTTACATTCCTAACAACATTAAAAAGATCTGTAAGTATGTACCTTAATATGTTTAACAAATTAAGGGGAAGCACAATTATTCATGTAAAATTATATTAAAATAATGTTACAAATAAATATGATAGTTTTTACAAGCTATACAATTTTGTACTTTGAAGCCTAGTATTCAATCCATTTAAATAAAATTCAATGTTTGTATGTTTTGTTATGCAAACGTCGAAAGAGATCGGGCGTTTTACAAATAAATATGATAGTTTTTACAAGCTATACAATTTTGTACTTTGAAGCCTAGTATTCAATCTATTTAAATAAAATTCAATGTTTGTATGTTTTGTTATGCAAACATCGAAAGAGATCGGGCGTTTTCACCTGAAAACTTTTATTACAACTTTTTCGTAGACAATATTCACAATTATTCGTTTCTTTAAATACTATATTCGACCGACTTCACCCAGCATTTCTCTTGTTGGTATTTCATTAATTGTCCCCTAGTGAAAGCCAGCTGTCTAACTGTAAGTTTATTTCTGTAGACTTAGAACATGAACTTCGCAAAACGTCATACAGTAAAATGTATTAATAAATGCCGTGTATTGTTATAATTTCTTTTCTATTGTCGACTGTAAAGTTAAAACGATTCGTACGCCATCAAGTGTTGATTATGACTAGTCTTGTGGATGTTTTTCAAAGTCACAAATGGTTTATTCAAATAAAGTTTTATAAAACTGCATTGAATTTGTCCAAATATTTTTTTGCGTGTTTTCAGAACCAACCAAATTAATCGTCAGTAACTATTAAGTCTAAATTAATTTAAAATGTTTTAGAGTGGCAAGAAATATTACAACTTTATCAGATTATTATTATTACAATGGATTGTTACTTGACTTGTGTGTCCCTTTACAACATTACTAAGTTTGGTTTGATTGAGCTATTGTGTCGTTGTGTTATTATTGTTTCGTCTACGTTTAGATTGTTAACTGCATTTTATTATAACCACTCACTCGTGGAAATTTGCTGACACAAAAATTGGCGCACCTGTCAACGCCAAATTTGACAGAATCGAGCATAGACCATACGATATTTTGCGATCACGATGCATAAAATGTACCACAGAACCGAAATAATCAAACTTGTTCATACTAAAGTAGTCTGTAAGTCTGTGTTTTTGCAGGTGCGGTCTCATGCGACCGCTTGGGGGCTGAGGGGTGGTTATTACGAGCATGTTGTACACACGGCGTCAAATCAACCAACCCTAAACTGTCAAATTTCTCCAATGAATATTGATCCTTAAACCAAAAAATAAAGTTCAAAATTGATTGTAGAAATTTGACAGTTTTGGGTAGGTTGATCTGACGCCGTGTGTACAGTAAGGGGCGAACAATTTATAATTTCAACACTTCTAAATACATTTGAACTTCATGATAAGTTCTTTGGTCAACATCTTCAGCCTATAAACTTCTCAGTGATTGGTCTTGTCACATGGACATAGGAGATTGGACCATAACACAACACGCTAGCTCAAAGGGGTTAGTTTAATATGTTTAATATGCTATCTGCTATCTCACGACTACCACCGGGACCTTAGAGAAGAAATATTTTTGTAATTCATATTTTTTTTAAATATTTAGGGTTTATTATATTACCTAAGGAGCCATAATCGGTGTAAACGGAAAAATTGGCTGTTTCTATTAGCTGTTATTAAAAATATTGTGGATATATGGCACTGAAATTTTCAATTTGTAAGTATTACTTAACGTATGTGTGAGGGGATGAACGAAGCCAAAACACGATTGGAAACATTTTGCTCGATAGAAAAAAATCCTAAAAGTGCCTCTAAAATTTCGTATAAATGCACATTACGATCGTGTTTTTTAATAATAATTTCTATAAAATCATAAACAAATAGGTATTTACCTTTACAATTTCTTGACCGAATCGGATTTTTATTAACTTTTTGATAAAAATGATGATGGGCGCTTACGATTTACCGCGGACCCCGCACCGCGCAACACCCACGAGGCCCCGCGCGACATCGAAATTATCGCTGACCGCCTAACGTGTGGGGGACACGTTGCATATTTCAAATGAGCACCACGACTCCAATGTCAACAATAAATCCAAATGGCCGCAGAGTCGTAATTAGCACAACCATATTCCCTCTCTCTCGCGTCTAAATTGTGGATTATTAACAAGCTGCTGTTAGTTCCTGTCTAAATCCCATTTGCGTTAAGGATCATTTATGTATACGTTTTGCCTTGATATAGTTACTAAAGTATGTTGTTCCATATGTACTAATTTATCTTTGTTACAATTAAAAGTAGAAGGCTCAGAGTAATTAATATAATAGAAATGTTTAAGTATTTTATTGTTTTATTATGAATGTGCGGTGTCTAGTCAATCCCTTACCGGGGATTTGGACACGATGCAATTATGAAATTGTATTATCTTTGTAAAGTATAAATAATAGAAGAAGCGATAAAACTTAATATAATATTTCATTCATTTTCTTTCCTTCATACTAAGTGGTACATAATGACTTTTATTTTATTTACACCAAGTATTTAATTTTTTTTCTTTGGCATTGTTGATTTGAGAACCTTAGGTTTTTAAATGTATAATCAATCATAAACTATTTCTGTAATATTATTACTATTTATTTACAAATATGATAAAACTTTTCTGTAATTAGTGTTGTTAATTATTTTATTTATGTTCAGATTTTGGTAACAAAATTGATTTTAAAACAAGTAGGTTGCTGTCAAAGAAAGATCAACCTTATATATTAAACATTCGATACTCTATGGCTATTATACAATTTCTACAATGTTTTTCTTTGAAGCTTACTTACCTACCTTATGCAAATAACGTTCACAATATTGTTGTGACATTATTGTCACTTCTTGTCGTTTCATTAACAATCTCTTTACAACGTTTAAGCTCATGAGATCGCAAACTTCTCACACTTCCATAGTTCTTACACAAACGGTAAACAAAATATATTACGTAATCTATCTATTTATCTTCACATTTAGTTTACTTGGTCGTTAACTAATCGTATAAGTCTTTTTTTGATATTGTGGAGATGGTGTACAAGCCGCTGCTGTCGGTCACCTCGTCCGTGCTCTCCGTCAATCAGGAAATATCGGTGTTTTCCACTTTGTACAGGAACCGGCGGCGGCGCAAATCTCATGAGTCCCCGTTGGGCGCCATCGTGACAGTGCTGCAGTTGGCTCGAGTCGACCTCGTGGAACTCCGCCTTAAGCCAACACCGACAGGGTTGAGGACTATCATGTTCTCACTTTTTCTCTTACCATGGTACTTGCAGAAGAGGAGTTCCTTCATGCCCTTCCGAAAATTCTTGGACAAGAAGGCGTATAGCAGCGGGTTGATTCCAGAATTGAAATAGGTGATGAGGAAAGTGAGCGGTGTGAGAAGAGCGCTGAAGTCGCTGGTGCCTTCGTAGCCGCTGGACCAGTACTGCCACATCTTGCGGGCGTGGAAGGGCAGGTTGCAGATGGCGAAGGTGAGCACGACGACGATGAGCATTCGCACGACGCCGCGGCGCGCGCGCAGCACGTTGCGCGACAAGTGGCTGAGGTGGTGGCAGTCGCGAGTCTCGCTGCGCCCGTTCTTCACCGCGTTGTTGTTCTTCATGTTGCGCATCAACATTTTCTGGAACAAACGATGTTGTGTTATCTTCGGTGTTACTGGTTGTTTGGAAAACGCTGTAGAAAATAGAAGTGAGGTCCTGACTTATTTCTAGTAGAAGTGTCCTCAATGTGAAAACATTGTCATCTAAAAGTACACTTAGAAATGAAAAGTTTTTACAATCGAAAGACAGGTATTAAAATGCGATACATTTGGAAGTCTATACTCGCGTTTATATAAACACCTAAAACGCTGAAATTGTGCAGGGTTTCATTAAGTAAAACGGAATTTTACGAGAATCCCTCGAGATCACTTCGGCAGACTGTAGGTGTTTACCCGCACAAAGTCGCCAGCGGTGGTTAGTTTTATATTTATGTTATCCTGAAATTCCGGACCAGACCTAACCCTAACGTCGGGATAAAATAATACGTAAAATAAACGCGACATAACATTTATTCATTTTAATGTGTTGTGTTAAATAATATTTATGTTAAAATGTTATGGGCTTTTATAGTACTGTATACTATTTTAATGGTCTACTGTGATTTTAATTGATTTATTGCTCACTAGTTAGTTTACAAACCATGTTTCATGTTTAATGAATCTTAATATCGCTTATATTTTAGCGTTACCGTATCGTAGGTACGTGTAACTTTCATATGGACGCCATTTTCCTAATTTTGATTTCCTTTTGACTTTGCATGCTATGTTTTGCAAACTACAGAGATCTAAATGGATAACAGAAACTATTTATTTATTCAAGATAAACCTTCAAAATAAGAGTCATCAACTGAGAAGAACTGTCATGAAACCACATGAATAAATACCCCATGTGATGAAACTCAGAAGGCTTTTTTGCTTCATCATCTTAGTAACAAGTAAAGAATAATCGCATACCTACACTCACTTGAATAAACGAGTTTTTAAAATGAATGTTTTCTTATAACTATTTAGATTTCTGTATTTTCCTTTAGCATGAAATTTTAATTGAAATTAGTTTATTAGCTTGCAAAATGTTGAATTTGGAAGTTGTATAAGATACCGAAATGCGTAAACCCTCTTAATGAATTATTTCAGAAGGGAGGAAGGCATTTTGAAAATGTTTTGTACAAAATCAACGGTACTCTTGGCAAGTGCCACTCACTGCTTTCTAAAGGCAACTGACGCGGAAAGAGTATGCATTGTTCCCAACGTTGACACATTTTCGTACGTGCTAAGCTCAGAACATGTCAGGTATATTGTTCTGAGGTCCTAAGTGAGCGTAGAGCGAATCTAACAAAAAACTTACAATATCTAGAAATTATCAACATAGTAATTCCACAGTTGGCTTTTTGTTTTTTTTTGTCTGTATGGTTAAAGTTTAAAAAAAGGAATAATGAGATGTAATAAATTTGGATTAGATTTAAACTTCTCAATCTGTTGTTAAATATTGGGTCTCTGCCTATCTTAAAGAACTCTGTATATTCTAGAGATGTAACGAGTTTTTTTTTCACAATTTCAAAATTGCTCACCAAATTGGTGTTCTATTCGCATTTAATAGGATGGCTAGATGCATGGCTATACATATTATATACCTATCATCAAACAGCCTGTATAGAAAACGTACCGGAATAAACACAATCTCTTTCCCCCCGGCTATGCGTATTCGTTTAATAAAACAGCCGGCTTCATGCTCCGGTAGCGAAGGGTGAAGGATGAATTGAATCAGCGCGGGCAGATCACACGGTTTGCGAAAACCCTATATAAAAAGTTCGGGGGAAAACGAACATCAAAACTATTAAGGATTCTTTAGAGCAGAGAGAAGATACAAAAATAAGTAAGTATAAAAAACTGAGAGATAATTTGAAAGTAGGTACACACGGCGTCAGATCAACCTACCCAAAACTGTCATATTTCTACATTCAATTTTAAACTTTATTGTTTGGTTCTAAGGATCAATATTGATTGGAGAAGTTTGACAGTTTAGGGTAGGTTGATCTGACGCCGTGTGACATACATACATAGATTCGCGACTATTATCTATAAAGGGTTATTCTGAGACTAGGCAATAAGGACCGCAGAAGCAGTCCTCTACCATAGTCCACTTTTCACCAAATAACGACTGCACATGTGCTCAGCGTGACAGGTGGTGAGCCCATTGCCGCTCTATGCTGTTGGATGTATGTGCAGTCTTTAGTCCGTTAGTCGCCTTTTACGACACCCAAGGGAATAGAGGAGGTGATAGTATTCTTTAAACGCTACTCGACATGGTTATACATATTTTTAAAAGTATACTTTAAAATGTTTTTTATGGTAGGGGAAAACTGCCCAAATATGATATATATGATAATAACCTATTGTTCCAGGAAAGGCCTGAAACCAACAGTGGGACATTTATACGTGGGATCATGACGGATTAAATTATACATTAAATTGTGTAATCAGCATAAATAATGAGACTATCAAAGTGTCACCCCGGCTGTACTTCGAAGCACTTCAAAGTTCGGAACTATTCGAGATTCTGACTGTTCGTATAATATTATATTTTCAAGTTGAGGGGTGCAAATCTATTTTGGCTCTTGGTGCTCCGACTTATGATGCAGATTGATATTGACTCGTGAATGTCCCAAAGGAAACTGAAAGCATGAAGGCTATATTATTACGCTTCGTAAGGGTCAAAGAAGGTTTTGAAATTCATGGTGTGATGCGAGCCTGCGGTTGTGGTCTGAATGTAGAAAGGCGCTAGCTAATTATTTTTGGACATAACTGCTGCGCCGTTTTATAATTTTGTACACATTTATTTTGCTTATAGTAGGAACTTTGATGCTGTTTTGTTTCAACTGTATTCATTTAGTATTGCATTGAAACTTGGGTACGCTATATTTATTAACGGTTGTAAGTTTTCATTGAGTACCTGAAGCTTTAGCAGAAGCCTTCACCAATAAAGCGTTGCATGTTGACTTCAATTTCTATAAGTATCTATGATAATCATAATATGATGATGATAATCACTTGTAAAAATAATTTGGTAAGTATCTCAATCACAAAATTAGGGTACTCTTTAATAATTATGTACAAGCTACATAAGTACTTTTTCATAAGTTTAACGAGGACAATAATAATGATAATCACTTGTAAAAATAATTTGGTAAGTATCTCAATCACAAAATTAGGGTACTCTTTAATAATTATGTACAAGCTACATAAGTACTTTTTCATAAGTTTAACGAGGACAATAATAATGATAATCACTTGTAAAAATAATTTGGTAAGTATCTCAATCACAAAATTAGGGTACTCTTTAATAATTATGTACAAGCTACATAAGTACTTTTTCATAAGTTTAACGAGGACAATAATAATACTTACTTCAAAAGTATCGGATTCAATGATAAAAATGTTTTTGATTATGTTGTCTAATTTTAGTTAACATTTTATTAGAAACTACTAAAAAGACGATACGCCCCAAGTCGAATTTTATTTTAATTCAATGTAAAAATCACAAAGTAAACCAAAGGGTAGGTGGTAGGGTAGTATACCCTACCACCTACCCTACCAAAGGGGTAGGTGGTAGGGTAGTATTCTTTCACTGCTAACGCGACACGGTTACTTACTAACAACAACAATACAACAGATAACGTTTTTAATTAGATCCTAATTAATTATTTTTTTACATTTACCTACATTTCAATTATGAATTACTAGGTAGGTAGTAAGTACCTAATAAATGTTTACTGTCGCTGAAATGTTGTTTTTAAACGGTTTTATTTAACTTGACCTATTTGTTGAAGTTGTTGATGTTGATGTTGGGTCTTTAGTACCTACTTAAAATGTTGTCCCCTTCCTGTTGACCGATTGATCGGAAATTTGGTACACAACTTTAGTTCTGATGACAATACAATTAACTATGTATTTCAGTATCAATGTAAATTCAAAATGGCCGCCTCCACAAAATGGTGGATTACATTTTTTTGTTTAACCACCTCAATATGGGTATCAAATGAAAGGGCTTGACTAGTAGTATACAGTGCATTATAAAAAAAAAACTAAAAACTTGAAAATAAAAAAGGCAAAAAAAAATTGACGGTTGCATTATAAAGAATACGAGTATATGAAATAATTATATAATGATGATTGAGAAAATGTACTAAAAGCTACAAAATAATTAAAAATAAAAGCGTGGTTCGTAGCATAACCTGGATATGAACGGTTGACGGTTGACAGAAATTTTACGCACCCCACGATTTTATTTTTAATTTTTTTTTAATTTTTTTGTAGCTTTTAGTACGTAATCTAAATAATCTGAACGAAATTGTGAAAATTTACGTATTTTTAAGTCACTTGTACTATGCGCTGAATTAGTTAAATACTTACATTAAAAGAACTTGAGTAAGTTAGCCTGATCATTGGACAAGGTCATGGCTTTGTTGAAATTTGAAACAAATTCTATAAACAATAACAAACAATAAGTACCTATATCTAATGACTCCTAAAAACATATTTTTTTATCAACTTTCTTAATTTTACGCATGAAACAATAATTCTTACATGAAAATATTTGTACTGTACTGATATTCCGCAGGGCACCCCCTTACTTTAAAAACTAAATTTTAATTTTTAACACAAGCGCGTGATGGTTTTGCACATTTCGCAGAATAAAAACATTGGTCTAATTAAATTTCTAGGTCTGAAACATCAAAGCAGAATTGTTCTAATTATAAAAATCAATATGATTGATTTTGCTTTGAAGTTCAATATGAGACTTATGACAGTTTTTGCGATCGCGCGGCACCCCTTAAAGTATATTATTAAAAAAAACAGTAATGCTGTCTTTGAGTATCTATACAAATACAGAATGTCCAAAAAAGTAGGTTCCAGCGAAAGTCTAGAGGTATATCACCACTAGGGTTACCCGAATAACCCTCATGTGTGTTCCGCAATATTTCGTAGTTTTCGAGTAAGTATATGAAAATGGCATCCTCTTCGACATTTCCCGTGGGATGTTCCGAAATATTTGTTTCATATAAACTTTGTCATAAAAATCACAAACACTATGAAAAGAAATCAGCCAAATCGTTCGAGCCGTTCTCAAGTGATGCTCCGTCATACACATGGCTATTGATTATACTACTAACTATGAAGATGAACAAAGTATCTAATTCTATTTACTTTAAATATAAAATCAAAGCACGCGTTTCAATATCCGTTTCCTCGAAGTAGCATTCAAATAAGTGCAGATACATTCGCTACAAATAACATTTAACAATGCAGCTAGTGTTGATATTGCCCTAGTCCATTGAATTGTAAAATAAAGTACGTTGTATTACTACATGATGATACAATGAATAAGAGGTTTCTATTATTGTTTTTACTGTCTAACTTTTTTTATATAACTTTGTTATCGTAGCGCACGATCGGTATTAGTAATGGCGACATTTAAATATTTTGTAAAAAATAAATATAACTACAGAGTAAGGAGTTTTGCTCTTTAGTGTGTATTGGTGTGCATTTTACAGTAGCAAAGTGGCTAAGGCAGGTCGCATTTAGATATACATAAAAAAATATTGCTGTTCCTGAGTAAACGCGTTACTATTTAAAATTTTCGAATAATCCAAGTTAGGCTCTTACGGAATGAAAAATTGGATAAAAATTCCAGGAGGTTGAGTTAAAGAAAAACTGAACCCCTTTTAAAAATTGGTTTTTAAAAATATGAACTCTTTTTTAACTTTATTTACCAACATTCAAACACATTTATAAAAACAGCGTTACGTTACATTCACAGATTTTTAGAAAAAGCTTATCTGAGCCGATAATCGAACTCACTAATAATGCAAAAAATACACTTTCTATTAAATTGTGCCTATCGTTTGGGTTAACGGTAAAGATAAAACATTTTTAATTAAACTTTACCTATAAAAATAAATAAAATAACTTTTCCACTCTCACTCCGATTATCTAGTCCAAGTTTAAACTTCTTTTGAAACTTGTTTTTATTAGTTCGATAACGGATAAACGTACCTATTATATGCATAAAAAACATCCAGACCCGATATAAATTTAGAAAACAATTATTTATTCTAAATTGACCGGAAATCGAACCCGGGAGACCTTAGAGTCGGCCAGAACCGGCGTGCTAACCACTCGACCACGGATGAGACATTTATGACATATTATTATAAAACATATGGAAGACCTTATAAGGACAGGACAAAATGTCTGTTGGGTTAAATAGTGCTGAATAAAACTGTTGAATTGCTTGCGATCTTCATTCATCGCCCGCAACTTCTTGCGCGTGAACACCCGAGACGAATTTAAAAAAAAATCATACTACTCTGTCAAGAAAGTACCGGGAAAAGATCAATAATACACGAAATGTTAGTTATTCATCCAAATTTATTTTATGGCCTTTAAAGTATGCTCCTTCAGAAACGATAGACTTACGCCAACGAATAATCCAATCATCAAAACATTTTTTAAACGCTTTTTCCGGAATTGAGTTCAGTTCTCGTCGTGAATTCTCCTTTATGTCTTCTACCGAATGAAAACGGGTGCCACAAAATGGTAATTTGAGTTTAGGAAAAATAAAGAAGTCGGCTGGAGCCATATCTGGTGAATAAGGTGGTTGCTCGATGGTATTTGTTGAGTTTTTGGTCAAAAATTCGTTCACATTGATGGCCTTGTGCGAAGGCGCATTATCGTGGTGCAAAATCCAAGAATTTTCTTTCCACTAATTTGGCCTTTTTCGTTGAGTTTGCTTTCTTATAAAACGCCGCATAACGCTCAAATAATATTCTTTATTTACCGTTTGACCTTCCGGCAAGAATACCGAGTGCACAACACCGCGATAGTCAAAGAAAACAGTCAACATGACATTGACTTTTGATCGACTTTGGCGTGGTTTTTTCGGTTTCGGTTCGGTCAGAAGGCGTCATCGCGCCACTCCGAAGCTTGTTGACTGGTTTGCATGTCAAACTTGTAAACCCACGTCTCGTCACCAGTAACAATGCGTTGCATGAATGTTGGGTCGGAATTTACTCGTTCTAGCATGTCCTCAGCGACTCTTATGCGATTGAGTTTTTGGAGAAAATTCAGGTCTTTTGGGACTAGCCGAGCGGCAACATGTTTCATACCCAAGTGATTATTTAAAATGGTACAGATCGACTTGTGAGACACAGAAAGTTCAGCGGCTATCACTCTCAAACTTGAATGAGGATTTTCAGTCACCATTTCCTTCACTTTTGCGATGTTAACTTCAGTTGAAGACGTTGATGGCCTACCAGAGCGAAACAAATCTTCCATCACATCTCGACCGCTTTTGAACGCTTTGTTGGTACAAAGCGAGTGATCTTCTAAGCACATGTTTTTGATAAAATCGATTCACAGTAAGCCTTCTGTAACCTTTTCAGTGAATTCGAATACGAAATTCCATTGGCCACGCAAAATTTATAACAAACTCTTTGTGCAATGTTTTTATTCATTATGAAATTCACAATACACACTAGATAGAAAATAACTAAAAACAGCACTGTATTTAATCTAAATAACAGATGCAACTTAAACTACGCGCCAAATGGATAACTGGTTGTGCCAATCTAACAACAAAAAAAAACAAAAAAATTAATTTGGAATCATTAACAAATCATCCGTTCCCTAAACTTTTTTGACAGAATGCATACATACATAATTACGACTATTATCCCCGAAGGGTTAGTCGAGACAAGGCAAAGAGGACAGCAAAAGCAGTCCTCTGCCATAGTCCACTTTTCACCAAATAGCGACTGCACATGTGCTCAGCGAGACAGGTGGTGAGCCCATCGCTGCTCTATGCTGTTGGATGTATGTGCAGTCTAAGTCCGTTAGTCGCCTTTTACGACGCCCAAGGAAAGAGAGGGGGTAGTAGTATTCTTTCACCGCGACGCGACACGGTTAAACAAAAAAAAAAATTTCATACAAACCTTGTCCTGACCATTAGGACAAACAGAAGAATAAAAGAATTTGCTAAATAGCCAGTAATAATGCAACCGTTCTGAAGTGATGCGAGAACATTGCGTAGGGTGACAAGTTAAACTCCTTAATTGCATAAAGAGCTAACGAGAGATAATGAGAATTTAAACATATTTTGTTATTAAAAATCAGTGTTTGCATCTAAATCTTTGAAATGGTTGGGACTATTAAAATAAAGGATATCTTACTTACCCAAAATATTTTTTATAAAAAAGTTCACAACTCTGTTAATAATTAATAAAATTATGCTTTAGGAGTTTTACATGTCTGTAGGTATCTCCTGTACAGATATTTAATGAAACTACAAAATGTTATTATACTAAAAATGTCTAAATAAAACAGCTATTTTTTTCAATTTTCATCACTCTCATCATCACTATCATCAAATGAAGCACGAAATCTGAGCCACCACTTGATGATGGCAAACTTTCGTACCATTGAATTAGTTCCTCTGGTATTTGACCAGCATTGCACTGTTTGACATGGTCTCCTTTTTTGCTGCAGACAAAGGTAGCAAATTGTGACGTGTGACAGACGAATGATGTCATTCAAAGAATGATGGCGGGCAATGCGGCCAGCGCTCCGTGCACAGGACTGCCAGGGGTGGCCGCGGGTGTCTCCCGGTGCGCCACAACGACAATAATGAGCATGATACTGGGGGCGCCAAGACTTAGGGCAGTGGCCAGGCGAAAAGTACTGCGGTCTAGCAAAGAACCCGTGTTCAATGAGGGTATCCTGTAACCAAAGACCCGACTCCCATCTGTCTACAGCTAAAAAGCGGGCACGCTCTGCGGAATAAGAAGACGTGTTGATAAGGTTATTTCGCAACAGTTCGCAGAGGGGCCCGTCCCAAAGCCTTTGGGAGGAGGTGTTGACTGGACGATCAGAACACAGGCAAAGATATCTCGGACATCAGTCTGTACGAGATTGGTATGGCTCTCAAGCTACTTAGGAACAGCAATGCATCGGGTGCTGACGGAATTACGGCTGAGCTTCTGAAAGCAGGCAAAATACCGGTACTCGCAGCTCTTCAGAAACTATATAATTCCGTCGTAGTCGGAGGTAGAACGCCAGAAGAGTGGCATGAAAGTGTAGTTGTGTTGTTCTTTAAGAAGGGCAACAAGACCCTACTGAGGAACTACAGACCCATATCACTTCTAATTTACGTTTATAAGCGGTTCTCGAGAGTTTTATCTAATCGTCTCGCACGCAGGTTTGATGACTTCCAGCCAATCGAACAAGCTGGATTAAACCTGGATTCCACGGAGGCATCAAAAAGGAATTAATTGACGTTCGTACTGGAACGAAATTTTATTACTAAGTGGTAGGGAGGCATGGACCGAGGAGAAGTACGCCGGGAGGGAAACGTCAGTAGTTTTACGGATACCCAGGCCATCGAATCTAAATATTGGAAGTGATGCTTGGGTCCAAGAGCGGTCGTAGAAGTTAATGTTTAAAATGGAAGAGAGTGTATGTTTTGTGGTGCTATCTAAGCTGACAAGAAGGTCAGGGAACTTCCACAGCTGACAACACCGCAAGACATACGTGAACTTAAGAACGAAAAGGGAATAGCGTATTAAAGTAAAAAGCCATGTATGTGACTGTTAATTTTGAAAAGGCGGACTAATATATCATTAAAATTTTGTAATTTTGATGTTATAAAATTTTGGATGGAATCACACATTTATGTATACTTTGGTTGCAATAAAATTGACAAACTTTAATTTTATTGACACACTTTATAACTTTAATAGGTACGAGTATTTACAAGTTCATTATTCTGTTTTTGAGCTTCTTTTAATAATATATCAACCATGAATTACCACTTGAATTATTTTTATTACTAATTCTTTAATAAAATTCACTTTTCTCTTAGGTATCGAACGAAAAGCCGCGAAACGAACAATACTGACATTGACATTAGTGACGTGCGGTAGTTTCCAGCTTAACTACGTTGCCAGCACAATGTCATTAGGTACAGAATGAATTTTACCTGCCTGTAATTTTGTTCATAGTGGTAGCTGTTAATGACAATTTAAATTTTTTAAATGGCAAGAATGGTTGAAGTACGTTCTTAGTGACTTTTTCTTGCAAACGGTTAAGCTAAAATAATAAACTTAGTGTAAAAAGGTTATTTCCCCAAAAATTGTACTTAGGGTGGATTCGACCAAACTGGAATAAGGTCTTATAAGGTCTAGTTTAAACGCCGAATTTGTATGGACTAATCTCGGAGTAAGTCTTATTCCAGTTTGGTCGAATCCACCCTTAGTGAGTTTTTTTTTTATGCTAAGCCTGGCAAATGACCCCACTCCACCTGATGTTAAGTGGAAATGAAGTCCAGGCGCGAGGACAACTGGTGCAGCGTAAGAGACGTAGCATCAGTCACCCTCACTCTGCCGGCCCACAAAGTGCTTCTTCACGCCTCGTTTGAAGGACCCCAATTTTGATTCGTGGCAATAGAGTTGTACTGTAACCGACTTTAAAAAAAGGGAGGTTGTCGATTCGTCGGAAGTTTCATTTTTATTTCTATAAAATTCGATTACGTTTACGAAAACTAGAAGTTGTATTGCCTAAATGCAATAAACCTCGTTTTCGTTTTCCACCAGGAGGCGCTACCTCAATGCCATATGCCATTTCTCGTTTCCGTATTGCTGAAATATAAAGGCTGCCCTTGGATATCTTTTCATACGAGTATAGGTATCGTATGAATACGTAAGCGTGTGCACTATAGTTCGCGATCACTCAAGTAATATAAGTGCACGTAGATGGGGACAAATTGCTTATGAAATGAACTGTACACATGTAGAACATCGATGGTGATGGTTGTTGAGAGTTTATTCAATATTTGTATGAAATTGCATCGTATTGATTATTAAGATGTTGTATCAGTTTTGTTGAAAATAAACTAAACTCTTTTTCTTATTCAATTGTTTGATAATATAGATTTAAGTACTTTGTAACGGTATGGTATGGTTAAAAAAACTGCAGGACTGTCTTTTGCTAAAGTAAACTCCAGTGTTTGCTTATGGACCCGGATCACTCTTGCCGCGCATGAAGGGAAGTACAGGAGATTTTAGTAGGAGACAGTTTTTATGGAGGCAGGAGTTGGGGAAAGAGATCTACAACTATCTACATAGACCTACCAAGGCGTAATGGAATGCCTACATTTTGCCCATTATATATAAAAGAACAAGAATAACATTCATCGCTCCACAACCATTACAGCTAAGAGTTATGTATTCATATTCATAACTCTTAAATAAATAGACATAACGGCCAACTGTCGACATTATTATTGTGACAGTAAAATGATTGTTTCCGAAAGTAACACTAAGTATCACAATATGACTATAATTTCACTGCGGCGAATGGTCACGAATACGCTATTAAACAAAACATACATCATAATCTGCCTCTAAATGAACATTAGAAGATACATTGGGAAATAAGGACTTAACTGGTGGCATGCTGATGATACCGTGTCGCGTAGCGGTGAAAGAATACTACCACCCCCTTTCTTCCCTTGGGCATTGTAAAAGGCGACTAACGGACCAAAGACTGCACATACATCCAACAGCTTAAAGCGGCGATGGGCTCACCACCTGTCACGCTGAGCAGATGTGCAGTCGCTATTTGTTGAAAAGTGTCTGACGAACCCTTCGGGGATAAGAGTCGTGATTATTATGTATTATGTTATGCTGATGCCAGTCCAATCCGGGTTGATAGGGTTTAGTGACTGTTAATTTACAACAACACGCTTACTGCCTTCCCTAGCTTCCCGGGCCATTATGTTGAATTCTTAAAGTGCTGTGTTCGCTTAAACTTGAATGTGTAAATGTAGAATCCCAAAATATTGTGTTCTTAAACAGTTGAATATTACAGATCACAATGTTGATTTCCTATTAAGTATGTTAACTTGCAACGTGTACCTCATGTTGGGCACAGCTGGTGTCGTAGAAATATGAACGGACTGCATTATGTGCTAATTTGTGCTCACGATTGAAGTGCGGCTTACTCAGTTAGGTGAGAACGTGATTAGGGAGTGATTCTTCCGATCCTGGAGTACAGCGTATTAGAATTTATTTTAAGATAAGGGCGCCTTATACGCTAGAGCAAGCGATTTCAGAGATAATAAGTCTTAAATTCACAGTTACATTTATTTTATCTGAAATGTAGGGTACATTTTTAATACACCTTAAGGTTTAAACACTACTACTTAAAGTTCTATAGTAAATTTAGTGGAGGTTTGCTTCCCTCACATGGTGGCAAAGCGGTTGATCAGTCGCAGCAGAGACCTTCCATCCAGATCAACGGATATGTTGCATAGAATACTAAGATTCCAAGGAGGCAGTCACCGGAGAAAACTACCGGCTCCACATTGGTGATGGAGAGTCCCCGAACATCACCAACTTATAGGGGTTGGGTTCACCATGATGGTAAAACCAAAAAGTTAAATTAGATAATTTAAGAACTAAAACAGAAAACCCTGCAACAAAGACAACAAAAATGTAATTAGCACATGGCGAGTGAAATGTGCTCAATCATGAGAAGACAGCATTTGGATGAAATCCAACTTACCATGGTTCACAGCATGGGTTTACAGTACTATGTTGTTTATTTTAAAGCGGGCCATTAGCCCTCTCTTCCTTTTCCAACAATTTATTTTCGCCTTCACATGGTGGCTTGTGAAACAGAAAAAGAAAGACCAAAAAAAACGGATCTACGTCATCTCAAATTAAAAGACAGCGGCATAGCGATCCATTCAGCCAGAACTACGATAAAATATAATCGAATGAATCGATTATGAAAACCCAAAGCAAAAAGAATGCTTACAAAAAGTATGGAGAAAGTCCAAACGACCCTTACGATTTTATGTATAACCATCTTGCCTACAATAAAACTATTTAATTGGAAGTTGATATCAAACTTACAATTTTAAAGATAATATTTTAAAACGATTCCTAATCGATCAAACGATGAGAAGGAATTGAATAAGAAATCGATTACTTAACGATATCTAGGACCTAGTGCTTCGTTCCGTTTCATGCTTTTCAATAAATATACTGGAAATCTAATGAGGTTTAATTTACCTATTAAATTGATTTTATTTCTAAAAAATGAATAAACGAAAGTTGTTAATAAAAACAATGCTTTGTTAAATAACTTTCTACCAAAACATCGAAAAGTGTTAGTGTTCGTTTTGGAACGGGTAAAACGTCAAAGAGACTTGTCAAACTGACATCTTCGCTAAAGTCACTGAGCATAATCTTCAGAGCAAACAAAACATTTCCTCATTTTCAAGAAATAACTTGATGTCCGAAGAAAAAGTGCTATAAACTTTGCTAAAATATGAATTTCGCATCGCCCAAAGTCGCTAAACTTGCATGATAACAACCCGAATACGCAAATCACTGAGCCATTCGCAGATTTGTTTAGCCGTTGATGTATACTAATAAGAAAACTTTCGAGGAAAACCTTTCGACTTTTCTGAATCGGGAATAAATTATTCGATCTGTTTCCAACGCTACTTTTTTATGTGATTCGGGTTGCGCGCGTATTAGCGCTCCTGTACACGACGCCGCCGCACTTTCACACTGTGTGACGCGTAGAGCCCGCACCGCGCCGCCACCGCGCCGCCGCCACCCGCGTGCCCGCATCATGTATCGGCGACGCGGTGGCGGCGCGGTGGCGGCGACGTATCCACAGTGTAGAGGTGCGGCAGCGGCGCGGCGGCGGCGCGGTGGCGGCATCGTGTACAGGAGCGCTAAAGGTCGCGCACGAACTTGTCGGGCTATAGTGGTCAAGCGCTCGGCTCAATATCCGGAGGTTCAATTCTCGGTTGGGTCAATTGAGAAATATTAAATAGTATTTTAATTTATATGTATTTCAATAGTATATTTTAAACTATTTCTAAATTGATTTCGGGTCTGGTTGTTTTCTATGTATAATAAATAAGTATGTTTATCCGATCTACTTTATCCACCAAAAACAAGTTTTAATTGAAGCTTAAATTTGGGCTAGTTAAGGGTGGAGGGAATTTTCTATCGGCAAGGACCTGTTAATAGTGTAAATAGTAACATAATTTTCCGTGGTTAGTAAAATTTTTATTTATGATACCTTCCTAAAAATAAATAAATCAAGTAATTTACAATATTTTAACGCAAAGTTGCGGCGAACAAATTACAAATTGGAAAATGTTGAAAAAAATTTTTTCAACGAGTTTTTCAGAAAAGTGGCGACACTCCTCTGACAATCCGGGTCAGGTGCCGTGGACTTATCGTGGTAAAGTAATGTTTACCTTTGTTTCAGTGTTGCCAACGAAAGTGCGCTGCGGCTCGAAGCTGGGCGTCTTGTCCACGCGTGGGCACTGCGTCGCGCAGCACTGCACGCGGCCCAGCTGCTGCAGCCCGTGAGAACTCTGCCATAAAACCACTGCGATCCTCGTGTAGAGCACCTGACAACGAATAACAAGAATTTTCTAGAAAACAATAAAGCGATCAAGAAAAGCAAAAAATTAATTCTATAATGTGATTTTTTCTCTTTTTTATCTATGTGGGTAAGTATCGCTTGAGATCACTCAAGAGGTCCGTGGCAACGGTAAACGTATTTTGAAAGTTTTAATATAAATGTATGGCTTATACTTATTTTTAATCGATATTATTTTGTTACACATAATATTTCACAATCTCTAAAAGTCATTAGATGTTGGTATCCACCAACCGAATCAAAGACAATATGTACGCCAGTTGGACCTCGAACCTTGGTCTTCCAGGTCTGGGGCAAGACTAAAGAGATAGTTAGAGTTTATTAATATTAAAACTGTGATTTTGCTACTTTTATCTTAAACATTAGGGTCAACTCATAATGTTTAGAAAAAGGAAGAAATCCAACCTGCCGGAAAACAAACAAACAGGCAAACGTAGTCAATTGATAATAGCTAGACTAACATAATATCTTATACTAAGAAAAATTTATGGTATACAGACCTGTTTGTTAACCTCACGATTTATGACCAAAAGATACCGCGGGGTCGAAAACTCAAATGCTTTTTCCGATCCTAACATAAAATACAAAATGGCTGTTATTCTTCATACTTCACGCCTCGCGGTGCGCAATTATGAACAATAAATGTTCTTATACTTGCCCGGAAGATTAAAATACTTTTGGACATAAAAACTGAGCTTCGGACCGCTTCAGTGAGATTGAGGTTACGTCTTACCCGCAGTAAAAGGGGGTTACGTGGGGAAGGGTCAAACTTAAGATTTATTGGTTTATGTCACCACAGTACCTTATAATGATTAATGATATTGTTTTTCGTAGAATTATTTTTTTGTGTTAATAAAACTCAAATATACTCTAAGTTATTGTAACGTTGAATGAAAAAATCGCCACGGGCGGTGGTGGTGGAGTTATTTTTTTAAGCAGATCGGTCGGAGCAGATTGTGACGTGTAATTTTTTAATGAAGCCTTACATTCTGTCTGCCTATTACCAAAAATATTTTTTTTATCAACAAATAGTGATACCTACGTACTTTCTACTGTAAACGTTTAAATACATATTGATTATTCTATTTACGTCAACACCAACGCGTTACCATGTTATCCGACTCGAAATAATCTAAATAATAGAATTATGGTCAGTTTCATGTAGGAAAGTTCCAGTTTTGGATTAGGACATAGTTATTGTAGGAAAGTTACAGTCAGAATCGATTTCTAATCAGAACTAGTTCTGTCTAGGCCAAGCCATAAATACTAAGCTTCAGTTTGACTCAGGAACTCCGCCCGGCCGCGTATTACGTAACCTACACAATTCGAAGCCATGTTAAAACCTCCGGCAGTTCAGAAACTCAAATGTGGCAATACTAGTATAAATAAATAAAAAAACTAACGATGTAGTATCTTCGATCATTGTGTATATGTTCGAAGCGTAGAATAGAGCAAAATGGGTAACATAATTACTATGGAGAGCAATTGAAACAATTGGTAACAAGCTTTTTCTAATGAGTTTTAGTTTAGAAATGCTGAAATAAAATAATTAAAATTTTCATTATTTACTTTTATGATCTCGACTTCTTTAAAAAAGATTGGTGGCAGACCGCTAGAGATCGAGACGTGTGGAGAGATACCTGTTTTTATGAAAATTTGCATACAACTGCATACTGAAGATGACTCGTGAAAGTCACACACTCGAACTTGGCAGCAAAGTCGCGCAAATGAATGAAAGGAGCTGGTACCATATGATACTATCTTTAAGTTTATAACAATATAACTTAATGGGTCAATTTTTTGAAAACTAGCGTAAGTATAAATTACATAAGTATTTATTTTTAGGCGTTAGTGAACTGTACTTAAAATATCCTAACAGGTTTTATTCCACTAAGGTGGCAATAGGCTATGACTAGACCCTGTAAAAAGCTTCGTATCAGACATTAATAAAAAATGGAGGCACTAAGCAGTGAGCAGCGTGTATCAATTACCATAGTAATGGTAAAAGTTCACGGTGGCAGTTGAGGGCTAAGACACTCCTTAGCAGTTATGGGAAAGTGGGTTAAGTAGATATGCCATCGGTTACACAATGGGGCTTACACACCTGTGTGGGGCCAGTCGTAAAATCGAGGTCAGCCAATATAATTTTTTTCAGAACGCAGAATCGTTATGACCACTTCGTCCGACCTAAAGCTTCCAACGTAAATGGAATTCTCGATATCTTTATTAGTGAAATAAAAATGAAATATTTTGGTTTAAAATATAAAGCTATACATACAGGTGAAATGTTTTCACAATAAAATGATATGTCACAGCCTTACTGCCGTACTCAGAGACGTCAATTAAGTTTTTATGACAATTAAATGTATTTCCTTCTCTATTTAGCACTATACATAAGAAAGTGACAGCAAGAGACTTAATTGTCATTTAAACTTAATTGACTTCTCTGAGTACGGCAGTCAGCCCTTAAAGGCTTCCATACACTGCACTGATTGTAATGCTAGGAACGATATGAACCACAATTATTATTATTATTATTCATCAAAACTCTATCTTGTAATTGCTTAGAAACTTTATCTATTTGGAATGATGTTAAATAGCTAAATGCACATTGATTATGTTTTCTCCATACAATAAAAATACCTCGTGTTCCACCGTGCTTCGGAAGGCACGTAAAGCCGTTGGTCCCGGTTGTTGTCGTAAAATTGCAAACGTTAAAACCCAGCGATACATACGTTACACTAGATAGGCCCTTCCGAACACGCACTATGTTCCACTTATCCGCGGAGTCGACTCGGCATCTTGCTTTAGTGTGGCTTTGATATTCGCGCGTGCGGAGCGGCGAAAATAATTCTTTATTTCTTTTCAAAGTGTACACCTAGACGTTTACTACAATTCAGTTGTCAAGTAAGTGAAATTAATTGTTATTCAAGTAATTATTATGTAGCCATATCGTATTGTTAGAATATAAAAGATATTTTTTCAATTATTGTTATTGACAATATATTTGGGACGCCATCTTGATACACACTACGTTGTCTTTGACCGATCTGGCGGTGCGGCGCTGCGATGTCTGTCTGATGATTAGACGACATTTAAATGCTTAAGCGCTGCTGCGGCTGCAGCGAACTTTAGGTCTCTCATTCCAGAATTTGAACAAATGGTGTATTTGAATAAATGGTTGTATGAACGTTCTTGTCTATTATACTTCTAGGTCAATGTTAAAACCCACCAACCCGCATTGGGCCACCGTGGTGGGTTATGGCCCAACCTTCTCAAGTGCCGTTGTCCACGTTGTTAAGTCCTTTATATGCTGACGATGTGATAATGTTGGTGGTTATTTAAATCAATAAATAATCGGGTGCGCAATTTTTCACATAACTTTTTAAGTCCTATTGTCGGAAGTCCGAAAAAAATTCTCATACCATTTTACATCATAATGATCACTCTTCATAAAAATATTTAATACTAAAGGCTGACACACACCAAAAAATGTCGCAGACGTGCTGCATTGCGACTGCGTGCGTCATGATTTGTAATATTAGAATTTGTACGCGTAGGTTCACACCGACAGTGTTGCAGATGCATTGCGTTGCGCTTGCGTGCGACAGACGCACGGCAGTCCGTGAGATACAAACCGAAAACGGTCGCGGTGCGGTCGCGCACCAGCGGAACGGCAACGTCGCACACGCGCTCCGGCATGATGACGTTGTATTCCACAGGATTTTATAGTTGAGGACAGAACCGCGGTGACGTATACGTCTGCGTGCAGCTGCGACACTGGCTGCGGCACTTCAGTTGTAAATATTTACAGATTTAACAGTGACTAGTGATCATGGATTTTAAAATACGCGAAAAGTTAATCAGTATAGTACTCAGATACTAATGTATAAATGATCCACAGGACAAAAATCATAAGAACAGCCCATAAAACTACGTTGTGGGAGAAAATAGGAAGGGAAACGAACACACGGCGGCGCGGTGTCGCAGACGCACAGCGTCGCAGATGCAACGCGCTGCAATGCGTGTGCGACACCGTGGTGCCGCCGCCGCCGCCGGCCGGTGTGAATTGCTTTATGTCGCAGCGTGCTGCTGATGCAACGCATCGTGCTGCAGACGCATCCGGTGTGTGGCAGCCTTAACGATCGAAACCAATAAAATCATCAGAATTCATAATATCTCTGATCATACACCTTCTTTTTAATAATATTTTTTTTCATATTTATTTTCATACTAACGATTGAAACTCCTGATTATTCTAATACATAACGCCAATATTCATAAATTGGTTTCATACTAATATTTGTTTTCATATGTTTCTTGATCATAAATATTTTTATTGAGCCACCCGCTATAAAGGAAAAGTTAAGTATGCAAAACTATAGTTCTGCCGGTTAGGTTAGGTTAGACTTTTGAAAAATAACGGAGGGGAGCCAAAGGCCTCCCGACCCCCCCTGTTTCTTAATCGTAAGTGTGTGTATTAAAAACAATATTATGAGTTAAAATATTTTCACCACTCACCTGTCCACGACCGTATATACGATATGGCTCCTACCGTCCACTCAATCTGACGACAGTTGTCCGAAAGTTGGCCGACGCTGACCCGAGACTACCCGAGCTGACAAAAAAGCTTAGAACTAACCCATTGCGAAAGCTATATCAAAACCTAAACTACGTACCAAATGCTTAGAAAACTCAGTATTTTAATAAGTTAAAAGTTAATTACGAAAAGCTATAACAAAAATGACAAAAATGAAGATTCCAAGACAAAAAACATATTTTTTTTTTTATATCGACATTTAGAATTCGTTATTACTTGGAAGTCACTGTTTCAAACTATAAAGAATCATATCATTTTCGATAGCTAAAACCATAACGATTGTTTTGATGTGCACATTATTAGGAAGAACGATGATTACGAAGAGTAATTAACACATTATTAGCGCAAAAAAAATCCTATGCAAAAAAATGGCGAACCGTCAAAATTGTCAACAATTTCATTTTTTTACTAAAGGTACTCGTACACTATGCCATAGTTTCAATTGCTCTACGGATCAATTGATATCCATAGAGCCACCTCAAATTTTCTTGCGGAACTACGAACTAGGTGTAGTGAGCAACAACCTTAACAAAGAACGTTGCCGTGTTTATGGCGCTTGGTCAGAAAAAAAAATATATTGGAATGTCACTGTCTACAAATGTAAACAAACCATAATAATCCTTAATAATAATTAGTATGCGATTGTTTTGATGTGCACTTATTTAGGAAATACGGTGAGTAGAAGAGTATTTTGACATTTTTAAAAACGCTTACGTTGCACAATTCCGTTTTGGCGAACTGTCAATTCTCGCCAATTTCATTATTTTTTTCTGTAAATTATGTTTGTCATTAAATAGATTTCTTTTACTTTTATACTGAATTAGTAACCACAGAATCATCTCAAATATTTTAATGGGCCTACGTAATACGTGTTTTGAGTAATTACACTCACCGTGGTCGTAATGCGAGTTTGCAAAATTGCAAAATTCTCGGTTACAGAAGTAACCGTGGACGGAAGGGGTTATATGTCACTGGGTTACAGAAGTAACCGTGGACGGGAGAGTGATTTAATGACATTATTAGATAGAAAATTATGATAGTTGTCTGTTATGAAGGAAACAAATGAAACAATAATGAAAAAAAGTTTATGAGTTTAAACTTGTTCTTATGACAGTATTAATAAAAAAAATATGATACTGTTATTATGAGTTCCGATAGTAATAGTAAAATTTTATAAACAAAAAAAGTATGAGGATAAAAATAAGGAAGAGTAATTTTAGGAACACAAATCGGTAGTAAAACAAATAATAATAATATTATTCAGTATCTTTTACAAAGGTACATAACAAGTGGCTGGAGTCTCCATTTAAGTATTATACCCGTGTTGGGAGACCCCGCTCTTTCCATAAATAGGTAACAAAGATACAATGGAAATTTAGTAGTTATGAGTAAAACGTAACAAATAATAAGTACCTACTTATTTTGTTTAAGAAAAAGTAAAATTATAAAAACAAAAAAAAATTAAGTTACTAAATCAAAACCATATTCTCTACTATAGGATAAGGTTTTCTATTTCGTTGTATTCTTTACCTCGAAGCTAATTTTGTAGTGTGTACTTGCATGTATATGTCGTTGAGGGTTGAAAATTAAGAATTTCCAGTTTCCAGTAAGACGATAGGTAGCCTGCTGTGATCCAAGCATGTCATTTGACAGTGTGTCTCGATTAGATTGGCGCAGCAAAATGTTATCAGCTAAGGTTTTTCCAATGTTTGCGAAATAGGAATTAACAAAATCTACAGATTTGGGGTTGCTTTAGAATTTAGCAATTCTTTGTTAAGAGATTTATTTATCTTTCTATGTGTTATGTTATCAATTGATTTCCAAAGTAAACTAGGATTATTTTTATTTTTAAGTATTTGATCTCTGTCATAATTGCGTTTTAATTTTTTAATCAAGGCACTACAAAGATTACGGTAGCGCCGGTATGTGATTTTCAGAACTTCGTTATTTGGTTCGCGTTTCAGCTTTTTTTGCATATATTTTCTGTTTCTTGTACAACGAAGAACGCCTAGCGTTATCCACGGTTTTATTATACATTTTTACATGGAAATCTCGAGGTTATTGTATTTGCCAAAATACATTGCTTTAATTGACTAATAAGTAAATCTGTAAAAATAGTGGGATTAATACTCGAAAGCATATTCTGAATATCCAACCTTTCAAATGATTCTGTTGCTTTAACAAGATCGATTGAGGTGTTTGTTTTAGAGGAGATTATTTTATCTTTTATATTTGTTAGCTTAAGATAAATCATATTGTGGTCCGTAATAGTGCTATTAAAAATATATATAGACGCAGAGTTATTATTTTTGTTTAATTTTAAGATAAAGTGGTCCAAACAGGCTTTTGCCTCTAGTAGTTGGAAGGGTATGACCCGGTAGCAAACCATGGTTTGCTTGCATCTTCAAATAGTTTATTTTATTTTTACTTTCGTAAGTCTCTTTGTTGTCATCGTTTAATAAATTTTTATTAATATCACCAGTAAGAATTATTGTTTTAAATGTTTTCCGATTATTTAGGTGCTTAACTAATGAAAACACGAAATTGTCCCCAGTAATATTAGATGGCGAGCGATAAATTCCCAGGATTGATAGGTAATTTACAGTAATCTGGAGACATGAGGCATCAGAAAGCATGATCTCGGTAACCTTAACTTTATGATCCGCTTTAACATAAACTAACATAACTAACATAAACACCATCACAACGATTTAAGTGATTTGTTGTTTGCTTAAGATACGTAATTATTTAGTTGTGGTATGTTCTTTTTTGGATCAATTCGACATTTATTTATTTATTTATTTATTTATTTATCTATACTTTATTGCACAAAATCAAGTACAAATGGCGGACTTAATGCTAAAAACATTCTCTACCAGTCAACCAGTAAAAAGAGTTAGAAAAAGAAGATAGACGGCGCAAAAAAGATACCTACTAAATATATATCATTTATATAACATAACTACACATAATATAATTATAGATAATATACTACATAAACTACACAAATCATATGGGCGCTGATGATGTTATACACTAAGGTTAAAATAATGCTCGCGAGTCATTCGCTTAAAAGATTGTATGTTGTGAGCTTGGCGAATCTTAAGGGGAAGAGCGTTCCAAAGACGAATTGCGGTAACGGTGAAGGAGTCGGAAACGAAGTTGGAATGATGTAGAGGAGTTTCTAAAAGAAGGTTATTGGAAGAACGAAGATTGAGTGAGTGAGAAGACCCTAGGAATTGAAATTTAGACTTAAGGTAATGTGGAGTACGTGGATCAAAAAGAATATTGAACAGCATACAGACCAGTCTATGGTTTCTACGTTCGCGGATGGGAAGCCATTTCAGCTGTTTCCGGTAACTGGAGATGTGATCATACTTGCGAAGACCATAGATAAATCTAATGCAGCTGTTCAGGAGACGTTCTAATTTGTTAATGAGGTCTTGATTTGCATCAGATAAACAAACATCTGCATAATCAATGGCAGGCAGCACGAGAGCTTGAGCTAACATGATCTTGGTACAGGACGGGAGAAAGTTTTTAAATCTGTAAAGGGATCGTAGAGTACCAATGACACGGCGCGAGATTTCACCAATCTGTTTATGCCACTTCATGGAGCCATCTATGAAAAGTCCCAAGTTCTTGACCTCTGGCTGAAATGGTATGACGTTTCCACCATACCATAAGGGAGTAGTCGCCGCATTGTCCAATTTACATAATTGACGAGAACTTCCAATGATGATCGCCTGACACTTGTTTGGGTTCACATCGATACCAAAATTAGAAGACCATTTACAAATATTGTCAAGGTCGAGGTTCAGCCGCGCAATGACTTGGTTCAAGTTAGTGACATCCCCCTGAACATAGAGCTGTAGGTCGTCTGCATACAGATGGTAAGAGCACCTTAGATGGGATGTTATAGAGTTAATAAAAATAGAGAAGAGTAGAGGAGAAAGAATACCGCCTTGTGGAACGCCAGCGACCAGGTCACACCAGTCGGAGAGAGATTTGTCCACACGGACGGCCTGTTGGCGTCCACGAAGATAAGAAGAAAACCAATTTAGCACCGAGGCTGAGAATCCCAATTTTGAAGTGATGGCGAGGAGGATATCGTGATCAACAGCATTGAAGGCGTTAGAGAAGTCAATTAAAACCAATACCGTCAATCGAGACTCCTCCATCCCGTCGCGAATGTCCTCCGCCACTTTGAGTAGGGCTGTGGTAGTACTATGTCCGGGCCTGAACCCAGATTGATACGAGCAGAGATAATTATTAACATATATGAAAGAGGACAACTGTTTGTGTACGACAGCTTCTAAGATTTTGGAGAGGAAGGGCAGGATGGATATTGGTCTAAATTGAGTTAAGGTGTTGGGATTTGAGGTTTTTGGGAGAGGAATTGTGTAAGCTTTACGCCAACAAGCAGGAAATATGCCACAGGAGAGGGAATAATTTAACAAATGGGTGATAACGGGAAGGACACTCTCCAATACATGCACCACCATAGTACGACTGATATCATCACATCCCACAGCCCTAGACTTAATAGCGAAGATAGTTTTGCGAATCTCATCCTCGGTGACAGTGGTGAAACAAAATTGAGGGTCAGCAGGATTAGAAGCAGAAGATAAAGCGGAAATAGTGGCTTTTTTAATTGAAGAAGGGAGAACATTAACGGAAGTGAAATGCTTGTTTAAATCATTTAGGGGAAAAAAAGTTTTTTGCTGAATCTGGGCTTTACCAATACCAAGGGTACGGAGAAATTTCCAAGTATGGGCAGGGGTCGAATCAAAAATATGGGAATGAATATAGCGACGTTTAGCGGACCTCACCATCTGATTGCAGCGATTTCTAGCAGTTTTGAAGGCGTCCCAGTTAGAATCGGTTCGGCACTTTTTAAATGTTTGAAATGCTTTGTTACGCCTTCTCATTGCGATACGCACTAAAGGTGTTATCCAGGGCGCAGGGGGTCGTTTCAAGCGCACGTCCTTCAGCGGTGCGTGGTTATCAAAAAGTTTTTTGATGATAACATTAAAAGCTGAAACCATATCATCAACAGAGGTGGCGTTAAAGACGGGCGACCAATCAATAGACTGTGCGTCGTCCCTAAGCTTCTCTACGTCCATTTTTGCAAACATACGAATTCGGACCACTGCAGGCTTTGATTTTGGAGGCTTAGCCTTATACCCAAGAAATAGTAAATCGTGTCTGGAGAAGCCAGGAGCAGGCAGCTGACCATACTTGATGGTATTGTCTTGAGAGGATGTTATTATGTGGTCGATTCGCGTATCAGGTGTGGTTATATTGTGATGAGTGGCATCAAGAGGCATAAAAGTAAGGTTAGCTGAATGCACCACCGATCGTAATCTAGATGACTGAGGATAATCCCTCAACAGATCAGTATTAAAATCACCCATGATTACATGATGAGTGTAATCCGTGCCAATCGAGTCTAATAAGGATTCTAAGTCAGAAATGTAATCAATAGAAGGTGGGCAGTATATAGCGCCAAGAACGACCTTTGTAGCTTTTAAAGTAATTTCTAAAAGTAAGAATTCCATACAGCCATGGCGAGAAGAAGAAGAGGCAAGAAATTTAAAAGGAATGTTGTTAGATAGATAAATAGCAACTCCTCCACCACCTTTACCGACACGGTCATTACGGATAAGCTCATACCCCGGAACACTAAATGACGCGGAACATAAATTTGGCTTAAGCCAGCTCTCAGACACCAGGACCGCATGTACACAATCAGAACTAAAAGTGTCTAATAGTTCAGAGTAATGCGACGGTATGCTTTGAGCATTAATGTGGCAGACATTAAAACTGTCTCTTATGTTATAGAACTCTTTCCTCAACAAGCTATTCAAGGTAGAATTGTCATAAAGACTTTGATCGGGCGAATGGAAAGACAAGTCAGAGTCACTAACTGACATAAAACTGTCATCATCAGACATCATCAGAGCAATAAATAAAAATAAAAATATAAAATAAATATAAAATACAAAACAAAATAAATAATGTAGAACAAATCATTAAAATACTACTCTTGCTAAAAAACTATATCGTATCTAGCACTTCCTACCGGCCGAAAGGTTTACAAAAAAAAAAAAAACTTATAAACAAAGCTTATCGATTAATGTTAAAAACATTTTTTTAAAACGTTTAAAAAACAGACTATTTACAGCACAGCAAAATTAAAAGTAAGCTAAGTTTAGTCCTTAGCAAAAAATTCAAAAAAGGTGGTGCCAAGGTGCTAATTCAGTTACAGTACTTAGACTGCACTTTAATTAAATAAGGTTAAACTGGCTGTAAGAATCTAACTCCTTGGTCTAGCATGTTGACATGACATTGACACTTATCAACAACACGAAAATCTGACCGACAGGTAAACAAAACAAACAAAATGTGAAAAAGTTAAACCGAGTCACAAAAAAATGAATAAAATCGGTTTTACCCGCCCAAGCAGTTTAAAGACAAATAGAAAAGTGGGTACCTATCCATATATATTAAATGATTGTGGGCTCAAAATTGATAACTTATCACAGCAGCAATGCTAATTAATTGAATCGCTAAGCCAAGGACCACACTACACACCGTGACCATTAAATTTAATCAAAGACTACTGCATTAATGCAACATAGAATCACAATTATTACAATAGCGATCGAGGTGCTGCGAGGTTACTTGGAGCTTTTAACAGTGCGCCTAGATCTTGTCGAAGCCATAACTGCCTTTGATGAACCGGGCGCCGACCTTTTAGCTGCACTCTCCTCCACGCTGCTGACGGACCCTGGATGAAGTGCAATCAGGCTATTTAAGTCCTCGACAGATGTAATACGCTGCCGTGACCCATCTGGAGCCTTTACATGTACGCTCCCGTCCAACGTCCATACGTTGGTCATGCCAAAGTGTCTCCGAGCAGCCTGAAAGAGGGCCTGACGAGTCTTTGTAAGGAATTCGGCCAGGACCAAATTAGAGCCCTTTAACTTCGTCTTGTTTCTCCAGACGCTACGGCGCATACCTGTATCGGTGAAGCGAATGACCAAGGGACGAACACGGCCGTTATTGAATGGCCCTAGCCGGTGGCAATCCTTTATTGAGTTGCTTGAGAGTTCCTTCATGCCAAGGTGCCTGCTTAATAAGGATACTGCTGTTGCCCGCAAGTCTTCATCGGCCTTCTCAGGAACACCGCTTAGAAGTAGGAACTTCCTTCTGTGTCTTAGTTCCGCTGACTCAGTAGACCGCAACAGCCCATCGATTTGCTGCCTAAGATTGGATAGAATGTCCCAGACTAAGCTCTTAAACTTCATGAACTCTGAGAAAGAGCCCAGCTATGTCCTGTTTTGGAGAAGGAGCTTTCAGCTGCGCCTCAAAGTCATCCATCCTCTGCATTAGTTTCTTCTCCAGTGACATCTGAGTATTAAGGACAGCCGCAGCCTCAGTCATTGTAACTTCTATGTGTGTCAAACTTGCAGATAGAAGTGTAACGGTAGGTCAGTGCAAATACAATGCTATATACACATCAGACAGTGATACCTTTAATACTTAATGATATTTTACTATTAATGAAGTGATTAAACACAATTACACTCACTGAAACAGTTTCTTTATATTTTTAAATTAAATAAATTAGTGGAGATGATGTTGTTAATTTTACTACTACCGCCGACATTCAGTCAAAACAATCACGTCTACCGAGAAATCAAACTGTGACAATAGGCAAAGATCATCAATTACTGTAAATACTCTTTATGTTTTGAGAAATAATTGTAAATTTTGGGCTAAGTAATTTACCTACCAAGATTGGCAAATTCATAACATCACATGTATTAGACGAGGCAATTTCAATTTTATCAATCTCTGATAGTATTAGTATGCTATCCATAAATGTTGAGTTAATGATTTCTTGTTATAACACACAGTAGGTTGATGAAAAGAAGGGGGTGTATGACTAAATATGTGGCAGTTTCTATAGGACACAGAAGTAGGAGGTAGGATATATAAGGTATAACTAGATGGTTTTTTATAATTTACTATGTAGTGCTTTTGTTTAGACTTGAAGCAGTTGTGTATGTAATAATTACAGGTGTGTGAACAAGTAAGGAGGAAATACAGAACTTTCACTTTTCGAGACAATAAAGTTCTTAATAGTACATTTTATCTTTAAGTAACATATTAAATTGCACAGTATGTATGTGCAATAGGGCAAAGAAACATTTTTCTTCAAAATTAAGAAGACATATATAACAAATACAGTATAAATAGGAAACAATAAAACCTTCACCATTATATCACCGCTTAGTCAGTTTTGCTGCATGAGGTTGTGTACTTGGGCTTCGTTCCATAAGAGAATAACTGGAGACTCGGTAGTCTTCCGCACGTAGACACGTCCAAACGATGTCCAACAAAATTTACATATTTTTTTAGCTTTAGCCAGGTCGCGGGCAAGAAAATAAAGTCTAGCTCCTTTAGACGTCAATTGTTCCGATGCTTATATCGGAGTGTCTTCGTTAGTTCTAAAACTCAGCTGTTTGGCTCGCAGCTTCTCCTTGTTTTTAATATTATGAGCCTTGTACTTTAGTAAAACCGTAGATTTCAAAATGGCCGAACATGTATCCACAATAATTGGGGTGTTCTTGGTGGTTTCTCTCTTTGCTCGCACTATATAGTCGTCATTAATGTCTTTTTCAGTTACGAGACAGTCTATTGTTTTCGATAAACGTAGAACGATTTTTATTAAATCATCTTTGGTTTCTGTGGGTTTAGTTTAAGGCACATTTTTGATTTCAAAATGCCCTTTTTGGTTTTCTCTTTTGACATCTTCCAGTTTATCTTCTAATAAGGTTATGTATACTCCTTGTCCTATTTGTTTAGCACTCTAATTGTTCTATTCTCTTTTTATATTCTTTATTCTGTGCAGTTAGAAAGGATATGGATTCCTCTATGTTTTGATTTGTCTTAGTCTGCGGACCTATATAACCTTTGGTTATTGTTCTGAGGTGTGCGGGCACGAGATTGGCGACGGCCGAGCGATGGCGACGCGACGCGACGGCGGCGCGACGGCGCACGGTGGGCTGGGATTACAAGGTTTGGACTTAGGAGATAAAATGTATGTTTTTGGTATCTAGGCATTTATTTAAAACATTTTTATTCTTTGACTTTTTTTACTTTATCTAGTAGTTTCGGAGATGTAGCCATTTCAATTTTGTATGAAAAGTCATGACTTTTAGAATGAAACTCGATAAGATGATGAAAGATAGCAGAGTACCTATACCAAATAAATAATTGGAATTGAGAATAATTTATACTTAACTGACTGAAGCATGCTAATACCTAAGTTACGGACAGAAGTCTCGACTTAATAATATTATATAGTTAGATATAATACGGCTAAATTTAGGTATTTGTATTTGCATAAGTAGATTAAGTCTCATATGTGTAAAGGTTTTTTGATAATAAATAATTATTTTTTTGCGTTTCATTTAAACAAAAGGTAAAAGTTATTAAAAAGGTAATGGTTTTTACAAAGGTAAGGGCCTGGTATATGTGCCCAGGGGCCTTACGCCTCTTTAAGGTAATTAAAGTTAGGAAAGTAAGAGATTAGCTTTCGTAATTATAGGTTTCTATTGTTAGGAATATCAATGTAACTAGGAAAAAAAATATATGTAGGGTATCCAGATCACGAGTGATACCGTAGGGTAGGTAACAAATTTAAGATAAAAAGAGAGGTCCGAACGAAAGGGACAGCTGCACAAATTACGACGGTTCATGTGGGTAGTTAGTTATGGTAAAATGTAAAACTGCCCACATGAGCCGGCAGCTGTCCCACAAGACTGCTAGTTGCCAACCCATAATGTGTTTAAGTCACGGCCGGTCAGAGCAGAATTTGTAAGCTCTCCGGACCCCACCTAGAAGAATAAAGAAGCACTAATCAAGAACCGAGTTTTTATTGAAGAACCTACAGTCCACATCGAAGCACAACGGCTAAACTGTTCGGCGACTACACCCGTCGGGAACAACCTACTTATAAAAGTTCTTAAAAAAAATTAAATTAATGTTCGACATTTTCCACCACCCTATGTCATCATTTATTTTGACACGTATTTCCGGGAATCAAGTGATAAGAGCGCGCAGCGCAACTACAAGACGTGTCGTAACGTGATTGGTGCATCGACAGTGTACCCTACATACCTATTGGATTAGGCTTAAAGGGGACACCACTATAAAAAAACGCGCCTAGTTTAAACGCGCCTTGGACACTAAATTTGTTATTTAATAAAAATAACTGCCTTTTGACTAATAAAAAACATCAATACATTTTACTCGGACTTGAGAAATTATACTTGTTAGAAGACATACAGGTATCTATACTATATTCGAGATACTAAAAGTTATAACCTTATGTCTCAAAACACTAAAAATGAGACGAAATGAAATGCACGAGACCAATTTAATGGAAGAATGACGTCACTGCTAAGAAAGTGCACGAAACCAATTTAATGGAAATGGAATATGTACTCGTTAAAACGTGTCAGTATAGTAGACTTTACGATCAAATTCGCTGACCAGCATTGCCATGTCTACTTGTGTGACAAAACATAACAAGAAAAAGTCAGTGTAGAGGCAAAACTATGCAAAAGCTTCACTGCTTTACAGAATCATTTTTAACATCAAAAATAAAAATTACATAAGTCGACTAAACAAATCGCATTTAGCCGTAAGTCCGCCGTACAGTTCCAGTCAAGCTGTAGGAATGGATCAGTAACTATACAACATTACCTTTATTATTGAAATTTTGCATTCACAATGCTATATAAATATAGGATAAAATGTTTACTAGAAGAAAACAACCAGTCTCAGGAAAGCTCGAACGGGATTTGAACCCGTGACCTTTGGATTGCCGGTCCACTGCTCTAACCGCTGAGCTACCGAGACCCCAGAAGACTCGTTGAATTTTTTCTAGTAGGTGATACGCTGCAAGCCAGCGGTATTGCGTCACTGTGGTCTCTAACCTCACATTCGAAAGAAACAACAATCGATAAAGTCGTAATTGCTTATAAATATCTTTATTAATGAAATTTTGCATTCACAATGCTATATAAATATAGGATAAAATTTTTACTAGAAAAAAACAATCAGTCTCAGGAAAGCTCTAACGGGATTTGAACCCGTGATCTTTGCATTGCCGGTCCACTGCCCTAACCGCTGAGCTACCGAGACCCCAGAAGGGTAGTGAGGGAAGTGAGGGTAGATTTCACAGTGACGTAATACCGCTGGCTTGCAGCGTATCAACTACTAGAAAAAATTCAACGAGTCTGGTCGGTTTCAGCCCTCTGTGCAGCGGAGCGGGGCGACGAGGCGCGATATCTCTCGTGGCTACGAAACTTGTCGCTCCATGTCGCTCTAGAAGTAGTGTTGTGAGCGGTTCAGTCGCAAAATGTACCTTACGCATAATGCACCCCATACGCAAAACGGCCCTTTCGCAAAATGTACCTTTCGCAAAATGTACCTTTCGCAAAATGCACCTTTCGCAAAATGTACTTTTCTTCAAAATGCACCTTTCGCAAAATGTACCTTTCGCAAAATGCACCTTTCGCAAAACGTACCTTTTTTTCTTTATTAACCAATTTAGTCCGTTAGTCGCCTTTTACGTCACTCAAGGGAAGAGATGGAAAGAATGCACACGCATCTAACAGCATAGAGCGGCGATGGGCTTAAAAATAATACTACCAACCCCTTTCTTCCCTTGGGTGTCGTAAAAGCAACTAATAATTTATTATAAAATAAACTATTTCATATTGTATTCTTTAAACTAGAAGATGGCCATAGTAATTCGGTAATTAAACGACACAACCGTATCGAGTCTGGGCTCGTATGATTCGTCTTGTCGAGTACGTTGGTGCTAGTGGATGATGGAGCTGGAAGATGACCATAGGAACTCTGGTAAATAAGTTCGTTCGTTCTTCGATTCGATTCTGTCTTTGATTAGATGGATTAGATGGATGCCCCAATGCCAAGGTGAGCACGTGCCGAGGGCTAAACGGTATGAGGGTGTATAAACATATCATATCGCTAACGTTGCGACTTAGTGTACCAGGGCGAACCCTGTTGTATTCCCCAACAAAAATACTAA
This sequence comes from Scoparia ambigualis, assembly GCA_963921215.1. Classification (NCBI taxonomy): domain Eukaryota; kingdom Metazoa; phylum Arthropoda; class Insecta; order Lepidoptera; family Crambidae; genus Scoparia; species Scoparia ambigualis. The sequence goes on from OY992505.1 coordinate 19,849,804, forward strand.
TAAGTTAAAAATAAAATAAAAAGTTTTTTTTAAAACAACCGTTTTTATTTTTATATACTTACCTATTTATTTGCTTATTATTTTAGTAGAATTATTTTTTAAATAGTTCTTGGTGGACAGATAGATGAGCTCTATTTTTAACCGACTTCAAAAAAAGGAGGAGTTGTGTGTTGTTGTGTTGTTACCTCAGAACTCAGCCATTTATAAACCGATTTAGAAAATTCTTTTTTTTATTTGAAAGATATACTTTCAGATTGGTCCCATTTTTATCAAAATTCAGTTTTGATGATGGAATCCTTAAGGAATTGAGGGAACTCCTCAAGATTGTAGGCATACCTATAGTGATTTTGGTATTTTCAGCAATAAGTCAAGCATTTGCATTCAGAAAGTATCATTTGATAAAGTAGAACTGATGAAGAAGACCACAGAATGCCATTGGAACTCCTCAATGATAAGTATTTCACGGGTGGCGATAAGATATCTCGATTAAGATAGTTAAGCGACTATGACGAAGCAAAAGATGGCAAGTACCGGAACTCAGTTCTAATGGTGGGATCCTTGAGGAATTGAGGGAACTCCTCAAATATTGTAGGCATACCTATAGCGATTTTAGTATTTTCAGCAATAAGTCAAACATTTGCATTCAAAAAGTATCATTTGATGAAGTAGAACTGATGAAGAAGATCACAGAATGCCATTGGAACTCCTCAATGTACTTCACGGGTGGCGATAAGATATCTCGATTAAAATAGTTAAGCGACTATGACGAATCAAAAGAAGGCAGGTACCGGAACTCAGTTCTAATGGTGGGATCCTTGAGGAATTAATAAATAACCTAAAATCCTACACTCACATCAATTATCTAGCCCAAGAGAAGCTTCAAAGAAACTCGTTAAATGATTACTAGACAACGGATAAACATACATAAAATACTTAAATACATACTTATTATACATAGAAAACACCCAGACCCGAGACAATTTAGAAAAACAATAATTTCTAAATTGACCCAACTGGGGATCGAACCCGGGACCTCAGAGATGGCGACACCATGAAAACCGGTGTATAAACCACTCGACTAAGGAGGTCGTCAAAATTGAGGGAACTCCTTAAATATTCCTATAGCGATTTTGGTATTTTCAGCCATAAGTCAAATGAGATCCACTCTGGCAATAAATCCTTCCTAACAAATATTGTAAATGCGAAAGCGTGTTCGTTTGTTTGTCCGTCTCTCACTTGCGCATCGACCTGATTTGAGATAGCTGAAGGACAAATAGTGATATAGGACACTTTTTATCAGTTCTTCCAAAACATTTCTATTAGGATTTAAAAATACACTATTCACACTATTAATTCTGTCACTCCTTATCTAAATTCTTCTTAACATCTTTATGCCGATGACATACAAATTTACTCTCAGGACTCGGCTAAGAACCTCTCAAAAGTGATTGAGCAGATCAATGGTGACTTGGCTACGATATACGACTGGAGCAAGTCAGAAACGTCCCTGTAGTTTACCTAACGGTGAACCCTAGTAACTCGCAAGTCATCATTGTAGGGGGTCTATACAGCGTTCACGAGTAAATCTGGTAATTTGCCGTCTGTTTTGAATGTACATTTCCTACTTTGTGATAGGCGTTTCTAGTTTTCTTCGCTTGTCGCATTTAAACGGCGCTGTCTCATACGAGCAGCGCGTTTTGTAGGTTTACCAATATTCGCTTTCGATAAATAGCTCCGAACGTATCACTAAAAAGCGAGAAATAAACAAAATTTAAAAAAAAAAACCGACATCATAAATTTTTAGTGAAATAAATGCACTAAAACGTAAAAATAATTGCATAGTTTAGTTTGTTCAATTGACTTGCAATATTAACCTTTATTCTACTCAATCCTAAAATCTTAAAAAATATTTTTGAGTCGGTGCCAGCCTAATACGACAATGTCGCAATACCTAATAAAATCTATTTACAAATGAACACGACAACTGTTAAAAGCTAATTAAACATATTTACAAATAAAACAACAATGGGGTTATACGGCAGCGAGGCCGACTAGACGGACGTGGAGAGATGAGCTTGATGCTTACGCGAAGGATTGGCCAACACACGCAAAATACCACGAATACTGGAAGGGGAGGAGGGAGGCCAGCAATGGGACAACATGGGCTAATATAATAATAATATAGTATGTCGTTTAATTATAATGTTAAATTTACCTTGGCTGGCATCGACTCCAAAAATAATTTTTAAGATTTTAGGATTGAGTAGCGAGAAGCTTGATGGCGCAGCGGCTAGCGCGTTCGGCTTGCGATCTTACCGGCTAAGCAACTTTCGCAAAGCCGGGTCGCTGGATGGGTGACCAAATTTAAAAAAAAAACATCTCGAGCTCCTCCGTGCTTCGGAAGGCACGTTAAGCCGTTGGTCCCGGCTGTTGTCGTAAGATGACAGTCGTTAAAACCAGCGTGGTGGGTAATGGCCCAATATCCCCACGTGGTATTGTCCACGTGGGAGGCCTGTGCCCATCAGTGGGACGTTTATAGGCTGATAATGAGGTGAGGTTCGAAGTCTAGCCCTCAGTAGTTCGTAGCGTGTAGGCTGTAGGCGCCCCGTAGCGGAGACGTGACGCGTCGCCAAACAAGTCTCGGATGAAACAGAGATGTAATAGCAACTGGCTGTATGATCTAATGTACGTTGCCTTTGGGTCAAAAAAAATCAACTTTCTTCACGATGACTCACGTAAACTCGTATTTGATTTCACATGTTTTCTTCTGTAATCGGCGGTGTTCTCTTGCGATAACGTATAATGACGAGTAAATCGTAGCTAAACTTCACGATTTTGCACTTTATGAACACTTTTATGAGTGAAGTGGTGGTTTTCCTGGACATTATCGTGGACACAACAAATCGTATCGCTGCCGCAGCGCTGTGAATTGACTCTGTCTCTTTCATATTCATAGAATTGGAAAGAGACAGCAGATCACAGCCATGCGCGCAGCGTCTATGTGTCGCTTAGAGAATCGCTCAGCTGCTTTGAAACCGTGCTGCTTCAGTTCTACGCTGCTGTAGGCAGGTATGTAAATTATAGCATATATTATACGAGTAGTTTCCCACTGATGGGCAAGTTTTTGCTACATTTGATGGGTATTGGCTCAATAACTTCGCTGACTAAATGTGGGTTGGTGATCACAAACCTGGACTATGCATCAAAAACCCAAAAGACTCTTTGCCCGACCTGGGAATCGAACCCTGTCCCTCCAGTTATCGGGCCGAGGGTGTAGCCACTAGGTAGCTATGTTCAAGCTTTAAATGCATTTATAGTCAAGCAACTGCATTACAAGTAGGTATTTAACTTTTTGTATAGAGGCACATGCTAATTTCAAAAGTTGGCAAAAGTTTTCAATGCTGCGAAATTGTAACGTAAAGGCATTTCCTGCAGGCACCGGTATTTTAATAGGTTTCTTTTTTACTCGTCGTATTTCGTATGCGGTTCGAGTGTATGGACGTGTTCAGTGTGTTGTGGTAGCAATTTTTTTTTATTTCACTTTTGGAACTCGATTGGTCTTTATCTCATCTATAGAATTACCATAAATTAAATCGACCGAGCAATTTCAGTAGCCTAATATTAGCAACTTCAGGAGTTTAATATTATAAGGAATAATAGAGCAGCATCTCAAATAGACAGAATCAGAATAGAATTTTTGTAGTACCAGCAAAAAAGTATGAGAGCACGAAACACAATAAATCATATTTAACTCAGTCGAAAGAATAGAAAAATTATAAAACAGTATTGTTTTTATTAATATTGTAATTACGAATTCTGAAAGTTTGAACATTCGAAATCACCCTTCATGGTAGAACCACTGTTTACCCCTATTATTAGACTCGCCGCATACCTGACCCATAACCCAAACCTTCGGGTAGGGAATATCCTAGTTTAGGTATGCAATAGGTTCAAATTCAAAATATGAATTCCTATTGACTATAATTAAAAGCGTCGTGGATAATTATCCTGAAATGCTCGAAATGTGTTTAGATAATTATTAGTCTGATTCATTGATGTAGTAAAAAAATTAATTACAAGTAGTGCTGTATGTATGGAGTGTTTCATCTCCATTTTTCTGTCTTTATTCTTTTTAGGTTTCCGTACCCAAAGGGTAAAAACGGGGCCCTATCACTAAGACTCCACTGTCTGTCTGTCCGTCCGTCCGTCTGTCTGTCTGTCTGTTTATCACCAGGCTGTATCTCATGAACCGTGATAGCTAGACAGTTGAAATTTTCACAAATGATGTATTTCTGTTGCCGCTCTAACAACAAATAGTAAAAACAGATTAAAATTAATATTTAAGGGGGGTTCCCATACAACAAACGTGATATTTTGCCGTTTTTTCACTAATGTTGTATAGATAATGGTACGGAACCCTTCGTGCGCGAGTCCGACTCGCACTTGGCCGGTTTTTATATACTTACCTAGTATCTTTTGCGCAAAAACACACATTCAGAAAATATTTTTTGAATAATGGCAGGGTAATATAATATAGAGTATTATAACTCGGCCCTATTTTTGAAAAAAAAATGCCTACAGCCGCGCGGTACGTAAGCACGCGATAGGGCTGCCGCCTACAGTGTTTTAATTACATCTGCCTACTATCTTCTATCTAGTTTTGTGAATGTAGTTTGTGATTATAAATATCATATTTTTATTTAAACAAATAAAATACGTTGTGAATGAAAAAGGAAGCACTTAAATTGCACGCAATCTTATTCAAATTAATGTAACACCGACTGTTATGCAATAAAAATATCGTAGAAAACATCTAATAAAAATATTTACACACGAATTAACGATAAATCGTAAGAAATAATAAGACTTTTTAATAAGCCACTTTCGCATGCCGCCAGGTCGCTGGATGGGTGACCAAATTAAAAACTACTCCGTGCTTCGGAAGGCACGTTAATCCGGTGGTCCCGGTTGGTGTCGTAATATGAAAGTCGTTAAAACCCACCAACCCGCATTGGGCCAGCCTGGTGGGTTATGGTGGCCCAATATCCCTACGTTTAAAAGTAGTTCTCCGCCAATGTGTTTGATAGCATCACCATTTATAAGTCTAATGATAATTTCAAAAACAATCATTCGTTTAATTCAATAATGTTTCCAAAAACCTACAACCCGGAGGTTAACACGAGCGTACATGCCGTATCATGAATGAACCGCCTATAACTACGTTCACTCGTGTATCACTTTCCTTTACCCTATTCACTTTATTTATTAATCCAGGCAGTTTTTCGGAGGAAAAGACAAAATACCTATCCATTAAAAAATACACAAATAACGTACCTACTAGTAAGTAAGTTCTTACATAAATAAAAACATTTTATACTCTTACCTTTAGGAATTTCTAGGTAATCTAAAAAATGTTATATCTGGTTGCGTTATAGAGGAATTCATGCAACCAAAAACAGCATCTAGAAATGCTCCTTGCCATATTAAGTAAGTAGGTACACACGGCGTCAGATCAACCTACCCAAAACTGTCATTTTTCTACAATCAATTTTGAACGTTATTTTTTGGTTCTAAGGATCAATATTGATTGGAGAAATTTGACAGTTTAGGGTAGGTTGATCTGACGCCGTGTGTATTTGAACTTATTTTAATCGAAAAAATCGCACGCTTACTGTTTAAAAATAAACACACCGTCCGTTCGTCACTGCGGCACATTCGCGATAGCTGCATGTCATTGGATATGTTAAGTTACATTTATACTGTAATAATGGTTAGCAAAGTAATAAAAGTTTGTGCGATGAATTAAAAGAATTGATTGCCCTTAATTTCTTTTAAAATTAAATTACAAGACTGGTTGACTCAGAACTGTTTTTATTCGATTGATGAATTCTTTAAATCATTGCAATCCCGGATTTAGTAACCCACTAATTTTACGTATTGTAATAATTAATGAATGATTGTAATTGTTGTAGTTAAAATTGGTTTGACTTTCTGGTTATCATCTGTTGTTGTTTGTTTTTTATTAAGTTTATTGTGTATTCAATTTTTATGTCTTTTTTTTCTTTTTATAAAAACGCCAGCTTCTGGTAAACAGTGTGATCTAATTATCTATGTACCAATTTCTATACTTACTTCATGCAAATATGAGTATGATTATGAAAGGGAAAAGAACGAATCTCCATAATAATATATTTTATGCACCAAAATGAAATCGAAAACCAAAAAGCCCTAGATTTGCAATCTGACAATCTGCTATTATTTTAGGATTTTATAATAAAATGTTTGCTTGTTAGTTTATTACAGTATGTAATACATATTTTTGTTTGTGTATGAATTTAGTCTGATCGCAGATTAACTTATAGTTCCGTGTGACTTTAATTAAAACTCCCATATTATTATCATCATTAGCACAAATCGTATTAAGCCAATTGTAATACACAACCAAAGCAGTTATTATTGGTAAAATTGGGTTAATAATACTAAACGAAGTGATTGTTATGTCTGTTTGCTAAACAAACCGGCCATCTGTTACTGTCGATATCGCAAATATTACGCCAATTAAAGTAATTGACTTCGCTGGTGGGCAGACAGGCAATAACGTTCAATAACATATTAAAACAAAGCGAATTGTTATCAATACGTAGCCCTTCTTTTATTAGGGCCCATTTGAAGCAAATGACAAGGGCAAAACCAATTATTGTACGTAGGTACTTAATAATAATCTAGATCAGATTTATTGTAACCATTAAGAGAAGAATGCGATTAGGTACCTAACCCGTGATTCTGGCGTGAGTGGTAAAAAGTAAATAAAACATAAGTATTTGCCTCATTTCCATACAAATACGAATATAATACTCGTATAATATAATATTTAGTATAATATAATTGTAATAGAGCTGTGTGGCGGCGGCTGAGCTGTATTCGAAGAACACTACAATTATGGGCGTCAGGCTGTTGTAAACAACAGTTGTTGTATAACTAATTAAATTTTTATTTTAACTATAGTTACTGGCTTTTTATATAAGTGATTACTATCAATAAGGGCCAATTTTCTTTAAATCACCTCATCAGTAAATTGCCAAAGAAAATTTACATGTTGCTGCCTGGCATAGATGTTAGTAGGTATCTACTGATAATAGAAAACATAGGTAGGTACTTAGCCAAAATTTTGCTTTTCACCAAAATTTATGTAAGTATTCCATTTTCAGTTGAGGAGAGTAGCGAGAGTGGTTTATATTCCCTAGAGTCTAGACTATTCCTTTACATACAGTCCTCTGCCGTAAATCGGCAAATGCGTCCAATAGCTGCGAGCAATCGAGCATGGGCTCGTATATAACCTCCGAACTTGCTCTTAAGTACCTAGGTGACTAGTTACATGCGGGATAGAAGAGATAGCCGGCACTGGAACTGTCGTGCGGGTAGTTTTAGAAAAGCTTCTTTTAAGCAGTGGTGTCAAGCTGTTGCATCGTAAGTTTCCACGTTTTTAGAATTTCAGCTTTAAGATTTAGGTCTTTGAGAGGCAAGCCGTTCTCACTTTGTTCGTTCACACATCGTTGTTACGACTATATACATTTCTTCTTTTTCTGCTGTTTAATCAATACTTAAATATTCTCCCGGTTTCATTAACATGAAAGCTTAGCAAACGATCTTGGCAAGATATGAAACCTTTAAATATTAGACGAAGAAAATTGAATTAGAAAAGTACATGCGGGTATCCGCCGTAGATCGATTTTTGTACTTAATAAGTATTAGAGTGTGCCAAGTAAATTCCAACTTTTCAAGGAAGAGTTGCTAGCTTCTGTGTCAGTACGATTCGCAGACATTTTCATACAACGACACATTACGGCGGTTACGAAACAGTCTCAGACTTCGGAAGCTCGACTTAACGGCGTATACGTGTAAAAATTGTTGTTGTAGAAATAGCCTTATTTACTTTTATTTGCCGAAATAAAACTTCTAACAAGACCTCGTTAGATTATTCATTAAATTTATTTTTGTTGCTATTATAAATTTTTAGAGCTATTAAGCTCTTTTGAAGTAAGTACTGTTTGTGGAACAGTATATAAAAGTATAGAAGGAAATGAAGTTTCCTGTTTATCTACCATTTAAACCGGAAAGCTTGAGTTTGCAAATATATCGGAGGCAAATAGAGAAAATATAAATGAGTCGCGAATAACCGTACATTGCGCCATATCAGCGTTTCAATTTATTTATTTCAATTTCAATGTCTTTTTCATTTCCATCTATTTGTTTTAGAATGCTATGTTCTACATACCTACTGTATACAGTCTACGCAGTTCCGCAGACTCCGCATAAAAGAGCAATAACGATATACCTTATCAATTCTCGGAACAAAGTGTCACAAACTAATAGAAGTCAACACAAACAAAATTACATAAATTTACCTCTTGTCAATATTTTATCAGGTTTAATACACTAAAAGCTCTATTAACACATTCTCATTCAGAAAATTGTTAGTAGTGTTAATAGAAATAGAGCTTCAGTATTCAAATGAACATAAAACTTATTAGGCTATTCGTGAGATTTACGATTCGTTAATATTATCTGGCGAAGTAATTGGTCCGGCATTATAAGGGAAACCCTCTTGAGTATAAAAATGTTTTTCAGAATGGAGATCTTTTTGGATCGTGGCTTTTTATGATTATGTTTAATAAAACGGTTTCAATAGATCTCCTTGGACACCAAATGGGTCGTACTCAAACCTAATTAAGCTCAGAGGAAAGGAAATTTATACGATACTTTGGTTAAGCTCAGTAACAGTTGGTACAGCTATGGATTACATTCTAATAAATATAAAAAGACATAGTTGTTAACTAAACTACTAGGTATTAAATAAAAAACTACTACTAAACAAGGATTATTGATTCTGGGCATTATTGTCTTTAATGTGCAAAACATTCTAAGGTGCAAATGGAGGCTTAACAACGCGGCAGCTGCATTGGTAGTGCAACTCGGTCAAAACGCCAGGCACAAAAAGGTGTGCCTGGCGTTGGATACTTTATTAAGTAAGTAGTTTGCGTCGTATCCCGTTAAAAACGTTGTCTTAATGCAACGCTAAAAGTTTTAAAGCAGATAAAGAGACAGGTGTCAGAACGAGCGTCTTTAGCTTTTACAATCAAAAGTCTACTTACCTACATACATCCCTATAATAACGACTATTATCCCCGAAGGGTTAGTCGGAGACTAGGCAATTAGGACAGCAAATGCAGTCTTCTACCATAGTCCACTTTTCACCAAATAATCATAATCATAATCATAATTTTATTTGCCATAAATAGGGTACAATACAGTTGGTCAAAGAATACAATGTCGCTTAAACCTACTTAGCCGTAAGCTACAGCATGCAAAATATTTAGGTACAGAAATACTTAGTTTAACTAAATAGGGTCTATGCATCCACCACATCGCGTCTTTCTACTTATGTTTTAAAAATTCCTCAACCGAGTAAAATGTATTTTCAAGCAACCATTGACGCAGGACACTTTTAAATTTTCTCAGCGGCAAACATTTTATGTATTCTGGTATTTTATTGAAAATGGTAATACACATCGCATAACAATTTTTGAGGAAGCGCTTTGTTTTAGGCACTGTGTCTAATACTAATCTGTTTGGATCTCTGTTACTCCTACATGTTAGGTCCTTAGACTTCGGAAACTTATCTAAACGCTGGTATGTAAAGACTGCCACATCGAATACATATATGCATGGCAATGGGAGTATATTTAAAAGTTTAAAATATGGTCGACAGGGTTCATCCGGCGCTATGTGACATATTGCGCGTACACACCTTTTTTGCGCAATAAATGCCTTTTTAATTTCGGTACTGTTACCCCAAATTAGTAGCCCATATCTCAGAACCGATTCGACGTAGGCGAAATATGTAGTAAGCGCAGTGTTTCTACATGCTACCATGCTAAGTTTATATAGAGCATATGCAAATCTATTTAACTTGTTGCATACCTTTTCAACATGATCCTTCCAGTCAAATTTTGAATCCAAAATTATACCCAAGAATGTCACATTATTAGCCGTCCTGAGAGTTTGTCCGTTAAAAGTAATGTCAATAGCGTGATCCTTAAAATTATTAAAATTAATGAGGTTGGTCTTAGATAAATTAACTCTAAGATTATTATTATGCAACCAGTTTGTCATTAACGACAAACTCTCTAGTATATCTGCTTCGTGTTGCCGTATAGAGGCATCGGGATCCGATGCTACCACTATAGATATATCGTCTGCAAATAGTACAATTTCATGTTTAGTTACAGGAGCAATGTCGTTAACATATAGTAGAAATAGCAAAGGCGATATGACGCTACCTTGTGGAACGCCATATATATTTCGTTTGAATTTCGATCTTACTGTCACTGTATTATTTTTACCATCCAGATATTCAATTTCGACACATTGGTACCTGTCTCTTAAATATGAACGAAACCAGTCAGATGCGGGTCCTCTCACCCCGCAGCTTTCCAGTTTTCTGAATAAAATCTCATGATCAACCAAGTCGAAAGCGGAGGACATATCAAGAAACAGTACAGTAGTTTTCATTTTATTATTTACGTTATGTAGAACGCTGTTAACTAGGTGAAAAACCGCGTGTACCGTGTTTTTATTTTTTTGGAAGCCATATTGATTTTCCTGGATAATGTTGTGCTGTGTCAAAAATGATATAAGCTTTTCATTCATGACCTTTTCAAATATTTTAGCAAATATCGATGTCAGTGTAATCGGCCTATAGTTCGCTACTTCTAATGCGTCTCCCTTTTTATGCAACGGTTTTATTATGGAATATTTTAACTTATCTGGAAAAGTTCCTGTTTCTAATGAAAGGTTAATGAGGTACGTTAGTATCCGCAACAATTTATTGTTACAAGCTTTTATAACTTTTGTGTTTATAGAGTCGTAACCTTCCGATTTCAAATTTTTTAAGGACATTATAATTCTATGTATGTTTTCTTCGTCTACTGGTGTTATGAAGATCGAGTTACTCGAGTGATTGTGATTGCAACTATATGTCAATTTATTAATCATATTGTTTGTTAAGTCAGTTTTGTCGGTGAAATAATCAATAAGCTTATTGGCAATGTCAGATGGTTTCAATATGTCCATTCCATTATATGTCAATTTGTTTATATGTTTTCTTGAGTTAAATTGTCCCATTTCATTCCTTATTACTGTCCATGTCGCCCTTACTGTATTTTGACTGTTTAAAATGTATTTTCTATTCGACAGTTTCTTTGCCTGGATTATGCATTTTTTTAATAATTTGTTATAAATTAAATATTTCTTACGGTCATTTGTAGTTTTACTTGAATAATATTTAAATCGTAGAGTTCTATTCCTTTTGCAACTTTTAGCAAGTCCCCTAGATGTCCATTTTAATTGTTGCGATTGTTTTATTTTTTTTTTGATCTTTGGAAAGCAGAGATCATAAAGGAGCCGAAAAATGTCATAGAAACTATCAAATGCAACATTTAAATCCCTATAATTATATGTATCTGAGAATGAAATCATTTCTAAATAACGCTTAAATCTTTCAACATTTTCCGTGGTGTAAGATCTTTTAAATATAAAATACTCCTTTAAAATAGGTTTTAAAAGGGTAATCTCATATTTGAGTACTTGAGCGGTGTTGTGGTCAGAAAGACCGAGCGGGATCGTCATACCATGCCCATCTCTTATGTTACTTATTATTAGATCCAAGCAGGAGTTTAGTCGAGTCGGTACATCTATACTTTTTTAAAATGTCTTTTAATCGTGTTGTGTACTGATTTGCTTCCAACATGTTTAAATTAAAATCGCCTACAAGAATAATGTTTTTCTTGCTGAATTTGAAGAAAAATTTATGAAGCAATAAGTCAACTTTTTCTAAAAAGTACTCTATGTGCCTTTTTATTTTTGAGGGTATCCTGTATATACAGACAATTATTGTATTACTTGGAGCTACGTTTACAGCACAGAATTCAAAGTGAAACATCATAATGAGTTCATCAAAATAGTTGATGTTTTTATATTCTATACCTTTTTTTATTAAAATACAGGCTCCCCCTCTTTTATTATCCCTAGAGTAATTACTTGCTAGTTCGAAACCGTTAAGGTGTATATTTTTAGTATCTGTACTTTTAACGAACGTTTCTGTAAAACACAATACGTCCGGGTCTGTCTGATTTTTTAATTTCAATTCTTGTAGTGTCAATTGTATTAAGTCTTTTTTTGATATTAAGCTATGGATGTTTTGGTGGAACACAGTAAAAGTGTAACTAAGTTTCGGATCGAAAAAAAACGTTCTGAGCGTCCTGTACCTGATCTAACTGCAAAAGTACCACCTTTTCTTTTGGTTGTTTGGGGATTTCGGGGGTCGTTCCTTTAGACATTTTGTGGAAATAAAATGGTATAGTACCTTTTTTTAAGTTATGCGATGTATTTGCACCAGATTTCCTAACTGCTGGTCTATTAATATGGTTTTTTAAGCTGCTGGGCAATAAATATTGATTTTTATATTCGATTTGGTCGATGCACAGATTCACCCTGCAACATAGATAACCAATGTAGGTGTTCTTTTGAGGATTATACGAATTCATATCAACAACAGTACAATTCACAAAATGCTTCGTCCATAAATGTAAATTATAATTCAGTGTCCTAACATTGAAGGTAGCGTTAAAGTTTAACGGTAACACATAAGTAATATTTTTACAAATTTTATTAAGAATTATACAGATGTTCGAATGTAAAATGTGAAAATTGCTATCATTGCTGCCAAAGCCCAAAATCACAATGTCATTTAAAGTGATAGATTCTACAATATTATTAAAGTAATTTAATATCTCAGTACTTGTGGCACCGGATAGTATATGCGCCATGGGTATGTATTTGTCATTCCATTTTCCTTGACGTGATGTGACTAAAGCAGCCGCTAAACCTCTTAATTGTTCATCTCCTAAAATATGAATTTTTCTGAGATTTGTCGGGGTTGTGAGGTCGCTAGCGCCATCTGTTGGTGGTTTTATGAGGTTCTCATTTGATTTATCTAGTTTGTTCAGTTTTGGTGTACTCTTTACGGGTGAGTCAATCTTCGGTATTTCCGGCAAAGAAAGTTTACTTCGTAAGAGATCACCTGACTGTGAAATATTGAGATTTGTCCTCGAATCATTTTTGATATGCTTACCGAGTGAAACTTTTTTAGGCGTGGAACTACAAATATGTGATAATTGTTTTATTTTTAATTCACAAGTCGCCAATTTGTTGGCTATATTTTTATTTTCTGTTAATAGGTTGTCTATCTCATTGTCAGCGATTTCGAGTTTTTCCTTTAATATGCGGTTTTGTTCTTTGAGTTCGTCCATTTGGTCACTGTTATTAAATCGTAATTCGATGAGGCTTCTGTTGAGTGTAGTTGATGGTGTCGATGTTAATGATGAGTACTCGTCCCTCTCCGATAGCTCCTCAAACGAGTTATTCGTGTTAACATTTATCTTAAGCTTGGTGCGTTGAGTGACGAAGTCCTTCGCTTGTTCGAGTGCGCGAGGTATGGTTTTATTCGAAGATTGTGCGAGTGAAGTGCATGGTAGGCAATTATAGGCTTTTTTACTTTCCTTTGTCATTATTCTATATCGTGCGAATGAAACTTCTGTACAATCCAAGTGATAATATTTATTACATACCGAGCATGTCAATAACTGTTTGTTTGTTATTTGTTGCTTACATTTATTGCAGATCTGCGCCATCTTACAGTTTATAGGAGAAACATAGAATGTTTAAATAGATTTGCTATGTGCCACGTGCTGTCAACTATTGATGTGTGTTGTTAAGTTCTATGCGTATTTGGTAGATATCAGTAGAAGTCGTCTTGCGCATAAACTGATATCGCTGCGTAGCTATGGTCGTTTTTTACCTTGCTGTTCTTTTTTTTTACTTTGTATAATTTTATTTTTAAGAACAAATTAAAATACACAACAAAAAGACTTTTGAAAAGTTGGGGTTTGAACTCGGAATCTTGCGGTTTGAGTCGGCATATAATTCAGTTGGACCAAATGATCATTTTACGTACTGACGAAATTGACATAGATAAGGCCAATGCAATATATTTTTTTAAGAATCTTTTGTGTGAATGAAGGTCGTTGCACTTTTAGTCAGCTGTTACTCGTTTTGATTTCCAACGGTTCCAATATTGCACTTTTACACTTATGTTTTGTTAATAGCACCGTTTTTTTTTAAGGATCATGTTAGAATTTCCACTCTTGCGTAACACTGTTTTGTTTATTTGTTGATTTTTAACACAATAATTTGTTTTTGATCACTTTCATAGTATCTATTGTGTATGTACTTTTTGTTGATGTTTATGTTCACTGATTGATTTGCAAACACTATCACTTGGACTTTGTGGCAAAACAAACTTATTTAACAGATTTCTACAGTAAAACAGAAACTTTAAAAATTTATAATTATTGATAAACACGGATACGATCTGATCGTGTGGAGGTGGCGCCCTCTCCACACCAATAGTCCACTTTTCAACAAATATTCACCCAATATGCACATGTGCTCAGCGTGACAGGTTGTGAGCCCATCGCCGGTCTCCGCCAGTCGCCATTTACGACACCCAAGGGAAAAAAACCTTAACTAGGTACTTATTTGTTATTACAGCAAGCACATCTTTGCTTAAACGGGGTGCTCCAGATTCTGTTAAAACTTATAAGTACCCTTTAGACACAACAAACATTTTTCATTTTTTTAAGGGAAGAGGGAAACTTCCCCCTGTAGTTTTATTCTTTCACCGCCACGCGACACGGTTCAAAAGTCTACATTTTAAAATCATTTAACCTGTACATTATTTTTAAACTTGGATTTTCATTCCGGGGATACATTATTCGATACTCATATTCCTGACGGTAAATATTTAAGAGTACAGAAAACATAACAAAGTAAAAAAGTCGTAAGAGGGAATGGAAGTTCACACAGAAGTTATCACAGTGTAATAATAATGTGAGTCGTTACCAAAGAATTGGTTTCCGTTATGCCGCGGTATAGGTACTCTTATCTGAATAACGAAATGGCTTTTATAGATGTAAAAAGTTACCTTTACAACATGTGAACATGTTCTCAAGTTTTTAAAGTTTACTGTACCCTGTCGTAATTTTATGAATAAGGTTATAACTTTGTCATTTTATGTACCTACTCACGACTGAGTAGTGGTGGTGAGCTCATCGTTGCTCTATGCAGTCGGATGTATGTGCAGTTTTTAGTCCGTTAGTCGCATTTACGACACCTAAGCGAAGAGTTGGCAGTATTTTATAAATTAGCCGTCACCACATAGCTGGAATATTTATTTGACAGATATTGTGTAACTTAGTTGTTACTCCTTTAGAACCTTTTCAGTAGGTACTTCATAAACAAGTAACAAGAAACCAAGGCAAAACCTTTAAAAGAGCACTAATTCCAACGACAGTGTTTATAATTGTTCCCTGTTGACTGTAAATACTAAGAACAAATTAAACTTTCGCGTGCCGTTATAAACTAAATATATATACGCTACTTATTAAAGTACACGCATACTTTTATACTATGGTCGTCCCACTGCATGACAGAAACATCCCTTCTCTCTTTCCACTCTTCACGATTAAGGGGGTTTACGCCATTCGGTTTCCCATACAAACTTCCAAGTCGAAAATTTCAAAAACCAATTAGCCAATTTTGATGGAACTTTCCATGCTGAAGTAAAACACAGGGATCTAAATTGTTTGTTGAAACATTTAAAAAAAATGTTTATTTAACTGAGTTATTGCGATTTTTAACTTTCTATAGTGGACTTTAAATCGCAATAACTCAGCTAGAAAAACCTTTGTTAAAAATGTTTTCAACAAACTATTTAGATCCCTGTGTTTTGCTTCAGCATGCAAAGTTTCATCAAAATTGTCTCATTGGTTTTTAAACATTTCGACTTGGAAGTTTGTATGGAAAACCGAAATGCGTAAACCCTCTTAGGGGCTCTTGATGTCCAGTAATTTCAGTATGAGTCAAGCTCGTCCTGTCATCTTCTTCTGGGTCGGCCGCGAAGTCTCCTGGCATGTCGACATGCGTATGCCTTTGTTAATTTATTTATACATTGGATCACCGACATAAGTAAAAGCATTTTAATTACATATTCTTATAATTAAGGTTGCTTTTAGAACTGCTCTTACAGTTTAGGGGTGATCACAGTATGCATCTAAAATCAACAAAAAAAATATTAACTAAGATTAATTAACCTATTAAAACTATAAAAAAAAACAAAACAGATATCTACTACTACTGTTTAAAATCAATTAAAGTATGGGTGTAGGTAGTACTTTGCCTACCAAAAAAAACACGGGTCGGTAAAATAAAAGTGTCATGTCGCTTTCGCATTCGGTTTTCGGTAAAAAAGGTCTGTTTACGGTTTGCTGATTTGGTTCCCATGGTTGGGACAGCCCAGACCTGATGATATGGTGTAAAAAAACCGCGATTATGGTGCGCGCATAGTAATCCTGGCGTTCGGATTCGCGTTCGCGTTGATTGACTTTCTTCGATTCGGGTCGGCACATGGCAGCGTGCATTAGTTGTGAATCAACAAGAAATCGCATAATATCTTGTCAATCTCCTTGTAAACAGCCATCGGAGGCTTTTGTGTGTATATTTAGACGGACTAGCGCTGACGGCAGCGTATATGTCGAAAATCCGTCGCGTTTTGGCACGCGTCATTGTCACGCCGCGGAAGGTGCTGCTGGCTAGTGGTTAAGAGGCTATTCGGGAGGCCTAGGACTAAGTGTGCACGGATCCGTGATACGGACGTGTGTGTGGGCGATTGGATCAGCCTCCAGAGAACTGCAGGCGGGGCATACCACCGAGGCCGGCGTCACATCACGGCAGCTGGGCTGCGACCCATCCTGTTCCTTTCACCTTCCTCTTACCTAGAGATGGGTAGTGTTAATAATACGGTTAATATCATTTGGCTAATAATGGATTAAAAGCAGTTAATAGCCATTAATAGCCGATTTCGGATGGTAACCCTACTATTAATGTTACAGTAATGATTAAAAATTTCCCTTCATGGTTTTCAGTCTTAGGACTGTCAGGCTAGTTTCTTTTTATTATCGTCGTTCTTAGTTAGTCAATACAAATACAATAAAGTAATTTAAAATTAACCTGGCCCATTTAGAAATTTTTAATCAGCTTTGTACGATTTTGTTTTTTCTAATTGTCAATCATTTGCGACGATTTTTAGGTAAGTTTCATATTTTTTTGCGTTTTTAATTTTTTCTTAAATTTTATTACTTACTAAAAAATAATAATAAAATATATTTTTCCTTCTAATTACTGCTAGATTCACTAGAATCATCATTATTAAATGTGACATTTGATCGGACTGTAATGAGTCCGTCAAATTCTTATCCTGTGTATTTAGTTGTTCATGTTCTGTTCATCACTGTCTCAGGTTATTTGTTCAATTTTTAAGTTTGGAGAGCAAGGATCCAAAAAAAATCAAAAATTGCAGGGTTCAATCAATCAAATTGTATGAAACTATTAATAGCGGGTTTATTAGCCAATGGATGGCTAATAATGGCTATTAATGGATTATAATCGCTAATTATCCAAACAATCTGGTTATTAACTGATTGTCGACCTCCTTGGTCGAGTGGTTTATACACCGGTTTTCATGGTGTCGCCATCTCTGAGGTCCCGGGTTCGATCCCCAGTTGGGTCAATTTAGAAATTATTGTTTTTCTAAATTGTCTCGGGTCTGGGTGTTTTCTATGTATAATAAGTATGTATTTAAGTATTTTAAGTATGTTTATCCGTTGTCTAGAAACTCGTTAAATGGTTACCATTTAACGAGTTTCTTCGAAGCTTCTCTTGGGCTAGATAATTGGTGTGAGTGTAGGAAAGATTTATTTATTATTATTTATTTATTATTTATTAACCCATCTCTATTCTTACCCCATCCTATCCTAGGGTTGCAAGGCGGGCTAAACATCGGACTAGTAGGTAAGTCCATAGAATTTAAGTTAGGTTAAGATTTAACGCTGCGAATCGCAGCTATAGCTTCAAGCAACCCATGATCGGTGATCTGGTGGTCCATGGTTTGTCTGAATCAACTACTACCTACTCGCAATTTGAAGTGCATCATTGCATAGAAAGATTTTTAGAAACTTAAAAAGCTCTGTAAAGAAAAAAGTTAGCATTAATGGTCTAAATATTTTGTTTGTAAAGACTGGAGTCGTATCGTCCGAAAAAAGTACCTACTCTTAGTAAAAGTGAGAAAGGTTATTTATATAAATGAGAGACCGACTGTGGTAATGCTTCTTCGAGTGTTCGCTTTCAGATACTGTCGCAAATTGAGTCCACGTTCAAGGCAAGTAGATAATATTGGAGCACAAAGCGGCCTACATCCACTTTGGTTTGCTTTTTCCTTTCAAAAGCGTTTTGTGGAGTCACAAAAGTCTGATACAAAATTAATAAAAGGAATGAATACAAAAGGCACGCTCAGATATTAATTTTTATATTTTTTACATCAATTTGTCGGAGTACAAGCAATAGTGTCCGTCGGATGAAATGCGGTCACTGTGAACTGTGAATGCTTGGCTCATTAAATGAATAAATCGCGTTACCGACCCTGTGAAAACCTCTTTACACGTTGTTTTATGTACTCCCTCAATGAAGATTCTCGTTAAGAAAATAGCATGATTTACATGACATTATTGAAATTGAAAAGATTTTCTTACATTTCCTTGTAATTAACATGTACTTAATACTTATAATATAAACAAACTAAATGCCATAGTAGTAAAAAGTAATAATGTTTGCACAGATTTAATAGACAGGAATAGAGTAAGAATTGTGATGTCGAGAGAGCCCTACAAATGGTGCTTAATAGTAAGTTAATAAAATGTTTTATGAAAACATTTTTTGGTTAATAGCATGCGTAACAGCTAACAGCTTTTAAAATCCCAAAAGTTTGTAAAGCCTATAAACACCATTTAAAAAATTTTGTTGAGTTGAAAAAAGATAATTTCCAACCCACGAGGAATGTCACGGATCGTGTATGTTAAATGGGAATTTTCGTAGCAGGGGCGGACAAATGGTCAGGTCACGTGATAAATGATCACGTAACGCCTACTAAGCGAACGTTGCGAAAGCTTTAGGTACCAGCTTCGGGTAAGAATTGTTTTCTAGCATAGCACTGTTACAGAGCCACAATACAGGATTTGAACTTTTCAACCATTATTTTGTAAGTCCATTTAAGATGTGCGTCATAAAATTCATATCCTTTTTTTACTGTGATAAATTTTTAGGCTTATTACGATATGCGCACAAAAGGTATATAATTAATTTTCTACAATACTTTTGAGGAATAGATAGATAGATAGATAGATAGATAGATAGATAGATAGATAATACTTTTATTGTAACATAATAACACAAACATTTAGACATAAAAGAGCAAAAATACAAAGTTACAATTTGGCGGTCCTATCGCTTAAAAGCGATTTCTGCCAGATAACCAATCGGATGGAGAGAACTTATAAACTCTATGATCGGAGGTGCAAATATTTAAAACATAGTTAAGAACACAATAAAAAGCAAAACTAAGAAAATAATTAAAATAAAATATTAATTATATTATAACATTTATTATAAAACTATAAAATAATTAAATATTAATAATATACATATTTACATATACATACTTAAACATAATAGTCTCAGCTAAGAAATAGGAGACAAAGACAGCTATGTAGCAGGATAGGGTTAAAGGGAAAGGTAGAAATTTTTCACGAGTTCCTTGAATGCGTGAATAGTTTGAGCACGCCTGATCGCAACTGGAAGCGAGTTCCAGAGACGAACAGCTTCAACAGTGAAGGAACAATCGTAAAAGGTGGTGTTGTGAAGAGGGGTTCTAAGGCTAAGATTTTCTGATGACCGTAATGAGCGCGAGTTCGAACAATAAAGAAAACTGAAACGCTCCTTTAGATAGGAAGGATAGGTGGGATTAAACAATATGTTATATAGAAGCGAGAGGATGTGAGTATTCCGGTACTCAGAAACATGATCATACTTGCGCAAGCCAAATATGAATCGAATACAAAGATTTTGAAGGCGCTCAAGTTTATTTAGCTGGTCCTCCGAGAGATCAAGATAGCAGGCGTCAGCATAGTCTAAAACGGGAAGAAGCAGCGAATGCGCTAGCGCAATTTTAGTGGCAGTGGGTAAAAAGTTACGCAATCTTCTTAAAGAAGCCGAGGACGCGTAAAGCTTGCAGCTGCGGCCCCCAACTCAAGCAACTATCAACAATAACACCCAAGTTAGCAACTGATTTGCTAAAAGGGATATCCACTCCATCAAATATAACTTCGGGGAGGGTTTCCCAGTTTACCTTGGAAAGCAACCTGGAGCTGCCGACCATAATAGCCTGTGTTTTGCTTGGGTTGACTTTGAGTCCGTAGGCTCGGCTCCAATCAACAATTTGTTTTAAATTAACGTTGGTAGTTTCTATAGCTTCGGCGAGATTATTAAGTGGTGCCTGGCAATAAATTTGTAAATCGTCTGCATATAGGTGGTAGGAAGAAGAAAGGTTTTCAGAAATAGAAGTGATAAATATAGCGAAGAGGAGAGGAGATAAAACGCCACCCTGCGGGACACCAGCCGTCGAGTCACACCACGTAGAGAATTTCTCTTCAAGGCGAACCCGCTGCCTGCCTCCGTGCAGGTAGCTGTGAAACAATTACCGTTGGAGATATGTTAAGTGAGCGCATTAAAGATAAAAGTATGTCGAAGTCGACTGTATTGAAAGCAGCAAAGTTAGCAAAGTAAGGTGACCGTTTTCCATGCCGAGGCGGATGTCGTCAGTGATCTTGACTAAAGTAGTCACAGTGCTATGGCCAGGACGGAAACCGGATTGGAGTGGGTTTAGAAGATTATGATGGGACAGGAACTTACTGATTTGATTATGGACAAGACGCTCGAGGACTTTGGATAGGAAAGGGAGAATGGAAATAAGTCGATATTCAGCAAAGGATTTAGGATTACGTTTTTTAGGCAAAGGAATTATTTGAGCGTCTTTCCATGAGGATAGGAATACAGCATTAGAAATGGAGCTGTTAAAAATAAAAGTAAGGACTGGAAGGATGATATCTAGGATCGGTACTAACATATTACGGCTAATGCCGTCCCCACCTACCGCATTAGAAGTAATTGACAGCAAGCTCTTTTTAACATCACAATCCGATAATTGGTCAAATGCAAAGGGAGAAAGATTAGGGATTGATACAGTAGACAGTTTGTCTAATGTAGTCGCTTTATCAGCATCATTGATACATGATGAAGAAGAGAAATGGAGATTTAGTGAGTCAATATTAATATTGGGTGAAATAGAGTTTTGGAATATCATGGGTTTTAAATAAACATCTTTATAAGATACGTTGTTATAGCTTAAACTTCATTACTAAAGGTAAATCAGTAGTTTTGTTACTGCCAAAACTACACCGTATGCCGTAGGTCATTTTTATCTGGAAATTCCCTCGCCTACCATGATGCAATATCTTCGGCGGGAGCATATTTACGCAGCTAAAGTAAACAACGTACAGGTAAGTTCATCCAAAAAGTTTCAGTCACGTCTATCTGTGTATTCAGGCCGTCGGAACTCGAAAACTTGGCAACGGGTCGGGCTCCAATCCGAAGTGTGGCCTTTTTAAGCTAAATCGTTTTTAAAAAGGTTCCCAGTTTCCTACGCAATATCACTTAAACTCACGACGGATATTATAAAACACATTTAAGAGAATCAACACCAAACGTATACGTACGATTGTTTTACCTACACATTAAAGAGCAATAGCACCATTATTGCATACTTCCTTGTCGTAATTTGCTCAAGGCAATTGTTATTTCACCAGCTTAGAGTGTCTAAACATCAGACATAATTTTGTTGACACTCAATCCTCTATTCAGAAACAACGTTTTAAATATATAGCTCAAAACCTCAGACACCCCCAACTTATTTTACTTATAAACTAGCGACTCGCCTGCGTCTTCGTCAGCGTGGACCCCGTACCCCGTTTAAAAAAAAAAAACTTAACACAAACATTGTCCTGATAATTACGAACACAACAAAAAAAGAATTAGCCAAATGGGTACAGTCGTTCTGAAGTGATGTGCGTACAACATATCGGAAATTGATTTTTATTAATATAGACTAGCGGCCCGCCCGCGTGAACACCGTGTATTCCTTGACGAATTTCCAAATAAATTATTTTAACCAAAAGAAGAATGGGCTTTTTTGTATGAAACCCGTCCCACCAAATAGTGTATTTTGTTGTAAGGACAGCAAATATGAACGAGCAAATGAATGAATGAAAAAAAAAGAAAAAAAAAGGGAAAATTAAAAATGAGGATGTATGGTTAAATTCAAGAAAAAACCTTGACTTCATTTTTTTATTATCGTTATTAATGTTTGTGTTATTATGTTATAATAAAAGTATTATCTATCTATATATCTAATAACATTTATTATGTTAATTTTCTTCTTCTCAATAACTTTTTTCTCCAACACCTGACAGATTTGCAGTCATACAATAAAATGCTTCACTTTTCAAGTATTTTTATTTGATCCATAGATGTAAGTGTTACAAGGGGCGGGGACGTTTTGCCCACTCTTCTTTTTGCTGTCAATTACAAACAACCAAAAAAGAATTACCGAATTAGGTGCTGCCCTTCTGAAGTGACGGGCATACTATAATATTCGTGATGGGAATTGATTTATTTAATACCAGCGGATCCTCGCGGTTTTACCCGCGTGATACCGTGGGAATATCGGGATAAAATATAGCCTATGTCACTTGGAGGAATGTAGCTTTCTAATGATCAAAATAGTTTCTTAATCGGTCCAGTAGTTTCGGAGTCTATTCAATTCAAACAAACACACAAATCTTTCCTCTTTATAATATTAGTTTATATAGATTTTCGCGGACTACCTAAAAATATATTTTGCTTTTTTTTCTAACAAATAAGAAACTTTATTGTAACAAAGCGCGATCTAAGCCTGCGAGTGCAAGCAATGATGGAGTCGCGATTGCATTCAAATTGTGAGTGCAACATTGCTAAGAAGACGATCGCGTTAAGTAAATTAACGAAGCGACGTAGTCAAAAATTTTTTTTTAAATAAATTAATTGTCGCTTATTCTTTTATTAGTCTAGCTACTCTCAATTCTGAACATACTGATTTCAGGCAATTGCGCGAACCATTGATACAAAAGAAAAATGAGGACGAAAGTACTAGGTATAGTGCCCAAATCCAAACAAAAATGTCTAGATCCTTTTATAACTGAAGTTATAAAACAAAGTAACTGGTTGGAACATGCCTTTTTTATTCAAATCAATGTCATGCAAGACAAAGTCTTACATAAGAATTATTGTGACCCAAATCGTCATCCACCTAATACGCGATTATAGGAAATAGGAATCGAATCCTCTACAAGGTCGTAACTATTCGTCGTACAGTCCAATTTCCCCATCAGTATTTTCATAGGACATGTTCGGAGTGCGCAGGGATTACGCCGCATAATCCCTATCATCCTTGACTCACAATGAACGTACGATTGCTACTTTACAGGATTGTGGATTCACCCTTTATTATCAACCGTAACCTATTTGAACTATATATTTTGGTACACATATTGTAATGGAAAGTGTACTTCTATGATAGGGAGGACTTTTTCCAATTTGTATTCGATGCTGTAATAGAAAGGGAGAAAAGAATTACCGTTATGAGTTTCTTACCGGTTTTTCTCATTACAAGTTCTCCCGCTCTATAAACGCACCATCTCACAAGTCAAAGATTGCGATGGCAAAAATTCAGGAGTTGCGATTCGAACTGATTGAACATCCGCCGTATTCTCCAAATCTGGCATCCAGCGACTTCTTCCTGTTTCCCAGACTAAAAACTTGGCTCGGTGGAGACTTAGGAACCGATGATGTAGTGACATTCATAAGTGCCCAATTATTGTAGATTAAACTGAATAAATGCTATTGATTAATTTTTTTTATTTTAGCGTTTTATTAACGCTTAAATATAAGTAACAAAAAGTAAGTAAAAAAACCATTAATCTATAAACGCAGCATCATCTTAACCGAATGTTCAAATATTTGTAAAAATATTTCTTTCGGATCTCAGAGGTGAAAACTTCTAAGATTTGATGAAGCAATGTTGACTAAAAACATAAGCATCAAGCACTGATAAATTTCGACGGTTGAAAGCCAGACCTCGGTAGCCAAGTGGTTAAGGCAGCCGCCCGGAATGCGGAAGGTGCGTGGTTCGATTCCCGCCTGAGGTTGTCGTCTTTTTAAATTTATCCGTGCGGTGACGGAGAAAGAATACCAATCGCCGCCCCTCTCTCCGTCCGGTGGGTGTCGTAAGAAGCGACTAACGGACTCTTTCAAGCGATGATCTGCTCCACTGGTGGTAGGGCTTGACCCGTCTGGTTGGTGACCACCGTACGCATGGTGTAAAACCCGTCAAGTGACTGCTTGTCGGTCGCGTTTCGGGATCAGCCAGCGTATAACCAGAGCTCGAGAGGATGATGCTGCGATGTATTTGGTCTGTGGAGGCTTCCGTCAAACCAGTGCCAGGAGGACTTCGTTAACCTGCCGACCAGGGAGACCCGTAGAAACGGTTGTCCCGCTGGCCGCCCGTGGCACAGTACAGGGGCCCAAGCGAGCCTAACCAGCTCGTGAGGCTGCCTCACCATGCCACGCATAATCTCGGGGTGGTCCGTCGTGCCGGTTGGTGACCGGAAGGTGGGGTCCATTCCCGGGGGGGTTCGGGGGCCCTTCCGTTCGGCAGGTTGATAATACTCGTCTGTGGGCAAATTCCTGGGGAAACAGGCCACCACACTTTGACCATTCGCATCGCGGCATCATTTTCTCGATTCACGCCTCTCTCTTTCCACTCCTAAAATGACAGCGCCTAACAACAAAACTGGTTCTACAGCGGTGCACACCCCCACCACAACCTTACCGTTTGAGGTGGAGTTCGCTAACATCCGCGGACTCCATGCAAACCTTAATGCCGTCCACCACCATCTTGAGACGGCACGGCCAGCAATGTTGTTCCTGACGGAGACGCAAATAATCCGCCCAGCTGACACCACCTACCTGAACTATCCCGGCTTTGTGCTTGAAGAATCCTTTAAAGCCAAAGCCGGAGTTTGCTTATTCGTTCGGGCGGATGTTTGCTGTCGCCGTCTGCGCTGTCTGGAGGACCCTTCCTTCTCCCTCCTAGTGGTACACGTCGACTTAGGCTCTCATTGCCGTGTCTACGTCTGCGTCTACCGATCCCATAACGGCGACATGGAGACAACTCGACTAATTGAACATCTTAGTCGGGTAGCAGATAATGCGCAGGAGCGGTTTCCATCGGCGGAACTGGTGTTTTTGGGGGACTTCAACGCCCACCATGAGTTGTGGTTAGGGTCCTCCAAAACAGACCATGCTGGTAGAACTGCCCACGCATTCGCTCTCACGCATGACCTGACGCAACTGGTGAACCAGCCCACCAGGATCCCAGACATAGTTGGCCATGCGCCCTCCTTACTCGACCTTCTGCTGACGAGTCGCCCAGCTGGATACCGGGTGGAGATTCGAGCTCCTTTAGGTTCCTCGGATCACTGCTTGATATCCAGCACAGTGCCCTTGGCATCGCGCCCGCCAACAGCGGTTTCGAAACGCCAGATTTGGCACTACGCGTCGGCAGACTGGGACGGGATGCGGGAGTATTTTGCATCCGTCCCTTGGAGGCAGCGCTGCTTTAGTGGGAAGGACCCGACCGCTAGCGCCACTGCCGTTGCTGATGAGATAGTATTAGGAATGGAATACTATATTCCACACTCCTATGTCATCAGCAAAGGCAGACGCAACCGCTGGTTCAATCGCGAGTGTGCCAGCGCTGTTGAGAGCAAACAGACGGCATACCGCGCTTGGATCACAGGTAAAGCTCATGGGGATCCCGAAACTAGCTCGCTAAAAGCAGCCTATAATAATGCCACCAAGTCGTGTAAGAGGGCCTACATTAGAGCGGATGCCCAGCGCGTTGCACGAGTAGGCCAAGAACTCCTGACGCATCCTGCGGGCAGCCGTAGCTACTGGCGTCTGGCCAAAGCCGTGCAATCCAACTTCTGCCAACCCTCGCTGCCACCACTGAGATGTCTTGACGGAACTTTAGCTCACAAGCCGCAGGAAAAGGTCGATTTTCTGGCCAAACTCTTTGCGGCTAACTCCCGGATCGATGACTGTGATGCACAGCCACCCTCAATTCCTCACTGTGGCCACACAATGTCTGATATTAAAATCAGGCAGTGTGATGTCCGTGCGGAAATGCAGTCAATCGATGTGCGGAAAGCTAACGGTCCTGATGGCATCCCAGCAATAGTCCTGAAAATGTGTGCAGCGGAGTTGTCCCCTGTGTTAACGCGTCTGTACCGTCTCTCGCTATCTTCGGGTTGTGTGCCTGAATCTTGGAGAGAAGCTAATGTGCAACCGATCCCTAAAAAAGGAGATCGGTCAGATCCGACTAATTACCGCTCTATAGCCGTAACTTCAGTGTTGTGTAAGATCCTAGAACGAATATTGAACAAACAGCTTATTCGATACCTAGAAGATCACTCCCTAATTCACGATCGTCAATATGGGTTTCGGCCAAAACGGTCAACGGGTGATCTTCTAGCGTACGTCACACATCTCTGGGGTGAGGCTATTGACAAGCGTGGCGAGTCACTGGCAGTTAGCCTTGACATAGCCAAGGCTTTTGATCGGGTCTGGCACAAAGCTCTTCTCTCCAAGCTCCCGGCATACGGTTTGCCCGCTCAGTTCTGTACCTGGATTGCCAGCTTCCTGCATGAGCGTAGAATCCGTATCCTTTCGGATGGATGCGCTTCGCGGTTCATGTCAGTGAACACTGGTGTTCCTCAAGGCTCCGTTCTATCCCCCACGGTGTTCTTTCTGCATATCAATGACATGCTTCCTCTTGGAAACATTCATTGCTATGCAGATGATAGCACAGTGCATGGGGGTTATAACGGGCACCCAACGGCTGGGCGGGTGGACACCGAAATGAAGCGAGCAAATCTTGTCATTGAGCTCGATCGGATGTTGGACCTGATTTCTAAATGGGGCTCCGATAATCTGGTGGAGTTCAATGCCAAGAAAACACAGGTGTGCGCGTTCACAGCGAAAAAGTCGCCATTCCTTCCCCTTCCCTCTCTTCAGGGTACATATCTAGGCCTGCAGAGCAGTATTAACATGCTCGGTATGGATATCCGCTGCGATCTGAACCAAAAGGACTACATCGAAACCGTGATTAAAAATGCCTCACGTAAACTCGGTGTCCTGAACAAGGTGCGGCGATTCTTCACGCCTGATGAGTTGTGTCTATTATACAAGACACTTGCGTGGAGTATTGCTCTCACCTTTGGGACGGCTCCGCAAAGTACCTTCTCGATGCCTTGGACAGATTGCAGCGCCGCGCTGTGCGCATTATCGGCAATGCAGAGGTCACTAAAACTCTCGAGCCTTTGCAATTGCGTAGAGATATTGCGTCACTCAGCGTCTTTTACCGTTTATACCATGGCGAGTGCTCTGAAAAACTCTTTGACCTCATCCCTCCTTCTCCCTTCCTCCATAGGAGTACGCGTGCTGCTCTGCGGAGTCACCAATTTACAGTCTCTAACATTCCATCTCGCACAAAGAAATTTGGTGACTCGTTTCTTTGCCGCACTTCCAAAAGATGGAATAGTCTACCAGCACACGTATTCCCTCCTACCTATGACATAGGGTCCTTCAAACGAGGCGTGAAGAAGCACTTTGTGGGCCGGCAGAGTGAGGATGACTGATGCTACGTCTCTTACGCTGCACCAGTTGTCCTCGCGCCTGGACCTCATTTCCACTTAACATCAGGTGGAGTGGGGTCATTTGCCGGGCTTAGTATAAAAAAAAAATGCTACTGAATTACTTAAAGCACAACTTGACCTTCGCTTATTTCATGTGTAACCACAGAACACAAGAAAGTATTTTCTGTTGTGCGTTAAACCTTGTTTAAATATATCTATCTATCTGTCTAACCAATCTATATTTACCCACTGCTTAGTATAATATGGAATTGGCAAAAAAATAATTTTCAATCTGGCGCTGAGTGTCAAAACCAATGTTACGCGAAAGTTTTCTAAAATAAGAATTAAATTCTCTAGCAGACAATAAAGGCACTTCCTTTACTTGTTAAATAAAAATAAAAAAACATTTCGTGAAATACTTTATTAATCTGAAGATACTAATTGAATTACGTAAAGTTAACAAACCTGAAAATGGAAAAAGGTTTATTAATAGGGTTAATTTAATGAAGGGGATACGCCGCTGCTTTGTTGAAAACAACTATTGTCCGAGCTGGCGCAGGAAAGGGAATGATATTTACATTTACATAACCACGGCCATGAATAAACAGGGCTCTATCCCTGTATTCAGCAATTTCTGTAAACTAACAATTTCTAATTCAACAAGACTAGCCTTGGATAGGCTTAAATTTTCATTTAAGTTGATTTAAAATACAAATATTTTCATTTTGATTTTAATCGATTGATTAGAAATAAACACAGCACATTCGTTGTTTTGCACAGTAAGCTGAAACCAGTTGTGTAATCTATTATTATTTAGAAGAAAGTTGGCTTATTCGTACTGCTGCTGCTTAAATCGTACCTCCGCAGTTTGTTGTACCCTTGTACCCTACTTTATAATAGGGTATGAACTTACGACGAGTATCAGGATCGTAGCAAATGGAAAGCTTTAGGGGAATGATATTTACCTACATTGTGTGTGCAGTAACCTAGGCTGTGTTTAACTTTGTCAGCTGTACTTTTTAGCCTCTAGAACCCCAAGCGGTCGCATGAGACCGCACTGACAGTTCGCGCCATTCCGTCAAACCCCAAGCGGTCGCAGAGACCGCTCTCTCCCACTTGACTTTGTACCGTGTTTTCATAAACTTATAGACTACTTTAGTACGAACAAGGTCGATTATTTCGGTTCTGTGGTACATTTTATGCATCGTGATCGCAAAATATCGCATAGTCTGTGCTCGATTCTGTCATTTTCGACGTTGACAGTTGCGCCAATTTCTGTGTCGGAGTGAATTAGTCGCTGAGTTTTGTGTGCTATTTTTATTGGATTCATCTAATGTAAGTACTGTTTCTTATTAGAAAATGATTATTGAGACTATAATGATCGTATTTAGATAATAAGTTGTAAGAAATACATCGTTATTACTACTAGATAAGGCGTCTAAAGTCAGTTAGCATGTTACCGATTTCCGAGTGATTTAAGACAAATAAACTTATGAATACTATAAGACAAATAAATTGTTGCAATCATCACTTTATTTTGATACCTGATGGATACGAAATATATCAGTTAGTATATTGTTGTTTACAGAACGACAAAATATGATTAGATTTTAAAGTAATATTTTTTTTTGCAAAAGGCGGAAGTTTAAACGTCATCCGCAATTTCAACAAAATTATGGCGCACCTGCTATCATTATTATTTACATTTAAATTCCAACACTGAGGGGTTAAACAATATGTACTTTGTTAGAAATTTTTATTAATATTAATTAATCTGAACGAAAATAATTTAAACTATAACAACATGCATTACGGTACAAATTATCATAAACATTACTTACAAATTGATATTATATTACAGGATTTGATATCTGATGTTTCATATAACACAATTGACGTGGCAACCTTTAATTAGGCAACACTTAAGTGTCGTCACAGACATATTTAATATCTAATTAACGGGGTAGCAAATGGCTTTCATCTCGTTGAATCCAATGATTATCATTGTACGTGAGTTCTCTTCAACCTTCGGCGTCATCGCTACTTACCATCAGGAATAACCAAGACAAGCGCTTAATTCCCTCTGTGCATCACAAATGAAATTTAACACACAGGTAGGTTATACTGAGTAATATAAATATTGCACATATGGTGAACACACATATAATGTTACTAAAATCCCACTACTGGGCACAGGCCTCCCACGTGGAAAATAGCACGTGGGGATATTGGGCCATAACCCACCACGCTGGCCCAATGCGGGTTGGTGGGTTTTAACGACTGTCATCTTACGACAACAACCGGGACCAACGGCTTAACGTGCCTTCCGAAGCACGGAGGAGCTCGAGATGTTTTTAATTTGGTCACCCATCCAGCGACCTGGCATTGCGAAAGTGGCTTAGCGAGCAAGATCGCAAGCCGAGCGCGCTAGCCGCTGCGCCATCGAGCTCCTAATCCTCCTAATGTTGGTTAGGGTTGGTAAAATACAAAATTAAAAATTAATCTAATTAAAATTTATTGACGCCCACACCAATTATATAGACCAAGATGAGTATTCTTTTGAAACTCGTTAACGTGGTAAGATAACGGATAAATATACATAGAAATAAATAAAACACCCAGACAAATGAGCTAACTTTCTGAGTAAAGTGCCACTTTTTCATCGGGAGAGCTACACAGCTTTGGTGAAATCATCCGGACATCTTAGCAGGACATCTTAGATGTCATCTTAGACTTTCAGGCTATACATAAGCGCTATGTGTATGTTATACCAACAGTATGTAAGCGAAACAATCAAGAGGCTTCAAGCGGACGAAGTCGCGGGAAGTCCGCTAGTCTATAAAGCAATAAAGTTACAAATGAAATAGCATGCTATTTCTATTGAACATCTCTTATTCTCTTTTGTTACTGTTGCAGTGGTCACCGGCCGGAATATTAAAGCGTTTTTGGTTTTACATAAATGGAATATTCACAAGCTGTACCTAGCTGATTTTTCACTCCACTGTCAGAGACGGTAATTCAATTCGACCTCAACATCGTGCCTCCAGGGTGCTAGAGATGTAAATATTCACATGTTTGTAGCGTTTATAGCGAATTATTAAGACTTGAATGAAATGATAGGTATCTCTGGCATTGTATTGCATCATCTTAGCCTAATAAGCGAAAGTAAGCTCTTTATCAAAATTTAAAAAGGTTTTAGCCTAAAACCGCTTATCCGTCATACAAGCTTAGAGCATTCAACCAACCATACAAGTGATTCTCAGTTATTTGTGCAAATATCTAGTGTGACTCGGAATTTGAATTTTTCTTGAGAGAGATTTACGAGGTAACCACTCAAAATGGTCTTTCTTTTAAAAACAGTAAAAATCCGAGTAACGCTAGATATTTGCACAAATAATTGAGAGTAATTTGTTTACAAACCTTTTTATCGAATTTGGCACTAGTAGTAATTCTTAGTGGGACCTGCAGGACCACGAGATTATTTTCTATGGTATAGGTATAACTATCACTCTCGGGCACTTTATAAATAATACTGTTTGGGATTACATTATATTATTGATCTAATAATAGCCTTTGAGACAAGGGTAGCAGTAGCTCTGGTTACGACTTAGTAAAATTTAATATTCTACGCCATCAAATAACAGACACAAGACTTGTGCGGTACCCATCTTAATTTAATTGATAAAGCTTTCCGTTGTTGTTTCTTATCTCCATATCCGATCTTAGTATGGCCTATAGTCTCCTTCTGGTTTGTACACTTCGCCCAATTGGGATCTTTTGTAAAATCCTTTTACGTTTCCATCAGACAAAATGACTGCCTTAAGCTTGGTAATGTCTTTAAGGGCGTCAAGAGATTTATTCAGTCATAGAATAATTTGGAGTTTGATTTATACTTTCAGTTACATAGGGTGGCTAGATTATGAGCGGCATTTTGACATAACACTTAAGCACAGTAACAGAACTGTGCATATGTGTTATGTTTAAATTATACAATATAGGTATACAATGCCAAAAAAGAGTATAATGTCATTTAATATGGAATATAAGTAACAGAGTTTTATTGTTTTCAAAACCTAGATCAAGAGATTTCTTGAATTAAAAAGATACAAAGTTACCACTCCAAGATAGCTTCAAACATGTTCTTTACTAAAGTACGCCGTTAAAATTAGCTTACTGATACGTAATAGTTGTTTAAAACATTATTCTGAGTTTTTTTGGAAAGTTTAAAATAAATAGCTTTTTAGAGTTTCGCGCGATACCGAAAGCCCTAACGGCTCAAGGTTTTGAGCTATAATGATAACGTTTTAAAAAGTTTCTCGGTCTTCACATTGTTTGTTAGGATAGTGTGTTATTTAATATCTTAAGTTCATATATACTATATATTAAGCTGCTTGTTTTTCATAATCTACATTGATAACAATCAATTGCCGACATTCTTGTATGCGTATCACTTCAGAACGGCTGCACCTATTTGGGTAATTCTTTTTTTGTTGTGTTGTGTGCCGCTAGTAAAGTAAATAAAATAAATACTGCGATCGCACAATCCACGGAATTGTCGTATCAACAGGAATGACACTAATGCAATGTCCGATGCTATAGTGTATTTAGGCAACTGGTAAATGTGTAATCAGCAAGTTGCTCCCGCGACAGCACTTAGAGATAATGTGCGGTTAACCAAACTAGGCATAGTAGGTATGTCCTATAATCCATTCCATTGTATTGTGGACTATTATTAGCTTGAGCCAAGTCGTATTCGTAGTATCCAAATGCGATGAGATAATGGATAAGTGTAATATGTAAATGTCTCCGGGTCCAGGTCAGTTACTGTAAACAGTAATTTTGCAACTGGGGGTTTCTTGTTGGGAAAAACTAATGCGAGTGTGGAGCTTCCCCTGCCTCCCCTTAGTCGATGCAAAACCTACTCACCTGACCTTTATACCCACAAAACAGAAGAAGTGCTTATGCCCTACATCTTGCCAACCAGAACCTTTCAGCTACCCTATCGGCTAAAAATATGAATATGGACATGGGCTTCATTTGACATTTGAAGCCCATTTTATGCCCATTAAGGACAAAATATGGGCTTCAAATGTCATATCCATATTATTTAGCCGATAGACCCGCTGGTCAAGAAGAATTTTATAGTCGCTGCCTCGAAAAAAAGAAGTTGTGTAAATTAATAAGTAGGTATGATTTTGTTAAATATTCTATAATGGGAATTTTAACTTTTAACGTTCTTACCGATAGTAAGTAACGATAAAGGCTGAACATGAAAAAACAATCTTATATCTAACTGTCGAATCAAACAATGCCACTAATTGTTTAATGACTTCCTGAACAGGTAATCGCACCTTGGCTGGGGCAGTAGGCCAAGTCTTTGTCGTGGCACAAATAGCCATTAATTACGAGTCTTTTTAAACATCTATCTTTCTCTTTAATAATTTTCTTATTCATAAAAGTAAAAGTAACATTACTAATTTTCAGACTTAGCGCTTAAATCCATCTGACATGATTGTATTTATCCATTATTAGGTTGGAGCGCATTAACTCAGAATGCTTCATTCTTCAATTTTTAAACCTTATAAAAAGAGCAAATATTTAAATATGGATACATTTCAATAAAGTAACTTCCAGTTTAACGCGAGCTTCCTGAGACTAGTTGATTTTTTTTCTTGTAAACATTTTATAACGTTTTACGTTATGAATATTAATTGAATAACTAAATCCTTGCGATGCATGACTTGGATGTATGCGTATAAATATAATCTTGTTTTTTGATAAAGTTAAGTATCTATGTAATCCTACTAATATTATAATCGCGAAAGTTTGTGATATGGATGGATGTTTGTTACTATTTCACGTAAAAACTAATGAATGGATTTGAATGGAATTCGGCATACAGATAGTATATAACCGTGAAACCGCGAGTGGCCGCTAGAAAGTACATGTTTACTTAGATGGGTATAAAGTAATCGATTTATGTATCATTAGTATTTTATAATGTATTATTCCGCAGACTTTCCTTTCAATACCACAGCTAGGTTGACTAGAAAATATAATCTCTTTTGGAGTTAAGCTTACCTTTGTATATTGTCGGATACTTATAGGTTTGTGTATCGTTTTTTTTGTTTTGTGCGATAAATTATTATTACTTATTTTATAAAAAAATATTTTTTTGTCCTGCTCCTTGCTTCCTTGATATCAAGGAAGCAAGCAAAAATCTCAATTCACCTTTTTTAACTATGTAAGGCGACCCCGGCTTATATGGATCTCTCCCCTGTCCTTCCCACGGCAAGGAATAACTTCATCCACCTTTACTGTTAAAACGTGGTCTGCAAAAGTTTTTTGGAGACAGTTAACTAATAAAAACACTTTAAAACTTTTGCGTCGCTTTATAAATAAAATGTTTAACGAGGTTTAACGTAAATTTCTAATTTAGCACTTTCCTAGGAAACTCGCGTAACCCTTTGCCATCGGTCTTAATGATTAAATCTATTAAGTATTAACATAGATAACGAGCTACTGTCACTAACACAAAATATAGATCATGGTTATTTGATTTTTTTTTGCATGGGCCAGTATATGCACAATATACGGTATACGGGGTAAACCCAAAGCAACCTATCTCATCGTCCGTCATAAGAGAGAGAGAGAGTTCACGTCAGGCGACTTAGCAGCGCGATTGTCGCACGATTTCATACAAATGACAGCCGCGCGGCTGTGCTTTAGTATGGAATCGCGCGACAGTCGCGCTGCTAAGTCGCCTGATGTGAAAGCACTCTAACGCAGAGCGGCGGCGTGATGTACAGCAGACTGAATTCGATCATGTCGAACCATCGTCGAAGAGCTCCGTGTGATATCCTATCCGCATTTAACAAGTCAATATCCATCAGTTGTAGCAATTAGTTGATTTCAATAGTGAAAGCCTTAGCCATCTGTCTTAGTTATTAAGACTAACAGAGCCATAACAAGCTACTGTTACTAACACAAATAAATGATGGTTGACGATATTTTATTTGTTGCTCTTCAATCTTACCGGAGCTGTGTCGGGTAGCGGCTCATTAAAAGAATACTACCACCACTACTCTTCCCTTGGGTGTCGTGAAAGGCGACTAACGGACTAAGGGTGGATTCGACCAAACTGGAACAAGACTTACTCCGAGATTAGTCTATACTACTTAATTCGGCGTTTAATCTAGGTTTAAGACCTGAGTCCAGTTTGGTCGAATCCACCCTAAAGACTGCACATACATCCAACAGCATAGAGCGGCGATGGGCTCACAACCTATCACGCTGAGCACATATGCAGTTGTAACTTAGTGAAACGTGGACTATGGCAGTGGACTGCTTCTGCGGTCCCCATTGCCTGTCTCTGTCTAACCCTTTGGGGATAATAGTTGTGAATCTTTTATGTATGTCAACTTCGGACTGCTGTACGTGACGCCACTATGCGTTATGACGCGTTATAACGCATAGCGGCGTCACATACAACAGTCCGGAGTTCGACGCTCGAACTGACGAACAGCTCCGAGTTGTATTTACGCCAGTGCTTTCAATCTTGAAAGCCTTAGCTAAGTGATTAGGTACTAACATTGATAACAAGCCATTACAATCACAAATTAATCATGGGTGTCTGACTTTTTTTTGTTGTAGTTCGGTAGGGATATCTTACAGTCATAACGCGTAGCGGCGTCACGTACAACAGTTTGAAGTTGATAATGTCGAACAGCTCAGTGTTGTATTTGCGCCGGTGCGAGATGCATACCCAAGTAACACAGAAAGCTGTATATTTAATCACTTGTGGTCATACATGTTGCTTACAGAGTATTAAAACCGTTATTATAATTCACTGGTGATCCTTAAGCTGAATATTAGTACACAAGGAGCTATATTCTGAATAAGAACTTAAAAATGGTAGATATTCTTCACCCTTAAACAGCAAGATGCGTTTATTTGGTATATAACCTACGCTTTTATTGAGCCGTTTTAAATTTTCAAGCCTACTTACTGAATAAGGGCAATTTAGTAGTGGCAAATATGTCATATGCTGTATAATGGAGTAAATGTGTACCTCTAAATGCTGCCTTCTAAAGGGAGTACATGTGTACTGTAACACAGATATATGATATATAAAGGAGTACATTTCGTATGTTGTTCAGTAAATGGTGTAAAATTTCCCTGTTTATCCGTATCTATACTGCTATTATTTACGACTGAATAGTGGCTGTTTACAAGTTCATCTGAACCCTCTTATTACTCTTGAAGAGCACTTCGAGTATTTTATAACGTATATTGCTTAATAGAGGTTCACATCAGTTGATTTAATCTGGTGATGACTGAATAAGTATATCCCCGTGAATCTTGTCACGGATCAATTCATTTACGTTACAAGTCCCATATATGGATCAGTCTATATTATGCGGATCCTTAAAAGTGAATTTTATCACACATTTTATCGATGCTAGTTCGAACGAATATTCAGCCAGTAATCAGTGTATTGCCGTATATGGATTCACATGTAAGACTTTATTACGGCTAAGTTTGAATAAGCAGACATATGTGCCCCATTACGCGGGCTACGGCAGTAATGTTGAAGTATAACGCTTCACATCGCTCTTTAATTTCACCACCATTTTTTATTCTGTATAACCTTTAATATCTACACTGGTATACATAATTTTATTTATTTAACACGAACTTAGTAAAGTAAGGAATTACAAATAAATATTTTTAATGTGATTATTGGTGACAGACTAGAATAATGACACAATCAATCAATTTTTACCCGAAATGTTTTTGATTAAATGTGTTTATTTTAGTATAATTTGTAGTAAAAACTTATTTATGCACTGGCGCTTGAAAATTTTCTTAGAAATATATGTATACTCTAACAGTAATTTTGAATTCCCACTAGCTTTCACGTAAAATAATGAAGTTATTAACAAAAGGAACATATACCGATATCATACAATCATTTTAAAAACTTGTCTTCTCTCACTGTCGTAAATATGAATCATCTGTCATTAAAAGTATTAATAGACGTTCTTACAGAGCAAATCGTGAACCTTTAACTTAATAACTATAAACATAAAAGCGTACATAGACGACAATTGTCTAAATAAAGGGTAACTAGTGTTTCCTTAATTTGCTAGTATTTTGCCTTGTTACCACCTGTTACACCTTATACTGCGATTATAACGTTACTATAATGATATTATTCAGCAATTGCGAACTAAAGCTGAATAATTTGTGCCCATTTAAGCAGTGTAGTGGCTGAATAGCATGCTACTCTGCTTTTATTCAGTAATTTTATTCAGCGCTAAGTATACAATAATCCATTATTCATCT
Organism: Scoparia ambigualis; assembly: GCA_963921215.1. NCBI lineage: Eukaryota > Metazoa > Arthropoda > Insecta > Lepidoptera > Crambidae > Scoparia > Scoparia ambigualis. Next base: position 19,887,069 of record OY992505.1, read on the forward strand.
AGTATTCAGCCTATGTGTGTTACTTGGGTATGGTCTCGGTGCGGCCGAGATCATGGTTGTCTGATGATTTTTATTTGTTGCTCTTCGGTGGGACAGTAATACATTAACCAATCTTACCGTCATAATACGAAATTGATGATGTCGAACAGCTCCGAGTTGTATTTGCGCCGGTTCTTTCAATGGTGAAAGTCTTTGCCATTTGATTCAGTATTAACATAGATAACCAGCTACTGTTACTAACACAATTAAATAATGGTTGACGATAACTTTTTTTTGTTGCTCTTCAATCTTACCGTCATAACGCAGAGCGGCGTGACGTAAAGCAGTCCGAAGTTGATCATGTCGAACAGCTCCGAGTTGTATTTGCGCCGGTGCGAGATGCATATGGTCTCAGTGCGGCCGTCGGCTAAATTGTTCTTGATCGTCTCCACCCAGATGAACTTGGGCGCACTGTAAGCGGCGCTCGTGACCCAGACCCCGAATATCACCAGCTGTGGACAGAGAAAAATAAAAAAATATTAAATTAAGATAAAGAATCTATAATTTTTAACAACAAAAATTTACAGGAAGATATTGCTTGTTACTATTAACCTTTCAACTGCGGCCGTGCACTGATCAATGATTAGAATTTCAATTGTGTCTTTGGCGTCGCGTTATATATAAACCGCTTGTTTTGTACCGAGTCTTTATGTTAATTAATATGTGTAAATAAAAATATGTACTATTAACCCTTTAAATGCCCATTTCAAGACACAATTGAAATTTAATTGTTTGTTACGCGACGTCGCGTGAACGGGCAACCAACGTGTTAAAAAGAGTACCTTAAACCGACGAAATATATTGTAACATAAATAAAGAAAAATAACTGTTACTGGATCATAGCCATGGAAAGCTGTGGTATGCCTACACCCCAGGAAGCAAGCGTAGGTAATGTATGCACGCATGTACTGTTAATATCGCTTGCTGCCGGTACTTTATACAAAAATGACGTAAATTTAATGTGACGAATTTACTTGTGACTAATTTACAATAACCCTTCACCTGTGACGAACTTACATCTATGTTTTAATGCATGTGGCAAATTCACTTTCGATGTATGGAGTGTACTGATTGTGACGAACTTATACTTTGTGGCAAATGTACAATAACCCTTATTATTTGGCTTAAACAAATATTTTGGTGTTCAAAATTTAGTTTACATGAAGTTTTTGGTAATACAGTCGCTGAGTTCCTCGCTGGCTTCCAAAGCACAGTGAACATTGAAATATTTGAATTCGGTTACCCATCCGGAGATTGTGGAAATATAAAATGTTACAAAAGAAAAGGGTTTCATCAATAGGTACTAAAAGATTGAGATAGTAATTTTTTCAAGGTCTGACTGCTGCTGTTAAAAATACATTCATGACTATTATCCCCAAAAAGGTTAGTCAGAAACCTGGCCAAAAACATGGCCACAATCCACGTCATAAAAGTGATAACTATTGTGACGTTTCACAACACAATTATTGTATTTGTGTGTTAAGTGAAAATATTCAGAAAAATATGTATTCCTTTTTCATAAAGTAAATAACAAAATAAAGGTAGGACAAAAACAGAGAACGACCCATTTAGAAAGTGTACATAATAAATGTATTTGCAAGAGCCTCAGGGCCCAAAATTAAAATATTCCCAGCTTGGTAGGTACGCCATTATTTTTATCGGTATTATACATTATACATTATTATCGGTATCGGCATTAAAGTGATCAAAAACAAGTCCAACTAATAAGAAGTGTTTATTTTTTATATTACGCGTACCAACAAACATACATCCATACGTACACTTTCGACTAATATCCTCTAATTTAAGCCTACATACGAACTGAGCGGCTAGCCGCATTACGGACACCCGTCCGGCCGGCCGCGATTAAAAATATGTACAAAAACGCAGTTTTCATACGCTCTGTGATGCGGCTATCGACTATCCTGTGGCCAGCCGGGCAGCCGCAGTGCGGCTAACCGGACAGTGAGCACCAGGCCCAAAGGTTAGCCAGGGACTGGGCAATGAGGACTGCAAAATCAGTCCTCTACCCATTGAGGTAAAATAAACTAGATAAGACACCGCGAAGCAAGGAAATTTGTGCGCAACTAAGGTGCAGCCGCAAGGTCCACAATCGCTTGAATCACTCGCAATCACTGAGGCGTTTGCAGCCCATGGGCTGCAGCTTAGTGCGCACATACTTGCTTGGCGGTGTCTTCTCTAGTTTATTGTACCTCAATGCCTCTGCCATAGTCCACGTATATCAAATAACAACTACACAATGTGCTCAGCGTGATATATGGTGAGCCCATCGCTGCTCTATGCTATTAGATGTATGTGACGACCTCCGTGATCGAGTGGTTAGCACGCCGGGTCTGGCGTCGCGCCATCTCTGAGGTCCCGGATTCAATTCCCGGTCGGGTCAATTTAGAGAAAAACTTTTTTTCTAAATTGATTTCAAATCTGGGTGTTTTTTTCTCTATGTTTATGATTATTATTTCGTTATCTTACCATATTAACGAGTTTCAAGAGAATACTTAACTTGGTCTAGATAATTGGCGTGAGTGTAAACAAATTTAATTTTTATGTGTAGAATAGCGTCCTTTAGTCGGCTTTTACGACACCAAGTGGAAGAGATGGGTTAGTAGTATCTTTCAATGAGTAGCTACCAAACAGCTCTATGTAACCAGTACCATGAATTTGCACTGCAAATGTCTAACCGCTCGGCCACGACCTTTGGTATGGCGATTTGTGCCGCGAATTACGTTTTCTCTGTTCTTTGCATTCTTTCTATGTAAACTGTTGGTGACTCCGCAGTTTTACGCGCAATGAACTAGATAATTGCTTGATTTGTCGCAAGACTGTCATCTATTAAGCCAAGCTTAAGGGATCTTCACTTTAACGGTCTCACTCTACATTGCTTTGTTTACGTCACACAAACGTCATTTTGATTTTGTGAAAAAGGGACAAAACAATATTTAACTAAATAATGCTTAAGGCAGTTGTCCTACCAACGGCGAGTAAACATGAACGTCAGTATTGAGGAGCCACCCCTAATTTTTAAAGGAAAATCATACCATCAATTAGTAGTATAAAAATAATTTTGTAAGACAAATTCTGGAATTTGTAGTATAATACTTTCTAAGGTACATCAATATAAAGCTGGCTCCTCAATCCATAGGGTATGGATTGAGGAGCCACCCTAGAACTCGGAAAGTAATGAAGTTACATTTTTGAAAATTTAGTATGTTTTAGTAGGTATTTTGTAAGTTATCTACAAAAAATTTCAGAGCAGTACTGCCGAAATAAAATAAAATACAATAGTTTTGTTGTGGCTCCTCAGCCCGTTTACAAAAGCGTGAATTCCTATGAAATTGATCCACATATTAATATATTCGAACTAATGGACAATTAGTAGTATGTATGCTTGAATTTGTAGTAAAGAAATAAAATAGCAACATTAAGTAAATTAGCTAGAAAACACATTTCATCTGGCTCCTTAATCCAGACGCTTGCATTTAAATAATTGACTGTATCTACCTTACTATAGAAGATAATCAAAAACTTTATATGCCAATATTTAGTAGAAATGTCTACTAAATATCTATGTACAAAATAACATTGTTCAATTTGGTCAAAGGAAGTTATGATGATTTTTCGATATTCCAAACAATTCACTATATAGGGTGACCATATCGATACTGGCAAAGAGAATAAAAATATGGTTAAGTACCCGTATTAAGGTATTTATTTAAATAATAAAATGTTATGCGTACATTAACTTAAAGCAAATGAGACACTAACCCGCATTGGGCCAGTGTGGGAAGGCCTGTTCCCAGCAGTGGGACGTGTAAGGTTGTTGATGATACTCATGGGGTATTTCCGACTGCTGATACAATTGATTATTAAAATGAATACCTACAACTCTTCATACTCTAGTTTTTGAACACGACCAGAAATGCAATTTGCAATTTTTTGAGGATTGGCTCAATAATCTTTGATGCCTGTGCCGTAAAATATTACAAAATAACAGATGTGGTAGATAGGAAATGACGTAAACAAGTCTAACATTGATTCCTTTTTAAACCATTTTGAACACAACGGTTAAGTAATTCAATTATTGTAACAGAACGCATACTCGTACACTGATAATGTAGCTTGAGGCGCAAACAGTAAGTTTATTTGTGTATTAATTAGAACTAGGCAATTAGGACAGCAAAAGCAGTCCTCTACCATAGTCCATTTTTCACCAAATAGCGACTGCTCATGTGTCAAGTGTGTGCAGCAACTTGGTAGGAGCCATCTGACGCAGCTCACGACATCTAGGGGTGATACCGTCGTTTCCAAGCCGGAGATTCTGGCTGAGATCGAAGACTTTTATGGCCGATTGTACGCCTCGCAAGTTTCGTGTCCGGGATCCAGTAATGAGGATGTTAGAGCCACATTAACCCGCCACTACACCGAAGATCTCCCAGAGATCAGCCTAGACGAAATCGAAGTGGCTCTGAGACAGTTAAAAAATGGAAAAGCCCCAGGGGAAGACGGAATCACGTCGGAACTCCTAAAGGCAGGTAGTTCACCAGTCCTGAGGGAGGTCCAACGCGTTTTTCAATCCGTCCTGGACCATGGGAGAACTCCAAAGGCATGGAGCAAGAGTGTGGTTATCATGTTTTTCAAGAAGGGCAATAAAGCTTTATTGAAAAACTACAGACCGATTTCACTCTTGAGCCATGTCTACAAACTGTTTTCCAGAGTTATTTCGAACCGTCTTGCGCGAAGACTTGATGAGTTCCAAACCCCAGAGCAGGCTGGGTTTCGCAGAGGATTTGGCACCATAGACCACATTCACACAATGCGACAGATTATACAGAAGTCCGAAGAGTATAATCAGCCATTGTGCCTAGCGTTTGTGGACTATGAGAAAGCCTTTGACTCTGTTGAAACCTGGGCTGTTCTGCAATCTCTGCAGCGATGCCAGGTTGATTGGCGATACATCGAAGTGTTGAGATGCCTATACGATGATGCCACTATGTCTGTCCAAGTCCAGAACCAGCAGTCTAAACCTATCCAGCTGCGCCGCGGAGTAAGACAAGGAGATGTCATATCTCCCAAATTGTTTACGAGCGCGCTGGAAGATCTGTTTAAGACGCTGAGTTGGAATGGAATGGGCATTAACATCAATGGCGAGTATATCTCACACTTGCGATTTGCTGACGATATCGTCATATTGGCAGAATCGTTGCAGGATTTACAGCAGATGCTGAACAGTCTTGCTGATTCCTCACGACGGATTGGGCTGGGCATGAACTTAGATAAAACAAAGATCATGATTAATGATCGTATTACCCCAGAGCCAATCACCGTTGCCGGAATGCCTCTCGAAGTTGTGCAGGAGTATGTCTACCTCGGGCAGACGCTGCGGTTAGGTAGACACAACTTCGAGAGAGAGCTAAACCGGAGAATACAGCTGGGCTGGGCTGCGTTTGGGAAACTTCGTCAAGTCTTCTCGTCCTCCATCCCTCAATGTCTGAAAACGAAAGTTTTCAACCAGTGTGTCCTACCTGTTATGACCTATGCTGCTGAAACGTGGACGCTGACAGTGGGGCTGGTCCACAAGCTGAAAGTCGCTCAGCGCGCTATGGAGAGAGCTATGCTCGGAATTTCCTTGAGAGATCGAATCCGGAATGATATTATTCGTCAGAAAACTAAGGTGTTCGACATAGCTCAAAGGATTAGCAAACTGAAGTGGCATTGGGCCGGCCATGTTTGCCGAAGAACCGACAACCGTTGGAGCAAACGGATACTGGAGTGGAGACCGCGTTTAGGCAAGCGTAGTGTAGGACGCCCTCCGGCGAGATGGAGCGACGATCTACGGAATGTAGCTGGCAAAAACTGGATGAGAAGAGCCGAAGACCGGGCTCAGTGGCGCGTCTTGGGAGAGACCTACGTCCAGCAGTGGACTGATATAGGTTGATGATGATGATGATGATGTGTCAAGTGTAAGTTATAATTTATTTAATTACTTTTATAAGAATCAATAGTAAAATGTATCGATTAGACTTCTTTTATTAATAAGGTTCGGCTCAAAAGTTCTTGATGCCAATGCTGTAAAGTATTACAAAATGGCAGATGTGGTAGATAGGACGTAATGAAAGTTTTACTTTAATCCTTTTATAAAGTTTTTTAACATAATTTAATAGGTACGAAGTATCTTTTAGATATTTGTTTACATTAATTAGGCTGTAATTTTATTCAAACAATGTATTTTATTTCTCAGATTCAGATCTTTTATCTCTCTCATCAGAAATAGGATCTGATAAAAGTTTAACGTTATAAACTCTTAAGAAATTACATTACTGAATAAAAGAAACATGATGTGATTACAACAGTCCAGTGTAATTTAGCTTTTAAAAATGCAAAGCTATGTATTTATCCAATATCATCGATAAGTATTAGCAATTGTTAAGTTACAAATTGAACAATTGTCGAAAAGAAAGAAAAAAAATTTTGTGGTAAAATTATTTAAACAATATTTATAACATTATATTTGTTAAGTTCATAATTATATATATTTTGTTAAAAATTCAATGTAAAGAACAATTTGTCCTGTTTTCATTCATATAACATGGTCACCCCTAGTGAATTGTATGGGATATCGAATAATCATTATAACTTCCTTTGACCAAATTGAACAATGTTATTTTGTACATAGATATTTAGTAGAAATTTCTACTAAATATTGGCATATAAAGCTTTTGATTATCTTCTATAGTTAGGTAGATACAGTCAATAATTTAAATGCAAGCGTCTGGATTGAGGAGCCAGATGAAATGTGTTTTTTTAGCTAATTTACTTAATCTTGCTATTTTACTTCTATACTACAAATTTAAGCATACATACTACTAATTGCCCATTAGTTCGAATATATTAATATGTGGATCAATTTCATAGGAATTCACGCTTTTGTATACGGGCTGAGGAGCCACAACAAAACTATTGTATTTTATTTAATTTTGGCAGTACCGCACTGAAAGTTTTTGTACATAACCTACAAAATACCTACTAAAATATACTAAATTTTCAAAAATGTAACTTCATTACTTTCCGAGTTCTAGGGTGGCTCCTCAATCCATACTGTATGGATTGAGGAGCCAGCTTTATATTGATGTACCTTAGAAAGTATTATACTACAAATTCCAGAATTTGTTCTACAAAATTATTTTTTATACTACTAATTGATGGTATGATTTTCCTTTAAAAATTAGGGGTGGCTCCTCAATCCTGACGTTCATGAGTAAACGACTAACAATCGGCTATTTTCTCGCTCAAGAAACGTACAATAGATATACACTGCCGGCGAAGAATCGCTCCACTACTTCGTCGCTGAGCGACAAGAACTATCAAAAATAATTCTCGCTTAGCGATCAGAATTCACGCCGAGAGACCATCCAGCGGCAGCGGTCATTTCCTGCCAAGAGGACTGCTATGCGATTCTCTAAGCAACCCAGACGCTGCGCGCATGGCTGTGATCTGCTGTCTCTTTCTAATTCTATGAATATGAAAGAGACAGAGTCAATTCTCAGCGCTGCGGCAGCCGCTGCTACCAAGGCTTTAACATAGAAAATCGCACTGCTGTACACTCGGCTCGGCCGCCGCGAGCGAGATCGCCCGTCTCACTCGTACAGACCGGAACCGCTTACCATTTATGGGGTTTTTGATAGGGTAATTCATAGACTTGTTTTCACTAACCCTATCAATACGGTAAGCATTTCGTCGACTTACTGCATAGAAAGGGTTACCAAATTGATACAGTTAATTAGGGTAAGCACTAATCGTATCCAAAAACCCTATTGAGGCTAACCCTATAAAAAGGGTTTTAACGTGCACAAGCAATTCAAGCTTCTAAGCGCAACGCATTAGACGTATTGTTGTATATCGTTTACGTGTGTTGCTTTCAACAGAGGCTCCCCGCGGCGAGCGTGCTGCAAAATATCGCTGCGTGCAATCGCGCGCGGTGCATGCAGCTTGTTAGTTTTTTACAAGCTTTTATTTAACTTGCAATGTATGTAGGTATGCATGTCTTTTGTTCGGGTGGAATTTTGCAACTCAATTTTGATCCACTTCCCGGTTACTGATTGAGCTGAATTTTTGCATACATGTGTAAATCGCGTGACAATGCAATATTATGATGACAGGGTGCTGATCTGATGATGGAGTTGGAAGGTGGCCAGGATATAGGAACTTAGCAATGAAACAACACAACCTCATCGAGTATGGGCTCGTTTGAATCGTATTGAGGAGTAGTTTTAGTAGTTTAGTCTTTCAATGGTAACCAGGGTCTAATGATGGAGCTGGAAGGTGGTCATAGGAACTCTGTAATGAAACGACGCAACCCCATCGAGTTTCGGCTTGTTTCATTCGTCTTGACGAGTAGGTACTTTGTTTTTAGATGGTTACCAGGGCATGATCTGATGATGGAACTGAAAGGTGGTCCTAGGAACTCAGTAAAGAAACGACGCAACCCCATCGAGTATGAGCTCGTTTGATTCGTCTTGACGAGTACTTTGGTGCTAGATGGCAACCAGGGTCTGATGATGGAGCTGGAAGGTGGCCATGTGCATAGGAACTCAGTAATTAAGCGACATAACCGCGTCCAGTTCAATTCGTCTTAGGTAATGGGTAGACCGTTTTTGATGAGTGGTGAACTGGTGGTTTGGTGGACTTGGAGTAACCTTACTCAACGTTTATTATAAGACGGAATAAGTACTAGCCTAATCTGGATTTAACTAGTCTAAGCGTAAGTTCGGATTGAGACAGGTGTAGGCCATTTTTATTAATGAGACGGCTAGAGTTTAATATAAATGTCTATTAGGTATGTACTACTATGTACCGACTCACGATATGGGATTATTGTGACGTAGACAAATATGGTTAATTATCGTTAAAGGTTGCAATGTTGATACCTAATATAATGATATTTTTCTGTTCAGGTTTAAATTATTATTTTCAAATTTTTAGTTATTTTTAATAACAAAAACATAGTAAAAGCTTGTTTTTAAAAAAAAATATTATATATAACTACCACCACTCACCAGTCTCACCTTCACCACCCATCAAAAACGGCGGTTGTGTCGCTTATTTACTGAGTTCCTATGGCTTGTTGTTGAATCTGAAGTGAAGTTGAATCTTTTATATGGTTGTGATAGGTTAGAAAAATGCACCGCTTTCGAGATATTCGCTATTTTATAAAAACCTTAAATTTTTTTGTGTTAGGTTAGCGATTGTCACGCTTTGGACGTGTTAGTGGTTAGAAATTAAAGACAATCGCGATGAATTTTAAAGTTATTTTTTTTAATTAGACAACCGAAGTCTAGATCCATATACAAATTAGAATATTATTATTATTCTTTCCCCAAAAAGAAGTTTAATTTTTTTTGTATATACATCGGTTACCGCTCTGGTCCCTGCGGGGTGTTACAGGCCGGCCAAAATTTCGTTAGATTTTAGCTACTACGACGCACGGTTTTCGAGATATTCGCGTTTTATAAAAGTTACCTTATTTTTTTATAAGTGTCGGCTCCATAAATAAAAATAAACTGAAATTTTTGTGTTTTTTTACATTTATTTTAAACTTTTTCTTGGAATTTTTCTATCTCTTTTTGAAAGAAATGTTTTTCGTCAGTCTGTGAATAAAAAAAATTGTGTATTTTTTAGGCACCCCGTTTGCGACACCCGGACCTAAAAATTAGAATATTTTTTTGATTTTTTTTTTCCTTTAAAAACTTCAAAAAAAAATTGATTAGTACATCAGATACCGCTCAGGTTCCTGCGAGCTTCTACAGGGGGAACAAAATTTCGTTACATTTCAGTTACGACGCACCGTTTTCGAGATATTTGCGATTTTATAAAAAGTTGCCTTTTAATCATTTTGTGATTGGTTAGAAAGAAACGCAGTGTAGCGATTGTCTTGAATTTTGAGTTTATTTTTTTATAAGACATTGGAAATCTAGCTTCATACAAAAATTAAATTGTTTTTTCTTAAGTTTAAATTGTTTTTTTATAAGTATCCATCGGATACCGCTCAGGTTTTTGCGGGACGTTACTGGGTGGCCAAAATTTCGTTACGATTTTAGCTACGGCGCACCGGTTTCGAGATATTCGCTTTTTTATAAAAGTTTAAGTGTTGGATCCATATTAAAATCAACTATTTCTCCATATTAAAAAAAAACAATTTTTTCATAATTTTTTTGGAAATTTATCTATCTCTTTTTGCCAATGCAATGTTTTTCAACAGTTTGTGAAAAAAAAATTTGATTGTATTTTTTATGCATTCCGTTTATGAAACCGGGACCGCATTTTGACTTTTTTCGCTAACTTCACTTAATTGTAAGTAGTTAAACACGTTACTAAATGGTTTTTTTCGCCTCATCGTTTTTATACAGGGCGTCCCACGGATATGCCACATGGAGGGAAAGTACCTTGAAAATTGTAGATCGAACATTAACTGAAAGAAGACATTATTTGAATTTAAAAAAAAAAAAAAGTTTCATTCATAGATATTTAAATAATTACACGGTTGAACCGGGAATCGAACCCGTTACATGAAAAAAATAATCACCTTGTAGCTTTATCATACCGATCGAAAGGCTTCATCAAAAGGATTATTTTTTGCTAAATAACATAGTGTAACAAATAAAAGGAAGACCATGAATTTTAACATTTTTAATACAAAATTAATCAATTTATCAAATGCTCAAAATGTGTCCCTTCCTGTTGAAAGTCGCAGTGTTCCTGTACAAAGTCGCACTCTTTTAATTATTTCGCTTTCTGTAGATTTTTTGATCTTGTTTGGGTGGATATTTAGAATAATACTTCTAAGTTCTACTTCTACCTCTAGCTCGTGGACACGTTCGTACTGGTTACTTCTCAAGTGGGTACATTTATTAGTAATAGGTACTTATGATAATGTCAGTTGTATGTCCTTACGGCAATGTCAGCTTTTCATTTTTCTAAACAAAATTTCACATCAAATGTTAAAATTCATGGTCTTCCTTTTATTTGTGACACAATGTTATTTAGCAAAAATCTTAGATTTGTTTTAATCTAAGGCAAAAAATAATCCTTTTCATGAAGCCTTTCGACCGGTATGATAAAGCTACAGAATGATTATTTTTCTCATGTAAAGGGTTCGATTTCCGGTTCAACCATGTAATTATTTAAATAACTTCAATGCAGTTTAAATTATTTTTAAATTCAAATAATGTCTTCTTTCAGTAAAATGTTCCATCTACAATATGCAAGGTACTTTCCTTCCATGTGGCATATCCTTGGGACGCCCTGTATAATACAAGCGGTCGCTCGCGGTTTCACTCGCGTGGTTCCCGTTCCCGTAGGAATATCGGGATAAAAAATATTCTATGTGTTAATCCAGGTTACAAACTATCTGTTTGCCGAATTTCATCCAAATCTATTCAGTAGTTTTTACGTGAAAGAGTAACAAACATCCATCCCATACTTACAAACTTTTGCGTTTATAATATTAGTAGGATAGTTAAACACGTTACTAAACTTGTTTTTTGTCGCCCCATAGTTTTAATATAATACAAGCGGCCGCTCGCAGTTTCACTCGCGTAGTTCCCGTTTCCGTGGGAATATCAGGATAAAAAGTATCCTATGTGTTAATCCAGGTAATAAACTATTTGTTTGCCGAATTTCGTCCAAATCCGTTCAGTAGTTTTTACGTGAAAGAGTAACAAACATCCATCCATACTTACAAACTTTTGCGTTTATAATATTAGTAGGATAGTTAAACACGTTACTAAACTTGTTTTTTATCGCCCCATCGTTTTTATATAATACAAGCGGCCGCTCGCGGTTTCACTCGCGTGGTTTCCGTTCCCGTGGGAATATCGGGATAAAAAATATTCTATGTGTTAATCCAGGTAATAAACTATTTGTTTGCCGAATTTCGTCCAAATCCGTTCAGTAGTTTTTACGAGAAAGAGTAACAAACATTCATCCATACTTACAAACTTTCGTGTTTATAATATTAGTAGGATAAATTTTCCAAATAATACGTCACACCTGTTCTCGTTCGCGAGATTCTAATGAACTCTTAGTTGCGTTGCGACTGCGAGCGCCGCGTTTGTGCACAATATGGCAACGTCGCAGATAGATACAGGAAAGAATCGGTATCCAGGAACCGAAATGGAAAATACCGGTACTTACCGATATAATACCTGTATTTTCGGTATCGGTTCTAAGCCCTGATCATCTAGCACCATCATCATCAAGTACTCGTCAAGACAAATCAAACGAGTCGAGACTCGATGAGGTTGCGTCGTTTCTTTACTGAGTTCCAATGACCACCTTCCAGCTCCATCATCAGAGCCTGGTTACCATTGAAAGACAAATTACTCGTCAAGACTATTCAAACGAGCCCAAACTCAATGAGGTTGTGTCGTTTCATGCAAAGTTCCTATGGCCACCTTCCAGGTCTATCATCAGATCAGCACTATGTTTACATAATATTGCATTGTCACGCGATTTACACATGTATGCAAAATTTCAGCTCAATCGGTAGCCGGGAAGTAGATCAAATTTAATTTGCAAGATTTGATGACAAACGGACAGGTGAAACTAAATAAAAGCTTGTAATAATAATAATAAAAAAACAAGCTTTTAAATGCGCTTATAAGAAAAAAATAAACTTTACTATCAACTTATAACATCGTTACACAATTTATATGATTAAAGGTTGTCGCGAGATTATGTAAGTACTCGTATTTAACTATACTTAGATTGAAAATTTTAATCAATTACACATCAAGTTATTTAATTTACTTTTTTATTTGAACAAGTAAATCTAGCGACAACCCTTTATATCATATAAATTGTGTAACGAGACGTTATAAGTTGATAGTAAAAGTTCATTATTTCCTTGTTAGCGCATTTAAAAGCTTGTTTTTTAAAAAGGTTTTTTAATTTAAATATATTTTTTACTTTTTAGTATTGGATTTAGGAGTCATCTAGCAATAAAGTGCTCGAAAAGACAAACCCAACGAACCCAAACTCGATTAGTTTCCGCCGTTTCGTTTAGGAGTTCCTTCGGCCACCTCTCGACTCCATTATCAGGACCCTGGACATCATCTAGCTCTAAAGTGCTCGAAAAGACAAATCCAACGAACCCAAGCTCGATGAGTTTCCGCCGTTTCGTTTAGGAGTTCCTATAGCCACCTCCCGACTCCATCATCAGGACCCTAGACATCATCTAGCACTAAAGTGCTCAAAAAGACAAATCCAACGAATCCAAACTCGATGCGATTCTGCCGTTTCGTTTAGGAGTTCCTATGACCACCTCCAGACTCCATCATCAGACCAGCTCAATGATACCATAACATTGCATTGTCATTGTACTTACATAAGTATACTAAATTTCAGCTCAATCAGGTGAGGAGAACTGGTCTTAAATTCAGTTGCAAGATTTGTCCTACACTAACACAGGAGGAGTCAAATAAAAGCTTGTAAAACACTGCAGTCCGCCGCGCCGCAGCCCGCTGCCGCGGCTACAGACGCCGCCGCCCCGTGCGCGAAAACGAGATAGGAGACAATAGGGTAACCTTATTAGTTCGTAAGCGCTTAAAATTACAGTTACTGATACCCTATTTGATTTGGTAAGTGCATTGGAAGCAGTAAACCCTATTCAAAAAAGTTTCTGCTAAGAAAGACGACCCTATCAATAGGGAAACCCTATCATTTGGTAACCTTTTGATTGGGTTTCCCTAAAAATCGGCTTAATCAAAAAAAGGGGTTTTCCGGTCCCTGCGTACACTCGCTTAGAGCCCAGCCAGGCTAGTACTATATATTATTTATTCTGTGGCCCAGCGACAAAACTATCGGAACTAGACACTCGCTTTTCGCTGCTCACGCCAAATCGTTTCTAGTTCCAGCTTGACTCGCTTCTCGTTCATCGTCGGCGGTGGGACAACTGCCTAGTATAGGTATATCCAGTATTTGCTTAGTACGACGACCCTTAGACTCACAGCAGCTAATTCAGACTGCCTGTTTGCGAAGGGTGGTTTATTTGTGATAGTCTGGACTAATAGAAATTGATTGAATAGCTAATAATGTAAACCTTACATACAAACACATAAATAGCACTGATATTTCAGAAAATGAACGAAACCAATGAAGTTTAACGTGAGAGTGTTGCTAATTAACTATGAAATACAACTGGAAAAGTAATGTTTTAACCATCAAGCGGGAAATGGCAGCTATCGGTATTGTTTGGTAGTAAGATAAATTAGATTAGAAGTAGATTAAAAGAAGAAGATAGATTAGATGGATTTTGGTAGTAAGGTATTGGTACCGAATATTGAACCTTGTGGATTTAGGATAAGATTAAAAACAATGGAAAATTATTAGTTCTCGTAAGATATTGGTACCGAACATTGAACCTTGAGGATTTAGAATAAGATTCAAAAACCATGGAAAATTATTAGTTCTCGTGTTACGTTAACGAATAGGAATAAAATATTATTTTACGATAAGCCGATCCTATTCGTATCGTGTCGTGCTGAACAGCTGGACATTATCTTTATACGAGCATTGCAGAGGCAGCTGGTGCGGAAGGTGAATCGTAAAAATTGATTTTGCCAGTACTATCCACTTATTTTCTAAGCCAAAGGCAGACTAGACTAATTCAATGTCAGTATTTAGGTACAACTCCCGATTACAATAATATTTAGTAAGTCTTTGTACATTTTGGTAGGTATATAAAAGAAGTTAGTTAAGAATGTAGAAAATAAGCTACCACTGCCTTATAATCTACATACATTAATAAAAATCAATTGCCGAAATGTTTGCATGCGCATCACTTCAGAGCGGCTGCACCTATTTGGCTAATTATTATTTTGTTGTGTCGAAATTGTAAGAACTAGATTTTTGTGAATTATCTTTTTTGAAAATTCGTCGCGAGGTACGGGGTCCACGCGAAGCAAATCGCAGGCGGGCCGCTAGTATAACATAAATTTCATCTTCGTTACGAAGAAAAGAAGACAATTGCTACGCTGCGATTCGCGATTGTCTTAAATTTCTAACCTATCACATGACCTACAGGAGTAGGGCAACTAGTATTTCTGTAGTCCAATAAAAAAAAATGCAATGCAATGAATATTACTGCATTAATTATGCGAACCAGCACCCAGGACAATAGCGACTTGGGCGGTTGTTGCCACGATATAAAAATAATTGCAATAAGCAGCAATGAAACATGATAATCGGAATTCCGTTTTTCGGACTAATAACATTTTGGGTTTCGGAAAACTGAAAAATAGTATTTATGATAATCGAAATGTTGACGTTCGTGATTTTAATTAATCAGAAATATGAAATTCGGAGTTTTGAAATTCGGAATATACAAATTCGGAATTAAGTTTTTCTGAGTTTTAGGGTGTTCCCGTATAAGAGATGTGTATTTAATCGTTTATAACATCCGATCCATTAATTTCAAGCCTCCGTAGACAACCACAGAAAAAAATAAACATTTATTACAGAATGTAATTGACATGCTAATATTAAGAGATGATATAATATAAAGCGGCTGCAGGACGTGGATGATAAATAAACTCGATTTATTTGTAAAATATTTTTTTTTGTTTTTCTAATTATTTTGTCTGTTGCATTAAAAGCACTTATTAACTCATTTTTCCAAAACAATCCAACAACAAAATAATATTATCCGGATTTTCTTTGGCGAGGCAACACTGTCGTCGTCGTAAACTCATCACATTAATATATTTATTCTGCTTTTTTAATCTGTTATAATTACTTTTTATCACAAAATTAAAATAACAACAAAATGTTCATATAGGTAACTATATTTCAAGAACTTTTGAATAGTCCATGAATGTTTTTACCTACTTAACATGGACAGGCGCAAGACGGTATCCGTTTTCAAATAACTTGGCTCAGGAATTACTTTAAACGTAGGGGTCGTATCGGTAAAAATAAGCATAAATCTCTCATACGCTCAACCTTTATACAGAAATGTTAGAATGATACGTTTTATATTAAAAGCCTGAAGACGCCTATTCTAGGACTACGGGTTGAATTGAAAGCATTACACTCAAAGAAATTATATTTTTTTCCGCTTTTCTGGGCGAATGAACGTAGCACCTAGCAAGGTTATATATGTTTCCATTATATTGTGAACCAAGTAGATACAGCAAAAAGCTTCTTCAATGAAATTAATATTAATAGGCAACAGACTTCCAAATATTTTGTAGCCTAAAAGGTTTGAAATTTTCACGTAGAATTTATTTTAATAAAAATTAAACTGTCTAATTTTCGCTCACTTTTAGTAATTATAATAATGTTTAACGAGGAGCGAATTTTTCTGAAACAAGAGTATCATTATTTTAAAAGATATGTAATGTTTTAAAAATATTATTTTTTAATATTTATTAACGCTAAACGTAACTTTATTGCGAACTTATTCTAATTTATTTAACAGTACCTATGTAATTTTTATTGAAGATTATCACATCAATGATTAATAATTTTACATAAAATATAGAAAATATTAATGGATAGACTGTGTAAACTAAACTAATATGGTGAGGCGAACAGCAGGGGCCTTACTGTCACCTTTTAGAGCGTCATTACTTTAATTTTACTAGGCAAAATTCGTCTAAAAAATTGCATAGTAAGATTAAAGTGACACTGCTCTACGAGGTGATAGTAAGGCCCCAAGAGAAAGGGTAACAAAGACATATCACGTACCCCAAATAAGATTGAGGGCGGGGCAGGTGAACGATGATGAAATTCGGAATAACACAAGTGTACGAGAATAATGAAACAATACACTTACCCGTAGTCTGGTTGAGGTGAGTATCTGTTTGCACGTGATCGGATGTATTATCGCAAAGTATCGTTCTGTGCAGATCACGACCAGAATGAATATGGAGGCCGTGTAGCTTAGCGAGTGGACAAACTGGTACATCTTGCACAAGAAGTCGCCGAACACCCAGCTGCAAGAAATAACATACAAATAATCACGACTATTATCTCCGAAGGGTTAGTTAGAGAGGCAATGAGGACCGCAAAAGCAGTCCTCTGCCATAGTCCAATTTTCACCAAATAGCGACTGCACATGTGCTCAGCGTGACAGGTGGTGAGCCCATCGCCGCACTATGCTGTTGGAAGTATGTGCAGTCTTTAGTCCTTCACCCAAGGTAAGAGAGGGGGTGGTAGTATTCTTTCATCTCTACGCGACATGGTTAGGGCAAGAAATAAGAATAAACAATTTTGTCTCATCTGCCATATTGTTATGATTAGGAATACTGTTGTTAAACTAGCTGTTTTGTAGTAAGTCGTCTTTCACATACTTTTTCATACAATTTATAAACCTTGTTTTGCCAGTAAAGATAAATAATAATCATTTGGGGGTTAAAGTAACTCGCGTCCGTAGGTTTACCCTTGCGACCCTACACGTGACCCCTGGGTGGTGCCAAATGAGTGACACTGACTGAGTGGTAGAGCCACGCTGCGTTGCAGCACGCATTGGGCCGGCTCGCCCGGGGTAATACCACCCTCTCACGAATATCCGGCGTGAAATAATGGCACTTGTGCTGTTGTGTTTCGTCCGGCCAGTGAGAGTTACGGAGCCCCCCCCCCCCTCTCAATTCCTATTCCTTCCTTAACCCTATTCCTTTTTTAAAGGTCGGCAACGCATCTGCGACTCCTCTGGTTTTGCAGGTGTCCATGGGCGGCGGTGATTGCTCTCCATCAGGTGACCCGCCTGCTCGTTTGCCTCCTTCTTACATTAAAAAAAATAATAATAATATAATGATAACAACAAAGTAATGTTATTTTATTATTATTTTTCTTACCTTCGTAGATACCTTAATAAATCATTGTCTTACATCTCAATGTTGTGTACCTACATGATATTCCGCAAATAAATGATTTATGATGTATCTATATACGTACCTACCTATATTGCATAATAGTGGTTAGATAATAAAAATTATACCTTATCAACTCAGCCTCTACCTACTTTTTTAACATTATAGAAAATCACATTGCTAACATCCTTAGGAGTTGATGACAGATTAATTGAATCTAATTGAACTAATTGACAGCCGGCGAGGGGTGAGCTAAGTGGGGGAGCGGCTGGCGCTTCAAATTACGCTAGCAAAAACTAACTTTCATCACACAAGACCTCTGGATGCCAAGATATTGAGATAATGTTTGTCCAAACCCCGTTTATCTGAGTCTGATAATCACTTAAATAATACGACCAACCACTCTCTGGGTGTCGTAAAAAGCGACTAACGGACTGCACATAAAACAGCATAAAGCGGCAATAGGATCACCACTTATCACGTTGAGCACATGTGCAGTTGTGATTTGGTGAAACGTGGACATGTTTAAAAAAGGGAAAAATAGTCTGAAAACCTGACATTATATAAAACATTATAACCAAAGCAACCTACCAAAGCAGTGTATAACTAGTTTGTCGGAGTGTATGTGCAAGCTCATTCAATGGTCATTAATTGACATTATAAAAACAAATAAACAAACACTACGTCTCGGTACAAGTAATTCCTGTGGAAGATTTTGCTTGTAATTATATACATACATAATATTACCACTATTATCCACGAAGGGTTAGTCAGAGACTAGGTATGAGGACAGCAAAAGCAGTCCTCTACCGTAGTCAACTTTTCACCAAATAGTGACTGCACATGTGCTCAGCGTGGCAGGTGGTGAACCCATCGCCGCTCTACGCCGTTGGAAGTTTATATAATAATAAATAAATAATAAAATGTATTTATATGTTATTTCACTAATTCAACTAACTTAACAATAGCTATTACAATGCAGTATCTTAAGTCCTAAATTTGTGAAGGACTGGAGCCTGACATAGGTTTAAAAAAGAAAAGTATGTGAAGTATTTAGTCCGTTAGTCGCCTTTTACGACACCCAAGGGAGAAGAGGGGGTGTTAGTATTCTTTCACCGCTACGCGATTGGTTATGGTTGCTTGAAAATTGTTATAAACGTGTGGCGTATAGCGGTGAATGAATACTATTTTTTTTTTACGTGTAACGGGTAAGCGCTTGGCCTTCATCTCACCTGATGGTAAGTGACGATAAGGCCGAAGGTGGAAGCGTGCTTCACCCGGAATCCTCAACCACTGAGGAACTGGCTATCTTAACTCTAACTGTCGGAACACAAATAGGCTATAAACATCGTTGTTATGGCGACAGACTTGGATAAGATAGTGGTAGCTAGCCAGGCGGACTTAACAGCCCTACCACCAACCAAACCGAGCACACAAAGATGTACCCCCCGCTGGGAATCGAACCCGGGACCTCTGGGTCTGAAACCGGTGGCTTAGCCACTAGACCACGGAGGCGGTTAATACTAACTACCACCCTCTCTGTTCCATTGGGTATCGTAAAAGGCGACTAACGGACCAAACAATACACATACATCCAACAGCTTAGGGCGGCGGTGGGCTCACCACCTGGCCACGCTGAGCACATGTGCATCCGCTATTTGGTGAAAAGTGGACTATGGTAGCAAACTGCTTTTGCAGTCCTCATTGCTTAGTCTCTGACTAACCTATCGGGGATAATAGTCGTGATTATATGACATATAATTGTATGCATGTATGCATGCATTATTAGATGATCAAAGTGATGATTTATAAATGAAATGCCTTCAACCTATTTTGGAGGTAATTATCTTAGGAATGTCACTACACGACGCGCCACGTCAGTCAGTTTGTAAGTCCACGAAAGAAACTAATGGAGCTATTCTTTTCTCCCTTTCACAGAGTAAGATTATTAAACTACAAAGCAAACATAAATAACGAAGTATTTATGCAAAAAACATAACGCAATGTACATTTTTATTAAGTACTGATGACAACAAAAACCATTTAGAACACTGAGAAATTACATTTTGAAAAGCAAAATGTAAAATGATAAATTGCAAAAGTGAGTAGGGAAATGAGGACCTGCTCCATACCTTTTTTGCGTTACATAACCAACTAATGGTTTTTTGTAAGGCTAGGTAGGATGTATATTAATGAACTAAACATGGTTAAACATAACTCAAAACGCTTAAGCTTCTCATTAGAGAGAAATAAGGTAAAGCGCTTCAAACTTCGGAACTCATCATATATAGACTCACAACCACAGCTCACGACTGTTATCCCCAAAGAGTTTACCAGAGACTAGGCAATGAGGACAACATAAGCAGTTTCCTGCCATAGTCCACGTTTCACCAAAATTACAACTGCATTTTACTTTTTACCTAATAGAAGGAGGCAAACAAGCAGGCAGGTCACCTGATGGAGAGTAATCGCGCCGCCGCCCATGGACACCCGCAAAACCAGAGGAATCGCAGACGCGTTGCCGGCCTACCACTCACTCGTGGCAATTTTCTAACTCAAAAATTGGCGCAACTGTCAACGTCAAATTTGACAGAATCGAGCATAGACTATGCGATATTTTGCGTTCACGATGCATAAAATGTACCACAGAACCGAAATAATCAAACTTGTTCGTCCTAAAGTAGTCTGTAAGTCTATGAAAACACGGTACAAAATCAAGTGTGTTTTTGTAGGTGCGGTCTCATGCGACCACTAGGGGAGGAATAGGCTCATTTCTTGAAGATCCCTAAGCCGTAACGGTCCGGAAATATCAAGTTTTGTATGTATGTGTGTATTGTATGTGCAGTCTTTAGTCCATTAGTCGCCTTTTACGATACCCAAGGGAAGAGATGGGTCGGTAGTATTCTTTTAATGAGTCGCCACCACACAGCAATTTCGTACACTCAGGATAAAATTATACGTAAAATTCACGCGAGTAGATCATATAAAGTATTTCATTTTAATTGTACATAAAGACGATGTTATAATAAACATAACGTTTTGCAGCGGAACGCGCCTAATTAACGCCCCTCTTATAAGCGAGCTAGAGCTTCCGCATTTAAAATTCTGCTCCAAGTTTCGAAGAACCATTAATGTCAAAGAATCCATCATAAGTAACCTAATTGATTAATAAATATGAAACACGACCATAATATTTTTTCATAATTTTGTTATTCAGAATTGCGTCAAAGCCTTCAATTAGTTTATCGAAAGTCGAAGCCTTAAAGTAGGTAAAGCAAAAACACGAAAGATAATTTGTTAATGCTACCTCTCTTTCATCCATCTTCATCTTATGTTATCCGTTTTTCTTACGTTTCCTTAGATGTTATCCGTCTCGTTCACTCACTCCTTGCAAGCCATTTTACATTACCTATTTTCCTTGCAAGCTTTCTGTCCATCCGTGTTAGGGTCCTATAACTTAATCCTGATATTGGGCTTGGGTAATAAATGATAATAACTAGACCACAAAAGCTTATAAACACATACCTTTTCAGTATTAACTCCACGGAGCCAATATAAAGATTAACTTGAGAGTTCATCTCGTCTAAAGACACGGAACACATAATTACTATAGCAGATAAGACTAAATGCTTAATTACATACCTAATGCATATAGTCATGGAATCTACGGGAATTATAATTATTAAAATTTGATGGTATATGCAAGTTTAGTAATATACTAAACTATTTAGATATCTGTATTTTCGTTTACAATGCAAAGTTTTTATTAAAATTGAATTGTAGTACACAGTAAAATTTTAAAGTATTTATAGAATACCGAAATGTGTTAACGCTCTTAGTCCCCGTTCCCGTTTTCAGGGTTTAGACGAGTAATAGTAAAAATTACTTTGTATACTGTATTGAGCAGGAAGGTATGGCAAGTCACAACCGTACTCTCAAAATTAATCATAATTGGATCGTACAGTTCCTTCCGACTTCTCATTCTAAAATTGTCTTTTTACGTTAATATTTCTTCGTTATCCGGTATTAAGTAGTATAATTTAACATCAGGTGCGTTAAGATATTGTTTTCATACTGTACGCCTGCTGCTGTTCCGTTGTTAAGTAAATGTATAGCTAATAAAGTAATGTTGATAAATGCCTTTGTATTTTAAGCAAATGTCTGAACAACCCTGCTCTTTTGTCTTTGGCTGGATTCTGAAGAGATACTTTAATACTAATTCTGCCGACAAACAGCATTGTTTTTAATTACTGTGTTCTGGTTTCAAGAATACTAGTTCCAGTGAAATTGCAGGGCATAAAAACAAATAAGAGTTTCAGGGTTCAGCGTTCATGGACTGCGGTGAGGTGACCGCTTTGATGACCGACTATAATGTTTTACGAATTTGTTGAAATTCATACTTCGTAGTTACTTTTTGTATTCATCTTCGTGTCGTGTTTTCGTATTATTCGGAAAGTATACAGGCTTTTTAAAGTTTCTTAGTAGATGCTTGTGATGAGTTTGAGAGGAGATAATTTATTTTCCCCAAAGGCATGTTAAGCTGCTGAAGTAAAATTAAACCTAGGGCAAACGTTCTGAATTCCCCGGTTACACAGTTAAACACAGTTATAACATCAATATTAATAGTAGTTTAATAGACACTTTCACAGAATTTCTGTATTTGTCCTAGGTATGTTACCAGGTGTATTGGATTATTTGTTGAGTTCAGTTATATTAGGTCTTTACCTATGAAATTGGAGATTTGTGAATTTTAAAATATAACAATTTTGGTATTTTTTTATTTTAGCTAATCAAAGTACAAGCCCAAATTATCTATATAATTATGTCATTTTGATGGCAGTTTGTTTATCCCTTTACTGTAGAAGTCTGCCGGATGGGAGGCGATAAAGTCAGAGAAAGCGTTTTGTACTGCCTCGCAGGTGTTGAATTTTTCCCACTCAAAAAATTGTCTAAATTTTGAAAAAAAGTAGAAATCTGTTGGGGCAAGGTCTGGTGAGTACGGTGGGAGACGGAGAGCTTCCAGCTGTAACTCTAGTAGCTTTGAGTGTGAGGTCGCGCGTTGTCGTGGAGAAGCAATGGGGAAGAGCGATTGACCAGTCTTGGTTGTTGAATTGCGAGTTTCTCCATCATTGTTTGCAATTCTTGGGAATAGACATCTGCTGTCACTGTTGTGCCATTCGGTAAGAAGCTGTGATGTACAATCCGGCACTGGTCCACCAGACAGTAACCATCATCATCCTATGAGTAATCTTTTTTTTAGCGCACTGAAAGGTTCTGTACCCGGGGCCACCCACTGAGACGAACGCTTACGGTTGTCGTATAGGATCTACTTTTCATCGCAGGTAACAATTCTTGTGTTTTTTTTTTAATTTCCTCTGTCCATTTACACAGTCTACTCCTTTTATTGCAGTTTACTGTATTATTTATTTGTACCTGTCTTTTAAATGCGTTGATAAGTCACACCAGATAATATTATTCGTCATTATCTGACTTTCATAACTTTATCAATTAATGAAATAGGATTAATTGAGATAGTAGACAAAATTATGGATTAGAATGATCAACTGTTAGCTTAGTATACAAAATGCCTAAGTTAATAATCATCTTAAAATGAAAATCATTAGATATGACTTCTGCAACTGGCTGAACAAATAAAAAGATTCGAAAGTTTACAACAAAGTTATTTTACTTTGTCTGCAAACATTTGACAATTACAGCTTAAACAAACAGCCTTCTGTAACTGGGCACTCTTAGATAGCTATAACTTTTAAGCAAATTAAACCAGTGTCTACATGTTAAAATTTTCTTAAAGTTAGATTACTTTCATATCAAACAGAAAAAAAAATGAGTAAGGTATGGTAGGCGGAGCTAATGGATACGAGCGTGAGGTATATCTAGAAAATACTTTAATTGCAACACCATAAAAATTTACATTTTACATGAACATAAAAGTACATCCTACTATCCTGCTTCCTTTTCGCTAATAAAACGCGAAAGTTTGTAAGTATGGATGGATGTTTGTTACTCTTTCACGTAAAAACTACTAAATGGATTTGGATGAAATTCTGCATACAGATAGTTAATTACCTGGATTAACACATAGGATACTTTTTATCCCGATATTCCCACGGGAACGGGAACCACGCGGGTAAAACTGCGAGCGGCCGCTATTAAAGCATAAATAGCTAATTAAAAAGTTCACCGTGTCGCGCAGGGGTGAAAGAATACTACCACCCTCTCTCTTCCCTTAGGTGTCGTAAAAGGCGACTAACGGACTAAAGACTGCACATACTTCCAGCGGCATATGGCGGCGATGGGCTTACCACCGTCTGTCACGCTAAGCACATGTGCAGTCGCTATTTGGTGAAAAGTGAACTGTGGTAGAGAACTGCTTTTGCTGTCCTCATTGCCTAGTCTCTGACTAACCCTTCGGGGATGATAGTCGTGTTTATATGTTTTTAAAAAAAATTCAATTTGGCGAAGTTATCGCTTTAACGCTTTATAAGGCCGCTTTATAATCCCATCATATTTGAACTTTTGAAGAACGAAAACCAATGAAATATTTTAACATGTTGTCCCCGTTGAAGGGTTAAAGCGATCTCTTCCAAATTAGTTACTAACGAATTATAGATAGAACAAATGAATGAAAAAAATCATGATTTTGGGTTCCGAATCTTAGCCCAGCGCGCGGTTGTTTGATAACGAAGGCCTACTGACGACCAGTGAGGCTGTTCTAAATAAATTTAGGAGATAATTGTCGTCTGGACATAATGTGGAACATGAGCACGTGCGACACAGGATTGACGCGACGCGACGACCGTAATTAAAATAAATTGCCTCTCGGTAACTGAACAAAAGAGTATGGGATCGTTAAAGCCAGCCGTTGACCCTGGCCAGTATTTGCTTTTAAAATTTGATGTAACGAATTTTTCTGATCTTTATCACACAAAATAATAATCCGCTCTGATAATAATTTTTACAGTGGTACTTACCTAGAATGAAAATTTTAAAGTACAAAAAATGAGTAATTCTTAATATAATACGGAAAGAGTTTTGTGGTATGGTCAGTATTTTCGCAATGGTGGGTATTGCGAATCTGCCCTCGTATAACCCTAATTTCATTAACTAAACAATTATTCATCTACATTTTATTTCATAAAAATTTAAATTAGCCTGCCAAATAATATAACCCTTACTAGAAACGAATAAAAGACATCTGGCTCTAAAACCGGTGAGCTATTCATAACACACGATAGGTACACTAGAACACAAAAGACGCTAAGGTAAGCAAAGACAATCTAAAGAGAAATTAAAATATAGAATTTATAAATATAGAAAATGAAAGGAAATAGGACAAAAATATTTCTACATTTTCCTTGTGGTCTTCCACAAGGTAGGATTTTAATTTTTACGTAAATAAAGAAATAGAAGTGATAAACAAAACAATACTGTTTGGAATAAAACGCAGTTTAACAAAACGCGCCTACTTGTATTTTTATTAATGTCTATGACAGAACGGCTGTCAGTTAGTGACATCAGTGACGTCGCGGTGACGCAGCACTCTTACTTGTAACATTGGCGCGGCGGCCCGCATATTAATTAGTAATTTAAGTAAAACTTTTGTTTGGTCGGACCAGAATTACAGTTAAAATTGAGCCCACGGCTGGGCTAGGATATTTGTCGTATAGTCACGTTTCACGAGTGCATTGCGAGTAATTTATATCCGATTCATTCGATGGGTCAACACTGACGCACGTGGCCTGCCCGTGCGTGGCGTGGGCCAAGTGCTACAACCGGGAGGACGTGGGCCATCACTAGGTGAATAGTACATCAGTCTTGTCTGGGTTCAGATCTGAGGTGTAGACGGGAGCTTAGGCTTATCCATTTCACCACCAGCGGCCAACAGGTGGCCAGCGGCCAGTCCCCACAGCAGCCGGAGGCACGGCGCAGGGGAACGGCCCGCAAGAACCCAGAACCTTAGATGTAAGTTTTGTTTTTGTTTTTGTTTTATAGTTTAATAGTTTGTAAGTTGAACATGCTATGGTCTAGAGGTTTAGCGATTTGGACAAAAGGAAGAAAGAAATGTATACTTATATAAGTTATGAGAAACACAGATAAATGAAATATAAAGAAAATAAATGTATTAGTATATAAAAGGAATGTAAACAAAAGAGAAAGAAGAATGTATAGTATTAAGAAAATATAACAATAAGATTATAATAATATAGTAATAAGAAATTGTTAAATAAAAAGAAATGCATTAAAGAAAACTATATTGTACTAAAGAAAAAAGAAACAAAAAAAGATAAAAAAATAAAAAGAAAGAAAAACAAAAACGGAGTAGAGCTTTTAAAGCTCCAGTTTATTAACCCCTTCCAGAAAAGAGAGATAAAACAATAAAAGGACACACACAAGTCCTGCAAAGAAGCGGGGAGCAGTAGCATAAAAAAATACTGGTGAGCTTAGTCTTAAATAAAAAACGCAGTCATTTATTTTATAGTGGTAAAACGTCACAACAAATGTTGCTACGAGCTACGAACTTCGCTACGAAACTTAACGCGCGGGAAGCGTTGCTATTTTGTTTTAAACAGTTACTAAATAATGTGTGTTGTGTATTTCTCCTAGAGTCCTTACAAACAAGATTTTTATATGCTTATGTTTAAATTCTATAGGTCGTTTTGGTCATAAGTAAAATATTTTGTAAATAGCAGAAAATACTCAATTTCTTTAGTAGTTGAGGATTTTAGGTAAAGTGCTCTTCCATCTTCGTATCATCACACGTGAATAAGAAAAAGCGGTCAAGAGCATGTCGGACCCCGCTAAGTGTAAGGTTCCGTTGTATCTTATTCTTTGATCTAAGTGATGTGAGACTCTTCCCGCACTCTTTTTAGAAAGGGCTAGACTAAAAGGGACTACTCACTAGAACTCCTTCGAAATTGACTATACCATAAAGGTAGAATTCGAGCCAGATCCTCTCTTGCTTTCTACGCCCGCTATGTTCGGCCCGGGTTGGGCACATCCAGCCTCCATAGGCCCCGTAGCCCTGCTCTGTAATTAAACTAGTTAGTTACTGAACCAAAGCTTTGCTTGTAAAATTAATACTTTGCCCTTTGATTTAATAAAAACAGAATACAACCAAGTGTACCTCTAAAACAATAAAGTTTTCACAAAAACTTATGTTCTGTGACTGGCCACGACTGGTATTTATAAAAGTAGAAATAAACTATATGAGTTATATAGTTTGCACAAAAGATCCCAAAATCTCATATAAGCAAGCACCCTTGCGGGGAGACTTAGTTCAGCTGCTTACTTTCTTGGAAAAATTAGGCATTTTACATATGTAGAAACTGCTCGATTAGTCTATTTTAGTTACTTTCACTGTGTTATGTCCTATAGTATTCTACTTTGGGGTAAAGCAGCAGATATTTATTTATTTATTTATTTATTTGTTGATCACCAACATAATAAACATTAACAAAAGCAGTTATGGTTAAAAATAGGATAACTGAGGCTTAATGTTATTACAATTATAGTTGAAGACCACATTCGTTAAAGAAGCAACATAAATGATAAATTAATTAAACATAC
This sequence comes from Scoparia ambigualis, assembly GCA_963921215.1. Lineage (NCBI taxonomy): Eukaryota > Metazoa > Arthropoda > Insecta > Lepidoptera > Crambidae > Scoparia > Scoparia ambigualis. The sequence continues at coordinate 19,914,581 of OY992505.1, forward strand.
AGATTAAATTAGTATCAGAACATATTATTGAAATTAAATTTAAAATAACAAAAACTACCTAAATTATAATATCGATATTGTATCTACTCTCTTGAATGATAATATAGATGAAAATTAAAGAAGTGACTTTCTAAACTTTCGAATGCCATCCGTGAAGAGATCCAAATCTTTGGGTTTAGTCAGGTTGTTGAACTCTCTGATAAGACGGTTTAAAGGTGCGTGGTGACCAAGATTGGAACAACTAGAATAATTGACAAGAAGGTTGTACCTGGAAACGCGAGGGAGTTTTAGGGGTGTTGAAAAAGTCAGAGTTCCTAGCAATTCGGGAGCCTCAAGGATGCCATTCGCTAGCTTGTACAGAAACAATAAGTCATGCAAGCGTCTTCGATCCGAAAGGGATAAAATATTGAAGTGACTTAGCCTTTCATTATACTTTTGAATTGATTTGCCCAGTTTACACGAGTAAGTAAGGTGCCATAAAAATCTCTTCTGGATACTTTCCAGTTTTTTTTATATATATCGTAAAAAGGATTCCAGACGACACTACAGTACTCCCACCCACTGCGCACAGATGTGTTAAATAAGAGGATTTTCGTTTTAGGATACCTAAAATCTTTGCAATTTTGTAGTACAAACCCTAAGTTCTTGAAACCCTTGGAGCATATTTTATCACATTTTATCAATATGTGTATTAAATCTCAATTTACTATCCAGCCACACTCCAAGGTCTTTAACAGTGTCTACATTAGTTAGAGTACCTCCGTTGATGCTGTAATGGTAATAGGTGTTATTTTGTTTTTTAGAAAAAGGCATACACAAACATTTAGAAGCGTTAAGGATCATTCCATTTTTCTCGCACCATTCGATAAGTCTACATAAATCAGCTTGTAAAAGACTGGCATCAATAGCCGAATCCACAACTCTATAAAATTTTAGGTCATCTGCAAATAATACATAATTAGAATTAACGAAAAATGTACCTATATTATTGATAAATATATTGAACAATAATGGTGCCAAATGTGATCCTTGAGGTACCCCCGAGTCAACCGAGAAGGGACTTGATGAGTAACCGTTGACTACAACTTTAGATGTTCTGCCTTGCAAATATGACCGAAACCAACTCAACAATGGTTCGTCGATACCTAAGCTGTTAAGTTTGCGAAGTAAAATGTCGTGATTTACACGATCGAAAGCTTTACTAAAATCTGTGTAAATTGCGTCCACTGATGAGCGTTTATCAAGAAAACGAGAAACGTTGTCTATAAACAAAGTGAGATTAGTGGCTGTAGACCTGCCGCTCATAAACCCGTGCTGATGAGAATCAATCATCTGCTTAAAATGCCAGGACAGTATAGGATTGAGTAACTCCTCATAGGCCTTGGCAAAAACTGGAAGAATTGAGATTGGTCTGTAGTTTTCTATTAATTCCTTAGCGCTGGTTTTTAATAATGGGACTATTAAAGCAATTTTCCACTCAGATGGAAATGAGCCCGTAGCAAGCGACTTGTTGAAAATAATAGTTAAAGGTTTTGCCAAAGCGGTAGCACATTTAGCCGCAAAGATAGAAATAATTCCATCTGAGCCTGCACCCTTATGAATATCAAGTCTTTTTAATACTTTAAGAACTTGATCATCTTTAAATTTGATAGCGGTCAGAAAATTATTCGTAGCTAGTGAAGCTATGCGTTCGAAGGTTACCGTGGATTGTGCTTGAATATTATTATTGTAAACAGATGAAAAACTCTCTGCGAATAGATTGCATATGTCGAAGCCGTTAGTAGCACTCTTATTGTTTAGGGTCATTTGGGCAGGGTAGTGGCTATCATTGTTCTTTTTGTGTTTGACGAAGGACCAGAATAGTTTGGGATTGTCACGTAAGCTTTGTTCGAGAATTGTAATGTAGTTATTGTAACAAGTTGATATTAGATGTTCTAGACGTTTTTTTATTAATTTAAATGATAACTGATCGAGGGGATTATTTCTTTTAAGAGGATTATTAGGTTGCGAGAAAACCAGATAGGGTATTTATGAGACTTAGGTTTAGATTTAGGAACGTGTTTTACGTGGATTATGTTACGTAAAGAGCGGTAGAATGCATTTACCATTTCATCCACATCAAAACAGCTTTTAAGAACATTTTCCCAAGTTACAGCGTTGAGGCCCGAGACTATTTTATCGTAGTCTGCTTTATGAAAACAGTAGTGGTAATTGTCGTTGCGAGATAAAGAATTCGCCGCATTAAGGGTCAAGGAGAACCGAAGTGGCGGATGTAAAGGGTCAACGGAGACAAGCGAGTTGCCACTGACGTCGAGATCTGTAATTTGACAATTACTTAGGACCAAATCCAGGATTCTTCCCTTATTATTCAATTTATCGTTGCACTGTTTTAAGTCATGGAGTGTGGCAAAATCTATTAGCATTGTCGAAAATAGGCTATTATTTGTATTACCCAGTGACTCAGTTTGATTAGCAGAGTTCCATTTGATACTGCCTAAGTTGAAATCACCCACAAACATAACTCTGTCGGCGTTACTAAGATCCAGTACCCGATCGGAGTTACTAATGAACTCGCTAAGTATGTGGTTTTTAACGGGGGGTGGTAAATATACCGCACAAATGAGCAGTTGCTCTGTTTTGCCGCGGTCGTCATTATAATAGTCTAATCTAACCCATAAGTCCTCGCAATTAGATTCGAAGTCTTGTAGGCGTCTGGATGAAATTCGTTAAGAAACGGCAACAAGAACGCCACCTCCGTCTTTTTTAGAGTGGAATCCACTAGTCTCTCTATCCCGTCTGTACACAACATATCGATTGTCGAAGAGTTCCGAATCGAAGACGCTGCTGTTCAGCCAAGTTTCACTTAAAATAATGATGTCGTAGTTATTACAAACATTGTTGTTGAAGAATTCAATGGTTTTAGTTCTCAAACCTCTCACATTCTGATAGTATAGTTGTATCATAAAAAAATAATAATAACAAAATTGTATATAAAAATAAAAAACAAAGAAATAATAATCATACGGCAGCAAACACAATTAATATGGCAGATAAGAATTAAATTACGGTAACTTATCTAATACTTGAGAGTCCCTAATAAGAATGTAGTTGGAATTTTCACTTTTGCGGACAAATACTTTACCGTCCCTCACCCATACAAACTTATAGTTGAGCTGTTTAGCCTTATGCCGAGCAGCAGCATGCAGTGATTTTGATTCCGGTGTGAGATGCTCGGTTACAAATATAGCACTTTTCTTTACACCGCCGTACCCCAGATGTGCAGTATTTAACTTGTCAGAGGGGTTGTTCCGGTTAAACTTGATGACGCCAGCTAGGAAGGTATCCCTTAAGCGGCGACTGCTGAACTTTACCAGAATCGAGCGCGGCCGGGGACTATTGGTGTTGTACTTAGCAATGCGGCTACAATATTGAATGTCAGCGTCAGATATTGGACATTTGATGACGTTCCCCAGTTGTTGTAGGGTGTTGTACAGGTTCTCGTTCTTATGTTCAGGGGCACACTGTAGTTCTAGGTTATTAGCCCGGGAAAGCAGTTCCAGCTGGTGGAATCGATGTGACAGATCCTGTGTATTGTTGCGCAGGCGTTCGTTTTCGCTTTCAAGCTTCTGTATTCGTGATTTGTGTTCATGGATTTCGAGTTTAACTTGTTCTTGTTCAGAGTTGTAAAAAGTAAGACATTCGTCTATAGTTGTTAACTTCGATTGGATTTCCGAAATGACGGTGTTGAGTTTCCTGTCTAGCTCTTCTCTAATTATCTCACGGAGAAGCTCGGGAGACATACAGCCGCAGTTTCTCCCAGTTGTAGCAGTGCCTACACCGCTAGATGCAGTTCGCGCCTTTGAACGTAGGGTGACGTTGTCGTGTTGCGAACCAGGGTTATTTGTATTAGTTAAAGTGGGAGCTGGACAACGTAACGGCGTGATAGAATTATCTCCTCGTTTAGGCTCCTTACATCGGCAAGACGGGCATACCCAAGTTTCTTTAAATTCTTTAGTAAAATTTGTATAGTCGTCCCTAGTAAAATTTACACAACTATAGTGGTATCCGTCTGGGCAACGACAGCAGTGCATAAAATTTACTCCTTTTAAAACATTAGGGCAGCCAGCACATTTTTGGTTCATTGCGAAAAAAGGAAGATTTTTTTTTTTTTTCAAATTAATTAATTAATTGATAAGCGCCATGCAGCGGTGAAGCGCTGTAGCGCTGAATTGTATGTTGCTAGTATGCGGAGACAACACAGCAGCGAGCAGCCCGCGGGTTGTCGTAGGTCATGGGTACTCGCCGATGAGAAAATATTTTAAAATGTTTATGCTTATTACTCACGAACAAGGAAGAGTCCAGAAAATATGATATCACTTTTGGAAAGGTAGTTTCGAGGCCTTTCAAACTATTAAAAACACGTCAGTAAACAAACACTTTCACTGCTGATTTTGATTAAAAATACGGAGCACGAAAAAATACGGTGTTGCTTCGAAAGCGATCGGACTACCCTCCATAGAAAACATTTTCATTTAATATTGTTTCATTTAGTATTGTTTACGAGCGTCAAAACATTTCTCATTTAAAAAAAAATTGCGATGTACACAATAATATAATAAAATCCCGAACGATGTTATCATTTTGCCCCTTGACAAATACAAGGACACATGTTAAGGACAGACTTTTAGAAAAGGGCTATTACACTGTAAGCGATTACATCAATAACCCTTGACTCAAAACTCCAATGGATTCCGCATATATCGAATTTGGCCGGCAAACTCAGTTCAGCAGCATACGCGATTAGAAAAATTAGACAATTAACAGATGTTGTTGAAACTTCTACGACTGTTTACATTAGTTATTTTCATAGTGTCATGTCGTATGGCGTTCTTTTGTGGAGAACAGCTTCTGATGTTAAAACTATATTTATTTTACAGAAACGAGCTATAAGAACCATTACCTAATTTATAGACTGGGATCACGAACTTCTTTGAGCAATATTTTTAAGGAAGTTGAAGAAGGTGTTATTCCTGTTGCATCGCAATATATTTATAATTGTATAGTTCTTATCTTTTTCTAAACACGATGATGTACACAATTTCTATACTAGAAGTAAGTCAAAACTAGTAAAACCACTGTTTAGGTTACAAAAGGTTCTCGGCTCTTTCTTGGGGCAACGTATACACTATTATAATAACATACCAAGTACTGTACTAGATTTACCTTTAGATAAGTTTAAGAATGACGTAATTTTTTTTAACTTAAGATAGGTTATTATACAGTCAAGGAATATAGACAAAACAGCGTGGTTATAATAATATATTCATATTACATTTTCTTAATTTATTATCTTTATAACTAGTTAATTTTACGCTGCTATGATAGCCTTTATCAGCAGTGTTTTACAGACAAAGGTACCTACTCAAAATTTATGTTGCATATAAAGTTGTCTTAATGTTTTCTTGCTTTAGTTGGAGTTGCTCGAGTGTGTCATACTCTCTCAAAGTGTCTCTGCGGTGGTGGCATGTGCGTCAGGTGGTTACGTTCCCTAAAACATGGTTGAGCAAAGCGATGGCTGATTCACATGTCATACTCGTGAGCCTGTGGAGACTGGACTGCTCTTGCAATCTTATTTTTATTTGTAATAGTCTTTCTTTTTCTTGTTTCAAAGATACTGTAAGACGTTGTTCATTTTGTTTTAAATTGAGCAATACTTTTTTTATTGGATATTCTTTTGTATGTGTTGTGGTTGTCTTGTAAACGTATAAAATTTTTTTTTTTATGTTGTAATGAAAAAAGTCCTTCTATGATAGGGAGGGCATTATCCAATTTGTATTGTCGCTGTAAAAGAAAGGGAGAAAAGAAAAGCCCTTGCTGAGATTCTTGCCGGTTCTATAAGTGCTCAATTATTGTAGCCTAAATTTAATAAATGAATACTCTCACGGAATATCGGAGTGCAACAACAGTGGTGGTTGCTGTTGTGTTTCTGCCGGTGAGTAAAGTACCCAAGGGAGGCTCATCGCTCCCCCCTTTCCCTTCTCCTTCACAATTTCTACTCCTTCCTCAAAGGTCCTCGGCAACGCATCTGCGAATCCGGTTTTGCGGGTGGGATGGGCAGCGGTGATTATGTTTGCCTCCGTTTAAGATTTTTATAAAATGATCTTATACAGCTAGTGAAGCAAAATTGTGCCGCAAGCCGTCCAAAAAAGTTTCTCGTATAGTTTGCAAATCAAAAGTCCTTTAACTACCTGTTTTGATTTAAAGTTGCCAAAATGCACTAACAGTTTTGTATAAGATCTAATTAACCCCTTGAGGATCGTAAAACCAGACACAATTAAAAATCAATTGTTTCGCGACCGCCGGCGGTCTTCCTTGACCTATTAACTAAGGTGCTACACGTGTAGCTATTAATAAACTCTAATAAAAGGTACTACAAATTGTTTACCACATTCTGACGTAACTGATTTGACAAACCTCAATAACTTCGCTCATAAGAAATTTTCTTATACAGGTATGTAATTCAGAAAGTTTTGACTTACAATATTACAAACTAAGTAGGTAGTGTTGATTATAATGTATACTACTACTGGTACTGTTCCTAGATCGTGAACCCCAAATACACTTACTTTTAATGTTTTAAAATATACGTTCGGGTCACTACGTATTCATAATACACCACTAAAATTTTATATTTTACTATACAGAGCGTCTCACGGATATGCCACATGGAGGGAAGGTATCTTGAATATTGTAGATGGAACGTTTTACTGAAAGAAGACATTATTTAAATTTAAAAAAAAAACAATTTAAACTGCATTCATAGATATTTCAATAATTACATGGTTGAACCTGGAATCGAACCCGTTACATGAGCAAAATAATCAACCTGTAGCTTTATCATACCAATCGAAAGGCTTCATAGTAAGGATTATTTTTTGCTAAATAATTTAGTGTCATAAATAAAAGGAAGACCATGAATTTTAACATTTGATGTGAAATTTTACGATTTATCTAAGCTCATAATAAGCCCCTTCCTGTTGAATACAAAGTCGCACTCTTTTGATTATTTCTCTCCCTGTCGATTTTTTGATCTTGTTGTGATGTATATTTAGAATAATACCTATTCATGCGCTTACATTATAATAGGGAAATGATGCGTACTTCTCAAGTGGGTACATTTATTGGTAATAGGTACTTAAGATAATGTCAGTTGTATGTCCTTACAGCAATGTCAGCTTTTCATTTTTCTAAACATAATTTCACATCAAATGTTAAAATTCATGGTCTTCCTTTTATTTGTGACACTATGTTATTTAGCAAAAAATAATCCTTATGGTAAAGCCTTTTGATCGGTATGATCTTTATCATCTTTATCATCAACCTGTAGCTTTCTACAGGTTGATTATTTTTCTCATGTAACGAGTTCGATTCCCGGTTCAACCATATGAATATTTAAAAATCTATGAATGCAGTTTAAATTGTGTTTTAAATTCAAATAATGTCTTTTTTCAGTAAAATGTTCCATCTACAATATTCAAGGTACTTTCCCTCCATGTGGCATATCCGTGGGACGCCCTGCGTAGCCTTAATGAAAAGTATGATTTATAGGTGTTAAGAAAAAGTCTGCCAATCGAAAAAAGTAGGTAGCTAGAAACAACTACGATCATTAAATAATTAATGTTGGCCGAATTAACTTTTTATGCCCACATTTTATTATACGAAAAGTACGGATAATAAATTTTGGTAAGTTCCACTCGAAGTATTATCTTGTTCATCATTATAAAACACCAACATTAAAGTAAGCAGAACCGGCATAAAGATAAACATTTTTAAACAATTTGGGTTGTATTTGTATTTTAAATATGATATTTAAAAAAGGAAAGTAGCGGCGAATATTTATGAAAATCCTTAAACCAAGAGAATGTTTGTATACGACTGTATAGTCAGCATCATAACTTGCAACTAAAGTAGATATCTATCTACTTTCTAACTAGATCATCATCATACAATCTATCTAGATTCATAGATAGATAAACAATTTAATACACATAAAAAAGTAACAGCTACGCAATTGATATAATCATATACTAGTATGGGCAAAGGTGATGATAGTACCTATCTACGTAGTCATAAAAATTTCATAATTTTCTTTTAAGAAAACCAAGCTATTAGGTGATTATACGTGGGGCGCACTATAAGTTTCCGGAATGAATAAGAAAAAAAAAATATTAAAGGTCAAAATTGAATTTATTGTTTGTCAAAATTTTCTTCCTTTGCGTAAATGCACTTTTTCATTCGATTAAACCAATTTTGAAAACTTTTGTGCCACTCCTCCGTGGTGACCTCAGAAACGTCTTCTCTTCGACAGCCTCTCCTGGTGATGAAAATCGTTGACCGCCAGGTCGGGACTATATGCAGGATGGCAGCATTTTTATTTTTTATCAAAAAACGACTTGTCAACACTACTTTAAAACCGAATTGACTTATGTAAACAGATTAATTTTCTATTGTGACAATTTATTAACATAAACATTTTTAAGTATGCGCCGATTACTCTGAGCTTTGTGTAACACGTATTACACATATTACGAAAAGAGTAATTAGGCACTAAAAGCTTAATGTTACGCTATTATAAGTTGTGTATTGCTGTTGGTTTACCTTATCAATATATTATTAATAAATAAGACTAACAGGTAAATAAGAATAATAGATAGATAATTTCTCACCTGGGTATAAGGTATATGGTCAAGTTTTGGAAGACGCAGAATACACCAACGCACAAGTCTGCCACCGCCAGGTTTGCGAGGAAGAAATTGGTTATGGAGCGGAGTCGCCTCGACAGGGTCACCACGAGAATCACGAGCAGGTTGCCTGAAACAAACAAATAGGATAGATAGACAAGATCTTTTAACAAAAAAGTATAGGTAGATGGATCCTTTACAGGTAATATAGATAGATAGGATCCTTCAACTGCAAAAAAGATAGATGGATAGGATCTATCAACAAAATAGAAAGGTAGATGGGATATTTTAATTAAATAACATAAGTAAAAAGGATCCTTCAACAAAATACGATTGTTAAACAGGATCCTTCTATTAAATGAATGACATATACTCATAGGAAAATAAAATCCTTCAACTAAATACTTAGATAGGATCCCTATCGATGAAGCGATGGCGACATATTTTATCGTCACCTGGTGTTAAGCATAATCAAAAAATATCGTTCTCCTTCGTGATTACGTTAAGTCGTTGGTCCTGATTGTGGTGGCATGGCAACGTGGCAGGCCCGATTTTCGCATGTACCTACTATTGTTTAAATGGAACCCTTGATGGGTATAGTTTATCAAAGGTGTCTGCCAAGCAGTGGGACGTTAAATATGATCTCGGTTACGATGAGATAGGAATGTATGTAGGATTCTTTTAATAAAATTGACAGTCTTGGCTTATTAATATTTTTCATATAAGTATATCTAATCATAATTGGTAATAATTTTGCTGGCATGTGTAGTAATACGTAGTTTAGCTTGTTTTAGCTTTGAATTACTCTGTGAGCTTGCAAGACTTTAAAATAAATAAACAAACTTCACGGCGACCGCTCTCTTCTAATTGAGTTACCAGACATTAGTTACCCTGTCGAATTTATCAAGAGCTAAATTGGAATAGCAGTCGCTCGGATTGCTAAATGAACCGAAGCTTACAACCTCTCCAGGCTCTCCAGTCAGTCGCATTTTTTAAATGACTTTAATTTATTAGTCTTATAAAGTATAAAAAGTATGATTAGAATAGGATTTGTACTTAACTTTTGTGCAACCGAAAAATATGATAAAACGTAAAAGAGGAAGCTAACCTTTTTTTTCGTTACTATACATGTAACACGTCAGATTAAGGTAAAACATTTTGTGTAATAAAACCGTTAGAATTTTTTTACTTCATTATAAAAGGGGACAATAATGTGGTAAAAACAATAAGGGTGTACTCGTAGCTTATATTATATTACACGGGCGTAAAACGTAAAAAGCCCAACTCCTTTTTACGAGTATGTACTTGCCCTAAAATTAAGAGTCAAAAATGGCGACAAGCGGCGACGGCGAATAGCGAAAGAATCTGATATACACACATCATTGTAATTACGTTTCCACTGACACAAATGGACGAGCTGTAATAATCACAGCTGCACCAGCTGCTGAGCGCGTAATAGTGTTTTCTTTGCATATGACAGATCGTTCAGCTTCGAATGAAAAACGCTATTACGCGCTATCTCACCATCTGTGACAGACATTTTTTTCTTATATGGCTTAGTGCTGTTTGCACATTTAGCCAGTGTTTAAAATATTGTCTTAGCTTACAGTAGATAATATTTTGGATTGTTATGAGGGTTTACGCATTTTGGTTTCCCATACAAACATCCAAGCTTAGAATAATAACGCTATAGAAAGATAGTCTTCATACAAGCGCTCTGTCAAAAATGAAGCACTAAGCCGATTCACACACGCGTGACGTGCGCGCATGGCCGTGATCTGCTGTCTCTTTCCAATTCTATGAATATGAAAGAGACAGCACTGCGCAGGCCGCTGCTACCGAGGCTTTAACTTGAAGAATCACACTGCAGTACGTTTATATTTTGACCTAATTAACTACAAGATACTATGAAATACTGAAAGCTTACCTGTGAAAAGTGATGTTATTACACTTCTTTTGTTTTTCAGATGTGTTGTGACACAATTTAACTGCACAAACCGTCATTTTTTTTTTGTTTTCGCGAGACACGTTCGGCGCGCTGTGACATTGAACACTACGGAGCGGTCCGGCGTTTGGTGCCATTTCTGGCTCCAATTAATGTGCTTTAAAATAGGCGCGCGAACTTGGTTTCTATAGCGTTATTATTCTAAGCATCCAAGTCAAAAATTTTAAAAACTCTTAAGCCTATTTTAGTAAATCTTTGCTTGCATGTAAAATACAGAGATTTAAATAGTTTGTTGATAATATTTTTAAAAAACATTTATTTAACTGACATATTACGATTTTAAACTTTCTATAGTGTATCGCAATAACTCAGCTAAATAAACATTTTTTTAAATTGTTTTCAACAAATTATTTAGATCCCTGTATTTTACTTTAGCATGCAAAGTTTTATTAAAATTGCCTTAGTGGTTTTTAAAAATTTCTACTTGGAAGTTTGTATGAGAAACTGAAATGCATAAACCCTCTTAATGGTGAATAATAATTCCCCCAAACCCCTTTAGTTTCAGTAAAGATGTGGTTTTTACTGATATCTCACACGGACTTCTTGAGAGAATTTGGAAAGTGATCTTGCACTGTTTGTTTTATTTCATTTCCGTTCACGAACGGTTAGTAATCCACCACGTTTCACACATTTTTAAAAATAAAACAAATCAGAAATAAAGCACCACTTTCCCACCAAGCAGGCATTTTCTTCCACCAACATTTTCTTCCTCGCAAAAGTTTGATGATTTAACTGGAGAACAAACCTGTCGAAGCTAAAAAGGTGTATCGCAAGAATGCTCAATATTTCTTCATAATACTACACTCGGAAAGTTCTGAGTAGTTCATTGTATCGAACTATTCACCTACTCTATTAGCCCTACCAGCGTCTATGAAACGTGTATTATGCCCTTTTTATCGAATTGCAGCCGCTATTTGGTGAAAAGTGGAATAATAGCGGAAGACTGCTTTCGCTATTCTCATTGCCTAGTCTCTGACCAACCCTTCGGGGATAATAGTCGTGATTGACTGACTTTGAGTGACCATAAGCCTTAAATTGTGTTTGAACTTTATAGAGAAAAAAATGGACTGACCCAAAATTATTGAACAAACAAAGGAAAACTCATCAATATGATTAGATACCGTAACAAACTAATTAATTTTAATAAGTACATGTCGCCTTATGCAATTAGTATGCTTGTATAACATTTTTTTAAAGATATAAAAGTGCCTATGGTAAGAATTATATATTATTAAAATGACAGCGTCCACCGCGTTATAGCAATCTTAGAGCATTCAGTTGGTTGAATGCTCTAAGTAAGCAATTTGTAATTCCTTCTTTTTGTTTGTCAAATGACACAAAGAGGCCAAATAATAAGATGTGACTGAGAGCAAAATCTTAATTAGCCCGTGCACGACTGAAACACTGAGAATTTATCTAATTTTACACGTCTCAAGAGAAATTTACGCAAAATGAATACCTACAGCTCCCGAAATCCATCAGATTAATTTTACGTTGTCATTTTACGTTGGAATGAACTAAGGAGAATTATGTTGACACATCCCTTATTACTTCTCAATGGAATGTGACGTGTGTAGGATTGTGACGTTCATCATCCGTGCATGAAACGTAGAGACAGAGAATCCGTCTATGTTAGTAAATCTAAGGGTAATGAGAGAGAGTTTCATCCTCTTTTTGTAACAACCTGTGGGATTAAATTCCAATTCAATCTATCGTACAATGTTAAGTCCTCTTACTAATACACTAATAACAAATGTTACTGAAATTAGCATAATGCGTAAGCTGCGTAGCCATTAATTATGACAATTAATTAATTAAGGGGCATAGTAAACATACATTTAGCATACACAATCAGCGAGTTTGCGACTGTACATATTGATGCTGTATCGCGTTTTGGCGATTCTTTGCGTTTGACCGCATATTTCTGTGATTTTGATACTAATCAAAATCGCGTGATTTAGCAATTGTAAAGACGATTCATCGTGATTTGACGACTCTCTGTGTTCATTCGGACGCACTTAGCGGTTATTGCTTAAGTTACTTAACTTGCAAGATACTGCCCTTTTCACATCAAGCTCCATTGAGAATGTTCCTAAATACCTATTTAATTTTGTTGGTTTAGAGGAACCAGCATTTCGAAAATTGTTGACATGCCCCATTGTGAGAGAAGAAAACAAGCAAAAAAAACACCAACATATCGCAATCTTACATTCATACATGTTGCATGTTTCATTACTCATGTTTTTGATGTGCGGCAACGTTGGATTATTATGTTTTTATATATGTTTTTTTGAATAAATCAAAATATATATGGGATAGCAGTCTCGGTGCTATTTCTTTGAACTAGCAGATCATACATACATATGATCACGACTATCATCCCCGAAGGGTTAGTCAGGGACTAGGCAATGAGGACTGCAAAAGCAGTCCTCTACCACATTCCACGTTTTACCAAATAGCGACTGCATATGTGCTCAGCGTGACACGTGGTGAGCCCATCGCCGTACTATGCTGTTGGATGAAGTGCAGTCTTTAGTCCGTTCTGTTAGTCGCCTATTACGACACCCAAAGGAAAAAAGGGGTATGGTAGTATTCTTTTAATGAGCCGTTACGTGACACGACTCCTATAAGTATTTAAATCTGTGTTTTTAAAGGGATCCTGCACGAAATTGTAAAAATTTACGTTTTTTTAAGTTACTTGTACAATGCGCTGAATTGGTTAAACACATTAAAAGAACTTACGTAAGTTAGCCTGATCATTGCACAAGGTCGTGGCCTTGTTGAAATTTTAAACAAATTCTTTAAACAGTAACAAACAATAGGTACATAAATTTCTTAATTTTACGCATGAAACAATAATTCTTACATGAAAATATTTGTATCCATATTCCGCAGGTCAACCCCTTCTTAAAAAAAAAAGTAAATTTTTATTTTTAAAACAAGCCCGTGATGGTTTTGTACATTTCGCAGAATAAAAACATTGCTCTAATCAAATTACTAGGTCTGAAACTTCAAAGCAGAATTGTTCTAATTTTAAATTTCAATATGATTGATTTTGCTTTGAAGTTCATTAATTAAGAGACTTATGTCAGTTTTTGCGATCGCGCGGCACCCCCTTAATAATTTTCTTATTTATATTGTGATCCTACTAATATTTTAACGCGAAAGTTTGTAATTATGGATGGATGTTTGTTACTCTTTCACGTAAAAACTACTGAATGGATTTGGATGAAATTCGGCATACAATAGTTTATAACCTGGATAACCCCACATAGGATACTTTTTATCCCGATATTCCCACGGGAACGGGAACCACGCGGGTGAAACCGCGAGCGGCCGCTAGTTCTTTAATAATATTTAGTTCTATTGAATACATATTAAATCAAACGCATTTATAAAACTAAGTGTTTTTCATCTCGCATTGAAATTTCTATAAGCAAGCAATAAATAACAAAGGAATAACAAAGTCAAGAAATGAATTAGCATGTTTGTTACTTAAAATTGTTTTTACTAGGAATATGCAAAAAAATATTCGACAACGTCTATCATACGTAAAATAACATTCCTGTGTTTACTGATGTGTTTGCAACCACTTTGTAACGATAGATAATATGTAAAAAGTTATTTTCAAATGTGACGGGCTATTTGATAAATCTACAGCTATGAATGATATAAATAAACAAATTGATTATGTTTGTTTACATTTCGTATGTTGATTTTGTGTAACGATACATATGTTTTTTTTTATTCTACAACGGTTAAGCGCTTGGCCTTCATCTCACCTGAAAGTAAAATAAGTGACGATAAGGACGAAGGAAGCGCGCTTCACCCAGAATCCTCAACCACTGAGGAACTCGCTATCTTATCTCAAACTGTCGGAACACAACAATGCTATAAACATAGTTGTTATGGCGACAGACTTAGATAAGGTGGTGGTAGCTAGCCAGGCGGACTTAACAGCCCTACCACCAACCAAACCGAGCACACAAAGATGTACCGCCCGTTGGGAATTCGATTCCCGGGACCTCTGGGTCTGAAACCGGTGGCTTAGCCACTAGACCACGGAGGCGGTTAAACGATGTTATATTATTATGTAGGCGGTTATGTACAATGAATTCATTTTTATTCATTGTGCTATTACGTAGAAATAATAGCTCAATGTTTTTATTAGGTGTTATACAGAGCTTCCGTACCGAACCGGATCGAAATCTTTAATCTTGAATAAGCAAAATTCTGTTTAGCTCATAAATTGACTAGGTGAATACATAGAACCACAGAATTTTAATATTATTTAGACAGAAAAGTTATATTTATAGCACAGACTATTCAATACAAAAAATTACTTTTACTTGTTCTAGAGTGTGTTTGTTAAACGGGAAAGTTCTTACTTACACACTTCTAAACTTTCGCGTTTCATAATAAACAAATGTTTAACGGGGTTGTACTACGCAAAGTTTAATACTTAGTATGTAAAATAAGTCAAGGTTTTACAAATTTTACAAAGTTTTGTATTAGGACAGCAGTAAGTTTTTGTTACTATATTTGCATATTATATGAAGATTGCTGAGGAAGTATTAATAACAGTTGTTAAAGGTCAAAATTATAAAACTAACATTTTACTGAATCAGAAGTATTGAGTCAGTAAATATCATAGCCAATTACGGTGTGCAAAACGCTGACTAGACTTACGACACACTTCGGTGTAGGTATGGGAAGTACATTGGCAACTACCTGCACTAATTAATATCTGACATTCCAATGTGTGTTTTGACATTTTTAACCAATGATACTCGTAAAAGGTCATTGTTTTTAACGTAGCAAACTGCAATCCATTCGCAGGCTTCCTATTTCGAACTCTGACTCTGTGTCAGTTTATTTGTTCTTGCCTGTATTTTTGTAAGCAATAAAATTCTGTAAGTATACTTAATGTTATTATTTTTCATCACCGAAGCCTTTAGCATTATATATTAATTGGAATCTTAACTAAAAATGCTAGCTAGGTAGTGACTTTGTTATCACTTCTGATCATAACCTTCGTGATTTCACAAAGGTTTTTTCTCAATCTAAAAATAACTACAAAGCCACTACGATTTCACTTTGGCCATTACATACCCATTCCACCGCCATCTGCAGAAACACTTCAATCACCAATACATCGAAGGCTTCAGCTGCCCCGATTACAGGAGCTAAAAAATCTTCTATAGGTAGTCAGGGGTGTGCCCTGACCTATATTTTCCTATATTGGATCTCGTTTATCTGGGCTGCTGTAAATCCAAACACAATAGAAGTTAAATTGTTTGACGCTGTGGATCCACTTTCGGAATCAAATGTTAAGGACCGATTGTAGTACTAGGGAGATTTATCACAATTATTTATTAAGTTACATTGGCGAGATGCAAAACAGAAGATGTCTTCGATGAATTTTGACTTATGTCGTTTGAGGGAATAATAGTTATACACACACAACATTAGGTAAGTAAAGTAGTTATCATAGTTAAGTCATCGCAAGCACCATTTTCCAAACCGGCGGCGCGTGTAAGCGAAGTTACGTACCGGTGTCGACTCTATCATTAGGTCTCATTAGGTATTAATCTTGGTGCGAACCTCGCGCTGTGAGATCTACGAGTATTGCATACAGCCTGATTGTAAGTTAGGTAATTTGTTTTTATTGTAACTGTAGTTTAAGACTCTTTATAAGGTTTTGAGAAGTAATAAGAACGCGCACTTGTTTAAAGTGAATCTTCTTCTTCCGCATACAGTCACCCACTGCTGTTAAGCCTTCTCACATGCACGCCATCCTGTCTGGTCTTGAGAATTTCTTTTCTGTACCACACAGAGTTTAGTGCGAGTCTTGTAATGATAATAGAGTATAATTAAAGTTAATAAGTATTAGATTTGATTGAGTTTTTTTTAGTATACAAAATTTTAACACTTAACACTGTACAACCTTACTGTACAGAGGATGTATAGCCAGCTATACAGACCTTATAATTCCAAAAGGTGCCCAAAACTTTACAGCCTTAAGTGTAATAACAGCTGGCAAACATCTGTATTATCGCTGTACTACCCAAAGTGAAGTCTGACTTAGAACATAATAATTATAATTCATTAGACCGCTACAGTTCTACAAATCAGCATTTTTTATTTTTACACACACCCTCATGTTTAATAAAGTCCGGATAGAATAATAATTATACAGTTAAATCTTTATGTTATTCCATAAATATTGTTTTGTGCAAACTCACGCGACATTTATTACAAATTATTGGTTATGCTTGCGGCTTCTACTTTTCCGTAAAAGTGTATAGATATTGTATACAAAAAACTTACGCGCCCTTATAAGAAATACATAATACATAATGAGTGTATCTACTTTTCGTAACAAATCGACCTAAGATCGAGTCTGATGTATTACTAATGCTTTTCTATTGATAATAAATCAATTATGTAGCACTTGTCTTCGAAATTTACAAAGTTAACAACTAAAATGTCTGTGTTATATAAAATCAAGTTCATAGGTTAGGTTTTAATAGCGTTCCCAATATAGACAGCCGTGGCTTTTTAGAATTCTATTAAGAAGCTATTTGCTGAAATATGGCATAATGTTAGAATGCACGTAAAGAGGTTTCCAAAATAACCACTGATCAGTTACTATCAAGCCTAATATGATGACATTACAACAGAGTAGGTATACACCAATATCCAGATAATATCAGTATTTAATGCTGATATGCAGAAGGAAGCTTTAAAAAAGTATAAGAAATAGCTACATCCAGTCGTTAGGTAGCGCTAGCCTTCTAATTTTGCTTATGGTATATTTTCTCACTAAATGCTGTATTTTAGTATTTTCCAATACTCTTTATAAGCAATAAGTGATAACCTCGTCTGTATACAGCCGTAAAACAGCTGGACTGAACTAAACACCCAATTCTTGCTGAAATACAGCTGGAGACATTTCTCTTGTTCATCGCCTTTAGAGTCGTTAGCTGTTAATGAACTGGATTTAGGATTTTTTATCAGCCTAAATGTTAGTTGGGTAGGTAATGAAATGAAATGCTGTATAGTGAAATGCATTTAATTTTGGTGGCAGAAATAGATAGGTATATAATTGACACAGTCGGGTACTAGGCATACTCTTATTACAAGAGAATTCTGTGCATTCTTTAAAGGTGCTGCAAATTGTTGAATTTAGAAAGTGCGGTATTTGACAACGCTATGTTGGCTCTTATTATTCTATGGTTGGCTCATTTCAGCAATGTCACCCTCACGTAGACGTGGGCCTATTGACTACGACACGTGCCAAGATGTTCTTGAGCTTTAGGCTGTCTCCAGAATAATTGTTCAATCCAATTGGACTCACACGATTTACTCATACGTGAAGAATTTAAAGCGAGAATTAGTCTAAATGTTTTCCCCAGCCTCATTATAACGGTGAAAAGAGTTAGATTAGCAACAACCTTAGATATATTATCAAGAGAATGTGGGTCTGAATTCTACTTTTCATAATTAGGATATTACGCTAGCGAGTTTCAAGAGGAAGGTAAATTACTTGTCCTTATATTCATCTGTTTGCTGTAAAGCCGTTATGTTATTATGTTAATATGTTTATGTTTATTGTTAATTCTGAATACATGCCATAACATTGTATTTATTTAAGTAGTTTGATAAGAGTTATTATTATTACTCATTATTAACTATGTCCATGGTGCACTACAAGCCAACTTTTAAATTTTAAATTTTAAATCTTTTTTGTCCATCCAAAGGTTGTCTGGAAGAAATCACTTTTAGTGATAAGACTGCCCTTTGTACGTCAACTTAATATGTAATTATTTTATTTTTTGTCAAAATGTTTTCTTTTTGTGGTGTACAATAAAGTATATTTATCTTATTTTATATAACTTTTAATTTACATACATACCTAATACATATATGTAATTACGACTATTAAATATCCCTGAAGGGTTAGTCAGAGACTAGGCAATAAGGACAGCAAAAGTAGTCCTTTGTCGTAGTCCACTTTTCACCAAAAAACGACAAACGACTACACATGTGCTCAGCGTGACAGGTGGTGAACCCATCGCCGCTCTATGCTGTTGGATGTATGTGCAGTCTATAGTCCGTTAGTGGGGGTGGTAGTATTCTTTCACCTCTACGCGACACGGCTATACCTTTAATGTACCTTTGTTTTCAACAGAAACGTGCACATTCAAATGTAACAAAAAAAAACAGTCTAGATGCTTTGTCATTCTGTGCCAAATGAATATTCTGGCATAAATTCAAATATGTAATTAAAAGATGGAATATAGAATTTCGCGTATTGGATTTATTTTTGCCGATGAACTTAGCGCATCCCGTAATTAATCTTAACATGGTAGTAAGAAAGAGGTGTGTAGTCACCTTCTCTTCTGTTCTGTGGACTACACTAAATTATTTTCATAAGAGAAGTTATGTTGTATATACTAAGTTAATTGAATAAATAAATAAATCTTTTGAAACTATCGAAACAACATAGACAAAGACAATGATTACTTATTTTATCCAAAAAATCTACATTTTAATATTTATTTTCTCACTTCAAAATAACTCAAGTGGAAATAGAGGTAGCTGACGATCACGAGGCTCTTCCATACGTCATTTGTTTCAACAGCATTTAACTAAACACAAGGTACATATTATTAAGATGTAACTTAAACCTAATCCAATTATAGAAACACATTAGGTATGGTACTAAAAATGTTAACAACGGTTAATATACGCAGGTAGGTAGGTAGTCTAAAAAATAGGTAGATGAATTTTGTCGAATGATAACTTGCAGAATAGGTATAAAAAACTGATTGTATGGCTTTGCGGTATTTTTGACGAAAAATTTCGATGAAATTTTCAAATTTGGCCAGCTCAACTGAATTCTTATTTGTGTTATTTCTTTCTCGAAGTTGTGTCTTCCTAGATAGAGCGTTTGCTCAAGATGGATATAATCGGAAACAAGTTCAAAAGCTACACCGTTGATATGCAATGCATATTACAATACATATTCTCGTAATGTGTTCATCATGAAATTGTACATTTGTACACGCTTATGCATACCCTAGCAGTATTTACAGCTAAGAGCAATGAATCTGGGTCACTTAAAGAAACCTATAAATCTCGGAAATTATGAATGCTAGCATAATGAAATAAATTGTGTTTAATAGGCAATTTTAAGTAAAGGTATTAAAACTTCTTAGTTATTGTAAAACTATGTATTTACATAAAAAATATCAAATTTGAAAAAGGGATTGGAAGATGCTGGAACTACGAAATTACTGCATTTGTTTTTGCTTTTGTTTCTAATCTGTCATTTAAGTTGGTTTAAACATATAAACCATGTTGATAATGTTCAATATTTATTATTCTAGCTGTAATCATGTCGCTTACACCTGAAGAATGCACCAGAATTCTCACAATGCTGGAAACCGGCCGGAGTTAGCGCGATAAGCTACAGCCAGGACTGTCGCTGTCAACAGTATAATGAATTCTCCGACGTTACGAAGAAACTGGCTCTAATCTGCGCAGACCAGGAACAGGCAAAACCAGGTGTACCACAACACAAGAAGATCGATACTTGGGGACCACCATGCTTCGTAATCGCTTTCTCACAGGAACTGAACTTACAAATCAGCTTCGACGCCTCAAAGGAAGTAACCCAAGCGCATGGACAGTAAGACGACGACTTGCTGAAGCTAACTTGAAACCAATTATACCTGCAAACGGCCTTAAACTGGAGCGTGGGCCACTTAAATTAGACTATTCAAGATTGGTCAAAAGTTATGTTTTCCGACGAATCAAAATGTATGCTCTACAAGCACGATGGAATACAAAGAGTGTATAGAAGACCAGGGGAAAGGGCACTATTCACCTAAACCACGCAATGGATTTTTATGCGGTTTTCACTAAAATATAGAGCGTTAACTGAGGATGGTTTTTGTTTATATTTTGTAGATAAGTATATTTTTATAAATGTCTGAGCTCCTATGATGATGTTTAGTCTAAAAACTGGTTTTCGTAAGCTTACATGAGTAACGCTGGCTAAAACTTATGAAATACATCAAAACAATGTACTAGACACTTATATAGATCTCAAAACTACAGGAAAGTTTGCGATAGTATGTGTCTATCTCTTAAGATTCACTCACAATAACCATTTTTGTGAATTCTAGATTGATTAAAACAATAGGTTATGTGCCAAGCTATATTCTCCTATTTATTATGAATCCTTATCCAGATATATATGTTAGTTATGTTAGACTACGGTGGTGGGTCTGTACTTGTGTGGGCCGGTATTTCTTCTGAGAGTCGCACAGAACTGATGTTCATAGAAAACGGCTCTTAAACTAGCTTAAGATATTTTAACGATTTATATGAAGGAACATAAAAGAAATCCTTAATGACGTTGGTCCATTTATGGTCAATTTGGGTGAGGATGGTATTTTTATGCATGACAATGCCCGACGTCATACCGGATGAATTGTGAATATAACACATACCTTCAAGAGATGAACATTACTCGTATAGAGTGGCCAGCACGCAGCCCGGATATCAACCCGATCGAGCATACTTGGGAGGAGCTAGGGAGATGCGTTAAACAACGAAACCCTCCCTCGATCATGCTTCATGAGATAAATTGCTCTTACAGAGGTATGGGAGAATATTCCCCAAAATCGTATAAGGAACTTGGTGTACAGCATGCCAAACCACGTAAACGCAGTAATATAGTAGTAATAAATATAATAAAGTAATGTTTTTCAAAGATGTCATGTTTCCTATTCTAAGGCGAGATCTATTCTAAGTCAAAATTGTTAGTGTA
Organism: Scoparia ambigualis; assembly: GCA_963921215.1. Classification (NCBI taxonomy): domain Eukaryota; kingdom Metazoa; phylum Arthropoda; class Insecta; order Lepidoptera; family Crambidae; genus Scoparia; species Scoparia ambigualis. The sequence goes on from OY992505.1 coordinate 19,936,170, forward strand.
TTTTTGTTTCTGCGATCAAGAACGCCAAAATTGGCCATTTTACGCAATAATCACAGTTTGTTCTACCTAATACCCATCCTAAAATAGCAATACGATATACACCAGCTGTTAAATTTAATATGCATTCTGACCAAGTATTGGGTTCAAAATGTTATCTGAAACGTATATTGAAGTATTCCAACCAATTTAGTTTGAATATGGATAGATAAACTAATGTATGTCTGCCGTTTTGATAAATCCACCTTGGATTAACGTCATGATTATTTGGCAAATGTAATTTTTAGCCCCATCTTGGAAGCAATTCTTGTCTTATCGGTAAAATTTCAAATACAAATACAAATCTCTTTATTGTGAAATGTAGGTTAGTATACATAGATTGCTGTTGTTAGGTTTTAGATGTTTCACTACATTTTCACCTTTTACAAGGTATACAATAATTTGATATAGGTTTGGAAAATCTAATATATTTAAAATTAATAGAAAAAGTAATATTAAGTTAATATGACATGATTGACTATATTAAGTTACAGTATTAAATTGTGTTAAGTATGTATAGAAATGTCAAGTTACTTGCGATATCATCATTAAATTAAAATTAATATTAAATTGTGCTTAAATGTCAAAAAAATAATACATTCATGGCAAAATTAAAAATTTATTCAAGTAAATATCATTTCTTGGAAAAGTCAGTAGGGATAAGACTTCAGTTTTGTAATAGACTTTGTCAATTAGTAGATTTAATAGTCTTTTCTTGAACAGATTAATGGGTAACATTTTAATGTCATTCGTGATTTTATTAAATATTTTACTAGTCTCAACACGTGTTGTTGCGAAAAGAACACAGGAGAAACTCCCGTCACGTTTCACGTTGCTAAGACATTTTTATGTAAAGATGGCATTATGAGAATAATCACAAATATTAAAAATTTACTAATTACGTGTGCGTTATAATCTATGAGTTATTAAATGAGTACAAAGTAGTAGTGCTCTTACGGTATTTAGCCCCGTATCTTACAGTCTGCAGCTGCTCTTGGAATCATTCCTATAACACATTCCAGACGTTCGAAATTTGCAACAAATGTATAGCTAGTCTACTTCTTTATTATTTCCTATCAAAATATATTACATTTCAATGTTAACCGTAAAGTCATTGAAATAAGGTCGAAAACCGTACACGCCCACGCTCATATAGTCGTACGTATGGGTTAGTGGGATGCAGACGTTAATTTTCCGCTAACCTCCGTTTAATTCGCCGATACGTCAGAGGTTGCTCCGTATAAACATATAAATTCATATAATCACAACTATTATCCACGAAGGGTTAGTCAGAGACTAGGCAATGAGGACGGCAGAAGCAGTCCTCTCTGCCATAGTCCACGTTTCACCAAATAGCGACGCACATGTGCTCAACGTAACAAGTGATGAGCCCATCGCCGCTCTATGCTGTTGGATATAATATGTACAGTCTTTAGTCCGTTAGTCGCCGTTTACGACACTTAAGGGAAGAGAGGGGGTGGTATGGTAGTATTCTTTCACCGCTAAGCGACACGTTTAGTGACGTTGCTCCGTAACGTTGGATGATTACGTAAAAGCGTTAAAAGGAAGACTCATCCAACTCATTAACCACTCACTCTTGGATTTTTTTGACAATATTTTGACAGTAACTGTCAACGTCAAATTTGACAAAACGGAGCATAGACTATGCTATATTGTGCGATAACAATACATAAGATGAACCACAGAACCGAAATAACCAAACTTGTTCATACTAAAGTAGTCTGTAAGTCTATGAAAACACGGTACAAAGTCAAGTGTGTTTTTGTAGGTGCGGTCTCATGCGACCGCTTGGGGTTTGAGGGGTGTATGTTTTATCTAATGAGATTAAAAATTAACAAAATATGTGAGCATTATAATTAATGTATAGCGTAGGAATGTCGGGATAAAAAGTATCCTATGTGTTAATCCAGGTTATAAACTATCTGTATGCCGAATTTCATACAATTCCATTTAGTAGTTTTTATGTGAAGAAGTAACAAACATGCACACTCACAAACTTTCGCCTTTATAATATTAATTAGTGTGAAGTGTAATAGTTATTAAATTAATACAAGAATTAGTGCTGCTTGTGATCTGCAGTGTTGTATCTTGCAGTCTGCAGTCGCTACATAGAATATGTCCTTCAGTACCTTTGCACTAGGTAACGACAGGCCTAATTTATCATCGTTAGAAAAAAGAGTCATCTAACTCATTTAGTATGTATTATTTAATAAGATAATAACACCTGCAATATAAATAGCTGTCGCTATACTCGTAGTATACCCAGTGGCGTATTTACTCTAGGGCTGATCTTTATTCGTAAAATATTAAAATCGGATGTTGATAACGAACATGCTAGTTGACATTATACCTATGGGCGCACTTTGGCTTACAAAGTAAAAATAATGTTGGTGTGACGGATTTGCGAATCCACTGTTACGAAAATCCTGTTATGTGTGGTATGCAAGTTCGATAGTCACAATATCAAAATCCATTGTTGCGAATATAGTACCTATTCAGATTATCGAAGACGATGGCGTAGCGGAATTCATATGGGATATATTATTGTAGCCTGAACTAAATAAATTATATCAAACCTTGAATCTTGAGCAGGGTAGTCGCAGAGGAAATGGACGATATTCATTGACTCTGTAGAACAGTAACGACTTACACGAACTGAAGTTACACGGCTCTAAATTATTAACATCCGTTGCGGCGCTTATAGTATTACATCTATTTGTCATTTAATTTTAGAGATCATATCGTTTATTTGTATAATTTAAATAAGTTTAACTAAAAATAGCACTTTAAAAAGACATATGCCTAGCACTTAAAAAAGACATTATGCCTCAGGTGGGACTAAAAATACGACTGTTTGGATGCTACCTACGCATTGGCTTACCTCTCGAACTGGTTGCATTCGTTTACGTCAGCCATAAGAATAGATTTCAAAGTCAATGTCAAATGCTTTATTCAATATAAACCTTAACAGGTACTTATTGACATCAAAACTATGTACATAAAAAAAGTTAACTAACGGTAGTTAAATGTTATCAACTAACTTAACTAGCACCTACCTAATCTGCCGACCTAACTAATCTACCGCCAGTTCGGATTTTGGGAGAGCCTTCGACTGCTGGCAAGAAACTCAGGAGGCCTTACTTTTTTCTCCCTCTAAGTAACAAAAGTTATAATTTCATCAAAACGAAAAGTCATACAAAATGCATTTAAAAGAAATATATTAATACAAAATACTAATAAATAGGTTATACTCGTACATGCACTATGTACATACATATTTGTCATATACATAATATTCCACTTTAAATAAACCTTTACGCATGAGGGTTTTTTTAACATGGGCATTAAAATATGTTTGTAAAGGTATTTCAGTAACATTTAGGGTGGATTCGACCAAACTGGAATAAGACTTACTCCGAGATTAGTCTATACAAATTCGGCGTTTAATATATGTATAAGACCTTATTCCAGTTTGGTCGAATCCACCCTTAGTGGAAGTTTGTTATAAAACGTTACACATTTACCCAAGAAAGAGCCACCTGTTTTATGAAGTCTAAAATTAGGGACGGCAACCTTATTTTTCCTACGTGTGTTTAAGTTATGAAGATCACAATTTTTAACAAATGTGTTTTGATACTTCTTGACATACATACTGTTTTCAAAGATAAATTGTGATGCAATAGTTAATATATCGAATTATTTAAACACCTCTTTGAGTGAGTCTCTAGACTATAGGTTGTATAAGGCGAGGACTGCCCTTTTCTGTAGAATAAATACATCATCAATATTAGCAGCGGAGCCCCACAACAGCAAGCCATAAAACACCATAGTATGGAAATAACTAAAATAAACTATTCTTGCCGTCTCAACGTCAGTTAGAAGCCTTATTTTTTACTGCGTATGCAGCTGGACTCAGTCTTTCTTGATCGAAGCTGACAAGGCATCAATATGTGGGTCCTACTCCCATTGTAAGCGTGAATCTAGTTTAATGCCTAGAAACACAGTAGAATCTACTAATTCAACTACATTATCGTTCATCTTAATTTGTGTTTTGACCTGTCTTACATTAGGTAGGTAAAGAAAATTTAACACACTTTGTTTTTGCTGAATTCAGTAATAAATTATTAATAGTGAATCAATGCAACACCTTTGAAAGTGCACTATTTACATCGTGAAGATTGTCAAGGCCTCTTTTAACATTAAAAATAAGAGACGTATTATCATATGGTAGTGTAGTGAACAAGTTCAATATCAAGATTGACCTAGAAGAGATAGACAAGAACGTTCATACAAAACATTTGCTCAAATTCTGGAATGAGAGACCTAAAGTTCGCTGCTTTTAAGCGCTAAACATTTAATGTCGTCTAATCAATAGTTAGACATCGCAGCGCCAGATCGCCAATCGGTCAAAGACCCTAACATAGTGTGTTTTAAGATGGCGTCTATGATTAAAGAAGCCGTGGCACAGAAATGGAAAAAAAACTTTTCTGTTCTATTATTACGATTATAACTACTGTATAATGACTTGAATAAAAATTAATTTCACTTAACAACTGAATTGTAGTAAAAGTCTAGGTGGACAAAAAAAATATTTTTTTTTCGCTGCTGCGCACGCGCCTAAGCCGTGTGAACGTCGAAGCCGCACACTAAAGCAAGGTGCCGAGTCGACTCCGCAGATGAGTCCAACATAGTGCGTATTCGGAACGCCCTATCTAGTGTAACGTATACACCGCTGATCAAGACTGAAAGAAATGCCCTTGTAGTTCCAAATAAAAACCCTTTAGTCGTTGCGTATTCTACAAACTGTTTTACATTTTAAAGAGAACTTTCACCTTATCTCTTATCATGATGTAAGTAGAACTGACTGAAAGACACAAGTAATTTAAATCAGATCACATTCTTAGATCTCGATAGATTTTAGAAACACTGATGAATCCAACCACAATTAAGTCGATTCTTAATTGCTGTTCAATCGGTACCTTTATCGAATAGCTTCGGCAATACTTCACATTACACATAATACTATGTGCTGTGGCATTGGGATCTCAAAGAAGGTATATGGAACATAAATACATACCTATAATCACGACTATTATCTCCGAAGGGTTAGTAGTCAGAGACAGGCAATGAGGACCGCAAAAGCAGTCCTCTGCCATAGTCCACTTTTCACCAAATAGCGACTGCACATGTACTCAGCGTGACAGGTGGTAAGGTATATAAAAAAACATTCACTATAACGCAGCTTCATCTTAACTGAATGTTTTTTCTTTCGGATTTCAGAGGTGAAAACTTCTAAGATTTGATGAAGCAATGTTGACTAAAAAACATAAGCATCAAGCACTGACAAATTTCGACGCGTGAAAACCAGACCTCGGTAGCCAAGTGGTTAAGGCAGCCGCCCGAAATGCGGAAGGTGCGTGGTTCGATTCCCGCCTGAGGTTGTCGTCTTTTTTCAGTGTTTAAAAATTTTACTTAGGTGATAAGCCCCTCGCTGCTATATGCTGTTGGATATATGTGCAGTCTTTAGTCCGTTAGTCGCCTATTACGAAGGGAAGAGAGGGGGTGGTTGGTAGTATTCTTTCACCGCTACGTGATACGGATAATAAAATAATATAAAAGCGTCTATATAGAAACTTCCCATTGTCGGTATTTCAATTACAACACCAGTACTAGAAGCTCTCTCTCTGTCTTATTGAAAACCTGATAAGTTGGTTATAGCCGATTCAAATTTACCTACATTGAAGTGAACTGTTGTAAACGAACCGGAATAAATTGTACAAAGAGAAGCAACCACACCAAGAGATCGAAAAGCTGCATTCCGAATTCTGAAAACAGCTTCAATGTATACAGGTCGTTCGATAGATCCTTTAATGCACATATACATGAAATAGTTTTTACGTGAGATCTTAAATCATTAAAAGCAAAGGTTGTCTTATCGCTAAAAGCGATATCTTTGGTTTATGTACCCAAAAAGGAGAATCAGGAAGTGCGCAAGGTTAAATGTTTGGTAATAGGTATAATTAAGTCTTGGCTACATTTCGCGTTAATGAAAAACTAGGGTTTAGCTCGAGCCCTGGTAAACAAGTAATAAAGTGTAAAAGTATGAAGTTCCACAACAGGGCCGTTTTGAAATTACAAAAAAAGGAGCAGTTCCAATGTAGTTCCATACATTTAAGTAAAACAATATTTGGTGTTTTGTATGGAACACAATTTCGATACATACATATGGCACATATTAGGATGGCCCGTTGCGGTATTACGTAACTATGTCCCAGTACTATGTAGTTATATACATTTAAACAAACCTATTATAGAAACCTATAAGTCTCGGAAAGTAAGAATGCTAGCTTAATGAAATAAATTGTGTTTAAAAAACAATTAAATACTCCTTAAATTAAGGTTTTAAAACTTCTTTGAAATTCATAATTTGAAAAAGGGAGACTTTAATGGAACTTGGTGTACATACAGCCATGCCAAACCGCGTAATCGCAGTAGTTAATGGAAGCACGCGGAGGGAATACGTTAAAATTCAAGAAAATCGTAATTTTGTTCATAAATGTCATGTTTCCTATTATTGTTTTAAGGCAAGATCAGCAGTTTTTTTTCTTTGTAGGTAATAGTACTTTGCAAATAAAATGTAGTGACTCTTAAATGTAATTACTTTCAATTATGGAGTATTTAAAAGTCTATTAAACACATTCCATTTTTTCGGACTCGCGTTTATTACATTTTAGGGTTTTGATTTTAGTCCTGACGTTTCGATCCCTTTACCACAAGCTAGCATTTTTAGTTTCCGAGATTTATAGGTTTCTTTAAGTGACCCAGATTCTTTGCTCTCGAGTGTATTATCCTAACTAATTATTATAACCTAGCGGCCCGCCCGCGTGAACTCCCGTCCCGGTATCCCGTAGGTAACAAATTTCCAAAAAAATTCTTACATGCAAACCTAGTCCTGACAAATACAAATACAACAAAAATAGAATTATCTAAATAGGTGCAGTCGTTCTGAATTGATGCGCGTAAAAACATTTGTGGCAATTCATTTTTATAATATAGGTGGTAGGAGGAAGAAAGGTATTCAGAAATAGAAGGAAGAAGAATAATAGAAGTGATAAATATAAGGTGACTGCTAGAAACCACAAGAAACTTCAAGGACTAGTCAGGTCAAGTGTTTTAAACATGGCAAAAATAAAAATAAAAATTAGGGTTTTTTAAATTTTTAATTAAATATTTCATTTTGTGAATTTAAATTGGATATTCTTTAAGTATCTAATTTATTTTTAAGCAATAACATTAAAAAAATTTAATGAAAAACAATTAAAAATAACGATTATTTACAACGTGCGGGCAACGGCCGGCCGGCCGACCGTGTCCGTGGGCGATATGTACCTACGCCCAGCTGACCCGTTCGCGTCAGCTGGGCGTAGGTACATATCGCCCACGAATTCCTTTTTTGTCATGTTTAAAACACTTGACCTGACCAGCCCTTGAAGTTTCTTGCGGTTTCTAGCAGTCTCCTTATATAGCGAAGAGGAGAGGAGATAAAACGCCACCCTGCAGTACACCAGCCGTCGAGTCACACCACGTAGGGAATTAATTATAGATACGGAAGAGACTTTGTTTGTTTGTTTTGCTTTCACACATAAATTTTTCTGAATTTTGGTATAGAGATAGATGGAGTCCTGGAGGTTATAGGCTACTTTTCCCAGGAAAATTAAGCTAAACCAAAACTGACTAACATTAAAGTATCTGGCAAATGTGTTCAAAATAACAATCTCAATGAATTCAATCCTGTTTTCATTATTAATAATATTATGCTGGGTTTTACATATAGTACAGAGTACCTACTAAAACAATATCTGATTTAATTATTCACATTACATTGCCCTTGAAGTGGTTTCACTGGATATCACATATTGCTAAACCGCACAACAGCCAACTCATAATATTAGGAAATTTCTGAATTACATTATAAAAGTTACTTGTTCACTATAAGTTCATCTGAGGTAATGTTGTCAGCATTCTTGGGACTGTACCGTACCCAAGTTAGAGGACATATTTAATTTATACTAAGTTTGTTTTTTTTAAGTAATTAAAGTAAATTCTCCATGCCCATAAGATCTAAAAATGTTATAATAATTATAGTTAAAGTTAAAGATATTGAACCCGAAAACAAAGACGTGAAGACTTCCTTTTAAAGTGGTAATTCCCTAAAACATACAAACATACATACATATAATCACGACTGTTATCCCGAAGGGTTAGTCAGAGACTAGGCAATGACCGAAAAAGCAGTCCTCTGCCATAGTCTACTTTTCACCAAATAGCGACTGCACTGTGCTCAGCGTGACAGTCGCCGCTCTAAGCTGTTGGATGTATGTGCAGTGTTTAGTCCGTTAGTCGCCTTTTACGACACCCAAAGGAAGAGAGGGGGTGGTAGTCTTCTTTTAACGCTACGCTACACGGTTAAATCCCTAAATAAATATTTATATCTAGATATATTACCTATATACTATCCCACAGCTGAGCTAAGGCCTCCATCATTCAATTAAGTTATCCACGCTTGCTAAACGTAGTAGGGTGATCAAGCAACGCATCGAAAAATCTTCTTGCCCAAACAAGGAATTGATCTCAGTACCACCGATTATCAAACCGATCGTTTAGCCACTCGAAAACCGAGGCGTTACCAAATCAAAAATTAGCAAGTTATAAATCCAAAGAGCTCTTACCGAAAAAACAACAGCAAAACACGATCGTGTACAGCGTAATAAAGATCGCCCTGATGTCGGTCCTGTCGAATATGTATTCGTCAACGTTGAAGCTCTCGTTTGTTCTGGTGATATTGACGTTCTCCACGTAGTTTATGGGGTCCGTTCCGTTGGGCGTGTCCAACTCAAGGCTCTGTCTGAAATCGGAGGCCACAAATAGCTTCATTGTGTACATGGTTCCGAGGACGCGTCACGCGACGCCAGGCGGCATTCTTCGTCACCCCCAGCTCGCTGATATCTGCAACAAAATTTTACCGTTATTCATCATCATCATCAACCCGAAACCACTGCTGGGTAGAGGCCCTATATAATATGGAAAAGAAAAACGAAAATACATAATATACATATAATCACTAGGTAATGAGGACTGCAAAAGCTGTCCTCTACCATAGTTCACTGTTCACCAAAAATATCGACTGCACATGTGCTCAGCGTGACAGGTGGTGAGCCCATCGCCGCTCTATGCTGTTGGATGTATGTGCAGTCTTTAGTCCGTTAATCCGCTTGTACGACACTCAAAGGAAGAGAGGGAGTGATAGTATTTTTTCGCCGCTACGTGACACGGTTGTTATGGTTGCTTCACACATACCTATCAGTGAAGCCACAGTTCCGACACAGAACTGGCACAGTGTTACTCATACATTCTCTATGAACGCATCCCCACTTGTCAGTGATAATGCTGTCAGTGTTAGTGCCGCCACCGGCAAATCACGGTTATATTCGTATTGACAAAATTCATAGAGAATGTATGAAAGAATATTTTTCACTGTGACGGTACTGTGCCGGAACTGTGACTTCACTGATATGTGTGAAGCAACTATTACTGTTAGGAAAATATTTAAAAAAATTGCACGAGTGGGATTCGAGCCTACACCTTACTGACATTTCGGGTCAGGTGCACTACTAACTATGCTGTCGTGGTCTGTCCAGCCTGCAAAAATTTAAATGATGCTCGAATATTTTTATTTATTTTCCAAATTGTAATTTATTAACTAAGCTATAAAGCGATAGCCATGTATTCAAATACACGCAAATGCGCTACCTACTTTACGAATACACTTTATAAAACGCTAGCTAGCAATTTAACTAATCAAGTTCAAGCTCTGCCCTGAGCTCAACAAAATGATACCTAAACCTATATTTTCTATAGGCCCGAATGCTTGGAATATACAAGAGCGAGCTTACACAAAAAATAAATAGGATGATAGATATACTGTTTCATCGCAATCATTACCTAACTTATTATTCGCCAAGATTCGCCAAGCTCACAACATACAATCTTTTAAGCGAATGACTCGCGAGCATTATTTTAACCTTACTCTGTAACATCATCAGCGCCCATATGATATGTGTAGTTTGTGTAGTATATTATCTATAATTATATTATGTGTAGTTATGTTATATAAGTGATATATATTTAGTAGGTATCTTTTTTTGCGCCGTCTATCTTTTTTTTCTAACTCTTTTTACTGGTTGACTGGTAGATAATGTTTTTAGCATTAAGTCCGCCATTTGTACTTGATTTTGTGCAATAAAGTATAAATCAATAAATATATGAAGAATTGTGTTGGCGACGTGATCTCAAACCAGAGAAACGTGAGCATCTACACAAAAAGCAGATGGCATAATTTTGTGCTACGCTGCTGGTTAATGTGCCTCTAATTTCTCTCAGGTTATTACGGTTTTGCAAGGCAGCCTGAACACTAGCCACAGCTATTAAAGATGCCTTGTGTCTTGGAAACCTGACACCATCCTAATTAAATGTCAGAACCGAAGAAGCAACGGTCTTAGATTGGAAAGCTGTCGTATATCCAGCAGAAAATTAGGGCATGCACCTTACACCACAGTTTTATAAAGTAAGAATTGGTTTCAGGATAATATAACGACTATACTTTATTTTATTACCTGTTTTATTTACAGTTACAACTTATCGCACAATAATACAGCACATTATTGAAGCTTTCATTTTTAAGTTTGTGGTTTTATAATATTTTTGTAGGATAAACCAATTATTTTATTTTAAAAGGAATGGAACCTTTTAATAAAATGGGTCCGCAAGCTATATCCCTGATCCTGATGAAAACTTTCTGATGTAATTATGATGTAATAACATTCTAAATGATAAATAAACACAAGGACTGATCATTAATTTGATATTTTAGTTCAGGGAAACAAACAACAACAAGGTTTCCACGTAATTTAATTTTACCTCATCTTTTTCTACGAACACAGCTATCAATTACTCATCATAAAAGATTACTCAATAAAAATAGACTTAGAGACAGCGGTTTTCCTTCATCTCACCTGATAGAAAGGCCGGAGATCACAGTGCACTTCACATGGTTTACTGAACGACTGCAAAACTGAACACTTTATCACTTATTTTCGAAACAACAATGCTGGTATCTAACATTGTTGTTATGGCGACAGGTTTAGATAAGTGGTGGTAGCCAGCCAGGCTAAAACAAGCTGCACCACCGACTAAACCGAGCTAAATATCGACGGCGAAGTGACAATACCTCCTATCTATTATTTTCGAAAAATTTACTTTCTATAATTTACTTATAGGTCGGTTTCCGGGTATTTTGATGGAACCACTTATCCGTATTTTTGACGACAACGGAAAAAAAGAAATGTGGAAATAGCTAAACTTCATGAAATTATGGCAATTTCTACTATCTACGTACAACTTGGTACAATGGCTAAACGACTTCCGTGGTCGAGTGGTTAGCACGCCGGTTCTGGCGTCACCATCTCTGAGGTGCCGGTCCCGGGTTCGATTCCCGGTCGGGTAAAGTTAGAAATAACTGTTTCTCTTAATTGATTTCGGGTCTGGGTGTTTCTATGTAATTATATTAAGTACATTTATCCGTTATCTCTAATAAAAACAAGTTTCTAACGAAGCTTAACTTAGGCTAGTTGGTGTTAGAGTGGAAAAGTTATTATGTTACGCACTAGAGGCCTGTCCGCCGCGCCACGATAACTTAAAACACCGTCATTATACAGCCATTTTGTACAAAAAATCTACAAATTATACAGGGTGTTCGGCAGACGGTTAAACATACGAAAATGGGGGATAAGTGGGGCCTTCTGCTACAGCTCTGCCCTCGGTTCCAATTTTTTTAAATACTTATATATTTTTTAAAATTGATAATACTGGCAACTTTTTGGGTATTTTTATCTACACTAATGCAAATTCTTTGGCTCAGATGATTACCAGAAAAAAGTTATGAGCCCTTAAAGAGATAAAAAATACGTACCTAAAGCCTGACATTACAACACATTATCCGTGGGACCTAGGTAAAATTGTTAGGGCAGATCATGTAGCAGAGGGCCCACCTATCCCCTATTTTCGTTTGATCAACCGTCTGCCAAACACCCTGTATAATAAAACCATTGTCCTTTATCGTTCTTTCTATCAGTCAACACCGCGTAACAATCCATTGCGTAGTTTAGAAGGACAAAGCGGAGCCACAGACAGAGGAAAACGGCGACTTTACTTTATAAAATGTAATGGTAATGATGATGATAATGATAACCGTGTCTTGTAGCGGTGAAAGAATACTACCACCCCCTTTCTCCCCTTGAATGTCGTAAAAGGCGACTAACGGACTAAAGACTACATATACTTTCAACGGCATAGAGCATCGATGGGCTGACCACCTGTCACACTGAGCACATGTGCAGTCGCTATATGGTGATAAGTCGACTATGGTAGAGGACTGCTTTTGCGGTCCTAATTGCCTTAGTCTCTGACTCACCTTTCGGGATAATAGTCGTGATTATATGAATATGTTTGTATGTTTTAGGGAATAGGCTAGTTGACTTAATTTCAAAATCATATTAAAACAATACCTGTTTACCTATTTTATCCTAAAAATACATTATTTTTCAAATAATCGATCATTTACAATATTCATTTTGCGTTTTTATATTCTGATTTAAATTTACCACAAAAACGCTTAAGAACGCCATGTTGAGTAAATGACGTCACGCCGTGCCTAACATCCGGTTCGTTCGAGGCTTGTTCTATAGAAATGTCACAACAATAAAATGACATTTAGCACGGCGTGACGTCACGGCTTTTGATTTCCCTTTAATGTCATATGACTGAAAGCGTATTATTGTCGATTTTATTCTTTAAAAATATTAATAATCCCAATTTTTATAATGAATATTTAAGATATTTTGTTTCTATAAATCATAATTGATCATTAGAAACGCCAATCCACCCGATTTAAGCCTATTATCACTTTAAAAGAAAGTCTTCACGTCTTCGTTTTCGGGTTGAATATCTTTAACTTAACTTACTAAAATTATTATTAAATACAGGTGGTGAGCACCTGTCACGCTGAGCACCTATGCAGTCGCTATATGGTGAAAAGTAGACTATGGTTGAGGACTGCTTTTGCGGTTCTCATTGTATCTGACTAACCTTTCGGGAATAATAGTCATGATTATAATATGTATGTACCTATGTACGAGTATGTACGAAACAACCGCTGACGTATTGGCGAATATACGGAGGTCAGCGGAAAATTAAAATAATGCAACTCACTACGTATACTCGTACGTCCCATACTCGTACGTATGGGACGTCGAGTATATCAGCGTGGGTGTGTACGGGTTGTATGATGGTAATGATAATGACGATACAGCCACCCCGGTATAAATAAATAAAACTTTCCTACAATCACACCAATTATCTAGCACAAGAGAAGCTTCTAAGATAACTCGTTAAATGGTTACTAGACAACGGATAAGCATACTTAAAATACTTAAATACATACTTATTATACATAGAAAACACCCAGACCCGAGACAATTTAGAAAATACAATAATTTCTAAATTGACCTGACCAGGGGATCGAACCCGGGACCTCAGAGATGGCGACACCATGAAACCCGGTGTACAAACCACTCTACCAAGGAGGTCGTCAAAGATATGATTATGCCCAGAATCCGACTGAATGACGACCAACCTTATAACTATTTCTGCCTCCAAGCAACAATGTTTTACATTGCTTTGTTTCAGTTTCAAGGGTAGATCCAGTGTAATTTCAGATCATAGAGGCATAACAACTGAAGCTTCTGGATCGGCAACTGTTAGAATATACGAAAATACTCTATTAAATTATATCAATTGAGTATACCATTCGATTACTTTGTGTAACATTCACTGTTTTTGTATTAGTCAATCAATTGACTTTTCATCTAAAACCGTTATGCCAACGGACTCACTTTCACTTTAATAAAAGCATTCGTTCTGACAACTACGAAGTTTTACTTTACCGTCACTGCGTCTCTGTTAACAGCAACAATACGAGTTGAAAAAAAATATGCAAGAAAGCTAGTTATGCTTGTCTTAGGGTTGGGTTCACAACTGGGGTGCGATTATCTAGGCCCATGCCCAGCAGTGGGACGTTTATAGGCTGATGATGATGAAATGACATAGAAACAATGATCAAAATACTACGAGCAGGCATAAACGCAAGGCCCCCCGAACGCTTCAAAATCCGATAATTAAATTCGGCTACGCGCCTCAAAGGATAAATGTCTAACTACTGGAAAAAGGGGTGATCCCACACAAACAGAATGACATTAGGAAATAAGTCTATAACAGGATTGTTATATAAGTAGGTACATATCTACTTTGCTGTGAGTATATTGTAATATCGTTTTCTCCTGACAGAATTTTACTACACATACATACATTCATACAACTATTATCCCGGAAGGGTTAGTCAGAGACTAGGCAATGAGGACCGCTAAGGCAGTCCCCTGCCATTTTTTTTTTTTTATATAATTGACTTTACTTTTGGTTATTTTGGGAAGTGTGTATCCTTCACTGTTTTTATTTTAGAATTTGGGTACTTCCTCCACGTAATGGAGGCGACTAGGGAGAAAGAGGATAGTTAGGTCTAAAGTGGATTTTAAGGAACGGTTGGATAGGGGTTTATTTAGGATATTGGGTGATTTCGGAAATTAGGAATGACGAATTTAAAATGACTCTACTTATCTTAACATTTTTGCTTCGACTTAAGGTCTCTGCCTATTTTTAATTAATTGCGGGGCACTGTTGAGTGGAAGAAAATAGAGGGAAATGAAGGGGAAGAAAAAGAAAGAAGGAAGGGAAATTAATTGCAGACACTGGTGTAGTTTTAAGCTAATTAAAACTGCAGTAGTTCTGTTCATTTTGTTTTGTTATAATTTGGCTGTTATTTATTTTATAAGTTATTTGAGTTGTTTAGTATTTTATGTGATCTATATGTATTTTATTTGAGTTACTTTAAAACATTATTTTAGGTTTAATTTTTAGAATATGGTGTATTTTAAGTTTGTGTTATTTAATTTAGTTTGTTTGAGATTGTTTTAATTATTATTTAGCTTTGATTTTTATAACTGGGTTTAAGTTAATATTATTTAAGATTTATTTTATTTATTTTGAGTTTAGTTAAATTTTAGATTTTATTTAATTTATTTTAAGTTTGGTTAAGTTTTGTTGTTTTAGATATTGTAAGTTGTGCTTTAAAGTTATATTGGTTTTAGTTTGCTGTTTTGTAGATTTGTAAATTTGGTTTTGTTTGTTTATTTTATTTATTTATCTAAATTATTTAAGTTTTTATAAAGAATTTGTTTTGTTTAATTTTGGTTAAGGCAATTTTATTAATTTCCATAGTCGGTCTGGCCCTGCAGACGCAGGACCATAGACCGAATACGGGGGCACTCACGGGCGTTGGTGGCGTTGTGGCCGGTGTCGATCCTTGTGCCCATGCGCTGATTGTGAGCCGAGCAGTTATAACATTTTGGCCCCTGGGTCTTGTTGGGGCATTCTGGTAATTGATGGCCCGGACTGGCGCAATGGGCACAAGGTCGCTTTTCAGCCGTACACTTCGCCTTAGTATGACCGTATTGGAGGCATTGGTGGCATTGCACAAACCGGGAGAAGTCCTCCACGTGGACCCTACTGTGGTCCACACAGAGCCTCCCGAGAGCGAGGATGACTTTTCGCATCTCGGGAGTGACCTCAATCACCGCGTTGTACAATGCCGGGTTGCGATTTGAGGTCAGGAAACAGATGCGGGAAACCTCTACGTCATTTTGGGCGACAAGGACCTCCGCTAACTCCTCGCGGGCAATATCTTTCGTTATGCCCTTTAGGATAATTAGGCGTGGTCTCTGCTTCGCCTGTTCTGCGGCGAAGTTAGCGCTCGATGCGTGACGGGCTATCGTTTCCTCGCACTGCTTCCTGGTCTCAAATTCAACCCGTAGTTTGGAGTTAGGTAAGGGCAATATTTTAACCGGGGCGTATTTGAGCCTCCGGAAGCTGATCTCCTTCTTCCACTGAGACATCACCAGGACCGCGGGGTAGGTTTTGGGTGTTTGGGGTTGGGGCCTCGCAACAACACTAGCATATGAGGGAGCACTCGGGAGTTCGGCCTCTTGGACATTCCGTGTAATGTGAGCGCCGGTCGGCGGACCCTGGGCAAGAGGAGCCTCTTTCAGTGCGGCCGTGACCATATAGGCGGTCAGCCGCACAAGATCTTCGAGACGCGCCTGCTGCGCCAACATCTCGTCGACCTTTTGGGTCACCTCTGGCCGGATCTCCGCCGCTACCTCGCTCTGCATCGCGACTACGGCGCTCACACTATTGTCGAGTTTGTGGCCCAACTCCCGAATACTGTCCTCGCTAATGCTCTCTTGGGTGGACGAAAATGCTGGCTCCGGCTCCGGCGCGGCATCATTCCTTCCCGGATCATCGGGCCCGGGCTTCAGCTTGTCCATACTGCCTTGGATGCTTTTTACGGACTCCAGGATTATGTCCTTATTGGCCTTCGTAACGGACTTGCCTGCGCGAACCGCCGTGTTTATGTCGCTACAGTACCGCTGTATCAGGGACTTGAAGGTCGCCATGTCTTCAACGAGCATGTACGACCTTTCCGCCACAGGCGGACTGAGCGCCATATGTGCCATAATAGGTTAGGTTAGGGTTAGGTTAGGTTTTAAAAAGTTGATTTTTGGAGAATTTTGATAAAAAAATTTTTTCTAAAAAGTTGTTTTTTGGGTGTTTTTAGGTCTAAATAATGTTATCTAAAAGATTTGGAAAATTTGAATTTTTTAAATTTTGGCCGAAAATTTTCTAAGTCTTTTTGGACTTTTTTGTTTTTTGGTGAATTTTAAAAATTTTGCCGGAATAGTGTTTGATAATTTTAAAAAAGCTTATATTAGCAATTACGTGACTTTCGCGTTTTTCCTTGAAGGAAATTTAAGAGTTGAGTCCCCTCCATTGTCCACGTTTCACCAAATCGCGACTGCATATTTATGTGCTCAGCGTGACAGGTGGTGAGCCCATCGCCGCTCTATGCTGTTGGATGTATGTGCTCTTTAGTCCGTTAGTCGCCTTTTACGATACCCAAGGGAAGAGAGGGGGTGGTAGTATTCTTCTAACAAGCCGCTATGTGATACGGCTTATTTTACTACGCCAACATCTTTATGTCATATCGATCTTGTCCATTGTTCGTCGCCCGGTAGATATCGGCAGCATTTACCTAATTTGTTGACCACAGAACGGCTACGTGGCATATTTGTAAGTGGTATATAACTTCGCAAATATTTTACAGTCAATGGCACGAGAGATGAAAATTGTTATAAAATCATATTAGGCACGAGGTCTGTATTAATGGAAATAAAGTATGAAGTACCCCATTCTATCTTATTAACCAAAATCTATCAGAATACTTTTATTTGATTTCCTAATAGTGAACCGTAAATTATTATGGCTTCATTCAATCATACATACATATGGTCACGACCATTATCCCCGAAGGGTTAGTCAGGGACTAGGCAATGAGGACCGCAAAAGTAGTCCTCTGCTATAGTCCACGGCACACAAAATAGCGACTGCACATGTGCTCAGCGTGACAGGTGGTGAGCTCATCGCTGCTCTATGCTGTTGGATGTATGCGCAGTCTTTAGGTCTGTTAGTCGCCTTTTACGACACCCAAGGGAAGAGAGGGGGTGGTAGTATTCTTTCACCGCTACTCGAAACGGTTATCATTCAATCGTTTAGTATAGAAATACTTGAAGTGACTAATCACAAACTGGTTACTAACTCCTAGATAGAGCTGTGAAAGTAACGAAAAAATCCTTACCCGTATTGTACTCGTTAATGGACAAAATTGTACTCGTTACAATAGTATACAGGGTTTACTCGTTACTTTCGTTACACAGCCAATTACTATCGTATTGGAATGCGTGTCTTCTCTTCGCACTCTTCGCACACGAACTAGTCTGGTGCCTACTTTACTTATTGTAGTTTCGTTACTGTATTAGCATATTTAAGCAGGGTTTAAATAATGATTGAAATAAAGAATTGCGAGTGTATGTTTGAAATTATTCATATTTAATTGAAAGAATGTTCGGGGACGGCCTACAAAAACGAAAACAAAACAAATCTTCAATAAGTAAGTAATAAAGAATAAACATATTAAAAAAAACAAACACCTTACACAACTAATTAAAATTAAAATAAATAAACCTTTGGTTCATATTAATAGTTTTATCATCGTCAAGGAACAGTTTACGAAAAGTCGATTAACATACGAGATGCGAGCAATGCGAGTAACGAAATTTAATCGGGAGTACCGATTCGGTACTTCGTATCAGGCTGTGTACCCGTTACTTAGTAACGAATACATACGGTTTGCTACAGCTCTACTCCTAGATATTTCCCGATGTCGGGTTGTGATCACCAGGAACCGCATTTGGCAGGCGTAGCGATTAAGTCCCCCATTAATTCTTTCGATGGCTTCATTTCAATTATGGCTTACCCAACTGTGGGACAAATAGACCGATTATTTTCATTTTACATAAAATTTGCGTTTTATTTTACAGTATTAGTAATCATATTAACTCGTCTTATTTTACAGTGTTAGTAACCATATTAACGCATAAGCTCAGCTTCGAATTTTACAAGCCATTAAAGTTGCATAAGCGTTCTTGGCAAAACCGTTTAGTTTTAAATCTCCAGGGTCGTTAAATGGCTTCATTACATACCGCCACTGTCCCATTTACAGCAGATGAAATTTATGATGCCCATTCAAGTTCGCAAACGGTATCCTTTTCTTAAATTTAGTCCTATTGTCGTCCTTGCCTTTTTTCGTTCGCGACACTTAATATAATAAACTCATAATTTAGTATGACGCACTTTTTAGTGCGTCATACTAAATTATGTTAATTTTCATGAATCTTGGAAACTCAACTGTTACCGTTAAATTAAAAAATTAACTGATAAGTATTTTTATAATAAAATATCTATGGGTAATAAGATTACACACTAAAATCTGACTTTCCAAACACATGTTAGAAAGTTTTCCACAGCTTTTAATTTTTAATCTGACGCAAACAAAAAACACCTTCATGCTTTTTGCTAATTTTGGTCCACCATCCAAGGTGCCACCTTTGATTATATACATGTCTAGATAGACCCTGGCCGTAAAAAAATGTAGAAAAATTTATAGGCCATTATTGGCCTATCGCGCAATCCTGGCGGTCAGTGTCATTGTGCCGTCAAGCAGTGTTTGTTTACCTCTCGCGTTTCGGTGAAATTGTTCGCAAAATGACCGTTTGCTCAGTGAAATTCTGTCGAAACTACAAAGTAAAAATCTTTTCGAAAAGGAAAGTCACGTTCCATCTGTAAGTATCGATAAATTTTAATGAAAATTTTAAGTTTAACAATAATAACGGCCATGTATGCGTAGTGTTGCTGGTATCAAAATGTACAATTCCCATGATTGGTGGCAGAAAATAAAAGTAAGTTTAAATATAATAAGTATGAGAAAAATACTCAGTCTTGTAAGTTAGTATTTATACATGGTCTTGTTGTAAATAAAGTAAATACATTAAATATAAATATTATTGGAACGCTTTCAAAGTTTTTCTTTTTTTCTAACTGATGTCTGATTTTTATGAGCGTGAATAAATTTCACGGTTCCTGTTCGATGCCGAATGTTTGTAAACATATTACTGTCATTTGTACAAATGTCTAGTTTCACTAGTATTTTTACTGTTTTTTGAAAGAAAGACACAATAGTTAACTTTTTTCTTGTGAATGTCTCTCAAGAAAAAGTAAAATCTTACTGCAACTAGGTATAACACTAATCTGTTTACAAACATTCGTCATCGAATTTGGCTGGATAGGTTCCGTTCTAAAACAAGAAAAAAATATAATTTATTTAAAAAAGTTATGTTATGTTTACGAATCATTTTAAATTTTTTTGTGCATAAATATTTTTTCCCTACTTTATCGGAAATTAGGCATTCGCTGGCAACCATTTGCGCTAGTGTCAGTCATACGCGGCTGTCACGCACACTTCAAATTCAATACAAAAACCGGGCGGATTTTGAGAAACGTTTGTACCGCGATGCTCCGTCTAGACATGTATATAGTCAAAGGGTGCCACCTGCCACTGCGTAAGCTACTTGGGATTGCAATCCGACAGGTGCTAGACGTTATCTACACCAATGAGCTTTTGCAAATCCTTTACATATATAGCAGGATTACCTTCAGAACCTCTGTGGCCGAAGTGGCTTACTCGGCTGATAACCGGAGATCCAGAGTTTAATTCCCAGATCGGGCAAAGTGTGTTTCGAATATTCCCGATAAGTAGCCCGGGTTTGTTATCACCAACCCGCATTTGACAAGCGTGGGAATTAAGCCAATACCCAACAATTGACTATTTGACAGTCGTAACAATAAAATATGACATGTCGGTTATGGTAGTTTATAATTTAACGATAATTATCCAATAGTTATTTTATTCAGATAATTTGTAAATAGTGTCTGGACAACGAAAGCTGAACCTGGATAAACGCGGCAGTTTAAAAAAAATCATGACAGGGTAACACAGGGTCACTCACACAGCTGCAATTTTCCCAGAAATATTTCAATTTGACATACGACATGACACCTCAGATAGACACAAAGTGTTGCCAATCAGAGAACTACGAGGTTCAGCTTTCGTTGGCCAGACTCTATATTCTTTTTACAAAATAAAGCGAGCTTCGTGTGACGTCACATTTCACAAATCAAACAAAAAGTATCTGTCAGGTTTCAAGATAAAGTTTGTGTGACGTCACATGGCTAAATATCACGTGACCAACCGTTTTCGCACAAAATTTGAAATGAATGAAGAAAAATATGTTTTTTTCTAATAAATAAAGCTTTTCGAGACAAAAAATATTGTACGGGGCAATGATATATATATACAATATCATTGGTAAGGGGTATAAAATGAGCGTTTGTAATTTTTTAAATACTTTTCCGAGAACTGTCAAGTAGCCATTTCTAGCGATGACATGATTTAATGATGGTGGCCTTTGCCCTGCAGTGGGAAAGTGGACACAGTATACAGACTGTAGTTTATTTTACTTTTTCCTTCTGAAAAGTCATGTTTAACTTACACCCAACGTTACACCGTACCTGATAGAGGTATGTGGGCCAGACGCGACTGAAACAGGTTTGCGCGTGGAAAGATAATGTCCATTATCAGCGGAAACGAGCTGTGTTCCTACTTATAATAGAAATTGTTTCATAGACAAATTGTTTGTGTTAAAGGTCGATGCCTCAAACTAAACCTGAGTTTTATACTCTGCAATCAAATTATAGTAAGTATAATTATATTATAATACATAATGTTTTATAATTATATTTGCAATAAGCTACAAAGGTGTGTTAGAATTTTAGCAAATGGAAAGACTTGTTACCCTTCCGGGAAATAGTCTTGATGTATTGATGTATCTAATTAGTCTAATTATTATTAATTACCAATCAGTTCCAGAAATATGGGTGTTAGTAAAGCCTTCCTATATCGTACGCTATAATGGGAACCAGGTTACTCGGTAAAGTGGTTTTTAATTAGAGCACTTTCGACAAACTATAATTTCGGGGTGCCGAAATAATCTATTCACTTACATATACGGTGTCAGAAGGATTTAGATACCAAGATAAAAAGCTGTATGTTATTCAACCGATTACTGGTTATTGCAACCGATTTTAGCAATCTGTCTCGACAGATGATTTATTACCTCAATAACTAAGCAATTTGCCGATACAGTGAGCGCGATACTACGAAATTGATCAACACCAATTTAAATATAAACAGGAAAATTTTATAGCGACGCGGGCCACGTGCGTTACTCCACGCTGAAATTAAGAATTAGGGAGCTTCGAACTATCGTGTAACCAATTACGTTTTTTTTGTTATTATGAAGCGCTACGCGTGCCAAAATGTCATCAGATTCACAAATTATTATATTTTTGTTGTTTGTCACTGTGTTTCGGTAGTACGTATAACATTTCCAAGCAGCAAAAATTGGTTTTATAATTTTCCTGAAACCACTACTTTATCAGGACTATAACGGGATAGTAAGCTCTTCAACGAAAAAGGACCCAATTTATAGGCGTACTCCTTCTTCTAAGATACCCATAGTAGACTTGGTGACTACCACTTAGACCAATAGTATCCTTATAGTTGAACTACATAGAACAACTCCCCGCTGAGCCAACTCTATGCGCCTAACAGAACCATACACGACTCTAATATACCTACTCTGTGCTTCTGTTACAAGCTCTTTCAAAAACAGTTTATGAATGGCGTTCCTGGTTGCTGAAAAAAATATTTGTTAAAAGTTATCTCAGTTAATGTTCAATAAGTTATATTTTAAATGTATCACTCAATAATAAGATGTTTTAAGTGTCACCATAATAATAAGATGCGTTCGCATGGCAAGCGTATATTTTCGGTGAAGTATATTATGTTTTAAATCAAAATTTTTACTCGCCTCTTGAAATTAGCTTGTATAATAAGTTGTATTTTAAATAATATTGGTTTTGATAAGGCATACAATGAAAAGTCGCAATTTTTTCTAGTTGGCATTATGAAGTTCGTTACAGAACCGTTTTAAACATATTATTGAGATTTGCGTAGCCTTGTGTACGGACTGTGCGCTACTCGATACTCGCGACTTGATCCTAATGTAGTATACAACATTAGTATCGGAGATTTGCGTAGCCTTGTGTACGAAGGGCCTAACAGTATTAGAATTGTATTATTTCAGGGACGGCAGTCGGAACCCTTAAACACGCATCAAGATTATAACAGCGTTCGACAAATCAAAATAAAACCGTGCACTTACTCCTCGAATAAGCCGCTATGAACTTACTTATTATTGATCCACATTGTAAACTTTTAAACCCTTATAAGTTCAAGTAACAAGTACAAATGGTTTCCAGTACGTTTAGTTCTATTTCATACTCTTAAACGCATACTTTACTTATAATAGATTTGAAATTATTCTTGTAGGCAATTAATTATAAGTAAAGTTTAACAGAGCACCTATTCTCAATCGTGCTTACACCTTTGCAATACTTTTACAGGACTACATAACTTATAATATGCTGTTAATTTACGCCTACGGACGATAATAAACTAACAAATAAGAACATAATATATACTACGCGGCCAAACAGACTACGAGCATGCCATTATAAGAGTGGCAGTATTAGTGGTGCATATAAATAATTACTACAGGATAATTTTGTTGCTTAGATTGTATTATACTTTGACAAACAATCTTATTTATAAAATACAAATAAAAACAATTGTCACGAATGTATGTTTGCGCATCACTTCAAAATGGCAGCCATTTGGCTTATATATTTTTTTGTTCGTAGTTGTCAGGACGAGGTTTTTGTGAAAGATTTTTTGGGAAATTTGCCACGGGATAGCGTGTTCACGCGGAAGAAGTCGCGAAAGGGCCGCTAGTTAACCAAAAAAAAATTAAGTCCTGACAAGTACACTTACTTAAATAACACACAGCTTAGTCGTTTAAAGTGGTTTTTAGCTGAAATAAGTAGACCAACATATTATTAATTAAAACTTTAAACCAGACCATGCCGGTCTTAACATCTTATCTTAGTTAGTTCACTTAGGGTGTTACCAGACCAATCGATCGATGGTAAAATGACTTAGTCGACGTCGATCGATAGTTTCTACCAAACCAATCGATCGATGGTCGATCGACGTCGACCGGTAGAATCGACCTATTTGATTAAACGCGCCGGCCGCTTCACTTTTTTATAAATTTATTTCGTGACCATGGATACTAGTCCTTCAATCGTAATAATAGAGTTCATTGATTATGCTTAAAGTTGATGATAATGAGTGATGATAATATGAACGTTTAAATGCCAAATGATTATTCCCCTCAAACCTCTTGGGAAGCACTTTAGATTAAGCAACACCGAAAAAGGGGGGAAAGGGAGGGGAGGGGTAACGAAAATGCATAGTTTTCAAGATATTTTTATTTTGAGGTTATGTTAGGTCACTTCTACCATTTCCGTACCCCCTCAATCCCCGTCCCTACCCCCCCACCCTGTCCCCCAAGATATTTATGAATGAAGCGAGCTTTAATTGTCTTATAAAAAAAATTGCGATCTTTGGCTTTAAAAAAAGGCTGCATCCAGATTCTTCTGCGTTTGCGTCTCCGTAATAATAGTACGAGCAACATCGTACTGGCTAAGAACAACGACTCCTCTTCTGAATTCATTTCGAAAGAAACTTTCCGTATTTAAATACGTCACTCTATGAAAGAAACTGATGGAATATAGCCGGGGTTAATCGATCAACGTCGATCGACCGTCGATCGATGGGTTAGACGAACGGTATCCGTCGATCGATTAAAGCTACCACACCTATCGATCAACGTCGACCGACGTCGATCGATGCCATCGATCGGCGATCGATCGATTGGTCTGGTAACACCCTTAGAACAATGAACTGTAGTAGGATTTGGCTGGCTCTAGGCTTTAGCTTTTAATTATTATAAAACTTTGTATATGTTGTCTCTAGCCGCCTGAATATTTGAATATTCTGACATTAATCTAAAGGCTTTGTTAACACTTGAATAGATTTAACATACTCATCAATCTTCTTTACATAAATAAGCTACTCAAATCGGGCACATTACAAGTCTGTGTACCACAAACACGTGTAAAAGAGTTATTATCTTTGAAAGTCAACCCAACGTAAATGTTTTTTTACTCAGTCGAGCGAGAGTTCGGAGACTGAAGAGAAGATTCTTCAAGGAAGTTTTTGTAATTTCTATTCCGAAGTTCAACTTTAGAAAGTTAACCCTAATGCGTTACGACTTTTTGCATACAATAGCAATAATGATAAACTACATTTTACCAAATTACACCGAGAAAATATCGGCAATGGAAATATGAAAAGGCGTACGGGACAAAACACTACCTTACTCAGAGCAAAAAAACTAGAAATACTAGAGAACTAGCTGTATCTCTTTTCTTATAAAACCTATTTTAATGGTTTCTAGAGCAAAGTTTATTCGATTTTACACTCGATAATCCAATACCTATACAAAAAACTAAACTATATCTTATAGTCAACTTGTAGTCAACCCACCATTGGGCCAGGGTGGTAGGTTATGGAACAATCTACCATGTGCTGTTGCGTATGTGGGAAAGTTTTACCCAGCAGTGGGACGTTTATAGGCTGATGATGATGATCTGATGGTTCCTGAAATAAAATAACTTATTTTCAAGGTTTTGTCTTAACGCCCTTTCATATTACCACAGTCGATATATTTGAGATCCTTCGTGCTTCGGAAGGCACGTCAAGCTATATTGGTGGACCGGTTGTTGTCAAGATGGCATTCGGTAATACCCACCAACCCACGTTTGGCCAGCGTGGTAGGTTGTGGCCCAATCTCCCCATATTCTATTATCTACGTGGAAATGCCTGTACGCAGTCAGTAGTAGGCGTTTGTAGACTGATGAAATTGGCTACTTGACAGTTTTCGAAAAAGTATTTAAAAAGTTATAAACGCTTATTTTATACCCGTACAATATTTTTTTTCATGAAATTAATTAACAGAAAAAACTATTTTTCTTTATTGACATCAAATGTCGTGCGAAAACGGTTGGTCACGTGACATTTTGCTCTGTGACGTCACATTTCAATTAAAAGAGAAACTTATCTTGAAACCTGACAGATAGTTTTTGATAATTTTGTGAAATGTGACGTCACATGAAGCTCAATCATGGCCGCCGCTTGCCGCCCGTGTTTCGGGTTTTGTAATCCATAGATGAAAATCGCAAAGTTATTTTGTAAAAATAAAATATTTACAAATTATCTTAATAAAAAAAACTATTGGATAATTATCGTTAAATCATAAGCTACCATTTCCGACATATTTCATATTTTATTGATACATCTGTCATCTCAATAGCCAATTATACCAGACTAACAAGAGCTACTCTCCTTATCGAGGCAGCCTTTAAACCTGAGGATACCTTGTTTCCTTTTATCGCGTTTGTTGTCCTCCTAATTAAAATAAAATCAATTATTGCTCCTTAGCAGAGTGACAGTGCCGAATAGCAATACGCATAAGCTTAAGGCTTTGATTTGATTCCTGTTTCAGGAATATTTAGGAAACTAGCTTGGACTTGTCATTATTTTTTATTGCTTTTCTCATATTTGGTCTCAGAGATACGAAGGTACCATATTAATGAAGCTTCATTATTAAACACAGATTAAACACTCTTACTTCAATTTGTCTACTATGTAAGACATTATAATAAAATATAAAAACCGAAGTTACAAAGACAAAAATAAGTTGGTCACTATTTACTTTGCCACAATGATGATTGAAGTACACTCAGCGGTACGGAAAATGGCCCAAACGTTAACAATGCGATATGAAGTAAATAAGTCGTCGTATCTTAAAACTTTGTGTGGCCATTCATCAATTGAATCGTTTTTGTCATTTTAAGAGGATAATTACAAAAACATGTTCGTTACTTAGCCTTTGTGATACTTGAAACGCATTTCTGTGTTAAGACTCAAAAACAAAAAGGTGAGTTTTAATTAAATTAAAAAATGTGTTTGCAGTTAATATGATTTCTTTTGTTTTTAAATTAATCTGTATTTATGCTTCTTTGCAGAATTATACCACAATGCCCATTACTGTATTGCTGTATTGCTTAGGAATAAAGGGAAAACTCAACGGGAAATGGCTGAGATTTTAAATGTACCGCGTAAAAATCTGAGCTATGCATTGGCAAGGTACGATTAGACCGGGCTCTATACCAGAAGGCCAAGAAGTAGTGGAATAAGGTGCACTTCGGCGCGTGACGATCGATTCATTGACTTCGCAATTTGCGAAATCGGTTTCGTACCGCGGTCGAGATCCGACAACGCCTGCAAATTGCAAGAGGAGTAATGTGAGTGAGCGTACAATTAGACGAAGAATGGAGTAACGAAATCTACGTGCCCGAAGACCAGCTCGGGGTCCAGAACTCCTCCAAGAGCATCGTGTAGCTCGACTTCGTTTTACCTGAGAACACGCCAATTGGACGCATGAGCAGTGGAGCAAAGTTTTGTGGACTGATGAAAGCAGAGTGGTCTCAAGAGCCCCTGATGGTCGTCAGCGTGTGTGGAGAAGGCATGGAGAACGGTTTCTGCCAATCACTACTACTCAAACTGTCAGCTTCCATGGAAGATCCCTTATGGTTTGGAGCGGGATCAGTTCCGAGGCACGTACAGAGTTAGTGGTGGTGGAGGGTCGTCTAAATTCAGTGCGATACATCGAAGACATCCTTCAAGAACAGTTTTGCCATACATAGGGTTTATTGGTCATGAATAATTTTTTCTAATGCAGGATAACGCTGGACCTCACACAGCTCGTTGCATGATTATCTTTTAGATGTCGGAATTCAAAAATTTCAGTGGCCAGCAAGAAGTTCAGACTTCTTTGAGAAATATTTTTAAGGAAGTTGGTGTTCTTACTGTTGCATCGCAGTATATTTATAATTGTATAGTTTTTGTGCGTTGCAATATTAACACTTTTTCTAAACACGGTGATGTACACAATTTCAATACTAGAAATAAGTCAAAACTAGTAATGCCACTGTTTAGGTTACAAAAGGTTCTCGGCTCTTTCTTGGGGCAAGGTATACACTATTATAATAAAATACCAAGTACTATACTAGATTTACCTTTAGATAAGTTTAAGAATCATGTAAAATCTTGTTTACTTATGAAAGGTTATTACACAGTCAAGGAATATTTAGAAGACAAAACAGCCTGGTTATAATAATATATTTACATTGTTTTTTTTCTTAATCCATTGTCTTTTATGACATTACATAACTGATTGTATAATTTGGTAACGACATGTTGTTTTGTAAATGTCGTTACTTCTATATTATTTTAAAGCTGTGGAGTTTCTTGTGCCCGTTCTTCTCCACAGCTAAAAGACTTCCTGAATGGGTGGGGTGGGTGGGTGGGTTCCTATGCCTATCCATCCATCCATAAAAAAATAAATTTAGACGATTCAAAATGCTTAATTTAAGCTTACTGAATAAAGATATATTGATTTTGATTTTGATTTTGATTTTGAGACATGAACCCTATAGAACATGTCTGGGATATGCTAAAAAGAAAAGTTGAAGGTAATCCTAACCCTCCACAAACGCTCCATAACTTGAAACCCGCGCTGGTGGCCGCCTGAGAAGAAATTCCTCAAGTAGACATAAAAACATCATCCAATCATGCCTGATCGCATGCAAGCGGTCATCAGGGTCAGGGGTGGTAACACTCGTTATTAAATTTAAGTGTAATGTTTTGATTTTTTGGACTTAAGTTTGAAATTTAACATTGTTTGTAGCGAAAATTGCCCTTTTTTGTAAATTGATTAAAAATAATTAAAATCACATTTTTCTGTTAATTTTTTGGCTAAAAAGTATGTAAGGTTAACAATTACATTAATTCAAAGAAAAAATTGTATGCATTTTAATTACAAAAATAAATTATAAGGGTGAAAATGTGTTTGGGCCATTTTCCGTGCCGCTGAGTGTACTTACAATTAATCAAACTTATTGAAAGAACTGTCGTTATTTCTGAGACTATTCGTAATAAAACGTATTTATGTCGAGAGATCGCAAGCTATAGTTTGTTACTGTCAAATAAAGGACGGGAATGTCTACTGAAAAGGTTTTATTTCAAATTACTTGAGTTATTATTGTCTAGGTAGACCACAGGTACACGGACAACAAACGTATGAGCTATTTAATAGAGGATCCGAGTATACAACGACCTTCACCGAGCCGGTTATTGGATGAAAATTATATTATATTAAATGTAATGTGTTAAAAATATATTGCGAGTGGGTTGGTTGAAAAATTTTAGTCCAGTAAGTACCTATATGATTAATTAAATATTTAAATTTTTTTTTAAACATTGCACTTGTTTTGATAATAAATAAATTACATAGGTACCAATCGAAAGTACGAAGCCTATAGAATATGCAAACGTTAGGTTGACTATTTTTGTCCTGTCATAACATTGGTTAGGCAGGTGTAAACAGGCAAGTCAATAATAGTAATTTGCAACCGCCTGGTTATTTAAATAAAATTTATGTTTACATAAAGGTAAGCTGATTACAAACACATACACACCAAACCAGTGCAATGTAAAAAAAATATTTTTTTTAATATTAAATTAATCATTAAAGGCACTGGACTGAAAATTTTCAGCCAACCTACTCGCGATATATTATTTAACATATTAAATTTGATATAAAATACTTTTCATCCATTAACCTATACTCGGATCTTAGACTAATAGGCATGAGCATTACAAGTAGGCGGACAAACGTTTGAGCTAAGCATGGACGTATTGTTCATGGAGCTAGGTATATCAATGGAGCCACATCTGCCATAAAATAAATGATTGACGTTTCAATTTTAGTCATAGTCATAGATAATTATTAGAAAAAAATATTTCATGGAACTAATATTTTTTCATTGTAGGCAGTAAAAAATCCACGCGTCGGTGTTAGTTTCGTTTTGGCAAGAGCATTTTAAATTATGCCGCTGTTTTCGCCGTTTTCATTAGGCACATAAAAGTTTCATTATATCTTTCTTGTTTAACAAACATTTACCAGACGCTGTATGTAATTATTTTATAAATAGCACCCGTTTGGTTTTCTTTCAGTGCGTAAATATCGTATTTTCGTATAAGACTAGAAGGTAACTTTGAATGAACTCAATGAAAATCGTTGCTAGGTAAAAAGTTCTCGTAGGTATTCTGTACCAAAATAACCGGCACGACTTGATTTTAATGCCATTATAGTGCCAGTCAGTCATACCACATGAGTAAAGGTCATACGCTCCATCTGATGGTAAGTAGGTAAGTACCGTTTTTGGACGATTACAACACCAGTGATGTCACTCACGCGTTGCCGACCCTTGACATTCACTGACCATTAGTTATACAATTTCAATCGTTAAGAGCAATGACATTCTAAGTGAAAATACAATTCTCATGTTCAATAACAATTAGGTATTGCTTTTATTAATTAATAAAAGCTTCCATGTCTGCTTGCATGCTTCCTTGCATTTGTGCTTGCTTGCATCTATGATTGAAATCGCTTGATTCTATAACAGTAGATTTCATCTGTACACCATCTTCTAGCCATCCCCATGGCACAGAAGGAATGGTACTAGGTTTTTAGTGGGTAAGGCCACCCCTTTCCCCGTCGAGCTCTTTCTTGCTGGGCGGGGGAAGGGGAGGAGAGTCCCACATAGGGTTACCAACTATACTGTTAATAACAGTATTACCTATACTGTTTTTCACTACATAATTATACATTTTACTGTTTAACAAAAATAAAGTATCCAAAATACTGTTTCAGTACAGTCAGCATCAAAAGTAACTGAACAAAAACAAGGTGGCAAAAGTAATACTTAGTCACGTGTAAGTGTCTTTACATACTCATTATTTAACATTTCAGAATTAGATGACATTTTTGTGTACATAATTATAACTTCTCTGTAATTACCAATAATGACGGTCATGTACTTTTTTTTGACTCAACAGCTATGTCAGACAATTCTGGCCATTACAACCGTAACGAGCATTTGAAAATTTCATATGCTAAGCTACTTTTGATGCTGACTGTATCACTGTGCACTGGTAACCATATGGGTACCTGTTTAAAAAGTAAAAAAGCTGCGAACGTTGTCCGGGCGGTGCATCGCAGCCATTGAGGTACATAAACTAGAGAAGACACCGCGAAGCAAGTTTGTGCGCAACTAAGCTGTAGCCGCAAGGTTCACAATCGCTTGAATCACGCGCAATCACTGAGGCGTTTGCAGCCCATGGGCTGCACCTTAATGCGCATAAACTTGCTTCGCGGTGTATTCTCTAGTTTATTGTACCTCAATGATCGCAGCCATAATTAAATCTTTAAAGAATTAAATATTGTCCAACTTTCTAAAATACTGTTTATTTTTCTTATCTTACCTTAAAATACTTTTCTTTTTTTTAAAGTTGGCAATCCTAGTCCTGTATAACCAAAGATCACCACTGGCCTCGGTATAAGGGCACATGCAGAATACATTTATGGGTAAGACGGCATTTTACTTATTAAAAAAGGTATGTGTTGTATACCTACTGTTAGGGAATAATTTGGGTTAGGTTAGATTAAAAGAGTGTGACCTCATAAAAATAAATTTCTAAATAATCCGTAATTATGTAGGTAGTTTCGTTAGAAAATGCCATTCGTTTCTCTAAATTGGGTGTAACTCATCACAGTGTTATCAGTAAAGTTCATCTAACGTTCGTTTTATGTATAATACTTTAATTTATGTCAATCAAGTCAGAGTTATAGATAAACGAAAACAATGAAGTGAGAGATTATTATGTTCTTACTATGAAGATAATAAAGTTGTGTTTGCTCTGAAGTTCGTCGGATTTATACATTTACTAGCAGACCGCTCGCGATTTCGTCCGCGTGGACCCCATATCTGACGAATTTTTGAAAATATTAATAGCCTATGTCACCCGAAGATAGCGTAGCTTCCCAACGGTGAATAAATTTTTCAAATCGGTATTGTAGTTTCGGAGCCTATTCAATGCAAACAAACAATTAAACAATCAAATCTTTCCTCTTTATAATATTAGTATAGATTATCATCTTATACCTATTCCTACTTATAACAGTACAATGTTAATTCCACCTAAACCTTATCTGGCAATGAATAATGAGAACCATCATTACATAAACCAATAATGTAAAAAAATTCAAGAAGTAAGTATATTATTGTCAAAAATATGAACTTACAGCCACTACACAAGCAAATGACTACATATAAACAAGAAGTTACAGGCAGTTGTCGATGTTGTAGAGGGTTGTCGCAGGCCGCTAGTTTTTAATATATTCAAATCCTTCAGTGTTTACGCAGGCGTTATGTTCTCGCTAGCAACGGCCAGATGGCGATCCTACTTTGATAGTCACCCGAGCGCAAAATTCAATTCATTTTGTTGTACAAAGCCAAGATCCTTAGCGAGTGAGGATTCCGATTCGCCTTTAACGTCGCTTACCGACGTGAAGACGTTAGGTGAAGAGCATTCCAATTTTAGAATAAAAATCTTATAAAAAAGCATTCAACGTCTTGGACCCTTAGATTAAAACAAAAAAGGATGATACGGCACTAGCGTCTCGTGAGTGAGCCGCTAAAATATGAACGTCAGGATTGAGGAGCCTCCCCTGATTTTTATAGGCAAATCATACCATCAATTAGTAGTATAGAAAATAATTTTGTAGGATAAATTCTGGAATTTGTAGTATAATAGTAGATCTGCAATATTTAAAGATAAAATTATTGAGAGACTCTCGTTATTTGATTGCAATGTTAATGAACCAAATAAATATTACAATAAATTATTTGGTGTGATTACTAAAGAATTTGACAAAATATATACAAAAAAAAAGTTAATGTAAAGGAAAAGACAGTGTTTAGTGACTGGGCTACGAAAGGAATAAGAAAAAGTAGGGATTTTCTTTATGATCTGTATGACAAGAAATCTTTCAATTCTAATCCAGCTTTTCATGATTATGTTAGACGATATTCCAAAATATTTAAAAATGTATGTTTTATTGCAAAGTCTAAATTTATTAGCAACAAAATTATAAAGTCTAAAGATAAAGTCAAGACTACTTGGAAAATTATTAATTCAGAGACTGGCAAAGTGAGTAAAAATGAGTCAGGCTTTCTGCTAAGTTGAATGATGAGCTTATTAAAGATAATCTTAAAGTTGCTGACATTTTTGATTCCTTTTTTGCCAATATACCTATTGAAACAACTAGACATTTAGAATCGTCCTCTACTGTAGCACAATGTTTATTAAAACTTAATTTTAAGAAAAAAGTACCGATCTTTAATTTTAGAGATATAACATATTTAGACATAATAAAAACGTACAAAAGCTTGAATAAGAAAAGAACAGAAGATTTATGGGGTCTCTCTGTGACAGTTTTGGAGCCTATTATAGAAGTAATCGCACCGTTTTTAGCAGGAATATTTAATAAATGTATCGAAGTAGGTTCATTTCCAGATTTAATGAAAAATAGTAAAGTAACTCCCATTTATAAATCAGGTGATAAATTTAACGCTGCTAACTATAGACCGGTTTCTGTTCTTCCGGCACTTAGTAAAATTTTCGAATCTATAATCTATACGCAAATGAATGCACACTTTAGAATGAATAAAATTTTACACTGTGATCAGTTTGGTTTCACGAAAGGACGGTCAACTATAGATGCTGGAGCAAAACTGGTCAAAAACATACTTGACACTTGGGAATCTTCGCAGGATACAGTAGGTATTTTCTGCGACCTCTCTAAAGCCTTTGATTGTGTTGATCATTCAACTTTAGTTGGTAAATTATTTCAATATGGCGTTCGTGGTAATGCACTAGAATTAATAAAATCTTATCTGCACAATAGAAGTCAGAAAGTAGGTATAAATAATGTAGTATCAGGAGGTTCGATAGTCAAAATGGGGGTACCCCAGGGATCTATTCTCGGTCCCTTTCTGTTTCTTGTTTATCTTAATGACCTTCCATTCATGGTTAAGGAAATGTCGGAAATAGCGTTATTCGCTGACGACACTTCATTAATATTTTCTTTAGATAGGAAAGACCCAAAGGTTGGAGAAGGAAAAATTAACGAAACACTTAACAGAGTATCACAATGGTTTTCTATTAATAACTTAGCACTGAATGCTAATAAAACTAAATTTCTTAAATTTTCTCCACCTAATACACGGCTCAGTCATTTAAATATTGAATTAGATTCGGAAACGTTAGAAATTGTTAATGAAACGTCTTTTCTTGGTATTAGGATAGACTCTAAATTACAGTGGGGTTCTCATATCGAGGGTCTGGCAAAGAGGCTCAGTTCGGCTGCTTTTGCTGTTAAAAATATAAGAAAAATTACAAATCAGTCTACTGCTAGGCTGGTTTATTTTGCTTATTTCCATAGCGTTATGTCATATGGATTACTACTATGGGGAACGGCAGCAGACGTTAGTAGAATTTTCATTCTCCAAAAAAGAGCAGTTCGGTTTATATATCAGTTAAAAGCACGTGATTCGTTGAAGGAATTATTTAAAGATATAGATATCATTACTTTACCGTCCTTGTACATATTTGTAAATATTATGTACGCTCGTAAAAATCTACACCTTTATACCAGAAACAATGAGGTTCACGGATATAACACAAGGAACAGGAACAAACTGTGTGCTCCGAAGTTCAGACTTAGCAAAAGTAGTAAATCTTTTATATGCAACTCAATTCGTTTTTATAACAAAATACCTGACGACATCACTGCATTGACAGACAACAAATTCAAAACGCACATTAAACGTGTGTTAATTGCGAAAGCTTATTATAAGATCAATGACTATGTTGCAGACAAAAATGCATGGAAATAAGTCTACTCTGTACTAGTGTTTATTATTAGTATTTTTAGTCTATTATTAACTATTCTTTCATTCAATTATTAAAAATGAATTGTTGAAATTATTTAGTTTAGTTATTATTAATTTTATTGATGCGTACAAATTGTACTTAATTATGTTTAATAATTTGTACCTACTTAATTAGATCTATGACACTGTAAAGTAACATTGTTACTTAGAGGGAGAAAAAAGTAAGGCCTCCTGAGTTTCTTGCCAGCTCTTCTCGGTCGAAGGCTCTCCCAAAATCCAAACTGGTGGTAGATTGGTTAGGTAGGTAGATTAGGTAGGTAGAGTAGGTTATGGTCTGTGCCAGCTAGATGTGCATGAAGGGTCATTTACCCCATTTGTACCAGTGGGGTGCTGCAGTTTAGGTACGTTCGGCCGGCGTGCCTCCCAGGAAGGCTGCCTAGGCGTATGACAGTAAAGGTTGCCGCTCGGCTCTCACGCTCCACGTCGCGCGTCGTCGCTTAAGGCCAGGTATTTCTCTCTCGCGGCTTCTCTCTCGCTCTCTCGATGGTACGACGGTACGGGACGGGTATAACAAGTATAACAGCGAAGCGGCGCGTTTTATAGGTTTTATTGCCTATATTTATAGACTTTATATATAGGATTCTCTGCTAATTTATCTGCGAATTATTTGTCTTTCGTTGAGTACAAAAATTAAATGTAAAGTATCAGTATCGTATTTATATATGTGTATAGTGTGTATGAATGTATTGTATGTGTGTATATATATGTATGCATGTATATATATTATATTTTAAAATAATTTTATATCTTATTTGGTGGATTTGGATCGGTCGTATTCGGTTGCATTCGCATCGCTGTCGATCGAGTTGGACTTGTGCCGATGCTGCGTCCCTAGCCTGGCTTCTGCTACCCTCGTCATTTTTTGTCCTCGGTCCTGTGGGGGTGGACCGGTGTCGCGTCGTGTCGCGTAGGCAGGCTGGATCGGAAGTGAATATGGCCGGCGCGACGCGACGCGATGTTGGTTTGCCCCCGTAGGATCGGGGGTGGGGAGTGGTGGGGGTGGTGGGGGTTGGGTTGGGGACGTGGCGTCGGTGCGGGTCTGGTTCGATTGATGGTGATGTGAGTGTGGTTGAGTGTGATTGGTCTAAATCTACCACTTATTTATTTATTATTATTATTATTTTTTATCGAGTGATGTTATTGGATTTTGTAACTGAATGAGACTTTGAATAGATTGGATCCTTAACTAATACATAGTTCTTTTTTTTTTTTTTTTTTTTTTTCCAGAATTTAAACCATTATTTTCTATGTCTCAGATGGTTTGAAAAAACTTAAAGCGTGATCTATCTAGCCTTGAGAGGAAACACTGCGTCGGCGTGGCGTTCGGGATTCTCATGCGGGGCGCGGGGGAGCGGCGTTTCGTGGTCCCCTGTTTCCTCCTTCAGAGGTGGACCAATTTTTATTTAAGCGTCGGTTGGGGGAGGAGGTTTTCTGTGTCTGTGTGTTTGATTTTTTTTTTTTTTTTTAAACGAGTTACCTAATGTTTCTGAAGACGCCTTAAAACGAAGTGATTTCGCTAAATTTTGAAGGCTCCTGGTTATTAAATAAATGACTTAATGCAAAGGAATCAAGCATACGGACGTGAAGGGTCTCTTTCTTTAACCGTTGCTGAAGGGGTGGTGGGGGTTGGTCCGGTTTTGGAAGGGGGCTGCGGGGCGTCGTTTTTCTGTGTTTGGTGTGGGAGTTTTGTGTGCCGCGTCGGCGTGGTGTTTCCTCTTAACTCGTAATCCCGCGTAAACCCTGCGCTCCTGACGGACGTCAAATCGATATCGAGTCGGCTGTGCTTATCGGAATATGAACGCTCGGGTCACGAGATAGGTTTTAGTTTCGCGTGGGGGTCGTTGGAGGGTGAACCTTCTGTACGGTAGTAGTATTAGTTATTCTGTGCTTGTACCAAGACGAATAACGAAACAATTTTAAAACACACAAGTTTATGCTTATTAATTTTTGACGTTTTTTTATGCTTAAGTTTTTATAAAAAAAGATATTTGAATGAATAAAAATGTCAACCTTATTAGTTAGGTACTAATGTTTTCCAAAACTCATTTCAGCCGCTACTTTATTTTACTTCAATAACTCCAATTTATATTACTTACCACAGTATCAATACGAAAATTGGAAATCATATTACACAATTCTATGACCACGGCTTATATTTCGGTTCGACGCGATTCTGTTTCGGCGTGCAGTGGTACTGGGGGTAGCAATGCGCATTTGTCTGGCACAGACTATAATAGCTCGTTAGATTAGTTATTAAGTCTTAACTATAAGTTAGTTAACTGTTTTTTTATTATTATTAGTATTGACGTCAATAAGTGCCTGTAAAGGTTTACATTGAATAAAGAATTTGACTTTGACTTTGACTTTGAATACTTTCTAAGGTACATCAGTATAAAGGTGGCTCCTCAATCCATACTGTATGGATTGAGGAGCCATTCTGGAATTTGTAGTATAATACTTTCTAAGGTACATCAGTATAAAGGTGGCTCCTCAATCCATACTGTATGGATTGAGGAGCCACCCTAGTAGGAACTCGGAAAGTAATGAAGTTACATTTTTGAAAATTTTGTATGTTTTAGTAGGTATTTCGTAGGTTATCTACTAAAAATTTCAGTGCAGTACTGCCTAAATTAAAGAAAATACAATATGAAAATAAAAAATGAAATGAAAATGAAAATTATTTATTTGCTTAAAACATGGTTTACAATGATGTTACATTAAAATAGTAAGTCCTCACGTTTAACAAGATTGTCATGCAAATAATGGTAGGTAAGTAGATGTAGGTAAAAAAAATAGTAACAAGTTTAGATGTAAAACACACTAGGCAGTAACAATCAATCCCCAATAAACATACCATGATGCAGTATTAAATGTCAATATCATGTCAAGAAGATTACGTACAATCACAAAATAATGTCTTACATAGGTAATATTCCTGGTTACAATAACATGTCAATAAAATATTCTAAGGTCCTAAGGTCAAATAATTAGTATATAATTTAAATGTCAGTTGTACAAAAAATAAAATTATAATAGGTCAATTATCATCAATATATTCTTGAATTGAATAATAACATTTACTTAGTAACCAGTTATGTGTTTGTTTTTTAAACATTGTCAAAGGCAGATTTTTTAAGTTCTCGGGCAATTTGTTATATATTTGAATGGCCATGCAGTAGGGGCTACGCTTATACAACTGTAACCTTATGTTGGGCAGCATGATCCTGCCTTGATGTCTCGTTGGCTTGTTTTTGTATTCCCCTCTTGTGGCAAAATAATGAGGGTGTTCTCGAACAAAAAGACATATCTGCTTGATGTACAAACAAGGCAATGGTAGAATTTGGAGTTTTCTAAAAAGAGGTTTACACGAATCAAGAAAGTGTGCTCTGCAAATTGCCCTAATACATTTCTTTTGCGTTAAAAAAGCTGTATGTGCCGCAACTGAGTTACCCCACAACATAGTACCATAGTGAAGCAGTGACGACACATAGCCGTGATATGCGGATAGTGCAGTTTCAATTGACGATATGTAACTTAGTCTTCGCAACGCGTAAACAAATCTATCAATTCTTGCACACATATTCTCAATGTGTGTCTTCCAGTCACAATGTTTGTCTAGAGTGAAGCCTAAGAAGTTAGCTTTATCGACTATCTCCACAACATTACTGTCATGTTTTACTAATAGGTTAACTAATTTTGCATTACAAGTAGAAAATTGTATACATTTAGTCTTTTCCATGTTTACTTTAAGGTTGTTTGAACGTAACCACTTTAAGAGTTTAGCGAGTGCTTTATTAACATCGTCATTAAATGTGTTTAGATTACTACACTTTATCACCACTGTAGTATCGTCGGCAAACATAAAGCACTTATGTTGTATTATATTAGGTAAGTCGTTTATAAAAAGCAGAAATAATAGAGGCCCTAGCACGCTCCCTTGTGGCACTCCACAAGAATTTATCCGACATTTAGACCGGTAAGTGCATTTTTTTGCCTCGGAAACTGTTGCTATTTCAGTACACTGCTGCCTATTTGATAGATAACTTTTTACCCAATCATGAGCAATACCCCTTATCCCATATCTTTCCAATTTGTCAAGCAACCTTTTGTGTGGGACAAAATCGAAAGCTTTGCTCATGTCAAGAAATAAAACCAAGAGAGGAATTCTATTGTTAATACTTTCCGTTATTAAATGTATCAAATTATAGCAAGCTAAAGTAGTGGAACTGCCTTTACGAAAACCGTATTGTTCGTCTTTTAATAAATTATTTGAGGTAACAAAGCCATATATACGTTTGTAAATAACTTTTTCGTATATTTTTGAGAATATCGAAATGAGAGTTATGGGTCGATAATTGCTCATTTCATCTTTATTACCTTTTTTAAATAATGGCTTAACAATACATAACTTGAGAACCTCAGGGAAAGATCCCTGTTCCATTGACAAATTAATTACGTAAGCAAGAGGTTGGCTTACATACTCAGCGCACAATTTTATGACATGAGTGCTAATGCCGTCATGACCTACTGCGTTACTGTTTTTAAGAGACATAATAATTGATTTTATTTCCGTGTCATTTGTAGGTCTTAAGAATATAGAATTGTTATTGAATGGAATATTAATATTATTATTATTATTATTATTATTAAAGCTTAAATTATCATCCTTAGAGTTCGTCATGTCTATAAAATAATTATTAAATAATTCGCAAATAGTATTAGGGTCATTGTATATTTTGTCCTTATTATTTATCATGTCAAT
This sequence comes from Scoparia ambigualis, assembly GCA_963921215.1. Classification (NCBI taxonomy): domain Eukaryota; kingdom Metazoa; phylum Arthropoda; class Insecta; order Lepidoptera; family Crambidae; genus Scoparia; species Scoparia ambigualis. Next base: position 19,975,678 of record OY992505.1, read on the forward strand.
AGTATTATTTGTAATATCATTATTAAAATTATCATTAATAATACGCCATGTTGCTTTGCACTTGTTAGAAGCATTATTTATAGTTCTTTGGTTCTCTAGTTTTTGAGCTTTATGTATGCATTTTTTTAACATTTTACTGTACTTTTTATATGTATGTTTTGTAATACTTTTATGGAAGTTATTGCTTCTTGTATATTGAATATATAAACTTCTTTTTTTTCTGCATGCATGCTTAATTCCTTTACTTAGCCACTTCTGATGTCTGAATTTATTATTGATTTTTACAAGTACTATTGGAAAACAAAGTTTTTGAAATAGCTCAATTAAGTTATGTAATTCATTAAAAGCTTCGTTAGCATTGTGATTACTATATACTTCTATAAATGATAGCGAAGATATACAGGTTTTAAACTTATTCATATTTTCCTTGCTGTAATCAGTTTTCTCTATGGTATATTTTTTTATATGCATTTTTAACTTAAATGATATAGTCTGAGCGGTTTCATGATCCGACAAACCAAGAAGATGTATATCTGATTTGACTCTAAAGACATTACTAGCTATTTGGTCTAAGCATGCTTTTTTACGAGTCGCAGAATGAATATGCATTTTCAGATTAAAGTTTTTAAGAGTACTTGTTAAGTCCCTTGTTATATTGTTAATTTTTAATATATCTATATTCCAATCACCCGTCAATATAATTTTGTGTTTAAATTTATTCTTGTTTAATTTCTGTAATAGTTCCTGTAGCTTTATTAAAAAAAAAATAACATTAGAATCAGGAGTTCGATATATATTAACAATAATTAGCTTGTATGAAGGGATTTCGATTCCGCAACATTCAAAACTTTTACTCACTGCTATTTCATTACAAATATTAAGTACTTTAAAATCAAAGTCCTTTTTCACCAATATCATAGAACCGCCTCTTTTTTGGTTTTTTCGTGAAAAGTACGCCGCTATTTTATGATTAGGCAGTTTGAGGTTTCTCTCTTCACCACTTTGAATAAATAGTTTTGATAAGGCTCCTCAGCCCGTATACAAAAGCGTGAATTCCTATGAAATTGATCCACATATTAATATATTCGAACTAATGGACAATTAGTAGTATGTATGCTTGAATTTGTAGTATAGAAATAAAAAAGTAAGATTAAGTAAAATAGCTAAAAAAATACATTTCATATGGCCCCTCAATCCAGACACTTGCATTTAAATAATTGACTGTATCTACCTAACTATAGAAGATATTCAAAAGCTTTATATGCCAATATTTAGTAGAAATTTCTACTAAATATCTATGTACCAGATAATATTGTACAATTTCTTCAAAGGAAGTTATGACGAATATTAGATATTCCATACAATTCATTATATAGGGTGACCATATCGATACTGGCAAAGAGAATAAAAATACGTGTACTTAAATATATAAATATATATATTGTACACGTATTGAGGTAGCGTATTGTATGTTTTGCTTCGTATGTACAAAACGATACGCGTACGTTAACTTAAAGCAAATGAGACACTAACCCGCATTGGGCCAGCGTGGGAAGGCCTGTCCCCAGCAGTGGGACGTGTAAAGGTTGATGATGATACCATGGGGCATTTCCGACTGCTGATATAATTGATTAAAAAAATGGCTACAACTCTTCAGACTCTAGTTTTAGAACACGACCAGAAGTGCAATTTATCACAATTGCGGTTACATAGCATTTGTTTAAGTTTATACAAAACATAAACAGTATTTTATTGTACAAATTGTCATGCTACTAACTTAGTTATGGTAAAGAATCATAAATGGCTCTTTCATTTATTTATTTATTGATTCCTAAATCACGCAAATAGGTTTACATTTTAAAAGTTCTTAGTAAAAATTTAACACTTCTAGCTTTTGATCACTACTAATAAACCATACATGTTTATACAGCGTAGTTTCGATTGAATCCTCATCCACGACCTTTTAATTAAATATAGTAAGTACTTACCTATACTAAAAACTACTGTAGTAATATAAAACTAACTAATTAACAATCTAAATATAAAACTATGAAAACCGGAATTATTAGCATCATAGAATGTAAACTAAAGTTTTTTTCTTGAGAACCTGACCCAAAATGTCAAAAGGGTGTAGGATAATAATCCTTTGTAGTTAGAAAAAATAAAGGAGATGACCCACCCCACTTCCCTATTCATTGTTCGCTCTACAATAAAAAGTTCATGCGTCATCGTGATCAAAATTGAATTACTGTATTGGTTTTTCAACCTTTAACAAGAATCAACAGTAATTAACAGTTAAGGTTATAAAAATACTAATTAAAAATTACTCGTGCTTGTGACAGGTAAAATTCCCGCCGACAATTTTGTCCCAAATTACATTTTTAAGTATAGGAAAAGCAAAGAGATTGCGCTCATACAGTCTTAACATAACGTTATTCGTAATTTGTGTTATGCATAATTAGCATTTTTTGTCAAATAAAGGCTGTTATATAAGTAACAACTTATTTCTTTACTTTCGAACTTTGACTTTTTCATTTGATTTAAAAGAATAAAACGTGTGATTCATTAGATTGTTTTATTTATTTATGATGTTTGGCTCAATAATCTTTGATGCCAGTACCGTAAAGTATTACAAATTATTAGATGTAGTAGATAGGACATGACGTAAACTTTGATTCCATTTAATACAATTTTCGACACCTATCAGTTAAGTAATTCAATTATTGCAACAGAACACATACACTGGTAATATAGCATGAGGCGCAAACATTAAGTTTATTTGTGTAATAATTATTGTTGTATAACATACAATATGATTTACGAAACTGTATAAGCCAAAATACTAAGTGCCCGTTTTGATTGCTCGGACTGGATTTGGGGGTTAAAGTTTCTCGCGTCCGTAGGTTTACCCTTGAGACCCTACACGTGACCCCTGGGTGGTGCTAAATAAGTGACACTGACTGAGTGGTAGAGCCACGTTGCAGCACGCATTAGGCCGGCTCGCCCGGCGTAATACCACCCTCTCACGAATATCCGGCGTGAAATAATGGCACTTGGTTCTTTTGTGATTCGTCCGGCCAGTGAGGGTTCCGAAGGCCCATCCCCCCCCCCCCCCCTCACACAATTCCTATTCCTTCCTTAACCCTATTCCTTCCTTAAAGGACGGCAACGCGCCTGCGATTCCTCTGGTTTTGCATCCTGTCTGGTGACCCGCCTGCTCGTTTGCCTCCTTCTTTTATATAAAAAAATAAAAAAAACTCAGTGTCGTTCGTAGGAATTTGTAAAACACTTACAATGAAAGTCGCAAATTCATAGAAAATATTCAAAAAGTTGTAAGGGTTTGACCATAGCCGTGCGGTTGTAAAGTGGCTGTCACTCATTCTCTCTCTCAAACGATGCATAATAGACGTCCCATTCTTTTTGTTAATAACTGATATGATTTTTCATAATTTAAAATAGCTAGTAATAAAAACGTTATTATGAGATTACTTACCTGACCTCAGTTTGTAGCTTAGTTTTCCAAATAGGTACAGTAGAGGAAGTTCCCGGTCGGCCACTTTTCGGCGATGTTCGCTTGCACACTGTCTACGCGCACGTTACTGTACGTACACGCGGTCGGAATGGAGCGCAAGCGAATATCGCCGAAAAGTGTTCGTGTATGTATGTACACGTGTATGTTGTGACACCTTACCGGGAAGCGAATAACTACATAAAATATATTTGTATAAAATTAATTTTGTTTTATTTAGGCGAGACTGATACCTTTTTTGTAATTATGACAAATAATATATGAATGGGTATGGGTGTCGGTGTCGTTATCAGAGTTGAAGTGAAAGGTATATTTTGACGTATTATTACTAGGTACTTATTTATTTTAACGACTGTATTGTATACTGTACAAGGTTCAAAATACACGGAAAGCAAAACAAATTGCGTTTCACTGTTAATATTAGTCCTTCAAAAAGATAATAGATGACGCCAGGATGACGTTTAGACAATTATATATACATTAGACAATTATATAATTATACTGTTATTGTTGTTCTCGTTTAACATTTAAATCAGAAAAGTGATTGAGCGATGCAAAGTCTTAAAACCAAGGAACATACATACAAACATACATATAATCACGACTATTGTCCCCTAGGTTAGTCAGAGACTAGGCAAGGAGGACAGCATAAGCAGTCTTCTACCATAGCCCATTTTTTACCAAATAGAGACTGCTAATGTGTCAAGTCTAAGTTATAATTTATTTAATTACTTTTATAAGAATCAATAGTAAAATGTATAGATTAGATTTTTTTTATTTATAAGGTTCGGCTAAAAAGTTCTTGATGCCAGTGCAGTAAAGTATTACAAAGTGGCAGATGTGGTAGATAGGACATGATAAAAGTTTTACTTTAATTCCTTTTGTACGTAATATTTAAACATAATTTAATAGGTACGAAGGTATTTTTATATATTTGTTTACATAAATTTGGTTGTAATTTTATTTAAACGTATGTATTTTATTTCACAGATTCAGATATTATATCTCTGTCATCTGAAATAGGATCTGATAAAAGTTTAACATTTTAAACGCTCAACAAATTACATTACTGAATCAAAGGAACATGATGTGATTAGAACAGTCCAGTGTAATGTAGCTTTTATGAAATGCAAAGCTATGTATTTATCCAATATCATCGATAAGTATTAGCAATTATTAAGTTGCAAATTGAAAAAGTGTCGAAAAGAATTTTATTTGTAATCTGTATAAAATTATTTAAAATTATTTAAACAATATTTATAACATTATAATAATTATTGTTTTCTAAGGTTTAAGCGAGCACTACACATTGAAATGAAACACTTTTTACGGATTAACTCGCGTTTAATTTTACTACATTACATAGTTTTTTAGTTTCCAGACGTTTCGAACCCTTATGATAATTATAATAATTGTTAAGTTCATAATAATATAAATAAAAATAAATTAAAAAATAAACTTTCCTACACTCACACCAATTTATTATCTAGCCCAAGAGAAGCTTCGAAGAAACTCGTTAAATGGTTTCTAGACAACGGATAAACTTACTTTAAATACTTAAATACATGCTTATTATACATAGAAAACACCCAGACCGAGACAATTTAGAAAAACAATAATTTCTAAATTGACCGGGGATCGAACCCGGGCCCTCAGAGATGGCAACGCCATGAAAACCGGTGTACAAACCACTCGACCAAGGAGGTCGTCAAATATAGGTAATATATTTTGTTAAAAATTAAATGTAAAGAACAATTTGTCCGGTTTTCATTCATAAAACATCACCGTCACCTTATAGTAAATTGTATGGAATATCTAATATTCGTCATAACTTCCTATGAACAAATTGTACAATGTTATTTTGTACATAGATATTTAGTAGAAATTTCTACTAAATATTGGCATATAAAGCTTTTGATTATCTTCTATAGTTAGGTAGATACAGTCAATTATTTAAATGTAAGTGTCTGGATTGAGGAGCCAGATGAAATGTATTTTTTTTAGCTAATTTACTTAATCTTACTATTTTATTTCTATACTACAAATTCAAGCATACATACTACTAATTGTCTATTAGTTCGAATATATTAATATGTGGATCAATTTCATAGGAATTCACGCTTTTGTATACGGGCTGAGGAGCCACAACAAAACTATTGTATTTTCTTTAATTTCGGCAGTACTGCACTGAAATTTTTAGTAGATAACCTACAAAATACCTACTAAAACATACAAAATTTTCAAAAATGTAACTTCATTACTTTCCGAGTTCTAGGGTGGCTCCTCAATCCATACTGTATGGATAAAGGAGCCACCTTTATACTGATGTACCTTAGAAAGTATTATACTACAAATTCCAGAATTTGTCCTACAAAATTATTTTTTATACTACCAATTGATGGTATGATTTTCCTTTAAAAATTAGGGGTGGCTCCTCAATCCTGACGTTAATCCTGACGTTCATTCTACAATTAGGCATAAGGGCTTGTTACTTCAGTCGCAATTTGCCGAGCGAACAGGCTACATCGCACTATTGCAGATATTCTGCTGTGTAAAAAAGAGAAAGACGCTACTCAGCAGTGCCGTCGGAATCGGTCGTATTCGTATGTACTCGTTCTGTTGCGAAACGACCGAGCGCTACTCGCTGACTCCCTCGCGCTGACGTTGGAACTTACCGCTCTGTCTCGCTCGCTCTATTTATACTTTATGGGTGTGCGTGTGTGAGTCTTTGCATATGTAGTTGAGTAGGACTATATTTTGATTGACTACAAGTAGGATCGTGCCGTAACTTCCCTTTTTGTTTTCATCTAAGCTTGGACCTAATCATCATTTACATTACGATCACTGATGTGATCGGACGTGTGAAATAATTAATGTAATAAAGTAAATAAATTGCATAATCGTGACCTAGCTCTACTTTAGTCGCAAGCAACTTATCTGTTTTATTCAATATTCGTGCTAAGTGAACCATTGTTTGAACCTACAATGTTCATTTGATATAATTAAAACAGAAAAATGGAAGGCAATCTCTTCAACCGGAGTGCACTCACGCGGCGCAGTCCGCCGCCCTCGCCCGCGCCCGCGCCCGCGCCCGCGCCCGCGCCGATCCAGCAGGAAGAGGATCCTCCGGAACTAGTGTCCACACCTGAGCTCCAAAATTGGATGTTGACCATCGAACAGTGCCTAAATGAGGTATGCGCTATCTCTACAGAAGGAAAATTAAATTCGGACCAGAAACTAAGGATTCACCATCTGTGTCGAAAAGTGAACAATGGAACGTCTCATATGGCCGTGCTGTACCAGTCCCTTAAACAAAACGCCATTCAGGCCCATACCTCTATTGTAGCCCTTAAAGAAAACCGTGACCTTTCGCAGAGATTTCAAGATTTCAAACAGACTATTGAAGAGTCCTCAAATCCTCTTACGGGAACTGTTTCCTTCGCTGACATGGTTAAGAAAAGTGCCAACAATTTTATCCAGCCCAGTCACATTAAATCGTTGGCTATTTATCCTACCGATAAAATGAGGTCGAGCGAGGAGACGAAAACATTAGTGCAAAAAATTATCAGACCTGATCTAATGAAGCTACACGTGAGAGGTTTGCGCAAGACAAAGAACGGCGGTGTTATCATCAGCACCGATACCAAGGACGACATTGAGAAGCTGAGGCAGTCGGAGCAACTGACAAACTCTGGCCTTACGGTGGATGAGCCTCTTAAACGCAAGCCTAAAATTGTTGTGATCGGAGTGCCCACGTGTATGCAGGAAAGTGAAGTTTTAAACTGCATCTACCATCAAAACTTGGCTGACAAGCATCAAGATACATGCATACAGATGACACTCGAAACATTTTTGACCTCTATTAAGTTAAGCCATAAGTCGGGTAAGAAGGACGCCGAGACCTGCAATTACATAATCGAAGTCCCTGCACATATTCGCAAAGCCGTTTTAGCGACGAATAGAGTTTTTGTAAATTGGTCGTCGTGCCCGGTAAGAGACTTCACTTTGGTTACAAGATGTTTCAAGTGTCAGCAGTACGGTCATGCAGCCAAAACATGCCGAGAGGAGGCCGTAACCTGCGGGCATTGCGGCGAGGTAGGTCACGCGCTAAAGGATTGCACGAAGAAGGCCGAGACAGCAAAATGTGCCACATGCTTGCATTTCAAAAAACCGTACAACCACAAAACTGGCGATGCCGATTGCCCTGCTAAAATTATTGCTGAAAAAAGGTACATTAATTCAATAGATTATGATGGCGCCTAAGTGCAGCAATATCGTTGCTCATCATGATTAAATCGATTTGGCCCATCCTCTGGTTATTAATACGACAATACCATATTAATTGCTCTACTAACCTTAAACCGTAAATTACCTAAACTAACTCGCACACAAACAATTTATAAAATAATGACTAGACTAAAAGGAATGATTTATTTTAACCCAGATTTAATTTTTCTTGACGCGAAAACTCGCTTGTACCTAATACTTAAAAATTATTGACTGATATGTTATTTATATACCAAGTGGTTATAAATGAATATTGTAAAATTAAATGTATTATTTATTAATATAAACAAAGTAGGTAAGTAGTTAAGTTCTAATGAATAGTATTGTAATTTATTTAGCAACTAAGAATCCTACAACTGTATTTTGCATAGAATTACGTTAATGTTCTCTTTGCCTGGAAAACAGGAAGATCCTAGTCCAGGCACATGTATATTTTGACTATATATTAGTATATGTTTAGCATTAAGTTAATATATTGTAAAATTAGTTTTTCAATAAAGATTTTATTATTTATTTATTTATTTATCATTAACCGATCCACAGTCCCGCAGTCCACATATGGGCCATAAAAATTTATTAATCTATTGTTATATTTTTAAGCGTAAATTATTTTAGCCAAATCTATAAATATGTTACTTTTCTACTCTCACACCAATTAACTAGCCCAAGGTAAGATTCTTTTCTAAACTTGTTTTTATTAGTTAGATAGCGTATAAAAATACTTACTATTCATATAAATAAACAGACTCGAAATTAAATAAGAAAACAGTTTTTTTTCTAAATTAAAGGTACGTTTCCGAGACGGACCGCAGACTGCAACCGCAGGCGACATTGCGGTTAGCCGCAGTGCTGCCTGCAGTCGCGGTTGCTTCTATTTCCAAGCGCGGCTACATGCCGCGGCTGCATGCATGCATTTCCTATTCCTTTCAACACATTAACTTTGACCAAATTATTGCGGTAATTTGGATGTGTCGTAAAGGACTGGATGACCGGCAACAAAGTTAATTAATATCTCTTCATCATCTTTCAAAACTGTCGCCAGTTTTGTACGTGACACGTGTAAACTCTCTGCGGTTCGCGACACCACTGGTGCTGCAGTGACCGCAGACTGCAGTGCAGCCTGCGGTCGCTGCGCGCCGCGGCCGCAGGTCGCAGTGTTGCCGCTCTTGGAATCAATTTCATAGAGATGCATAGAAACTAGTAGTGTCGGTTGCAGCCTGCAGCTGCAGTTTGCAGCCTGCAGTCCGTCTTGGAAACGTACCATAACCCGACTAGGAATCGAAACCCGGAACCTCAGAGATTGCGACTTGCTTCTTACGAAACAAACAAATGAAACATTATAAATAATTAACAAATATCTTTTTCACGTTCTCAACAAATTATCTAGCCCAAGTTAGACTTTATTAAAACTGGTTTTAATGGTAAACTAGAGACTAAGCGACAACTTGGACACTTTCAATTCGGACACAGTGTGCGAATTGACACTTTTAATTTTATTATGTTTTCACTGACAATTCGGACACTCTTAAATTATTGGAGCTGTTCAGTACAGTCAGAATCCACAAACCTCTTAAATATTTTGGTAACGTTTTTTTTTCTACATAATATTATATTTTGAAGCTTTTTTATCTGACTGTACTGAACAGCTCCAATAATTTAAGTGTCCGAATTATCAGTGAAAAAATAATAAAATTAAAAAGTGTCAATGCGTCCGAATTTAAAGTGTCCGAGTCGTCGCTTAGTCAAACTAGATAACGGATAAACATAATAGAAATACATACAATAGAGCGGACGTGAATTGAACCCGGGACTTTCATTGGACCTTAGAAGTGACGCCAGAATCGGCTATGTATTAAGTTCAATTATGTTTAAGGTACCCTACCCTAACCTACAAATCAATTGCAGCAGTGTATATACTAAGCTAAGTAAACTCATAGTCGCAAGTTGCACAGTAAGTACTTCTTAAATTGAAGTGACAACAATACCCTCTAGTAAACGGAAATCTTTTCTAGGGAAAGAAACAAATAATTCAGTACCACGTTTTACCAATTTTTGACATAAAGGGCAGCATGATAAATGGGAAAGCGGTGTATAATACAATTAAGTCAAAGGCTTTCTAATTTCTGGGCCCTCACGAAAAAGTTGAATCAAACTTTATGACAGCCGAACGAAACCCTACGAGATGCTAAGAGCGGTTTCAGACCAACGTTTTTACGCGTAGAAGCTCGTATCGACTTACGCATAACACGCGCGCCTCATTTTGCGCTTTTTCGAACGCGTACACGTTCCGGTGTGTTAGTTTAAATCGGTCGGTGGTGAGTGGTTTAGATCTTGTCCAGAAGGGGCGAATTCGCCGCGAATCGTTTCGCGCGAACGCATACGCGCGTTGTCGAGGTACTGGCTGCCCATACATTGCGTCCACAAGCATCGCGCGAGTTTCGCGAAGAATTCGCGGCAAATTCCTCCTCTTCTGGACAAGGTATTAGTTCAACCACGGTATAAACGCTTGCGTAGCGGCTATAGAATACCTCCCCTTTTGTTCCCTTGGATGTCGCAAAAGGCAAACGGACGGACGGACTAAAGACTGCACATATATCCAACAGCATACAGCGGCGATGGGCTCACCACCTGTCACGCTGAGCCCATGTACAGTCGCTATTTAATGAAAAGTGGAATAGTCTTCTGCCATAGGGTAGAGGACTGCTTTTGCGGTCTTCATTGCCTATCTCTGACTAACCCTTCGGGGATAATAGTCGTGATTAGGGTTACCATCCGTCCGGATTATTCCGGATATGTCCGGAATTTGTCCGGATTTTGGAATATGCGTAACAAATTTACACATAGGTATTACATCTCTACATACACAACATCTACACATACACTTATTAAGTAATATCCAATAAGTATTTAATCTTTATTAACTACTCATTAGTTCAATATTCTTTTTATTATATTTCTATCACCCAAGGTTGCCTGGAAGAGATTGCTTGTTAGCAATAAGGCCGCCTGTTTTGTACTTTGTCACTGTATAAATGTTTTCTGTTATATGTTCTTGTGTGCAATAAAAGTATATTTTATTATTATTATTATTATTATTATTAATCTAAAAACAAAATATAAAAAGAGAGGGTTTTCATTTTGTGACTAAAAAGTCCAGACTTTTATCGAAATGTCAGGCTTTTTATCAGAACTTTTCAAATTCCTAAATGGTAATCCTAGTCGTGATTAATTATGTATAATGTATGTACGGTAAAAATGGTTCAACTGCGTGTAATGGCGTTGGGACGGAGACCCGAAATGAAACAATGTCTTGCGTTGAATCAATTCTCCTTTATCCTCTAGTGTATCATCTTAAATACTAATTAACATCACATCTATACGTGACTAGAGGAAGGACGCCTTGTCAATCAGGAAGACCTTAATTATCACGTACTATTGAGTACGTGCTGATAGTGTAATTCACTATATCACACCTCCCCTGAAAAGGCTAGGCATCCCTTCCCTGAAAAGTAAACTCTTATTTTCTAAATATCTTAGTCCTATTCTTATGAACTATATATTCTTTATTATTCTTTAATATTTTTACATTAGTACCTAGCTCTTCTAAAACTTCAAATGGACCTAAATACAAGTCATTCAATTTATTATAATTTTCATTCTTATACAAGAGTAGATCACCTTTTTTGTAGTGTACTTCCTTACAATCTAAATCATAATTAGTTTTTCTACTTTGTTTTGATATTAATAAGTTGTTCCTGGCATCATTATGAGCTTTTTGCAATCTAAATTTTAACTCCGATGGATAATTGTCGTATACATATAAGGGATCAACTTTACTAACTAAATTACTAGGTACGTTACATGTTTTCCCAAAAACTAGTTCATAAGGAGTATTTGGTACTAGTATTTACAGAATTATTATAAGCAAAGCACCAATATGGTATCCAGGTACTCCAATTTGCCGACTGATTCTGTGTTTGTATTCTCAAGTAACATCCGAGATGTTTGTGCCAGTTTTCTAGCGAACCTATACTCTCATGATGATAGGGTGTTGAATTTAACTTATCAATATTTAGCAATTTACATACTGTTTCTAACGTGGAATTAATAAATTCCGTTCCACAGTCAGTCGCAATAACCCTGGGAGTACCATATCGTAAAATAAAATTTTCAGTAAAAACCCTAGCAACAGTTTCAGCTGACTTATCAAGTATTGGGTAAGCTTCTACAAACTTTGTCAATTCGCATTGTATTGTTAATATGTATTTATTACCCAAATTATCGACCTCCAACGGCCCCACAATATCTAAATATAATTTTTCAAAAGAAGTAGATGCTGTAGTGGTTATTACCATTTTCTCTTTATTATTTTTATTACAAAATTTCTGCTTTTGGCAATCTTTACAGCGAGTCACATATTCAGTTATGTCTTTTTGCATATTACTCCAAAAATATTTTTTTCGAATATTCTTAGTCATTTTATTTATGCCTACATGACCACTTGTCGGCAATAAATGATAATCATTTAGTATAACACGTATCAAGTCTTTATTTGTAACATGTTCAACTTGGTTATTAATAATACATAACCGCGGTAATTCTTTATGTTTCATGAAAGTTTGGGTCAAAATTTTAATAAACTTTTTATTAAACCCATTTTTAATCACAACGACTTCTACAATATTATATTTTTTACATAATGCACTCAGTTCTCCTATCGTTGCGTCTCGGCGCGCCTCCGTTAGTAGAGATTCCTGATTTATGTAAATAGTAGAGTCACTAAATAACATATCACCCGTCTGTGAGACGTATCTTTTCTTTTTCCTCAACTTCACGAAGTTTTCATACGAACAAATATCTAACCTTACATCATTTTGTGATTTCTGCATAATATCTACCCCTCTTGGTTGCCTATGATCAACAGGGGGCTCAACCCTGCTACTTCCAGAGGTAGCGGGTTCATTATTTTGTTCCATGGTTCTTTTCATTGAACGGGTTACTACCCCCAAAAAATTTGAATTTAGATTTTTTAACTCGTCTGATGTTATAATGACTCTCGATAAGGCATCTGCCGTTACATTTTCGGAACCTTTTATGTATTCAATATCGAAATCATATTCTTCTAAACAAAGTCTAAACTTAGTTAAACGGCTACTAGGATCTTTTATGCTAAATAAATGAACCAATGGTCTATGATCTGTTAATACTTTAAATTTTCGTCCGTATAAATATGGTCGAAAATGTTTTATAGCCCACACTACCCCTAATAACTCTTTATGAATGGTTGGGTAGTTTATTTCTGAACTGTTTAATTGTCTGCTTGCATAAGCTACGGGCTTATTATTTCCATTTGATAATACAGCCCCCAAGGCTACCCCTGACGCATCGGTTTGCAACCGGAAAACATTATCTTTTCCAAAATCTGGATAATCTAAGACAGGAAATGAACTAAGTGACTTTTTTAAGGTCTGAAATGCCACGTCACATTCTTCCGTCCACTGAAACTTGACATGTTTCTTACAAAGACGGTTTAGTGGGTACACTATTGTGGCAAAGTTTTTTATGAATTTTCTATAAAAGTTCGCAAAAGCCACAAAACGACGAATCTCATTTATATTTTTAGGTACTGGGAACTTTTCCAAGACCTCGATTTTACTGTTGTCTGGCAACACCCCGTTTGGCGTAATAACATGCCCTAAATAATTAATTTCTTTCCTCAAAAATTTGCACTTACAAGGGTTTAGTTTTAAATTAACTGACCTAAACCTCTCAAATACACTCATTAAATTTGTATTATGCTGCGATAGGCTTTTCCCGAAAACTATTACGTCATCGAGATATAGAAAACATATCTCGTGATTTAAACCCGATAGAGCCATAGACATAAGTTTAGAAAATACGCTAGGACTCGTTTTGAGACCCATAGGTAATCTTTTCAGTTGATATTGCTTATCAGCTGTAAAAGAAGTGAATTTCCTACATTCTGGTGATAACCCTAGCTGGTAATAACTAGAACTGAGGTCTAAATGAGAATAGTATAAGCATCCCGAAAGTGAGTCAATAATTTCTTGTATATTTGGTAACGGGAACTTTTCGTCTACTATTTTTTTATTTAAAAGTCTATAATCTATTACGATTCTCCACTTTTTTTCACCGCTACTGTCAGCTTTTTTCGGAAGTAATAATAATGGAGAAGACCATTCGCTGGTACACTCTTCGATAATATCTTCTTCTAACAATTTACCTACCTGTTTTATTAACTCAGCCTTCTGAGCGTGCGGTATTCTATACGGTTTGACATAAACAGGAGACGCGTCATTTTGCAGTTTAATGTTGTACTCGTATAAGTTTGTAACGGATAGCTTATCACCCGGCATATGAAAGATATCTGCATATTTTGCACATATTTTCTCAATAGACCGTCTCTCTTCATCACCAAGATATGTTTTTAATTTAAGAAAATCGAATAGTTGTTTAACCCTCTCGACAGATTTTCCGTTTTCCGTATCAAAAGAGCATACGAAATAATCCGAGTATTTTCTAATTTTCGGGCTAAAGTTATTTAATTTTACATCTTCTTCCCGTGTGTTTCAAAATCGCACCGAAATCTTTTTCCCGTCTCCTACTACCACGGCGCCTGCTACAAATACGCCTGCAATAACTTCCTCCGCTAAAATGACACATTCGCCCTTTATCTCTGACGAAACATATTTTACGACCTCACATCTCCCTGGAATAGTCGTTATTATGTTTTTACCTAAGCCTAATTCTAGACTTATCTTATCCTGTAATGTAACCAGCTTATTTTCATAGTTAATTTTACAACTATATTTTAATAAAAAATCTTCTCCTAAAATTCCATCATTTTTACAGTGGAAATTGCTAAACACATAAAACTTATGCCTAAAATTATAATTGTTAACACATAAGTCTAGATAAACATAACCTATTGATACTAAATCCCCACATACTCCTTTAATCTTAATTTCATCCCTTACTAGCTTTACGTCGCGGGACACGCTACGGAGTTTATTTAACCAATCTAACTTTAAAATTGAAATGCTTGCTCCTGTGTCTACTAATAGAGAAATTTGAGTTTGACTACAAGTAAAACAAACGTAATTACCACTACCATAACTACAAATATCTACCTCAGCGCTATTCAGAACGAAAAAAATCATCGCTATGATGTTCGTTCTGACGTATACTCTGACGTTCACTTTCGTTCTCGTCATTAGACTGTTCTGCTGAGTCAACTAAGAAATGTACATTCCTACGTTTATTATGAGGTGACGTAAACCTGGTGTTGCGCTGACCCTGAAACCTATTCGAGTTATAGTAGGCACGACCCCGACCTTGCTGACTCGTCGCGTTGTTGTTACGTGACTTATTATATTGTTGATGATAGTTTTTATTTATCTTTTCAAATCGCTGGTTCGAAACATAGTTAACATAATTGTTTATTGGTGGTTTCACTACCGAGTCTTCTTGTTCTAAGGCTATAGTTATTGCCTGCCTAACTGTGCTTACGGACCTAGACGTAACTATAATGCTTGTACGAGCATTGTTTAGGCCGTCAGCGAAACGCTTGATAGCCATTTTTTCATTAATCGGCTTTAATAAATTATATGCCGACTCGTCTCCATTAGCCTGTGCTGTACTTAAATCGTTGGACATTTTTTCGATTTCACTACCAAACACTTCTATGGTCTTGTTTCCTTGCCTACATCGTAGCATTCGGTCTAAAATGGCTGTGTATGATTTAATCGGAATTAAAACATTTTTTATATCTTTTATTAGGTCTGCCACAGACACATAAGACTTATTAATTTTTGTTTTAGCACTGCTAGAAAGACGAGTTTTTAAAACAAAATTGATTAACAGAGGCTGGTCCTCGTTTCTAAGGGTACTACTATAATACTCTATTCCGTCTATTAGTTGGTTAATTTGCGTTTCGTCGCAATCTACTACTGGGAGGAGCGTGAGCGCGACTTTTAGATCGAACGTGGCCATGGTTGTGATCGTTTCTGAATGATGCGGGTTAACGAGTGACTCGATTTCCTCAAAATTACATAAAAACTTTGACGATATTGCTTTTGTTATTTGTAATTCTACAGCATCTATCCCTTTTTTACATAAGTCTGCAGATATTTGTTCAAAATTATTTTTAATTTCCTTTGATCTTAAAAACTTATTCTGCCCCTGAGCGGAATAACGTTTGTCCTTACTTAATTTAATAATAGAGTCTCTAATAGCCTTAAGCTTACTCAAGAGTTCTGACAGGTTTGCCATGAACACACTTTAGAAAAAAAAATCACTCACACACACACATAGATTCTTGGTAGCATAGTTATATTAATTCGTGCTGGCTTACACGTTCTGTGCTGGTCCATTTGCCCGTCGAACCGCTCTGCGTTCTACCTCTTCTAATAGTCGTGCGTTGAAGTAACGTAGCAGCCTAAGTACTATATAGCCCGCTAGTACAACGACGATGGTCAGTAAAAAGATCTCTGAAAGTTGCATCCCAACGGCCAAGGGAGTTGATGCTGCCGCCGATTGAGTTGGTGATTGACTGACAATAATATTGTCTTTAGATTGTGGGTTTCCCATAGTTAAACAATTTTGGCTTACAGTTTTTCTTCTTATTTCCTTCGTCCTTCTTGTAGGCCCGTGTAGCACTATTTTCCTGATATTTTGTAGACTTCAACTAGCGATTTCGCGGCGCGGACTTGTGACACCATGTCACGGTCGCCATGTAATGGCGTTGGGACGGAGACCCGAAATGAAACAATGTCTTGCGTTGAATCAATTCTCCTTTATCCTCTAGTGTATCATCTTAAATACTAATTAACATCACATCTATACGTGACTAGAGGAAGGACGCCTTGTCAATCAGGAAGACCTTAATTATCACGTACTATTGAGTACGTGCTGATAGTGTAATTCACTATATCACAGCGTCTCTCGCTCGCGGCCCGCGATATCGCGCTTATAAGCACGTTAACGCTCTCGAACAGTCGTGAAAGTTCCCGGTTGACCATTTTTTGGCGATATTTGCTTGCACACTATCTACGGGTATGATACTGTAAGTACGCGCTTTCGAAATTGAGCGCAAGCAATAAGCGAAAGCAAAAGGCAAATACACGCTTACACGCGCTTCTAAAAACGACCTTATACGCGCCTAACAAACGCTAGTGCGCAACCGCTCTTAGTCTAAATTTACCATTAAGTTTGTTAGTAACAACAATGTCTACGAACAACAATGTCTCTAGGTCGGAGTTAAGCCGAATAAGCGGTCACTGTCCGTCATTGGGCCCTGGCATTGTTCCATCGTCGTATTTCAAACTGTGAAAGTCTAAATGTTCAGAATCACGTTCAATCTTAGAACCGTCGTGCAGCTGACTTTAAATTGTTACTTTGAGAAAATAATTATAGGAAGAGGAATAATATCTACCTATCAAGCTAATAGGAACTCCTTGGGTTGAACTGCTTTAGAGATTCAATAAAGTTTCATCGGTAAACAGCATTACTGTAAAAGTAACCGTAATCCTTCGATCACATCAATATTAAAACTAGAAACAATCTTATCTAAATCGTAGTGGAAAAGTGGCAGCTTTGACATTTAACGTATAATATGTGTTTTAGAAGAAAAAGCAATTTTCGAAGGAGCTCATCATTTGTCATGCTGAGACGTAGCACGCACATATTACCAAAGGAAACATATGTTTTATTACTCCTTTTGTCCGGCCTCGATACTTAAATTAATAACTTTACTTAACGTCTCCCTGTGACCACGTAACGTCTCGCGTTTATAATTACTTGTTAAGGACTAAAACTATAACTTAACAAGTAATTATAAACGCGAGTTTTATCCGTAAAAAATTCACAGATTTTGCAGTCCCCGCAAGAATCGGAGCATTGAAAATAAATAAGAAAATTTACTAAAACAAAATTATTTTATTATATTCCAATTACACAACTACATTACTTACAGGTCAAATCATAACATACGAATGTATGATACTGCACAATACAGAGAACATTTTCTTATTTTTTACAACTTATGTGAAGTTTATTCATCGGGCGCCAAGGCGCTCACTTGAATTTCACGATGACTTTCACTTAGATTTTCGACACACACAGACACTATGACGATCGGTCAGTAATCATAGCAGCTACATCACTTTATAAGGTAAACGCAGGTATTACCTACCGCGGTAGTCAAAAATCTGCGCTACGCTGGGCTTCGCTATTGTCTTAAATTTCTAACCTATTACGTGACCTACAGAAGTAGGGCAGTTAGTATTTCTTTTTGTTGTCTAATAAAAAAAATATTAAAGTTTGAACTTACTTAATTATAATAATAAGAATGAAAGCCGAAATGCCGAAAGAATGTTATGCTGTTACATTTTAGTGCATTTAATAGTATGGATCCTAAAATTAGGGTTTTCTATTTTTGGAAAAACTATAATAGTGCGATAGGCGAGACAATTATTGTTCGTTAAAAGATGAGGCCAACATAGTTCGGCCATATGAAATTAGAACTAAAAATTTTAGGCGAACCGAAGGGCACCCTTTTTAATTTCAACGTTACTAAGCTTTGACATATACAAAACACTTCTTAGATGACTAATAAGTATAAGTACTTAAAATTTTAATAACGTTTATAAATACCGTTATCCTCTTTTTGTTTTCTAAGACGAACACTACATATTATGTATATTGAATTAGAAACAGTTTACCTTTAAGGATCAACAAGGGATCAACTGACTGATAAACAGCCGTTTACTTTATATGATTATTAATCCATGTGTGTTTAAAATGGTTTTAGTATTCACATATACACAAACCAGCTTCTTTTGATCCAAGTCTTATGTTCGAGCAGTTAATAATAGATTATAATATATCCTGGGAGCCTTTATTTAATTTACAGCGTATTGTCTATTTTCTATCCTTATACACAAAAGATATTAATCAAAAGTGTTTCTATCTATGTTTATTGCAGCTGTCCGAAGGTTTAAAAGCCAAGTAATTTCAGTTGAAAAGTTTTCACAGTATTGTTTTCATTCATAAAGCTTAAAATAAAAAAATCTCCATTATAGTCTTTGATTCACTACACAATCATTGTGTAGTCGGACAGACTCAGTGAACATTAACATTCAGACTAAATTGATTCCTTTGTTTGTATCAACACGTATTGATTAAACTGGCAAGCTTTACAAACCATGTTAGAGCCAAGTACTACACCATTTAATAGTTGAATTTTTTACTTTACCTTCTCTTTACAAAGCACGTCTATCTACTGACCCCTATAGATAGGGTATCGCAGCTGGAACTACTGGCTGTGTTTCTCAGGGGTACTACGAGGTTCCGGTTCATGCCTCCCGATGGTTGTGCTTTGACCGGCGCCTCCGGCAGGATCCGGACGTGGGTTGTGAGTTTGAGAGTGTTCGTTTGTCCTGGTATTGTGTGCCAGGACTTCCAAAGTCGCGCACAGCGAGTGGGCCTAGTTGCGGGCTCGGTGGGGCCAGCAGCGAAAAGTCCTGCGGGGAACGTGAGTTTCCCTTATAGTTGGCAGCTTTATCTGGTGGTTCTCATTGGACATTGGCGTTGACATCTCCGGTACTAGTCTGGATAACTAGTAGAGGCGGCCCCCTAGATGCCGTATCCTCCGGTCCAGCCAGCCGCGTAGGACGTGGGTACTGGCTAGGCGCCCGGACGGGTTCCGAAAAGTGAGTGTGATTACTACTCCGCGACCAAGGTGGACACTTGGGAGTTGACTTTAGAGTCGACGACCCGAGCAGTGGCAACTGCGAGTTGTGCCCTTCGTGCAACGAGAAGTGAGCATGCTTGACAGCTCCGGTTACCTATCTGGACAATAGGCAGTGAACTACACGTCTTCACGGGGAAACTCTCTCAAGGTACTAGTCTTATGAGTACCGAATGAAGAGCGCGCTTCGGCGGGCACTGATTTGGCGTCAAGACCTAAAGTCTCCTCTTCACGTCTACAGATGCGTCCGCGGACATTGGCAGATGCATCCGCAGAAGAATTTCCACGAGCTGTCCACACGTCTGTAGTTCGATCAGTCTATGTTCAATCTGGGCAGACGCAACTGGCACTCGCACATTCTAGTTCCTGTGGCCACCCTCCAGTTCCATCATCAGATCAGCACCATGTTATCATAATATTGCATTGTCACGCGATTTACACTTAATTAAAATAGGTACTAGTTAAGTAATCAATATAGTACTTAGTTAACTAAGTACTATATTGATTTATACTTAGGTAGTATACCTACTTACAACATTTTTATTTATGTAATATTTATTTTTAGGATTCCACAGACAGTTTTCAGCTTGATATAGCTCAATAAACCTAAAAGTTTACTCGGTACTCTCAATCGCAACTCCGATCAAACTGATGCGTCGGCAAACGTGTGGACAGACGCCAGACGTTGGCGCCGAATCCCTTTGATGCATGCCACAAAAACCGATAACAGTCTGATGCGAGGCAGATGCATCTGCAGACGTTAAATACCTACCACAGACTCGCAAATCACCCCCTCTACACGTCGGCCGACGCATCCGCAGATGACGTATGCTGACGTGAAGAGGGTGCATAACGCAGATGGTCTCCTGCGCGAGTATTTTGCTGGCGCAGGGACGTCTGGCACTTCTTGCATAACCTAACGGTGGGTCTCGATGTGCCAGTACAAATAAAACTAGTGATGTAAGGAGAGGGGATGTTTTATAGCACGGGATAATTATATCAGTTTGGAGTTTGACTAATTGCGATTATATTACTTTGTGTTTAATCTATAAATTTTAAAATACTCTATTATGCGGTCGGTTTACAATCGTCGCTAAGCAACTTTCAGGTGGTGGTTGACAAAATTAAAAACATGATAACCATTTGAGCCCCGTAAAACCAGACACAATTGAAAATCAATTGTTTCGCGACCACCGGCGGTCTTATGATACTTGATCTACTAAGCCGTTGGTCCCGATTGATGTCGTAAAGTGGCAGTCGTAAAAACACACCAACCCGCACTGGGCCGGGACGTGGTGGGTTATAGGCGTTGCATTGTGACGTGCCAGCGTCTGTATTATGGGACATTTTAATAACACACTGCAGATCAAGCATGTCGTCATCAAATCCGCATTCTCTAAATTCGACTCTACGCTGACGAGACAAAGGTTACTTTTGATCATAACACAAGGGTCGAAGTGATCGCGACCTTACGATTGAGCGTTAGAGAATCGACATGCAGATACCGACAATGCGGTAGACAGGTAAGTAGACTTCTACGTGTCTACCTTATTGTCGGGATACAAAAAACCTAATTAGGTACATTGTCGCCATAATCTTTATTATGCCGATAGACATAAACAGATAAAGCTAGCGTAGCCAGAAGAACTTTAGGTACCTTACCGCGTATAAAAACCATGTTTTATATGTCCACTTGTTAAGTATCATAATGGTATCATAATTTTACAACAGTCATACTAATAATATAGTTTTGTGGGGCTATGTTTGTAAATGTCGTAATTCTTGAAGTTTAATGAAGAAAATTCATTCATTCATTCATTCATTTTGATGAATCCCATAAAAGTAGCTAGGTATGTTTTATTCATTAAAACATTTTGAATCGATAACATCGGTACTATTAAGCTCAAGTGAATGGTGTTTACCTAAGTGAGAACAACAACGTTTTTTACAAAAACAATTTAAATATAAATGGGTATTTCGGAGACTTTAAGACTTTTACAGTTTTACAAAATTCAAGACAATCTTAGCAGTGTTTACCTGTAATACCTATATTATGTATTGTAATGTAATGTAATAAAAATGTTCTACGAGAGAGTCGTTGGTGGTGCCGCTCACGTTTCCATTAAATTACGACCTTTAGTAAATTCTATCGGGCGCTTTATTTAAGATTTATCCCGGTAAGAAATAATCGTTCATAAATTGTGGATTTTGTGAATTGTATGAGATGAATGGTTATATTGGAGAAGTCTGATGACGCTCACGGGTTACGCTATCGGGTTGCGGCCAAAAAATTAAATTTTCATTGAGTTCACCATTTTTCGTCAATTTAAGTTACTAGCATTGCACACAACATTGAATCACCAAAAACGTTTGAACAACCCTAACTTTGTTCCTTTTTGTATTTTAATTGATATAAAATAAATTAGTTTAAACTGATCTAAGAGTTTATATTACTATTTATGTTATGATATCATAACGGACACGTTTTTTAAAACATTCTATAGTAACACAGCCTCTACGGAGCCTTTCAAGTTAAAAAAGCAGCCCTGTCATCAGGCCATCCATATTTTCTTTTTAAATAATCCTCTTCGAACTCGGTACTTACGAAAGTGCCTTTGACGATAAGTATACTTACTTGCTTTTCAAACAACAAAACACTTCACGAAACCTACATCAAAATATTTTCTTACACTAGCTTAAGGGTTGTTTATGTACTATGTGAATAAGAATTCTCTGAGGAGACTTGGATCTAAACACAAACAAAGTTAAAGTAAGTTACTCGCAGTAGTAGTAGTAGTAAGTAGGTAGTTTATTGTAAATAACATCCCAAAGTTGCCTGTGCCTACGCATTACCTCGCAATTACTAAATTTGAGGGTGTGGATGAGATATTTATGTTACAAGACTAATAAATTATTAGGGTTTAGGTTTTGGACCGTAAGGCTTTAATATTTATGAGGCACTCGACTTCATAAGTACAGGTTTTTATCTTCGGAAGGTTCAAAAGTTGTCTGATTAATAAAAAATGTTTTAACAAGAAATATGATAAGCCCCAACATTTTTTACAACGCACTTTTCAAACATTTTTTTAGAAAATGTATACCTAACTAAATGAAATATAAAGACAGGAATGTAAAAATATGTTTGCATTTATGAAGATTTTTGTATAAATATCACTATGATGATACCATGTAAAACCATGGTTCAGTCGCCTCAGTATATAATAATAAAAGTTTTTATTTAATAGTACACTAAGATACAAGTTTGCTAATGTTGGTCATTACAGTCGAGGCGGGTTATGAGCCCGAGACGAAGGCGATGGAGCCGAGAATTGTATTATCCAATGCACACACGCGTTTCATACGAAGTTTTTCAACACACTAGTGAGGAAAATACATTTTCTGAAAATGACTGCGTGTTTTTGATGTTTTTCTAGTATATAAATCTTTGGTAAGCCAACATATTATTTTTTTGGATTTAGATGGTACTCGTAATAGGCTGTCAATAACATTTTGTGCGTCACTTAATATTTCCGGCGGTGAAGACTGTAAATTTAGTTCTTTATTACTTGAACTAGACATTTATTTTTAAAATTTCAAAGTAATAAGTATTGAACAAGAAGCCGCTGTATGAATCGACAAAATATAGTGCAGTGCAGTCTTTAGTCCGTTAGTCGCCTTTTACGACACGCAAGGGTAGAAAGGTGTTGGTAGTATTATTTTGATGAGCCCATCGCCGCTCTTTGCTGTAGGATGTAGAAACAGTAAAGAGCGGCGATGGGCTCATCAAAATAATACTACCTCTACACCTTTCTTCCCTTGGGTGTCGTAAAAGGCGACTAACGGACTAAAGAGAGCACATATATCCAACAGCATAGAGCGGCAATGGGCTCATCAAAATAACACTACCAACCCTTCTCTTCCCTTCGGTGTCGTAAAAGACGACTAAAGGACTAAAGACTGTACATACATCCAACAGCATAGAGCGGCGATGGGCTCATCAAAATAATACTACCAACCCACCCTTCCCTTTGGGTGTCGTAAAAGCGACTAACGGGCTAAAGGCTTACCACCTAAGCACATCGGCAGACTGTGCAATTGTTTCTTGCTGAAGCGTGGACTGTGTGGGCGTGGTCTGTGTTGTCCATTCAAATGATTACTAATTTTACCATAAACTTGAAATAATTACTTATCTCAAAATAGTTGTTGATCTAAGTAAACAGTATAATAATGTCGAGTCTTTATTCATGATTATTCTACATAAGACTTTTTCGTTTCAGTAGGCTTATTGTCATTTGACAGACAAAAGTTTAAAAAAAAACTTTTTTCCCTAGTAGAAGAAATGCTATTTTTTTCTCGCTCTGGTAGAGATTCTATTTTTAAAACTACATTACCGCACTAGTGTATAATAAGCTACATTACGATGCTAAAATCAATCTATAAAGAGCCACTTCATGAGCAAGTGTGTTGAAAATACGTTTACGTCTATTGTTATCAAAAGTGCGAATCTAATATTCTATCTATAATTATCTTATCGTTAATGCATGAGCACGAAAAACTTTGTTTCAGGCAAGAATGGGCCTAATCTAAGTTTAACAGAATCAGTATAATAATTAAAACAATAGTTATTTACTTTTGTTTGGGATGAGAAACTTTCTTTATGTTTCCAACAAATATTATGTGAAGCCTTCAGCTATATCAATTAGGCAATGTTTATTATGTGTGGGCTTGGGTCAGATTTTAAACATTGTTTCATTTAATTAAGTTAGTAAAAAGCACAAAGTCAAAGCACAGTCTAGAGAACCAAGTTATTTTTGGGCAAATGGATGGCAGACGAGCTCAGGGAAGGGCACCTACAAGATGGTCTGACGCAATTAAGAAGGCGGTGGGCGGCAGCATGCACCGCGCGCTCTACGCAGCATACAACCGCACTGAGTGGGGACTCATCTGTGGTCGCGATCCTCAGCAGTGAGGGAACGACGGAGAAGAAGAAGTTAGTAAATATTTGTAACAAGCGCGGTAATGAAGATATTGTACATTAATGTTTGACGGCAATTATTTTTAACAAAAGGCTCGGAACCGGTTTAAAATGTACTTCTTTATTATATATAGCCCGGCAAATTAATGACTCTACTCCACCCTGTTGTTGTGTATTTTGGAAGTGAAATCCAGTCGCGAGGACAACTGGTGCAGCGTAAGAGACGTAGCATCAGTCACCCTCACTCTGTCGGCCCACAAAGTACCTCTTCACGCCTCGTTTGAAGGACCCTGTCATGGGTAAGAGGGAATACGTGTGCTGGTAGACTATTCCATCTTTTGGAGGTGCGACAAAGAAACGAATCACCAAATTTCTTTGTGCGTGATGGAATATTGGAGACTGTAAATTGATGATTTCGGAGAGCAGCACTCCTATTGGTATCCTGTACATAGTTATATTACTTTAACATAAATAAACCGGTTTATTTGACATTCGGCGGGTAAACGCGTTGCAACGTGTGAAGTAGCTACTGAATTAAACTAAATAGCGTTTTGCACTAATTGTCTTGCGTCCTAACCTGTTTTTATTATTTAGGCTATAAACTACTGGAAAAAACTTTTGTTAAAATTCCTACTAAACCGGATTCTAGAGCGAAACCGAACTGAAAAGGTTTTTTTGCCAAGTGCATATTATCGGTTTGAAAATTTTACCGGTATCCGAATAAAAATTTTCAACCGTTCTTTTTATAAAGTTGGTTTCGAAGACCCTAGTGTACCCATAGTTCACGGTAGTCTGGGGGGCAGACGTTGAAACTATCCCGGACGTCTCTACTCTGCCGGGCTGTGATGTTGCAAAGGGAAGATCGCTGTATGCCGTTAGTGGTTCTTGGCCATCCATGTTGCAGAAAAGGGATGGTACTAGGTTTTCAGTGGGCACGACTTCTTTTCCCCTTTACTCGTTTTTATAACTAAAGCAGGAGGACGAAGATGAGAGTCCTGCATAATTTGTAATCGTCTGGTCCTGGTGTATGAGTAAGACAGCATTCTACCTAGTTATAAAAAATCTAGACATTGTCACTTATTATACTCGTAGGTACCTATATCTTAAATTATCTTATTTTTCTTAAAGTAGGAGTACCTAACTGTAAAGTCTATGTATAGTTCATACAAAATAAACTATAAAAGACGATGATACTGATCAGATCGGGCAAATTAAACTGTCCGAGTATAATGCTGTAACTGCACTGAATTTATATCACAATTATTTGTATATGAATGAACGCGGCACTGAATTTGCGGCGTAGGCATAACGCCAATTTTATTACACCAATTATTATCTACTCAAAATATGGTCAATTACTGTATCCATAATAGTCTAAGATCCGAGTATAGAACGACCTTCACCGGGCCGGTTAACGGATGAAAAGTATTTTATATCAAATTAAATATGTTAAAAAATATATCGCGAGTGGCTTAGCTGAAAAATTTCAGTCCAGTACCTATAATGATTAATTTAATATTTAATTTTTTTTTTTTTAAATTGCACTGGTTTGGTGTATGTGTATTTGTAATGAGATTATCTTTTTGTAAACATAAATTTTATTTATTTAACCAGACGGTTGCAAATTACTAATATTGACTTAAGTACCTGTTTACACCTGCCTACCCAATGTTGTGACGAGATAAAAATAGTCAACCTAACGTTTGCATATTCTATAGGCTTTCGATTGGTACTTAAGTAATTTATCTAATAACCAAACCAGTGCAATGTTTAAATTTTTTTTTAAATATTTAATTAATCATATACTGGACTGTAATTTTTCAGCCAACGCACTCTCAATATATTTTTTAACATATTAAATTTGATATAAAATAATTTTCATCCGTTAACCGGCCCGGTGAAGGTCGTAGAATACTCCGATCCTCTACTATAATGTCTATAAAATTATACCAATAATCCACAATATGACTTTTGTAAGGATACCTACCTACATAAGTTGGAAATACGTAAATGACGTTCCATTGTTGTACCTATCATGACCATTGACAGCTACCCTAACTCAATGCTTTTTTTATTTATTTAGGGCTTGAAAGGTACGACTTCAGTGAGTCGACCAATGTCACTACACATTAACATCCGAGATTTTTTCTTTGTTGAAGAGTTTGATTGTTTGAACGAAGTATACACTATACTGTACTTTCTTTTATTTCTGTTTCTGTATCTAAAATAATAATATTCTTGTCTGTGATCTAAAAAGTCAAATAGATAACGCGAGAACACCAAAAAATGTCATTCAACTTGTAATTACGTGTACTACTATATCATATTATAATATCAATCGTATCTATCATATCAGAAGCAATTATAGTCAATTATTAAGTGTTTTGGGCAATTTAACAGCAATCAACTAAATTAACTATTTTATTACTATCATCCAATATCTATCAACACTTCGATCTACATTAAACAACTCTTATATAATTGACAAAAGACGTAAGGATAATAAGTTGAAAAAAACATCTTGATTTCAATACTCAATTTTTTTATATATGTAACTAACGACAGCTTTGCAGATTTATTTAAAAACAATTGGATGTAAAAACTACTGCAAATAAATTAAATATTTTGCTGTTTAACAAATTACATAATACTATTAATTGTATTTTTAAATACCATTCTGGCTTTTATGACTTTTGAACTTTTAGCGCAGGTTCAAAACGTAATCACTAAGCACGTACATTGCGAAACACCGTGATTGCCCAAAGTCTGGATTACTCGCTTCTCTGAAGTGCAGATTCTAATCAAAGCCTTAGGAGGCACTACGATAGTAGTCCGCAGTCGTACCTATTTACCACATAGGTTTTCCAATCGGGTAAAACCATCTGAAATACGTACGTACTCTGTATTTATTCCGTCGATGAAACGGTACCTACGCACATTTCATTAATTTTACCAAAACCGTGCAAGTAAATACGTACTGTTACTTAGTTAGACGAACTTTAATAAAGTAAAATGTTGCAAGGGGTTTATGCAAATTGTATGGTAAATGCAGTGTAAATAAGGTATCCTAAGCATTCCTTTCTATGTGGTCAGGTGTTTATAATAAGGGGATGGTCCTAAACATTTTAATATAAGTAACAGTAAACTTAAAAAGTGAAAATGTTTTGGCAAGGCGGTTTTAAACCTTAATACTATACTTACCCCTTTCGGTACTGCAAGTATGCATAGGTATGTACGTGTGTATGTACGTTTACGGTGAAATACTTATGGTACATAATTATTTTCCCACAAAAGTTTGATCGCGGACTACAGCTCGATTTACACGTATACAATTTAGAATTTATCATCCTAAACGGTCAATAGTTTACCAATGTTTGGTTAGCTTGCGACAGATTGAAACCTGCACTACCTTCTTTTCGTCAGTGATAGAAAAATAGTGAGTGCGTAAAAAGTGTCAAGAAAAAAAATAATTAAGTTGAAGGGTTTATCGTGTCCGTACCAGGTTTGTAATGAATTATTTTTTTTTATTTATAGTATGGTTGTTGAACAAGACATAAAATAATAATTAGAAAAAATGTTGTATTTTCCCAAAATTTATAAGTATGAGACACCGAGTCCCATCGGTCTTTATAATAACGTAATGTAATGTAAAAAGTAAATATTTCAAGGCTAATATTATTTTAACCGTCTCTGTGGTCTAGTGGCTAAGCCACTGGTTTCAGACCCAGAGGTCCCGGGTTCGATTCCCAGCGGGGGGTACATCTTTGTGTGGTTGGTGGTAGGGCTGTTAGGTCCGCCTGGCTAGCTACCACCATCTTATCTAAGTCTGTCGCCATAACAACGATGTTTATAGCATTGTTGTGTTACGACAGTTTGAGATGAGACAGCCAGTTCCTCAGTGGTTGAGGATTTTGGGTGAAGCGCGCTTCCACCTTCGGCCTTATCGTCACTTACCATCAGGTGAGATGAAGGCCAAGCGCTTACCCGTTGCCGAATAAAAAAAAATTAAGTATGTAGATGCAGTGTTAATTAATTTGTAAGTCTGATTTGAAGTTCCTATATCCATATAATTATGTTGTACTTATACTTTATTTATGTGCTGTTCTTATTTCAGAGTTTTAAGACCAATGGGACATAAAATCCCATGCTGAAAGGGTTGTTTTCAGGATATAAAAATATAAATCTGATTATACTTGGTTCCGGTGTTCTATTAAAAATACATCCCAGTTGAATTTGTACAAATAAGTATGTCTAATTTCGATTTTCAGTCCTGAGGATACATGTATAGACCGTACCGAAAGGGGTAAAAG
This sequence comes from Scoparia ambigualis, assembly GCA_963921215.1. Lineage (NCBI taxonomy): Eukaryota > Metazoa > Arthropoda > Insecta > Lepidoptera > Crambidae > Scoparia > Scoparia ambigualis. The sequence goes on from OY992505.1 coordinate 20,004,549, forward strand.
CCAAGCGGGCGGTGCAAAAAGAAGCCATAATCAACTCCGCAAGATTTTTCTTTCTCCTGTTTTATGTATGTTGTGGATTGAAGTTTTTTTTAATCGTTATTAATTCTTATTAATGTGAGCCTTAGCTTGAAGCTATCCCTCATATAAGATTTAAATTTTCCAAGTAAGTTAGAATTACTTACCTTAAGTCTGCCAAAAAAGTTTTGTAACTTTGGTGAATTTTTTGTTATAAAATGTTATCTATTGTTTTAGAAACTTAATAAGTAACTTGAAATAACTGGCGAAAAAATTGTAATAAGTTGTAATTTTTTTTCACATTTCCTTCTTTTTACAGCTAAATAAAACTGTCATTTGAATTTTGTATTGTCAGTGGACGTGGCTCGCACAGGACTAAGATGGCGTATTAATGAGGGGGCTTTGACCCAGCAGTGAGTATTAACGGCCTCTAACGATTGATGATGATGATCATGATGTCTTGGTATGCTAAACCAGGGATATACTAATCGAAATATGCTAGTTTTAGTACATTTGTTTTTATAGAGTATACTGTTTTTATTTTAAATTTTAATAGTTTTTTTGTAATTATTAATTGTTTAATTTGTGATTTTTTGTAATACTTAATTTTTAACTTTGTTTTTAATAAGTATTTACTTTTTATTATGTACTTATAAAATTTCTTATAAATAAAAAAAATATTTTTTTGGGGAGGTGTTTGTTTACTAAATTGTAAATATTTCGAAAAAAACAGACAAGAAAATAATTTTAAAAAAGTTCTAAAAAATGTCGAAAAATTTTTGAAAATCGGTTTTTAGTTTTGACCTGTATGTAGGTGGTCCCTTTAGATTTGGAATTGTGGAAAAACGGGTACTTCCGTATATAAAAGTGATGTAGCTTCTTGAATATTGACCGATCGTCATGGTAATGGTGTTAAAAGATGCGGATGCAGGCGAGAAGTGCATTCGAGTTGGAATTTCGAAAATCAAAGTGAAAAGCGCCAAGGCGCCCTAGGAATGAACTTCACTTAGGTTGTAAAAGAAAAGAAAATGTTATTCTCTGTGTTGTGCAGTGTTTAATTCGACTTGTAAGTAATGTAGTTTTGTAATTTTATTTAGTTTTTTATTTATTTAGTTTTGTTATTCAAAATAAATATTTTTTTTTCGTTTTTGTATTCCATTTAAATGCTCCGATTTTTGCGGGGATTGCGAAATCTGTGAATTTTTTTATTAATGCAAGTACTACTGACACTTTTACGAATACATAAGAAGTACTCCTAATAAAAAATATAATATGTATAATCATACATACAATCATAACCGTTAACCGTGTCGCGCAGCGGTGAAAGAATACTACCACCCCCTCTCTTCCCTTGGGTGTCGTAAAAGGCGACTAACGGACTAAAGGCTGCACATACATCCAACAGCATAGAGCGACGATGGGTTCACCACTACGTTGAGCATATGTGCAGTCGCTTTTGCTGTCCTCATTGCCTAGTCTCTGACTAACCCTTCGGGGATAATTCGTGATTATAATGATGTGTGTATACATACATACAAATTATTCTATATTAGAAATAGCTGTTGCAGTGGTTGGAGTATTTCAGACGCTGTTTTATTGTGTGTAACTAACTAACTACACTTTGTATGAAGTTTGTTTTATAAAACTTTTCTTTAATTTTTATTTTAAATTGTTGAGATTCAACTTTTTTATATTATGCGGTGCTTTATTAATTGTAATAGATTTGACGATAGGAGCTCCTAGAGTCAGTTTTTATTAATAACAGTAGGTAATTTTATTACATATTTATTATTCTCGAAAAGTAACAAAAGAACGGATTTATCCACATTTTCTACTAATGTTACCAACCAAAAAAATAAGAAAATTAAAGAAAGCAACGTGACTCATTGGGCATAACCGTAAATCAAAGCAAATTAAGGAGAGTAATAGGAATGCCTTCCACGATCTACAGTAGATCATTTGTTCGGAATTACTTTTTCTCTGTGACTACAACCAACATAAATAAAAGTTCTCTTCCTTTAGCTTTTCCTTATGTTTATTAGGCTATTTATTACCAGGGAAGAGTAAAAAAAAGAAGGACTCTGCGTCACTTACTTACAAAGTGAAGCGCATAATGTAAGCTAGTATTATTGTAATCAAACGGTACACCCTTACACAAAGGTAAGCCGATCGGCCGTCATTGCGATGTCATCATCATCATTAGCCTGTACTCGTCCACTGCTGGACATGGGCCTCTCGAAGAACACGCCACTGAACACGATCCGCGGCCACTCTCATCCAGCTCTTGCCAGCCACCTTGCGAAGATCGTCGCTCTACCTTGTCTGACGGCATCCTACGCTACGCTTGTCGATACGCGGTCTCCACTCCAGAACTCGTCTACCTCAATGGTCATCGTTTCTGCGACTGGTGTGGCCGGCCCACTGCCGCTTGCTAATCCAGTGGGCTATGTCGGTTACCTTGGTTTTCTGCCGGATCACCTCGTTTCGAATCCGACCTCTCAGAGAAACTCCGAGCACACCCCTTTCCATAGCGCGCTGAGCGACTTTAAACTTGTGAACCAGCCCTACCGTCAGTGTCGTTTCGGCTACGTATGTCATGACGGGGCACTGATTGAAGACTTTTGTATTTTGACATTGTGGAATTGGCGACGTAAAGACTCGACGTAATTTCCCATACGCTGCATACAGCACACACGCCAGCATATAGGTTGCTTCACTTGTTAGTATCGCGGCGCGGAGTCGTTCTTTTTTACATAACAATGTTTTACATCTTATTACTACTATCAATAGCATCTAATACCACAAAGGTTTGTCTTGAGCTGTAGGCGTTTACCCTTTACAGTAAAAGTATAATGAATTGAATAAAAGTAACTAACAATGGCGCACCGCTTACATACGACTTGGGTAGGTAGGTACTTAAAGTATGTAAAAGAACAAAATTAAAAATATTTATAATACAATAACAAAAAATAAGAATCATATTAAAAGTATAACAATAATAATAATCAATAATTAAAAATAACATAAAAGATATTTTTTTCATATACAACCGAAAAATACTTAAGATAGCCAGTTCAAAGTGCGCTATCTCGGTTTTATCGTCACAATCATTACAACATGACCATGTGTTTACCGGTAAATTATCACCCTTTGTGGTAATTTCAATTTCAATTTATTTATTTATTCAGATATCACAGATCCAATTATGGTTAGTAACAATGTGCACTTAATAACTATGTTAATACATTTTAATTAAAAATTCAATAATAATAAAATAATAATTCAATAAATTTATAAAGTACATACATAATTTTATTTATTTACTTGTCAGTAGATGAACCATACAACAATGGTTCACGTAATGACAATCAAATCTACTCGCAAACATGTTTAGGATGCTGTTGGGGCTACCCCGAACCCTGCGCACCAGGGATGTGCACCGTTTTCGCATGGTTGTATAGAAACAGTCCACCCGCGACTCGGCGAACATCCCCGATGCGCTACAGTGCCGAGGCAGCCCCATCAGCACCCTAAACGCATTATTATATTGTACACGAAGGGCGCTGTACTGTTTCTGGGTATATGCCACCCACAGGCTGCAGGCATAGAGGGACGTACAAAATGCCCTAAATAGGGTAATTTTGACGCCCCTCGAACACCGTGCGAACCTACGGGCTATCATATTGGCCCTTACAGACAGCGCCCTTCGTTCTCTTTCTACGTCAGCATCGTCTCTCAGGTCAGAGGTTACCAAGTGGCCGAGATATTTAAATTGTTCCACTCTTTTGAGTTCTGTATTATACAATTTAATAGCAGGTATTGTATCTGGGCACTTCCCTCTAGCCCGAAAGACCATACATTCACTCTTTTTTACGTTATAGAGCAAACCGTGACACTGTGCATACCGTTCACAAATACCCAGCAGTTTAGATATCCCACAGACAGAAGCACTCAGCAGGACCATGTCGTCCGCGTAACTGATATTATTAATACTAATTCCATTAATATGGCAGCCGACACGAGTCCCGCTGAGCTCCTCTATCAGCGCATTCACGTACAGATTGAAGAGCCGCGGGGAGGTCAGCCCCCCCTGCCTCACTCCGCACTCCAATCTGTACGGTTCCGATATCGCACTCGACCACCGAACAACGTTGACCTGATTTAAATACCAGTACTTAAAGATGTAAACTAGTTCCTCTGGCATAGATAGACCACTTAGTTTTTGCCACAAGATGTCATAACAAACCAGGTCAAACGCCCTCGAGAGGTCGAGAAAGCACGCATAAATCGGCGTACTACGATCGGCATAATACTTGACAGTCTGCTTCAAACACAGTATAGCTGTCTCAGTATAGAGGCCCGCTTTGAACCCAAATTGGTTGTCATGAATTTTCAAGTATTGATCAAGCTGTGTGTTTAGCAGGCCATCCAGCACTTTTGCTAGTATAGTTGCTAGTGATATCGGCCTGTAGTTATCACGGTCACTTATGTCACCGGTTTTACTCTTTGCAATTGGCACCACCAAAGTCCTCATCATGTCCGCAGGTAAGTAAGAGTGTCCAACACATAAGGTGAAGAACATAGCAAGTACCCGCGGCAGATGGATGCCAGCATGTCTAAGATGTTCGATGCATAGGCTATCATGGCCAGGAGACTTTCCTCGTGACATCAATTGTATAGCTCGTTTGACATCCTTTGCTGTGAACCTGGTATTCATCTCCTGCCCATGTACTCCGCCCACATCAACAGACAGTGGTGGTAATGGTTAGAGCTTTTAACTCAAACCTAGGTTTTCCTATCCGCTACATATTATACTCGGTTTCGTTGGTTAGTCCTTGTTTGAATTAAGTAGGTACAGTCACGAGCAAAAATATGTAAACAATTGTAACTCTTCATCATCATCATCATCATCATCAGGCACAGGCCTCCCGTGTCAACAACAACACGAGAGGATATTGGGCCATAACCCACCACGCTGGCCCAATGCGGGTTAGTGGGTTAAAAATTAACTCTTAATACAATGGAATAAGAGTCAGTGTGTGTACATATTTGTGCTCGTGACTGTACATCGCCACAGCTGCTTTTAACAACGGTCTATTAATAGCATTGTTGTTTTTCTTAAGTTAGCTGGCCACAGGCCTTACGACAAACTTATGCATACCCATCATCATTGTCAGCCTATAAACGTCCCACTGCTGGGCACAGGCCTCCCACGTGGCCAGTAGCACGTGGGGAAATTGGGCCATACCCACCACGCTGGCCCAATGCGGGTTGGTGGGCTATAACGACTGCCATCTTACGACAACAACCAGGACCAACGGCTTAACGTGCCTTCCGAAGCACGAAGGAGCTCCAGATGTTTTTAATTTGGTCACCCATCTACTTAATGACCCGGCATTGCGAAATTTGCGAAATTTAGCGATACGATCGTAAACCGAACGTCTATAGAGGGTTTACGCATTTCGTTTCCAATACAAACATACAAGTCGATTTTTTAAAAACCATAAACTAATTTAAAACTTTGCATGCTAAAGTAAAATAATACAGGGATCTAAATAAGTAGTATGTTGAAAACATTTTTAAAAAACGTGTATTTAGCTGAGTTATTGCGATTTAAAGCCCACTAAAAGTTTAAAATCGCAATAACCAGTTAAATACAAAATTTTTGAAAATGTTTTCAACAAACTATTTAGATTCCTGTATTTTACTTTAGCATGCTTTTTTGAAAGTTTCATCAAAATTGCTCCTACAACGAGGCATATCCGGCATTAGACAATCTGAAGTACAGCCTGTATTCTATCCCACTGCTGGGCAAAGCCTCCATCATTAAAACCAAGTCATCGCTACAATTAGTGGGTGTTAGCTTAATCAACGCGTCTGCCAATGCGGGTTAATAATCACAAACCTAGGCTATGCCATTGAGTTATAATGTACTACGTACTAGAGAAGACGTCTCAACCAGATTGTTTGTAACATGCGTTAGTGCCAGCTCGCTCCAAATATATTAGTCTGTGGCAGGCGCTAGACGCAACAATACGTGTGCATTCTGTGTTCTATTTTATTAAAACATGCCTTTATATGTGCTAAGGTACTGTTTAATCCACTCAGGGAAATACAAATAAAACCTAAGGAACCCCTCTTCACCTGGAAATATGTACTAAATTATCGATATAACATGCATTTGACTAATTATTTTATCAAATTGCCGAGACATGAAGCGGCGGCCATGTTTCGGTAAAATGCATAGATAGAGTAACAATATTTCTGTTTTGTGCAGAAAATGACAACTAAGCCCCGCACCACGGTACAAGTATCATTGTACCGTGCGCCCGCAACGATGCCCGCTGTCATCTAGCTGTGCACATATAATGTATGGGACGTCTTCTCTAGTTTATTTACCTCAATGGGCTATGCATCCAACAATTGAAAACACACTTTGCTCGACCTGGGAATCAATAAAAAAAAATCCATTGCGTGGTTTAGAAGAATAGGGCGGTACCACAGACACAGGAAAACGGCGACTTTTCTTTGTAATATGTAATGATGATGATCATACAAATTTTATGCAGTGCACGCTTGCAGATCCATTATTTGTTGTGTTCTTTATGAGTACCATCACTTAAATTGAAAACGTCTATTGTTACCCTATTTATCTGTTTCGTATTACTTAAATTTTTATTTTTTAATTGAGAAAGTAGGTACATTGTAAAGTATTGGCATCCATATGTCAAAAAAAAATTATTGAAGGAGCCCATTGAAAACCAGCGTCAGGCTCCATTGGACATGACAAAATGAATTGGCTACCTTTTTAGCTGCGGCCGCGAGACAATAATGTGTTAAGTATTGCTATTACTTTTAATAAGTGTTCTTATATTACATATATTATAAGATTATTACTATTACTTACTCTGTTTTTTTTATTTATGTTTTGTTAACTGTCTCGTGTGTTGTAACTAAATAAACTTGATTTAATTTAATTTCATTTCATTATTCAGATTTATTTCGGAAATAAATAACTTTTAGCTGGCCTTTAACAATTAATGGATATTGTCTTAATCAACGCGTCTGCCAATGCGGGTTAATAATCACAAACCTGGGCGATAGTGATGCTTGTAAAGCTGTGCCTGGGCTATGCATCGAAAAATCCGAAAACACGCTTTGCTCCACCTGGGAATTGAACTTGGGACCGCAGGATATCGAGTCTAGCTCTTGAACACTCGGCCACCGAGGCATAGGCAATCATAAATCACCTTATCACACTTAGAACAGAACAGAAAGGTAAACACTGCCATCAAAGTAGATGTCATAAAAAAAACTGTGTAAAAATACAGACGTCAATAAGTAACTACGATGTTTAATCTAACGAAGAAGACGAATATACTTTTTTGCATTTTTTATCATGTAGCCTTCGATCTTAAATACAACATGCAGCCGCATTTAATAAACTTCTGGTCACATAATAATTTTTTTCGACAAATAATTTTTTGTCGAAATAATAAGCAAAATAACACAAAGATCAGACGCACTCGCAATGTATTATTATGATCTCTTTCATGTCGCTCGGTGTTAACAACTTCGATGCAAAAAGGGAAGCGTGAAATGGTGACATCATTAAAACGTAATGAAAAGTTACGCTCGCTATAACATAGATATAACTTTATTCGTTGCGGTGATAAATGTTCGAATGTCGGTATATTTTACGGAATATTTCATTCGTCTGCCAGTATTTATCTTTAACAGCCTTTTATAGTTCATATTTCATACAACTTTTAAGACAGTTTAAAATTATATAAAAACCAATTATTGTACAATTTCTTTTTATGTTGCTGTGATAAATCTCCGTGTGTAGGTAGGATATGTTTTTCCAAGTAACTTACCTTACTTCGTCTGAGTTTGGGTCTTGGGACACTTTAGAAGGAGCAGTAAGCGCGCGTGTACACAGAAAACGCTAAATTAACTCTAAAACCAAGTGTTCCATTAATAAAACGAACACAGCAACTTACCCGATGCTCTCAGTCTTAGCCTTTAAACCCTGTTCAAGGCTCCGTTAAATCGTCTGTCACACCCGCTGCGATTGTTATAAATTTATAGCATTTTTTTATGCTCGAGGAAGCATTTTACTTTACTGTCTGTCCGTTCTTTGCCTTCATAATTAATATGACTTTTAATGACTTGTCGCGCCCCACCAACTAGGTAAAGACGACAATACTTTAAATCGTATTCGGAAAATAATATTAATCAGCAAAAATATAATTAAATTATCATTAAATTATTTGTATATCAATTAATCTCAAAAGAAATATTTGAGTCTTGAGCTCAACAGCAATATTATTTCAGTTGTGCTTTATAATTTGTCTTACAACAAACCTTTCCAACCTTGAATTAGTCTAGATGGAATATTAATAAATACAAGAACCTCTCTAACATTAAAATAGTAGTATAAGAGTAATGTTAGACTCTGCTACACATTTGAAGACCCTTTACGATCGGCGAGTCCCAGCACAGGCGAGTTCGCTAGAAAACAATCGGAGACAAGAATGTTTTTACGACCCCACGTCATAAATCACTTCAACGTTTTATCGCGGGGTAATGAAAAAGAGTTTGTAAAGGTAGGTACCCTTTTTTGTGCTACAAAACTAAAGCGCGATGTAAGCGATATTTTAGTAAGACTCAGTCAGCGCAAAACTACTTTTTGTTGCTGAGCCACGCGGAGTTGCACCACAAATTGGGCCGGCTCGCGTAGGTTTAAAGAAATGCTACTTCAATACCTCCCCGCCTAGGGTTGCCAGGTCACAAAATAAAAAAGCCAGACTCAGCTCTGTATTAGGCCGGACATTTTGCCCTAAAAGCCGGACATGGTGTTAGTGGAAAACCTAACACACTATTTTAAAGCCGGACTTACGCTTTTCAAGCGGGACAACAGTTTTACAAGAATTATTATTTATTAATATCTAACACATTCACAATTAGTCTTGGCATTTGAACTTACTACAAAAACAACATACTTAAAATTTAAAAAAAAAACAAATGAAACTTACTTAAAATTAAAAATCAACCTTCTATTTAGTGTCCTAGCAATCTTGTAAATCTCAAAATCAACACGTCTACAATTTAAAGTAATCAAAAGATAAAGGTATTTAGCATTTGCACCTACTTTATCGAGAAACATTGTTCGAGATTATTTCATAAAATTCTTTGCATGTCAATTTAACATTGCACAATAAAACAACATCTTTGCAATTGTTTGTCTGTAGTTTGTTGCGTTCGTTTGTCCACTGGGCGTTTATTAAAAAGAAAACGTTTTTCACGTTGGCGTTGTAGCCTGGAACTCTAGCTCGCCTCGGAACAATAACTTATTGTTCTGAGGGAATAGCAAAATAAAGTATTGCCAATTCAAGTAATTCGAAATGAAATTCTTCATTATCAGATGATTTTAAATAAGCAGTCCACATTTGATGTGCCAATAGTTTCTAATCAGAATTCTCCTTGTGTTGCAGTAAGTATACATTTTATGAAATTTTGCAACTAATCAATAAATTTAAGTACTTTAACGAACTGTTCATTTTTTTAGACAAAATGTCTAATGTTTTTGCTGCTTGTTCCCAGCTTGGAACATCAGCTAAAGTCATCCACTCGGCAGTAAATGCACCTGTCCAGGAGTTTAAGTACCTTTGCCGCACGATGCATGGGACAAAAAAAGCCAACAAAAGCCGGACAGGCCGGACACGTAAGTATTTGGCCGGACACGACCGTAAAAAGCCAAACATGTCCGTCTAAAGCCGGATACCTGACAACCCGCCGGTCAAGACAAACAGCATTAGCATTTCCAAACGATAAACACGCACAAATCCTGCTCCAATACGTCTCAGACGGGTAGGGCAGCTAGTATGTCTGTCTAATAAAAATAAAAAACCTCGAAATTCAAGATAATCGCTACGCTGCGCTTCGCGATTGTCTTAAATTTCTAACCTATCACGTGACCTACAGGAGGTCACGTGATTTTGTGAGATTGTGTTAAGATATTTAAGACAATCGTGAAGAAGGATAACCCTTACTTTGCGGCGCATTATATAGCTCATAATCCTACTGCAGTACATCACCGTCTGAGACGTATTGGAGCAGGATTTGTCGCCTGTTTATCGTTTGGAAATGCAAACTCGGTTCGTCGCGGGGACGTATTGAAGTAGCATTTCTATATACGTGGCCGACTCACGGAATATCAGCGTGAAACAATGGAACTCGTTTTTGTTGTGTTCAGTCCGGTGAGTGAGACCATCCTGTCTCCCCCCTGGCCCCTCACAGTTCCTACTCCTTCCTCAAAGATCCTACTCCTTCCTTAACGTCGACAACGCATCTGCAACTCTTTTGGTTGTGTGGGTCCATGGGCGGCGGTGATAACTTTCCATCAAATGACCCCACACACGGTTGCCGCCTTTTTACATTAAAATTTCAAAGTATTTAAATCAACACAATGTTCTGTTTCCTTTTAGCGGTACAAGATTTAAAACTGAAAATGCTGAGCATGTAATGTGTTTCATTATAAATGTAAAAACTTTAAGATGATACGATTAGGTGACAGTGAGTTATTCTGTACCCTTCGGCCGTCTACGTAACCGTAGATTCGTAACCAGTTACGATTCGATTCGATTCGTAACCAATTAAATGATCTTTGTACAGAACCAGTTTTGTACAAATAATTATATCTCTGTATTTGAAACCACGGTTACGTACAAGGAATTATTACACAAAATAAATAAATAAATACTAAAAAAAATAAACACCATACCAAGCAAAAATAATAATAAGTCCACAATATAAGTACATGTGAACATTTTCGCTGGGTTCCACGATGGGATTAAAATGTAATAACTGCCCTGTTATTTTGTTTTTATACTGTACTTATGTTATTTTTTTATTAGACATCAGAAATCTAATTCAATAAAAATTAAAAAAAAATTAAAAGTAGGTAAATCAATACGCTCAGGTTCCTGCGGGGTGTTACAGGATGGCCACAATTTCGTTAGATTTTAGCTACGACATGCACCGTTTTCGAGATATTCGCGTTTTAATAAAAAGTTACCTTGACATTTTTGGCTGTTGGCTCCATATAAAAAAATCAACTAAAAATGTTCTGACTTTTTTTTACAATTTTTTCAAACTTTTTTTTGGAATTTTTTCTATCTCTGTTTTTCGTCAGTTTATAAAAGAAATGGAGTGTATTTTTATGCACCCCCTTTGCGACACCCGGACCATATAAGTTATTGTGTAATTTTGACTTTTTAATTATAAGCACTGTAAATTAAATAAACTAAACAACTAATAAAAAAAACAAACTACTTCTATAACCACCTACTGATTTTATTTACTATGCAGAGTTGAACGTAACCGTGGTTTCAAATACAGAAATATAATTCTTTGTACGAAACTGGGTTCCGTACAAAGGTCATTTATTTATTCCTCATTCGTAACTGGTTACGAATCTACGGTTACGTAGACGGCCGAAGGGATTCTATACGGCTACAAGAGTTTAGCTTTGCTTTCTCCTGTCTATTTGATATCTCACTTTTGTGACGCTTTTTTCGTGTTTTCACCAGTATGCTACGGTTTATGACTTTATTTAGATTTATTTATAGCATTTCCAGATAACGTGTTTAGGGAAAATTTTAACCCAACCCCTACAAAATAATCGATGTGAAGAAAAAAAAATTGGTTGCCTGTAAAGTCGGTATACGGGCGAAAGTTTTACGTGACAACGACTTTGAGTGGTAAAATAATTTTAATGTGAATATTCATTCGTATAGTAGGAAGAAGGATGAAATAATAGTAACAATTTAAAACATTTATTTATACAAAGAATTATATGGAAGGGACGCGTGCCTTTCACTTTTTATGTCTGTCTCTCTCGCTCTTAGGCGGGCTAACCATGCCCGAGTGGAAGGGACGCGTGCCTCTCACTCGCTCTCATTGTGAGCGCATAACGTGAGCGGAGCGTAACGCAGTTTCTTGAAGTGTCACCCGGCAAACCAATTTATAAGACGTTGTCACGTCAAAAAATAATTGTAGGGAGGCCGATGGTAGGTAGAATGATCGCCTCAGATGAACCAACTGTATAGAAGCGGATGGTACGTAGATGGATGCCACATGTTAGGAAGGCCAAAGGGAAGATCTTCCTCCGAGCTGGGTGGTATAGCTCGGGGACCGAAGTCCAACGGATGTTAGTTGGAGGTGCTATATCTAGCGTAGGAGATGGTGAAACTTCGCTACCGCGATGCAGGCTTCCCATACTATTTTATCGTCGTAGTATGGCGACGTCGTTGGTATGCGTTTGTGGCGCCGTCTACGGTGAGTCGAGACGGGTGGGGTGAAGAAAATAATATAGAAACCTATTAGTTATTTATTAAGAAATAAATGATATTCTTTAGACGAAGTAGTGATGAATAATTGAATTTTTAACTTAATCTTTAATAAAAAATAAAAACGTTGTTTACTTATATAACACTTATTATTATTTGTAAATACTTTTTAGTAGAAACTATTTGAAGCAACGGTAAATGTGTAATGAAACGCTGAAGTTTCCCATAAGCCCAGCACCGAGACGTTTACATGCTGATGATGATGATGAAAACATTTCATCGTCAAACTGAAATTGATGGTAAATAAGTCAGCGTGGCTATTAATCACCGCTACCATCTGCCGACACAACACAAGTTCTGGTGGTTAGTCGTAAAAATACGTAGCTTACTTACTAAATGCCTGAGAATAACGAAATTAAAAGACTTTTTTAAATTTCTTATAAGGAATAATTTTTTTTAAGATAAATTCTAAGTGGAATTACTAAGTAATTCTTTTGTTTAGTTTTGTAGACTAACCTTTTCGAAAGTAATAATAAGCCTTTGATCAACAATACAACTGATGTCAGGTCGGCGCTAAAAATGTGTCTCGGTAAATAAGAGCGCACTTGAGAAGTGAGCTCTTATTTTCTCGCAAGGCAAAAACAGGAAAAAGTACTTTTAATTGTTGCTCCTTAGGTTGATTTTACCACTAAATGTTATTAACGTCTTTTAATTTATTGCTTTGAAAAAGTATTTATTCACGTGGACAGAATTTAGCTTTAATTTTGTACGTGACGCGTTATCTAGTTGGTATTGTTGATCGAAGTAATAAGCCTACTCTCTACAATTTACACGGCAGATATACAAAATATCTACGCATTGAAGGTTAACTAACAGACATTCTGTGGGTTGGCATTTATGTATCGCCGATCTGGCAGCTGCAAACCGCTTCTGCTCACGCAGCTTTTTATTACACAAACAGCTAATAAAATAATTTGGTTCATCTCACCATACCAATTTATGTGGAGGAATTCCAATAAATCGCATAATCTGTTGAAACCATTAAAATATCGCCCATTTTAATAGCCGACGCTCGCGCGTGGAATAAATTTACATTTCAAAAACTTTGGTTCAGGATAAGTTACATTGAAGGAAATGCAAGAAAATTGCTCCGACTTATCTCTTAGTTACAAAGGGAATAGTGAATCTGATAAACTAAAAAAAGCTTGCAAAATGAACACTTATAACATCTCGTCTTCATAAAGAGAATCGTTGGCTAGAAACAGATGTAGCTTTTCAACCCATTAAGTGTGACATTTAAAATTAAAATGAGCTAAATAGAGTGCAAAAGTTATTGCTCAAAATTATTCGCTCATTAATACTGGGCTCTGAATCAGTGGAATTGAAAAACAAATTGTATATATACAGCAAACGTTCGTAAATTACGCCGTTGGTTCAACATTAAGCTTACTTGAAACGAAATTATGAACTCTTTATGGCGTTTCTAAAAGTGTAGGTATTTTTTATTGGCGTATCTTTTTTAATTGGAGCGAGCAAAGTACATAATTTCTTACTTTGATCTAGTGGTTTGTGACTTATACATTCATACCCAATTATTGATATTTTTAATAGAAAAATTAAGGTGGAGAGGATCCAACTGATTCCTAAAGTCGTAATGACCAAAAATCCCGGAGGGTTTTCTAAGGCCGCAGATATTCCAGTACCTACTTTACTAGATTCTCCGGGCGTTCAAGTAGTAAAATTAAACTTTTAACTGACTGAAAATTTGAGACGGAACAGTAGTCAAATCAATTGATAAAGCATATCCATGATTATTGTAGTGATAACTTGATTTAAATGGAGGAGGTCTTTGCCCGGTAGTGGGACAGGATATAGGCTAATACTTATACTTATGTATCCAAACATTGTATAAAAGATGCCTAGCTTATGACAAAGGAGTATCCAGTCGAACCTTGACAATGCAAAACAAAAGGTCTTTTGTTAACGAAACGAGTCTTATGAAGGCCCAATTATTATTTATGTAGGTAATATCAGTTCACATCTTAAAATAAGTATCTGTACACTGTTACTTATTTTAAGATGTGTGAATGAACCTAGGTAAGTGTGAGAGTATTATTTACTAATCATACGTTTCTGATTTTTAAGGTTACACCATGTTTTTTGGCGTAGAATTCTCCGATAAGTGCCATTTATCTTAAAACTCAATTAAAATTTGCAATAATTATTATTTATAAAATATTTTTTGTGTCATTCTTTATTAAACAATATTCAATTATGGGGAGAAGCTAGAAGGGCGCTAATATCAGCAACGGGGTATGTAGCTATTACTAGCGTTCACCTCAAAAAAAAACAAAGCTAACAAATATATAAGATGACTGCTAGTAACCGCAAGAAACTTCAAGGGCTGGTCAGGTCAAGTGTTGTAAACATGGTAAAAATAACAAAAAAGGAATTTGTGTTTTTTCGTTTTTAATTAAATTATTCATTTTGTGAATTTTAATTGGATAGTCTTTGAGTGTCTAATTTATTTTAAAGCATTAACATAAGCAACACACGCAAAAACAAAATAAAAACAATTAAAAAAACAATTATTTACAACGCGCGGGCAACGGCCGGCCGGCCGTTGACCCGTCAACGTAGGTACTGACGCGGACGGGTCAACACAACAGACGGCCGGCCATTGACCCGTCAACGTAGGTATTGACGCAGACGGGTCAACCCCTTGCCCGCGCGTTGTAAATAATCGTTATTATTGTTTTCATTTTATTTTTCTTATGATATTGCTATTGAATATGATATGATATTGAAAAAAAACACGAATTCCTTTTTGTCATTTTTGTAATGTTTAAAACACTTATATACAAGTTTATTTATTTATTTATTTACTTTATAATGACATACAAATCTTAAGCCTTAATTTTCTTCGCACAATTTTACTTTTCCTAAATATGTGCCTATTTATACTTAACCTAACTCTTTGTCGCCGAATTTAATCTTCCCAAATACGACATTAGGCGGTACCAATGATAATCCCTACTAGGTATTTACAATTACTAACTTGTAATTCGCACAAAGTTAAACGCACAAAATGTAAGGTAAGGTAGATTTCTGTTGTAAAATAACCTTGAAATTCAAGACAATCGCTACGCTGCGCTTCACGATTGTCTTAAATTTCTAACCTATCACGTGACCTACAGGATTATGGCAGCTAGTATTTTTGTTGTCTAATAAAAAAATATTAAATTTTTAACTTACTTAATTATAATAATAAATTAGGGCTTTCAACACTACAGTGAAATCTTCATAATGCCGAAAGAAAGTTATGCCGATACATTTTAGTGCATTTAATATTAGGGATTTTAAAATTAGGGTTTTCAATTTTTAGGCAAAATTACTATTCAAAATTATTCAGTTTGCACAACAAACCACGCTCTGCTACCACAACAACCAAAATCAAAACATTTATTTGTTGTCACAAATTTACACTACCCTAGCGAGACTAATTCTAAATTAAAGTTAGACAACAAAGCAACAATAAACTGCCACAAACAGTTTTAATCAGTAAGTACATTAAAGTTGTCTGACAATTACACCGCCCCGGTGAGTAGATAATACTCACATAATTCAAAGCAAGTAAATACTGTACTGTGATATGATTTTAATCCAACCAACAGTTAACCATAGTTAACCACATTCTAAATGTATACCAAACCAAGAAACATATGCTTACTTGCACTATTAAACAAGTAATTACATTCCAAATGTGTAATCAAAAACCAAATGTTTACATTGCACTATTTATATGTGTATTGCAATTACAGCAAGTTAGGTATGACAATTGCACTTTCCGCAGTGTACTTCCTACATACTCAAAGCATTCTAAATGCGAGACAAAAACCAAATTAATTATTGTTACACTGACCGCAGTGAGACAATCTTACACAACTTTGCTGTAATCACACAACAAAACCTACATATTACAACATTGCATATTTAATATGCGGTAGCAAACATCTTAACACTAAGAATAATAACTAATTACTACCTAATTCAGGTCCGTAGGTAAAACCACGCTCTGCTACCATCTGTTTTGAACAAAATGGCTACTTACGGCTGGCAACTTTTGTCGTCATAATTTGTAGTGACAGACGACTGTCAATGTCAGTGTGACACACACTCACGTTGGAAAATTGGTTAGGTTAGGACTTGAACGCGGGGTCGTGTAAAGTTTTGGTGTAATTTGGTATGTGGGGCACATTGTTTTGATTCGGGGGGGGGGGGCCCGTAGCAATTATGAAACAGTGAAAAACATTAGTTTAGTTTGAAACCAGGGCGGCCTAATTGGATTCGGTGATTTGGGTAGAGTGCGACACGTGGAGTGGGTGGTGCATATCATCACGTATGTTTTCTGGGATTATCAGTACTGAGGGGTAGCCGGGAAGCTTAGGGCCTTTCCACCACCATAGCACCAGCCCCGAAGACGTGCCGGAGCGCGGTCAACCACTACCACGCTGACAGCAGCGTGCCGAAGACAGCCGGCGCGGCGGACTGCAGCCGAGCTGAAGACGAACGAGACCGTAAGAGTGTGGCACACCGTCTTCTAGTATGTAAGTCGATTTAGTTTAATTATAATTTAAGTTTAGTTAGTATATCTTTAAGTCGAGAGGGTGCGGTCTACAGGTCCCGGAACAGGACCTCGGAACCAGGCCTTCTCTGGTAGCAGAGTTGATGTAGACTATCTATATCAAACATTTTTTGAATTAAATATCTTTATTATTGAAATTTTTGCATTCACAATGCTATTTAAATATAGGATAAAATGTTTTCGAGCTTTCCTGAGACTGGTTGTTCTTTTCTAGTAAACATTTTATCCTAAAACTATAATAGTGCGATAACAACTTCTAGAAAATAATTGTTCGGTAAAAGTTTAGGCCAACACAGTTAGGCCATGTGAAATTAGAACTAACCCGCACCCGTGTGACATAAGTTCTGCCCAGAATTCGACTTAATAAAGACGATCTTAGTACCTATTTTTGCCGTTAAGTAGCATAACAATGGTTTTATATTGCTGCTGCGTTCCGGTATTTTCACACTAAATCCAGTGAAATTACAGGGTACAGAGACATAAAACCTGAAGCATCATGGTCCCCAGCGCGCGCGTGATGTCTTTGGTCGCAGTTTGTCATCAGACGGCTCAGTAGCATAAAAACAATAATCTACAAACATTATTTGTGATTATCTAACACTTTCTTTGACTTAATTTTCTTATACAGCGTCTTGTCTGCCAGCCATCTTAATTAAGGCAATCCGAAAAAGGATTTATATGCGGCGGCGTAGCGAATTCTATTCCCTTTGTACTCGTAACACGGAATGTATCTAGATAATTACGGCAAGACCCGAAACACGACTCGACTCCATGAAATATACATTCGTTTGTTGGGCCCAGTTCTGAAACGGTGCCTAGCGGTTTGTCCCTTTTTCAGCTAATTGACCGCTTTGACATGGAGCGTTACACCGATTACCTGATATAATTGACTAAATAAAACCGGCCAAGTGCGAGTCGGACTCGCGCACGAAGGGGTCCGTACCATTATCTATAAAACTTTGATTGATGTTTTAATAATAGTGTATTTTTTTTAATTAATTAATTTATGACGTATTAAAAGTAACTTACAACTAGAACTCGTTCAAACCAATTTTTGGTGGAAGATTGCATGGTAATGTACATCATATATTTTTTTTAGTTTTATCATTCTCTTATTTTAGAAGTTACAGGGGGGGGGGGGGGACATTTTACCACTTTGGAAGTGTCTCTCGCGCAAACTATTCAGTTTAGAAAAAAATGATTTTAAAAACCTCAATATCATTTTTAAAGACCTATCCATAGATACCCCACACGTATTGGGTTTGATAAAAAAAAATGTTGAGTTTTAGTTGTATGTATGGGCATATACCCCCAAAATTTATTGTTTTTTTTTCTATTTTTGTGTGAAAATCTTAATGCGGTTCACAGAATACATCTACTTACTAAGTTTCAACAGTATAGTTCTTATAGTTTCGGAAGAAAGTGGCTGTGACATACGGACGGACAGACAGACAGACAGACATGACGAATCCATAAGGGTTCCGTTTTTTGCCATTTGGCTACGGAACGTGTTGACACTAATCGAAAAAATTTAAGGTGACAGGTGATGTAGAAAATAAATTATTGTTTTTTGCGTTCCTACTTTCTTGATTTAGGAGTCACAGGTTTACACAGATTGTAGACTGGACTTTCATTGATAAAGTGTTTCATCGCATTTTGTTTATCTCTAACGTAAAATTTTCATGTACGTAAGTATATTCTCATACACTCGTGCTTTGGATACGACTGAACTGACCCTGGAGCTGCGTTGCCCTAAACGTAAAATAAATTATGTTAAAAAAATCTGGCAGGTGAAAAAGGCAAATATTTGAAAACTACCCGTTATTGAAATAGTTTAACACTTGACATTGGTAGAATCACCGCACGTTAAAAGAGGGATCGAAGCCATACAATAATACTATGTTGTGTCACGTTTGCGCGATCACACGATTTACATGTAAAAAGATAAACTTTCATTAAAAAAAATGATTTTTTTTACAAAAGTATTTTATCTATAAAAAGTACATATGAGATACGTATTTTATATCTAGTATTTCAGATACCATTTCAGAAAGTTAATTAATTAAATAAAATTAATTAATTATTAAAACATCAATCAAAGTTTTATAGATAATGGTACGGACCCCTTCGTGCGCGAGTCCGACTCGCACTTGGCCGGTTTTATTTATAGTTTTTAGTTTTAATTTGGATATTTTTTATTAATAGTTTGAAGTTGTTATTTTTTTTAAGTCCAAAGCGTGTTGTTTTTAAATTCATTAGTATTTCTTATAATATTCTTGATCTAAAACGTCTACGATAATATTCTTAATTGCTCAAATTATATTTTAATGCTAATTTCAGAAAGTTATTTGCATCTGGTATCTGAAATACTTAATTTAAAAAAAGTATTTTGCATTTTGTATTTCAGATACTTATAAGGTATCTTGTACATCACTGATTATGTAGTAGTTGCACTAACTGTTTTTGTGTGTACATGAGTACCAGTGGGCTTTGGATACCAGAACTCTGTTTCGGAAGTAATCATGATTTACGTTATTAGTTCAGTCTCTTAAAATCTTTTTAAACTTGATTATATTTTTATTGTAGGTACCAATACATTCATCCAAAAAAAGTGGAAGCTCTTAATATCGGAGGCCAAGACTCACTTTGGGTCGCAGCCACTCGCAGCGCCAACTCCGTTAGTTAATGGTCCCAGGACAAGGGATCTCTTTATTTTTTTTTATTATCTTAAAAAACACTTAAATTAAAACCAGATATCCAATTAATATGAAATTATTCTGAAGAAATGGCACATGTGTCAAATGTGAACTGATTGTAATAAAATCAACAAAAATTTTTTTGTCTTGTTTTTTTGTAACTTATAAGTTATGTAAGTAATTTGTTATACGTTTAGTATCTTGTTAAATATTTTCTAAAAAATTATAATGCTGAGTAGTATAGTAAGTATAAGCTACGAAAATAAATAGTAGGAATCGATATACTGTTAAAACACTTTCATAACACAGCCCCTTTGTATGGTTTTAGATAAGAAAAAGCAATTATTTCGATCTTATTGGGATTCTATTGTTACTATATTCGGATATGCTCGGTAGACATAATTATTGTCGTGTTGTGTTCATGGAGTTGTGGATATAAGATTGTAGCTGTGTAACAAATATTCAAAGATCTAATATGGATAGCGAAATTTTATGAACTGTGACGCGCTATCTGTAGTACCTACTAGCAATTACTAAGTTACTTAGTTAGGCGGAGGACCCTTTTTTACCTATTTGTATTACATTTTCGAAGACAGAACAAAGATTTTATTAGATAAATATTTGGCACAGTTTAACTACCTAATTTTTACCTGAATAAACAAATAGTCCAAGAATAAGTATATCTTATACCTTCACTAGTTTTCAAGAAATTGGCGACTATAACTTAGACTACATTAATTTGCAAGACTTTTGTAATAAATGTTTTCGAGTATTATGCAGTAGGTATAAAGCAGCTCCTTCATTATTAGACTCTTCTATTAGACTCTAGCTAATTAAGAATTTAATAAGAATTATTTAAGTAAGCTTATTTAGTAATAAATCTAATATTACTTTGTTACTTAAATTAAAAGTGATAAGATTTTGTTTCACTAATTTTTGTCTTACACTTTTAAACTTTCGCGTTCCAATATAAACAAACATTTAGACGGGTATTAACGCTAACTTCTCATTAATTTTTGTCATCCGTAATTGTCCTGTTTTCAAAATATAGCAAAAAGCAATACTGCGCTGGTAACTAGTAGACTTAGATAGGATTAAAATTATATAATTTTGAAAATGACAAATAATGACAAATAAATGGTAGGTATTGAAATGAAACACTTTTTTACGGATTAACTCGGGCGCGTAAAAAAGTGTTTCATTTCAATGTGTAGTGCTCGCCTAAACCTCAGAAAACAATAAATGGTAGGTAATTAGGTGTCCCCAATAAAGATACTGTCCAATTCAGACAGTCTTAAATAAGCAATCAAAAGTTATTTTTAGAGCCTATTTATTTATTATAGTCCAGTTGTAGTCTATTGTTATTATTAGTTTCAGATATTTATGACACTTCAATCATAGCTAAAGTATGTAAAGGCTTCGTGCGATCAGCACATTTAGCCAGTGTCAAGTTTTTAATAATAGGTAATTATTATTTTCTTCACATAAAGTGGATGATAATGAGTGGTAATGAACGTTTAATGGTAAATGATTTTCCCCCAAACCCCTGGAAACTCAATAAAGCTATGGGAATTTATTGAGGTCCCACACGGACTTCTTGAGAGAATTTGAAAAGTGATGTTGCATTGTTTTGTTTTATTTGCTACCACTCATGCACGTTCACGAACACTTAACAGTAAATAATCCACCATTATTTCACATTAATATTCGACAAAACACAAATTATAGAAAATAATACAAAACTGCAGACATGACGCTTCACTTTCCCGCCAAGAAGTCAAAATATTTTTCATCCCACCATCTCGGAAAGAGTATTTTTAATCTTCAATATCTGAATGGAAAAGCCGTTTTTATTCTCTAGAGGATAAAGTAAATTGAATTTAAAACATCGTGTGCACTAACTTTGTGAATTAAAAAAAACATTAAACCTATTTACTGCTACCTCTATGGTGCCGAATATATCATACAACTTTTTTTTAATTTGTTAAAAATTTAGACTCGGAACCTTTTTGGTGTACCTACTTTTTTAATTTGGTTGGTAATTTCCTCGTTGAGGTGGAATGAAAAGTTACGTGTTGCACTCGAGTGCAAAGATTTTTCACCTCGTGCTCTTTTGATTCCCTCGGTAACGCTCAGGATTCTAATTTTAGATTCCTTCGCTTGCTCGGTCATCAAAATTGAGCACGCGGTTAAAAAGCAAGTTTGCACTCTTGTATAACAAATAACTATTATTAATTTATTTTACATTGGATTTATTTTTATAGAGCTATAACTAATATTTATGTCCGTGCGGGTCTGAATCTTGCTCGATTAAACCGTGTCGCGTAGCGGTGAAAGAATACTACCACTAGGCTTGCCAACCGTCCCGGATTTTCCGGGACGTCCCGCTTCTGGGTTAATTTTGGGCCGTCTCGCCGTGACCCCTTGCGGGACGCTTTTTGTCCCGGAAATCAGTGATAATATAGGTAAGTATCTATCTCGTAACGACTGCCCTCGAGTTAGGCTTTTGTATTGATTTTTTTATTAAATAATAAAAAATGCATGTTAGTATTTATTTACTAACCATTTTATATGTGGTGTGTTGCGTCCCGCGTAATATACCCAAGTCCCGGATGTCGAGCTGGGTAATCCCGGAAATGCCTTTTTTAGAGTTGGCAAGCCTAACTACCACCCCCTCTCTTCCCTTGTGAGTCTTAAAAGGCGACTAACAGACTATGGCAGAGGACTGCTTTTGCGGTCCTTATTACCTAGTCTCTGACTAACGCTTCGGGGATAATAGTCGTGATTTTATGTATGTATGTATTATTATATTTGTACTACGATCACATTTAATAAAATTCAACACAACAGCCCGCGCTTATTTTAATTTTAAAAGTTTGGGCTTTATGCGCAATATTAGCTATGAAACAAGTGTGATGGCCGACGCGCGACGACGAAAGTTGACGTCGTGTTTGCTCTTACCCTACACTGCGATCTAAAGAAATTTTTAAAAAACGTTTGTTTTACTGAGTTATTGCATTTTAAACTTTCTATAGTGGACTTTAAAACGTAATAACTCAGCTATGTATTTTTATTAATAAAATTTTTAAAAATGTTTTCAACAAACTATTTAGATCCCTGTGTTTTACTTTAGCATGCAAAGTTTCATTAAAATTGACGTATTGGTTTTTAAAAATGTCGACTTTGAAGTTTGTATGGAAAACCGAAATGCGTAAACCCGTGGGACGTTTATAGGATGACCGAGGCATCGATTCCTTAATCTGATGTTGCAGTTAATACTTTTTAATAGGCGCGTTGTTTCATTAACGTTGCCAATGTTTCAAAATATTAAAATTGCATAATATGGAAAAGTCTCGTATAAGAGAACTTTGCACCTCTTATACGAGACATAAAATTTCGTTTCGCTACTAAAGATTGAACAGACGTAGTTTCCGTTGTCGACTCTACATAAGAAAATAGCGTAGTTTACATACGTACCAACATCATTTTATTTTTTAGATATATGACGATGTTTTGATGTGTAAATAAATAAATAAATGTATTTTGTATTCACTATGTTACGTTTATCGATACTTAGAATAACTTTTCCATATTATGCAATTTTAATATTTTGAAACATTGACAACGTTAATGAAACAACGCGCCTATTAAAAAGTATTAACTGCAACATCAGATTGAGGAATCGATGCCTCGGTCATCCTATAAACGTCCCACTGCTGAGAACAGACCTGCCCACTTAAGACAACCACACTTAATTTTGCCATAACCCTTATCGTTAACCTTGTCGCGTAGTGGTGAAAGAATACTACCACCCCCTCTCTTCCCTTGGGTGTCGTAAAAGGCGACTAACGGACTAAAGACTGCACATACATCTAACAGCATATAGCAGCGATGGCAGTGGCGTAGCGTGGGTGTCGGCCGCCCGGGGCGGATGACAATTTTGCCGCCCTCTTATTGAGAACTTTTTGGCAGGAACAGTTATTATTATTTTGCTTTATACTAGTTAGATTTTAAATAAAATAGTTTAAGTATTTAAGTTCTACAATCACGTTTATTAATACAAAAAAAATCTACTTCAACCACCTTTCTTTGACTCTTTTCATTTTTGATGCTAAAACAAAAAAATATTACATGATAAAAATACAAGTCAGAGTCGTTACCGAAACTATCGAACATTTCAAAATAAATACCCATTAATAAATAAAAAAGAATAACTTGCTTTACTGAAATTTTTCGGTTTTAGAGTTTTGTACCTCAAAATGAAAAATTAAAACTTTTATAGGATAATTACATTGTCCGTCTGTCTGCCTGTGAGGACCTTTTTTGCAGGAACGAGTACCTACACATATCAAATTGAAATGTAAGTATGTCAAAGATTCCGGTCTACGGTCCTTTTAAACTGTGAAAAAATCAAACTTGTAGGTCAACACGATCAGAAATGACTATATTTATGTTGTAAAATCTCGCAATTTTCGTGATATCACGGGGCAATGAAAACCTACAGGGTACTTTCCGTTTACATATCGTCGGCCGTATGGTAAACTAGCCAATCTGCAATTTTGGCAGTTTTGACTTAAATATACCAACATTAATAACTTTTTTATATTTACAATGTAGCAAAATCCTGTATCAATCAGGTTATTAATCGACGAGATAAATGGCTACTCACTAGTGCCTATCTACCAAAACTACAGTAAGTGCAAAAGTAAACTAATCTATGTGATTTTAGTTCAGTTTACCGAAACCAAAATCTGTTATTTACAAAAATATCGCCGTGTTCTACTGGCCTAAGTGACAGATTGAGTATTTTACCTTGGTTTAAACAGTACTATAACTACTTAACTTTACAATGATCAACTAGTCTAAATGGCAGATTGAACACTTTACCTTGGTTCAAAGAGTACTATGAGTAATTAACTTCACAGTGATCAACTAGCCTAAATGGCAGATTGAACACTTTACCTTGGTTCAAAGAGTACTATGAGTAATTAACTTCACAGTGATCAACTAGTCTAAATGGCAGATTTAACACTTTACCTTGGTTGAAAGAGCACTATGAGTACTTAAATTCACAGTGATCAACTACTCTAAATGGCAGATTGTATATTTTACTCTAATTCAGTCATATGAGCACTGAAATTCACAGTATTCTATTAACAAAAGTGGTAGATTGAATAATCATCTTTAGTGCATAGATTAATGGGAAGGCTATATTCACAGTGTTCCACTCGTATAAGTGGCAAATTTAATATTTTATATTGGTCCAAAGAATAATTAGTACATATTAATCTTCAGTTCAATACTTAATTATTCGATGCTGAGTATTGTTATATGCAATCGTAGAAGTAGTTTTATCGAGTCTAATGGGCGTGGTAATAAATTAATCGCAAAAATATACTTTGACCCTATTTTCACTAATGTATCATGACTAATTGACTTAATCTTTATTTAAATAAGTAATGAATTTAAACAAAGTTTATTTAAACAAGAACCTTTAAAACATACACTAATTTATCCTTAAACCTTTTTGTAAAAATAGCTAATTTCATATACCTACTCGTAATTAATTTGGACTATAAAGTAAGAATAAATAAATAAAAATCGATTGGACCCAGACATCCCGAAGTATCGATTCAGCTTGGAAATCTCTACGCAAGTAAGTACTTACATAATCTGTTACAAACACGCATGCGCACCACAGACAATTGCGGTTAATTCATTCGCGCCATAACGTTTGTTGAAGTCAGTGTCAGTCAACAGTGTTATCGAAATAACCTAAGATAAAACATGAAGCGACGTGTGCATCAAATAATGAAAAATGCAGGCGTTTGTACAAGTAGTTCAGACGAAGACAGTGATTGTCCAGGTATGATTTGTAACGTTTTGTAACCTAAAAAAATATTACTTATTAAAAAACTTGAGTACTTAATGCATTTACTATTATGTTGTTAGTTATATGTAAGTTCTTTTTTGAAATCGTTGAGTTAGGGCTAGTAATATTATTCTGTGGTTAGGGCTGATTTTCCAATCTAGGGATGAGAACTAACAGAGTGATAAAATATAATACAATTAAAAATAAGTGTCATTCTATGTCATGCAATTATAGTAAGACAACTTTAATCCGCCGTGTAATACTTTATTAGTCTGTTATCTCTTATCTGATAATTTAAAAACCGTGCCTTACTTGACAATTAATACGTATTTAAGCAATTAACGCTATAACTTTTACTTTTTATTAGGATACCTATGTTTTAAAATTTCTTACATCTTTTTAAAACTGGAATCGATGTCATGTAAGTTGTAATGCCGTGTTTGCTTTGCTTGTGGGTTTTTGTACTGAAATTAAATTTTAACTATTATAGGTATCGATGATGCGCTTGCGTCGAAGCTTTGATGTGATACCTAATTACTTAGCATGCTGGAGAGCTTGTTTTTATGATATTTTTTGAATTGTGATGGTTGTTGAACTAACGTTTGAATGCGGCAAGAAAATGATTGTTTAATCTGCTTAAAATTTGTCTAACAGCAATCCTAGTTACATTTTTTGCTTTTTTACATTACAGCTGATATCAAACATAAAAGAGATATTATTAACAACACACATGATTCTAGTCCAGTTTGTGGTGCACAAGCAGCTATACAGTGTAAGTTTTTCTTATTTACTCAATTGGTACACAAATAAGGTGGCAATGACAGACTCTGAAAGGCCGTATATGTATGATAGAGTGACGAACTTGTGTGTTTTGTGAAGAGGGCACTGTACCTAATGTAATTACTGGGTTAATGATACTTACAACAGATGTAGGTTTATTTTGCGCGGTTCCTTTTGTTGAATCTCATAGCTTACTGCCTACAGATGTTATGTATGTATGTACCTATAAACGTTTATAACCTGTGTAATGTAGGTATGAATAAAAGTTTTTAACCTGAAAAGAGTTTAACAACTAGATGTGTTAGTATTTAATATTATGGAGGTGTAGAATACAAACAATAATATTGTTTGATTGTTCACAGCTCATTTGGAGTTTGAAGATGAAAAAATTGATTCTCCTATTCTAACACCACATTCTGCCCAGGCACATCCTGATGAAACATGCAGCAAAGTTCAAACTACTACGTCTCTGTTACACAAACAGCTTTATGAGGTTGGTGAGATAAGCATTGAAGCTCCACCTTATTCACCACTGACTCCTAAACAAAATATTAAAAAACCAGAAATTTTAGAAACGCCTTCCACAAGCTATTGTATTGCTGATAAGGGTACTGACTGTCATCATGATTCTTTACCATCATCCCCTCTTCGCGCCATGTCACCAGAAACGAGTAAAGTTTTTAATGCTTTGATTGGATTAGATGTAGATAGTGACGATTCCGTAGCCGATCCTAATTATGAGATAGAATATTATGAAAACCTACGCGATGATAGTTCAGATGGAAGTGAAAATATCCAAACCAATAAACGTCACAAGCACACTGGTAAAGATGGACGGAATGGTAATAAATCTCCGTCATTATTGACGCAAGCTTTAAACGACATGGAGGAAATAGATGAAGACGGGATTTTATTACTATCATTAGAAAATAGAGAAGAACAAAATTTGGAGAAAAATAATAATAGTAGCTCATCTCCAAAAAAGAGAAAAGTAAGAAATCCTAGTAAATGGAAGGTAAACATTGAAAAGCGTAAACGGTTAAAAGGGGCACTATATAAAACTAAAAAAGGAAAGATAATGGAAGCCAAACCTATAAAGCCAGCAAAGTGTTCAGCTATGCTTAAACATAAATGTATTTCGCATGTTCCTGAAAATGAGAGGGTAAATATTTATAACGAATTTCGGAATATGTCGAGTCTGCAGGAGCAACGACATTTTATAATAAACCATGTAGAAAAGAAGAAGAAAAATCGAGATACGACACAAGGGCAATCTCGCAGGAATTTCACTCTCATTTACACATTAACATTAAATAATGAAAAGAAAATTGTATGCCGAGAGTTTTTTTTAGACACCCTAAATATTACAGGTGCATTTGTAACAGGTGCTTTAAAAAAACTTAATTCCCAAGGCCTTTTACTACCAGATTATAGAGGCAAAAAGCCCCCGCCTAATAAGTTAAGTCAGGAAGACAATACGTTTATCCGTGACCACATTCTGTCTTTTCCAGCTGTTGAATCTCACTACTGTCGCCGTGATTCTGTCATAAGATATTTAGATTCCTCGCTTAATATTACAATAATGTTCAATGATTATAAAGAAAAGTGCCAAATCCAATCAGCCACAGTAAAGTCAATTGAGAAATATCGGTCCATTTTTAGAAGTTACAAACTGAGTTTTCACAAACCAAAAAAAGACTTATGTAAACAGTGCACGGCGTTTAAAGAAATGGACGTTGAAGGAAAAATAAAAAATCAGGAAACTCATGAACTGCATTTGATTCGGAAAAATGAAGCACGGAATTTTAGAGACGAGGATAAAAAGGAAGCTCAAAATGACGACAAAACTCTTGCTTTTAATTTCGATTTGGAAGCTGTTCTTAGCACCCCTAAAGGAGCCGCCGGGCCATTTTTTTACGTGCGAAAATTAGCTGTCTATAATTTGACGGTCTACAATTTAGGCAATCAAGATGTAGAGTGCTACATGTGGGATGAGACAGAAGGCAAACGCGGCAGTATTGAAATATCAACCTGCATCAATACATACATTATGGCTCATAATAACATTAAACATGTAAAAATGATGTCGGATGGCTGTGGTGGCCAGCAGAAAAATTATCATTTTAGCTCTATGTGCTTGTTAACAGTTAAACAACATGCTACTTTACAGATAATTGATCATAAGTTTTTTGAAACCGGTCACACGCATATGGAGTGTGATTCAATTCATTCAAAAATTGAAACTAAAGCAAAAAACGTACCTGTGTACACTCCAGATGGTTGGGCGCAATTGGTTCGCTTAGCAAGAAAAAACCCAAGACCTTTTATTGTAACACCACTAATTCACGAGGATTTCAAAGATTTTGGTTCACATAATCAATATCTTAGCAAAACGTCAAATGAACGAAAACTTGGAATACACGATGCAGTTTGGCTGCAGTACCGGAAGGAAGATCCTGACAAAATATTTATAAAAAACACCTACGATAAAAACACACCATTTCAAGAATTACACTTTAAAATGAAAAGAGGAAAAACAGTAAGCTACCCGGTCCCCGCATATTCACAAAGATTAAAGATCTCCTTAAAGAAGAAAAATGATCTCTTAAAGCTATGCAAGGATGGTCAAATTCCTAGGATATACCATTCTTTTTACGAGAATCTTCCTTCCTCAGAAGCTGAAAGAGACTCTCTTCCTGAACCTGACGCAACTGAAGACAGCGAATAGTGGCGTTGTGTCACTTTCCACTGTGGTTAACAATGTTCTATAATTCAATAATTTTCCTGTTACTTAGTAGGTATTAAAAATAAATATTTTTGCTATTACTTATTTGTTTGTTTTTCTACCCACCTTGCTGTTCATTACCAATCTTAAAATAACAAAAATGCATATACCTTAAGCAAGTAAATTTGTTAAATCTTAAAATAAAGAGGCACTTTGGCTAGTTGACAATCAAAAATGTAAGTCGTAAAGTATGCGCCACCGCTGTTAATTTAGCTATCTACCACTTCGGCTACTTGAACACATCAACATTATTTTACTTGTCTTATTCTGACCATGGTAAATAGATCAATCTGCTTTAATTTCGTAAATAATGAAAAATTTCTAATTTTATCAAGATCTACACAAAGTATATTATTTTTGACCTATAAATTTACAATCTTGAAAAGATACTTACGAAACCTGATTTACAGTACTAATTTTTGTGTTCATTTCGCTCTACTGAAAAGTTTGACATTTGCAGATTGGCTAGTTTACCATACGGCCGACGATATAAACATGAATTTTGGCAGGAACCTAGCTATATCTTACAGCACATCTATCGATAGGGAAAAGTCTGAAAACCGTAAATATTTGTACGGAACCCTGAGTACGCGAGTGAAAAACTCGCACTTGGCCGGTTTTTTTTTACCTTAATAAATTAAAGCTTGAACAACCTTACAATTACATAAATAAAATACCTAATTAAGAGGAAACACTATGTCGAAGTGGCATACAAAATTCTCATACAAAACACAGCTGAAAAAAGACGACGTTTCGTAGTCCTCCGTTTCCTCCTTCAGAACTGGACCAATTTTTATAATTTTTTTAGAATCAGTTAAAGAAAGAGATTTTCTGTCTTTATGTTTGCTTTTTTTTAAACCAGTCACTTAATGTTTCTAAAGACGCCTTAAAACGGAGTGATTTTGCAAAATTTTTAAGGCTCCTGGTTATTAAATAAATGACTTAATGTAAAAAAATCAAACATGCAGACATAGAAGATCTCTTTCTTTAACCGATGCTGAAAAAGTAATAAAAATTGGTCCAAATCTGAAGGTGGAAACAAGGGCCTACGATACGTCGTTTTTCTGTGTTTTGTATAAGAATTTTGCATGCCACGTCGACGTAGTGTTTCCTCTTAATACTCACACAGTTGAATGTAGGTACACGCATAGATAAGAATAGGTTCACGTAGCGGAAAAATTTAATTTTTTACAAAGTTCATTAATTTTACAACCACTACACGTACTTATTTGCACAAAAATCACTATTTTAAAGTGTAACATAAATTACGATACGAAACAATGTGAAATGGACAACTGACGATCCATATAAAACTTTCTTTGAATTATCAAAACATCACGTAAGTACTTCCTTGAAGGGACTCACCCGTAGTATAGACGGTGTTGCCAGCATTCGCTACAAAATATCATTAAAAAAAGGGATTCTCCGAATTCGTCACAGAATAAGTAATGAAAAATTCCATGTTTGAAATGGTTCAAATATTTTTATTATTTATTGTAAAATTTTGCCGCCCCCTGAAAAGTGCCGCCCGGGGCGGGCCGCCCCTGCCGCCCCCACTACGCTACGCCACTGCGCGATAGGCTCACCACCTGTCACGCTGAGCACATGTGCAGTCGTTATTTGGGGAAAAGTGGACTATGGCAGAGGACTGCTATTGCAGACCGCACTGCCTAGTCTCTGACTAACCCTTCGGGGACAATAGTCATGATTGTTTGTATGTAATGTATAACTTATAACGTTTCCCTATGGGTATTGGTGGGATCTCGGAAATATACTACTCGCGTTAAGTCGTGAGTTCGGGTTCCACTTAAAACTGAAACCGAAGCATTCGCTTAAGTTTTTCAGCCAGGAATGCCTTCTTTTGCCTATGTTACTTTTGCCGGATCTTACATTCTACCAGGAGCAAAGTAGGTGATAATATCTCTCATAATACTAGATAGCGTGACAAGCTGGACGCATATCCGCCAGATTGGACCACTGTGGCGGTGGACAGAAAAAAGTGGAAAGAAGGAGGGGAGGCCTTTGCCCTGCAGTGGGAAGATTAGGATGACAATAACAATAACAATAATAATAATAATACTGAGTACCTACACATAAAAACTGACGAACGTTACACCCACAATCTTGAGATTAGGCCATTAAAAGGCATCATTACATCGGAGTAATTGTGCCCTTTTCACCAACGTTTACTTAAGAGACATTTTTTTTGTGGTATGTCAACCGTGATTTTATTAATTTGTTGTGTGCAAAAAAGCCACTCGTAGTTAATGTCAAAGTGAGCGCAGAAGCGGAAAATGAATTTGCATACTCCAACGACGAAAATAAGATTTAATAAATTGCGGGTATGTTCGAAAATCATTATTATGTATTTATTTATCATAATTAATGGCTTCGTCGTGGTAAACGTGGTCATCGCGGTACGATGAAGAGCTTAGCTGCTGTAAAACCGAACACAATAGGAGTTTAATAATTGAACTCTTAGAGGTATTAACAATTAATTGTCAATACCTCTAAGTCTTCGTGACAGACTAGGGGCTAAGCCAATTTAAATATAATGGTTTTTTTTTAGTACACTTAGGATTGGACCATAAAGTGAATTGAAATGAAGTTTTGTGTTGTTACGAAAAGGTTTCGGTGAAACTCCAATATTAAGTAAAAGCATAATTTGCATTATTAAGTAAAAGCATAATTTGCATTCGATTGTTGACAGACCTTTAAATATTTTTTTCCTGCCATAAAACTTACTTTTTTTAAAGACATTGTTATGTTTAAAAATCAATTTGTAACCTCCGCCCTTCGATCACATATAAACAACTTTTTCATTTTTTTATTGAATTATAACAGGAATAAGTAAGTACCTACACTATTTTCTTTCTATAGTAAGTGACCAACTATTTCAAATAATTTTACGTTTTAATTATATTATTTTAAAATCAATGTAAATTCTTAAAATACCTGGCAGAACTTAGGTAAATATTAGATATGACGTTTGTCCTAAGAATAGTATTCGGCACAGAGTTCAAAAACTCCATCAAATTCTTATTGAGGTTGACGTTGTTCTATCTCAGCCACATACTTTCTAAAGATATTATGTTTTTGTTCTCGTTCTTGTGCCTATTTACTTATGTTAAAGTACCGCTAGTTTCCTTAACTCTTCTTTGTCGGGCTTTTGCGAGACGAAATAGTTTTTCGACGAAACTGATCCCGGTCCACTCTAGTGTAATTCCGCAGCCACGATTTTTGTCCAGCGCGCCTCTTTCCCTTGTTTTGGGACATAATTACTACTTGAAGCATGTCTATCACGCCTAAAGATAAGTTAGAAACCAATGAAAACTTTTAACGGTGCGACGTCTTCCAAACAATGGATTGATATTTACGTTGGAAGCCAGCCAATGCCCACTTACCGTCTGGTACACTAATGAGTGGGTTTCATCAGCCAAAAATATTGATAAAAACCGACCAAGAGCCAGTCGCACTCGTAAAGGGTTCCGTAGCAAATTTTTTTTAACAATTCATTCATATATTTTAGGCTAGGTACAAAAATAATTATTTGGTATGTTGTTGTTTAATAATAGGAATAATAATTAACATCAATATTTGATCAACCCCATTTTAAAAAAAAAAAGAAGACCATAAATATTGTTGTGCTGTGCGGAGGCTGGTCTTATAAGATTATTTAAAATTGAAAAATACCCGATTTTTTATTAGTTTTCATATGCACGTTGTTGTGGTTGTGGTAATAGAAAGTGCCCTTCTAAGATAGACAAGGCATTTTTGAAAAAAAAAATTCGACACTGTACCTAATAAAAAGGGACAAAGACCGGTTCTTGTCAGTACAAGGATGCCATAGAGTCTTACGAAGCGATTGCGTGGCGACATTCATAAGTGCGCATTTATTGTTACCTAAACAGTTTATTTGACATTGAATTTTTAATCTAATAATATTTCGTTAAGTATCTATGGTGGCAACGGTGGCATCAACCATGTGTTTGGTATGTAAGTATTTGTTGTTTAAATCCTAGAACCCTACCCAGGGTGCTGTATTACCCTGGAGTAACTTTGGTTGGAAATATTTTATTAACTATAGGCAACATTTGTTTTGTAATTTTTCCAATCTCACGTTTGCTTGTGTTCTCCATTTTGTGCTAGTTGTCAATTGGCTGTCATCCCGGTAAGTAATGTAAATAATTAGTGCAGGGTAATCCAGCACCCTTGGGTAGTAAAATCAGTTGTAATCGAAATAATTGTTTCGTGTGTGTTTATAGTGATGAACGGTTTTAATTTTTGTTTTCGTTCATCAAATATTATTTTTTGTTTATGAACTGCATGTAACAATATGGCAAAAGTACAAGTAGAGGGGTTGTGCTTGATGACGAATCTATTGAGCGCTTACTGTTGGAAAACGACGACGAAAATTAACTTTATATTGGAGGTGATGTACCTATATGACAACGAGTTAGATCAAATTATAGAAGATTTTCATGAACCTGTATCATCATCAGAATACGAAAATGAAATAAAGAAAATATAGTAAACATAAGAACTTACATAAAAACATTAGCCATGCTACTCATAACACCGTGGCTTGAGAAACGGATAAATAGGCCTACTTAACACAACAATATCCGTGAAATGATAAGCGGAATTTTGAAAACACCGGTTATGCTTGAACCGATAGTGCCTGCCGTTTCAAAACAGGAGCGATGTCACTTTTTTTCATATTCAAAAGACCGCAAAAGTAAATCTTTTTGCAACAAGTGCAAAATGCCTATCTGTGGCGAGCACCAAATTAAAATGTGTGCCAAATCTGTGAATTAAATTATAGATTCAGAATTACTTAATTTTCCATGTTGATTTGAACTTAAGAACACAAATGAAATGAAAAAATATTCTGTAATCTATTATTTAAAAAAATATTTCTAAAGTATTAATGGGTGCTCTAGTACCCTGGGTAGGAAAAGTCCACTCCAAATATGGGTAGGGTTCTAGGGTTAATGCTCCCGTCACACTGAAGAAGCTAATTAGATGACAGCTGTTTATGACAGAAGAAACTGATTTTGGTAAGATTACATTTTTTAGCACTAATAGTCTGCTTATGTAAAGGGCTGGCTGCGTCAGACACAGACAGAGTGACGTACATAACTTTACAGACTACGGAACCCTAAAAAATGTTAAAAGAATCAATCAGTTGCTTTAAAACACTTTATAGTGCAAGCACACTATGAATCTTGTTTGTTTTATGTCTTCAAGGACATAATCCTTTGTATTCCTAATGCGCCAGATGAGACCGACGTAATACTACTGTTTTAATATTGAATTAATCACACGTTTCTTTTATACACTAGTTATAATATTAAGTTTACTGGCTACCAAATTTGTCATACAAATTAGGAAACCGTGCTGCGAATGCAAGGCAGATAGATGCATTTCGGCTCAACGCGAGCCACAATTTATGCAAATGACGTACTGATCGTCATCGTCGGTTCTTTATTTTGTTTGGGGCTCATTTGACTTGTTTTGACCACGTTTTGACCAATAATACAGCGGCCATGGTTTACGCCTGTTGTTTATTAACAATATGTCGCGACGAGCTTTTAAATCGCACAAGAACATGAACATACTGTTTTAAAAATGTTTTTTACTTTTAATTTATTTTCATATATTAAGTTGGAAATATTTCTGAGTCTATCCATTGCAAAGTTATAGTTTTTTTCAAGACCAATGAAAAGAATAATTAGATTACGACAAAAAGAAGAGAGGAGCTATTTTTAGGAAATGCATCAATTGCGAGTAGTTTAGTTACTATATTTACTTACCTATGTACCTACCAGCAATTTATCAGCAGAAAATCCATTGTTCATGTGCTCAGCGTACCTAATAGGGGTAAGCCCATCGCCGCTCTATACTGTTTTAAATTATGTGCAGTCCGTTAGTCGCCTTTTGCGAAACTCAAGATTTGATTTATACTTGTGATTGTATAACAAGTAGCCATCTCACAGGGTGGTGAAGATAGACGTATTTTTGTCACGTTATTCTCATATTTAAACAACGCCGAACCAATTTCCTGTCCAGTGTTATGCAAACATACCGTTTGGATTTCAAAGGACATCGGAAAAAACACAATTACCCAATAATTTCTTTTATATTTTTGATAAACAGGTTTTTGATAAGGTTCATACTATTTATTCACATAAATAGTATGAATCTTATTTCTTAAATTATACAAATATTACAGGTAAGTAGTTACTAGTACCTATGAGAGCATTGGCAAAAATATTTATTTTATACATCCCGGCAACCACGTTTGGTAAATAGGTACTACACGTACCTACTACAATATGTCACTGGAATCTTAAATAAAACTAGAGAGTTGCCAAAATCACGTGCAGTGGGCCAATATAAACTGTTTGCGTCGCTTAGATCCGTCTTTGGGGTGAGACGAGTAGGGATTATATGACCATGAGACGTGTTTAACTTAGCTACATGCCAACGACCTGATCGTTGATTTAAACTATAAGTCTTATGGATGGAGAACAATTTTCGTTATGCTAACGATATGGTTTTGCTAAGCTAAGCCGCTAGCCACGACCACGGGCGGAGTGCGGCGCGGTTTGCAATTCGTGCGTTCATAAATTAAATTTGAAGGTTCAGAATTACAGCCATTTGGTCGTACCTACATAATTCTTATAGTACCTATAACATCAGAACACTTTTTTGTTTTAAAGCTATCGATTTTCTACTTTATCACCGTTTTTACTACCGTTAAAAAACCCGTGAAACTCGGATTAATTATTGTAAGTTATAGAATTAACTTTACTGATAATAAATGCGAAAGGTTTTGTAACAGGATTACGCGCTAAGCGTCAGAACTTCGAACAAAATGGCCCGATCCCATTAATTAAAAATGTTGCCTCTTTTTCCAGAAATCGCCTGAGGATTGGATTGGATGGGATTCGGACAAAACTGGACAAAAAATGGGTTTAAAATAACAATTATATTGTTAGTGATTGGGTTTCGATATTATCAGCAATGTCATCATTTTTACTCTAACAATATTGGTATACTTAGACCTCTTTTCGTTGTTTCCATGCTCTACAATTCTGGGCCAGCCTTATCCTAGTCCAGTCTTCCACCTTAACGAGATCGTCGACACACCGGCCTGCCGGAATGTAGTTTTCTTATTATGTCAAACTCACTAAACCGTATTGGACCAGGGCGGTGGGTTACAGGCCAGGCCTTATCGCTCTTTTAGTTTTAATAATCTAGCTCTTTTGGTTCTAATAAGCTCTATTAGTAATAATTAATTTTATTTTTGACATGTACAAATGGTCGTCCCTTTCTTCTCCTAATATCGTTCGTCCGAAAATCAAAATCTCTAACGCGTTTGCTATAATCATCACTATCCTTAATGTTCGCATATACGAAACTTTGTTTTACCTAATCGTCTTTAAATATCGGGTGCTATAATAGTTAGATATTCAAATTTTTCTTGCTATAAAGTCACACGTCCTAAGTGTAATATTGTTTAGAATATGTTAGTCCGAATGGTTAGTCCTAACAATATTAATAAAAACCATCATTCAGATGATGGTTTAAACTCCTGTAGGCCACATGACAGGTTAGAAAACGAAGCGCAGCGTAGCGATTACTGGGTGCATATCATTTCATATAATGACAAATGAACTAATTTTAACTTCATAAGACAACATTACGTATATTATTCATTTGATAATAAAACTCATATTCTCTAACAACTTTTTCTATAAAGCTATATTGGTAGAATATTATTATATTCCATAACATAATTTGATATAACTTTTGCTTATAAATAAAAATAGCATTTTAACCCAAAATCGATTTCAAATATTGTCTTAAAAAGGTAAAATTAAGATAGCTTCAAAATCCCGCATGATATTGTAATGTAATTTTTTCTTCATAGTTCAGAGCATATTGCTGCTATTAATTACCTACTATTTATTTCATTAAAGCGCTGTGTTACGCTAGCTAGCTAAAAACTAGCCTAACTCCCATAGTAAAATGAAAAGGAGAAAATGCCTAAGGCATTAAGTCCACCTTTGTACAAACGTGCATAAAGTGTTAAATAAATAAATAAATAAATAAAAAAGGTCATTCTCCTTTAGGGCATACCTACTGTATTTATATAGGAATTTATTTTTACGGCATGTGATATTATGTAACATTAAATTCGAGCAAGTAATCATTCAAACAAATGATGATTAGAATAAAAAAAGTTAGGACACTTTAGATTATAGATAAAAATTTTAGGGGACGAAATAGAGAACCGTGCAAAATATGAGGTAACACAACGTTGAAGTGCCTGTGCGATTATTTCAAAACACTGCAAAATTATGCACTAAAGAATAGCCGCTTGCAAAATTTCGTCCGCGTTGTAAATCACTGGGCCACGGCGTAATATCAACCCCTACATTATACTGGCACATCTAACCTGGATGGGAGGACAGAGACTTAGACTGGAAGTCCACTGGACAGTGCTATAACAACAAGCGATGATAAAACATTCAACATAGTCCACGCACAACACTAACGTAAACGTAAGGTCCTATTCAATATACAAGCTTTATTCCTGTTAACTAAAACTTAGTCAAGGTTGTGTTTTCGGATTTCATGCTGTAATCCGAATCCTATATTAATGCTTAATATACTTACACCTCCAGATGGATCGAATATTCTATGTTTATGTCTAGCCCAACCGAAAATTAAAAGTAAATAACACTTAAGGCCTATTTTACAAACATATATACATACATATAATTACGATTATTATCACAGAATAATATTAGTCTATTATCCCCGAAGGATTTGTCAAAAACTAAACAATGAGGACCGCAAAAGCAGTCCTCTGCCATAGTCCACTTTTCACCAAATAGCGACTGCATATAATGTGTTCAGTGACGTGCGTGACAGTGAGCCCATCGTCGCTTTGTGCTGTTGGATTTATGTGCAGTCTTTAGTCCGTTAGTCGCCTTTTACGACACCCAAGGGCAAGGGAAAAGAGGTGGTGGAAGAATGATTTTAATGATCCGCTACGTGACACGGCACTGATCGATTCAGTCGATTTTTCAAATGACAGATAAAACTTATTCGTTTGTTAAAGTACTAGAGAAATATAAAAAACTTTATCCAGATTAGTGTTATAAACTTTAATGAGATTTCTACGAGTGTGGGTTGTTGTTAAAATAAATAAATCTAAAACAATGCTATTGTTTTTCTTACTCATTTTCAGTAGACAACTAGGCTATAACCTGGAATACCGACATAGCCCGAAGCTAGAATACTTCTTTGTTATTACAGTGCACTAAATGGTAGACTCTGATTGTGTTCCCTATTTCCACTGTTGCCCGTGTTTTAGAAAAAAAACGACACAAATGAATTCACGGCAGTTTATTTAGTTTGTTTTCTTATCAAGTTTTCATAACACTAGTTCAATATTTGTCACACGAATAAACCAATCCTTTCCTACGCAGAGATTTAGGGAGTTAGTAAACAACATCTAAAAAGAACTGTTGATTTAACTAAACTTCGATTTAAAGTTCCCTACGCAAAGTTTGCCTAAGTAACTTTAAAAGGTAGCTAAAGTAACTTTAAATGGTAGTAAAAAAGGTAACTTTTAACTCACTAGATCTGTGTAAGATTTATTTGAATTGGCTGCATGGTTTGAAGCTTATTGAATTTTGAAAGCTTGGAATCATAATCATCATCCGAAAAACTTGTGCTTTAATAAATTGACCAGACATTGCATTGCAACAATCTCCTCTTTTTCGACCTATCGTACTTGTTCAAGAATTAGCCGTTTTATCCCTGAGATGTAAACGCAATTTGAAAGTGATGTTACTTAGAAAATAGAAAATTAAGTAAATTAAATAAGGCGAAAAACAACTTTCCCGGCTTCTGACTGTTCAATGTCTGAGCAAAGCCCTGGACTCAGCAGTGCTTACGGACATGACCCTTATTGTATACGACTTCCTGAATTCCGTAACATGTCAACTTGTTAAACAATTTAGAACTAGCAACCATACGTCGTGACTAGAAATTTGTGGAACTTTCTAGCAAAGAGAACATAGTTTTTTTTATTCTAGACAGCCCTTTTATTTACATAGGTAAGTTTTAAAAAAATGTTAAAGGTTTTTTTTTGTTTTGCAAAAAATAATTAATCTATAATACCAGTCATGAAACTTAAACTCATTTAAATATGAAGTATATTTTCTACAGAAGCTATAGTGGACAATGTGATTCAGAACTCTACCGTATCATTACGAAATTATTCCTACTCCGCGACCGTACTTTAGCAATAGCCATACTATTAGGGTAATAGTGTATAGTTTCATCTTAAAAAAAATAGCTTCCGATGTCTTGCGATCTTCTCAAGAAGGTACCTCGACATTATGCTACGTAACTCGACATGAAGTTACGCTCGAACAAGTTAGTGAGGGTCGTATCTTTTTCAATTAGGCATTTAAGGTACTGACCGAACCTTAAAAGGGAAGTTTCACAAAGTGCTGGATTAAACAAAGTTACCGAAGCAAATTATTGTACACATTTTGTATGAACAAACTCTACATGTTGTTACAAGACTGGAAATGTGTAATAAATTATTAAACAGCAAAGTATTAGTAAATATGAACGATCCTGAATTTTACTAGAATACAACAAAACAGGAAATTAGTTTAACCCTTAGCACCACTCGCATTTTCAGCCTTCACAAATACACTCGTGGGGGATCTAGGTCCCCCATGAACTTATTCTTTATTTAAAAAGTAATTAGCAAATTTTTTCGGGATTTATTTTTATAAAATTAATGAAGGACATATGACAAATCTAAGAAAACAAGTTTTATTAAATTTTTAACAATCATGTGATTTTTGTAGCTTCTTATAGAAAAGAGTGTCTATAAACTAAGAAATTTTTTAGTGTCTGGTTTGCGTACTAAAATGAAAATGAAAAAATAAGCTTGAAAGTCAAACGTATCTTTTTTCCTTTCAGACAAGTAATTTAAAATATAAAAATATCATAAAATTTTCAATTTCTTAAATAACATGTATAATCACACTAGCTTTGTTCACATATATAAGACTATAATATTTTTTAGGAAAATTGTTCAGTTTTATACGACAGTGTCTTTTTTTCTATGTGATAATGTTTTTTAAACTATTCTTTACATTTGGCACATTATAATATGTGTGGAACACATCAGTGGAATGTACACGACATACATTTTTATGGCATTTTGAGTATACTCTTGGCGCATTACTACAATCCTTGTGATTGCGACGTGTGCACAAATGGCATCTTGCTTTTTTAGGTCTCTTATTTTGACTTGGCTGTGTTGCCTTACGTCTTACGCCGTTGACGGCTTCGGGTCCTCAGGCAGGTCAATATTAATCTCTTGCAAAACTTGTCCATCGTTTTTTTAGCTTCCGTGAAAGAATTGCTGAAGATCTTCTATCCTGAACGTGAGGAGTTTCTTCTAAAAATTGTAACGGCAC
The DNA here is from genome assembly GCA_963921215.1 of Scoparia ambigualis. Taxonomy (NCBI): domain Eukaryota; kingdom Metazoa; phylum Arthropoda; class Insecta; order Lepidoptera; family Crambidae; genus Scoparia; species Scoparia ambigualis. Next base: position 20,045,220 of record OY992505.1, read on the forward strand.
ATCATTTGTGTGTGCAATGCACAATAAAGCACATGACTATTTACTCAGGATATGTTCAGCTTATGGCAAATAATATTGAAGTTGGCCACCTTGGACACTGTTGACTGAGTAAGCTTGACATTTCTGGTCCAGGGCGTCGAGATCACCTAGTAGAGTTATAAAATCTCTTGGTATTATTTCAGGAAAAATCTTGTTATTTTCACTTTCATCGGATATTTGATCATCCAACAGACTTAGTATTTGTTGAGGAGTTGAATTTTTACTCATTGTGCTCCAAAATCTAAAACAGAAACAAATACATGAAAATATAGTAAAGAAGTTTTACATACGTAACTACTCTCGTGGGGGACCTAGGTCCCGCAGCAGCTCGTACCTCGTCAACTACAAACTTCAGCCCAGTGCACTCCCGCTCCCCGCGACATCTCAGGCGGTAAGGAGAATACACGAAGCCGCAATAGCGTAAGGTTTAAAATAAAAAAAATATTTACCAATAACTGACCGGTGGGGGACCCTACTCCCCCGCGAGTGGTGTTAAGGGTTAATGTTAATAATAGTAAGTTAAAAAAAGGCGCAGTTGATTTAAGATATAGCTAAATGTAATATTTTATGTAAGAAATGACATCAAGATTTATCTAACTTTTTGTAGAATTCTATAAGAGTTTCCACATTTCATGTGATCTCCATTATTTCCCTTATAAACATTTATCTTGTTCAGAAAACTTTTCCGTTAACAATCGTTTTTGAAATTCTGTGGTAGGAATCTTTATTGAATAAACAATGCGAAGTAATATCATGGTTCAAGAATCAACGAAATTAAGATTCAATGTAGGAAGGATCCGAAATTTTAAGAACGCTTTTAAACTCTCTCGGTAAACAATTAATTTTATCCATTAAATCAAGGGTATTCTCGTATATCTTAGTGCCCATTATAAGCTAAAATATAATTACATTTGAAATGAAATCATATTGAAATACTTTAAATGTTTTTCTAGTCAAACTATAAAAATGTATTAAGCGTTATAGAATAACAAAGTAAAGTATAGTATACAGTGTGTAACAAAATCAATAAGCGAATACATCATTCTGAATACAATGACAAAAAATGAGCTCCAGTTATAAAGTAATTTTTCAAAGTTATGTTTTCTAACAAACTGAATCAATTAAAATAATGCACATCATGAAACATGTGGTATCTTTACTAACACGCACGCAAGCGCAAACTTTTGCTTATTTAGTCAGCTCAGTGTGCTAACGAGTTTAGTCTGCATGTTTGGCTATCTTTGTGTGCGTGTAGTACAGCTGTACGGGTTTGGAAAGGGTGTATTTTCTGGTGAATTAAGTAATGTTTTGTTGATTATCTCGGTAACGTGCCAGTAGTTTTGGACCAAATTTGGTGAGCATGCTCAGTGTGATGTATAGATGCTCACCTTAAACGTTCGCGTATTGATATTGTTAGACCTATTAGTCTATACAGCCAATCTTTATATTTACTGTCCCGTTGCTAGATAAGGCCTCCATCATTGAAATCAAGTCAAGGCAAGTCAATCGGGTTGGTGATCACAAACTCGGGCTGTGCATTAAAACTTCGGAACACCTACCTTTCCTTAAGGCGGGCAAAGGATCTACGACTCCCTCTAGTCTGCGGGTGTCCATGGGCGGCGGTGATTACTTCCTATCAGGAGAGCCGCCTGAAAGTTGCTTCCTTTTCACATAAAAACACACAATTTTAATTACTTGGTCATATCTTGTAAAACTATCTGAGTGCGGGGAATGAATATCCTACCGTTGCCCAGTAAAAATATTACTAATACGGAGGGTACACAATTTCATACTCAGTGGTTCTTCTTACAATCTGTTTGTGGTTTGAAAAACATTATTAATATGAGTGTTATGTAGTAAGTAGAAATGTAGTGAACTTCAAAATTAATGTTAGTAATCTATTTAAGTAACTACAAATTGTTGTTAAGAACCATTGTACAAGCTTTTGAAGAAATAAATAAATTTTAATTGAAAATTGAATTAAAGGCTGAGATTTAATATCGAAAATTTTTCGTCCGCGGCTGCAACCGTATGAAATACGGTCTGCCGCAAAAGTCTTTCGCAGACCCTGAGATCGTTCGTTACCTTTGACCGGAATACAGAGTAGCATTATGCCAGTCTTCATCGAACAATTCCAGCGTAAAATGACATCGATCCGTTGCTCCACGTTAACGTGAAAGGCAAAAAGATATATTTTAATTATTGTATTAAATTTTGAAGACATTAATTTGGTTTTTTTTACATAAAAAAATACGAAAGTTTACCTAACAGAGAGTTAAAATGTTTAAGCAATTCTAAGTGCTTTCAAAGGTTCTAGAGCAGCACTTTACACTGTTTAAATTAATGATGTGGGATGTGTGGGATCTACATTGGAAACTTGAGTTTTCTCATCAAACTAAGTACTGTTTGAGTATCTTGCAGGAAATGTATTTGCAGTTGTTAGATATGTTTAGTTCTTAAGTGAAATAGTAAACCCATTACAAAAAAAAATCACTTTTGCGTTTATTCTTTCACTTTCTGTTCCCAGGGATCAAAAAAGTCAATCTTTATTTAAAAATAAATTCAAACTTTAGCAATTTCATTGCATTTGTGTAAAGAAAACAAAGTTCAGTAATAATTGTTCATTTAATAACGTTTTAGCATTACTATTATAGTTAAGTATATATCTATTTATAGTTTATTGAAAACATTTTTAAAAAAGGTTTATTTAGCTGAGTTATTGCGATTTAAAGTCCGCTATAGAAAGTTTAAAATCACATTAACTCAGTTACTTAAACGTTTTTTTTAATGTTTTCAACGAACCATTTAGATCTCTGCATGTACGTTACTTTAGTTTATGTTTTATTGAAATTGGCTTAATAGTTTTTAAAAATTTCGACTTGGAAGTTTGTATGGGAAACCGAAATGTGTAAACCCTAACCCTAAAACCATAAAAAAATCCAAATTCTTTATAGACAGTACGTGATCTTTCTTTGAAGTGTGATCTCAAACTTATATCTAACCACTGAAAGTATCTAAAGGCACATCATAGCCGTCCTCAGAATGTTCCCTGGCGCGTGGATATTTAGTACAGATGCTCCTAAAATAAAGGTCAGTTAATAATATTATCGTAGATCATTTGTTAGACGTCACTACAGTTGCGCCATCGAATAACAGAATTACAGTATTTTTGTTTTTATTAAATTTTCCAACGCCTTCAATACTGATGATAATCAAACTCAAACTCAAATTTTTTTTCTTCAATAAACTTAAAATAAGCAGTTTGAATCGTCTAAATTTATTTGGGATGGATGGGCAATACCCATTTAGGAAGTCTTTTAGCTGTGGATAAGAACGGGCGCAAGAAACTCCACAGATTTATATTATTATAGAAGTAACGACATTTACAAAACAATATGTCGTTACCAAATTATACAAATTACTAATATGTTATGCTCGTACATGCACTATGTCCATTCATATTTGTCATAATGATCAAAAACATATATTTTCTCATAGCGATTCTCCATCGAATAACTTACACGACTTTACAGAAAACGAGAATTTGTATAGCAATATCACAACTCACGTCGTTTATTACCAAGAGGCTCTGCTTTAATGCCATGCTAATTCTAGTCTTCGTAAATAGGATCAAGGTGACCCTTCGATCCCTAACCTAAAACTTGCACTAGGCACTCTGGTTTCTAGTGTTTAGACCACAGGTCTCACGTTCGATTCTCTGCGGGAGTGCAGTGATTGTACTCGGTTTGGTTAGTGGTAGGGCTGGTTTTAAGTCCGCCTGGCTAGCTACCACCATCTTATCTAAATGTGTCGCCATAACATCAATTTATAATGTAATAATACTATACTAGCATTGTTGTGTTCCGACAGCTAGAGATAAGATATCCAGCTCCTCTCACATTATAATAATAATCTCACGAGATCCAGTAGCAAAAAAAAAAGGCATACTAAAACTTAATTTTTATTGTAATCATTTCATGTATTTTATTTTGTACGTGTGTCACAGAATAAATATTTTTCATTTCAAAACCAGAGCTGGATTATGATCGCTGAGAAGCGGCTGACACCAAGAATGACCTGTAGTGCTGCTAGGTGTAATTTTCTGCCGAAAACTATTCATACTTTTCATATTTTTAAAGGCTAAACACATTTATCTAGCTCCCACGCACAATAATTAGGTAAGAAACAGCGTAGCACAGCGCAAAGTTGGAAGGAACACGCGACACATCAAATATGAGCGCGCCTTTGAATCATACGGCCTACGGCTGCCGGCCTACGGCTGCCGGCCTACGGCTGCCGGCCTACGGCTGCCGACCTACGGCTGCCGGCCTACGGCTGCCGGCCGGCCGGCGCCCGCCGTATTGTCACGGAGTTGTAATGCGGGATTGCTTTGAAACTAAAGTGTGTCGAGTCCTGTAGGCTTACTCTTGAAACACAATTGCATTAGTCAATTTCCAATCACAAATCTAAAAAATGTCAATTGGCACTTTTGTAAGCGACAATTAGCGCCACACTGGAATTAAATTGCGTGGAAATTGATTGAACAAATTATTATCGAGATGGCGTTCCGGAACTATCTTTACTTATCCCAATATCGATACATATTAATCGCATTGGAATTGTATTGAGATTGAGTTTGCGTTCGAGAGTAACCCCCCTGTATTGCTTCTGCCTCACGCTGTATCTGCTTTTGGTAGGTAAGTAAAGTAAATTATAGCCTATAATACACTATCGTACTGCTGGACAAAGAGGCCTCTAATATTGTGATCAAGTCTTCACTACAAATTAATACACCACGCTTGCCATCGCAAAATACAGAACACAATTTGCCCAACCTCCCCTCTTACTCTCGAAACCGATCGCTATTGGATCGGATTGGTATTGTGAATTTTCGAATTTTTAAGTTACGACACCAGCGCTAATTTGGATTCATATTGGGTGAACTAAATGGCATTGAGTTTTGTATTTTTTCACTCAATATCCACGCAATATGAATCCATATTAGCTCTGGTGTCGTAACTTAGGAGTACGAAAATTCACAATACCAATACGATGCAATAGCGATCGGTTTCAAGAGTAAGGGGGCTGAACTTAACCCTACCTTGCCCTGTAATTGAACCCTAGACATCCAGCTATCAAGTCGAGCGTTTAAGCTCGTATTATAAAACCAAACTCACACTCAAATCTCTGCTTGAGTATAGTTAGTAAGGGATGGCGCTATTCATCGCATATATATCGCCATCCCTTTCTAAATTCTAACTGTATTAAAGCATTAATTTGATTTTGAGTTTGGTTTTAGAATACGAGCCTAAGTCACTATAGATAGATTAAAATTATTTGATAACCTCTTCTTCTTTAACTTCCTCTCATAAAGTAAACAAATTATATACAAATGTTAAATTTATTTATCTGCAATTGTGATATTTATTACCTTTAGACGCACAAAACCTTATACGCGAAACACCACCTTCATGCAAAACACCTATGGTCATTATTGTGATCTTTATTTCGACAACAAACTTACATTACAATCCCTTCCTATAATTTTCTTTTAAAAATAATTTGCTTTTCTGGCTTTACAACAGCTGTGCTTTGCAAAACGTACTTTGAAACGCGCTCGTTTATCGTCTTCGATTGTCTAAACTCTTTCTCGTATTCATAAAGAGCAAAGCCGCCTTTACGATACTAACTTAATGGTTGTTTTTATTTGTATTCTCTTTTAGTTTTGTTTTGATTTGATTTGATTTGAACTGATTTGTTTATATAGGTATGTCGTTTTTATTCTACTTTATCGATACATATATTACGTATAACATAATATCAATTATTTTTATTTATTTATTTATGTAACATTATGCAATTAAAGTACTTACTTATTTGATTTAACGGATTTGTATCTCCGCTTCTTACTTCTAAATGGTTACCTAGTAATGGTATTAATAAAACAACGTGTTCAGTGTCGCACCATCGACTTATCGACAATGTATTTTTAATAGACCACAGATATTTATCTATGCCACAGAGTATGTTATGAGTCAATCATAGATATGGCAGTACTAGCAATTGTAGATATATTTACAACACCCCCACTATATCTGACAATGCTTCTAAACTTGTACATTAATACAATATTAAATATGCTGAACACCTAACTTACTCAAAAAATAATAATGTTTAGCAGAACATAAACTTTTGGTAAACAAATCAGCAGGCATTTCAGCCGAGGGCAAATATTTAACATTTACTTTTTTATCAGTTCCACAATCTCTACAAAAGTGATATCGTATATCAATATGCTTAGTTCTTTTGTGAAAAACTGGATTAGCAGAAAGCTTTAAGGCACTTTGATTATCATTATAAATATCAATAGTGTACATTTTGTTTGTTATTTCATACTGTAAGTTTCTTAAATAAACTGATTCTTTACATGCTTCAGTTAATGCCATGTATTCTGCTTCGCTGCTGGACAGCGCAACAGTCTTTTGTTTCTTGGTCTCCCAAGAAATTACACATCCAGCCAATGTAAAACCAAAACCAGTATATGATCTCCTATCAATACTATTACCGCCCCAATCAGCATCAACAAACCCTTCTATAATTGAACTCCCATTAGCAGTAAACTTTAGGCCATAATGTTTAGTCTGTTTTTAATACCTTAATATGCGTTTTACATATGAACAATGTTCTTTAGTGTATTTGTTATTGAATTGGCTCAAAAAACCTACAGCAAATGCTATGTCAGGCCTAGTAAGTACAGCCAAATACATCAGACAACCAATTATTTGTTGATAGGGAAATTTTTCTACATAGTTTTCATCTTTGGGTATATGTAATTTTATCTCCATTGGAGTTTGAACGGTTTTACATTGGCTCATATTAAATTTTTGCAATAACTGATTAATATAATCTACCTGAGTAAAATTTTAAACACTGAAAAAAGACGACAACCTCAGGCGGGAATCGAACCACGCACCTTCCGCATTCCGGGCGGCTGCCTTGGCTACCAAGGTCTGGCTTTCAACCGTCGAAATTTGTCAGTGCTTGATGATTATGTTTTTTAATCAACATTGCTTCATCAAATCTTAGAAGTTTCCACCTCTGATGAAGCAATGTTGACTAAAAAACATAAGCATCAAGCACTGACAAATTTCGACGGTTGAAAGCCAGACCTCGGTAGCCAAGTGGTTAAGGCAGCCGCCCGGAATGCGGAAGGTGCGTGGTTCGATTCCCGCCTGAGGTTGTCGTCTTTTTTCAGTGTTTAAAATTTTACTTAAGTATATTTAAGCGTTAATAAAACGCTAAAATATAAAACATTAATAATGTACCTGACTAAGTGATATTGTTTTCTCAGCTTTATTTACAGTTACATTTACACCAAGACATTTCTTGATCTGACCTAAGTCTTTTATTTTGAAATTACTAGCCAAAACATCTTTTAAATAGTTAGTCTCTTTACTGTCATTTGAAAAAACAAAGAAATCATCAACATATAGTGATACAACCGTCTTTAACTTGTCTTGAATTTTTAAATACATACATGGTTCTATTTTAGATCTAACATATCCAATTTTAATTAAACATTCATCTACCTTCTTGTACCACGCTCTTAAAGACTGTTTAAGGCCATATATTGCTTTCTTTAATTTAAGCACTTGGCCATTTTGTACATTTTCAGAGAAACCATTTGGTATCTGCATATATATTTCTTCTTCAAGAGTTCCGTTCAAGAAAGCAGTAGTCACATCAAGATGTGTTATATCAAGACCTAGTTGAACTGACAGTGCAAATAACAACCTTAAAGTTGTATGTCTCACTACAGGAGAAAACGTGTCCATATAGTCATCACCTTCAATTTGTGAAAATCCTTTAGCTACTAAACGCGCACGAAATCGAACGTTATTCTGACTATCATATTTCTTACGTAATACCCACTTGCACTGCACAACTCTACCGTCTTGTGGAGCATTGCTCAGCTCCCACGCATCATTGTCTTTGAAACACTGTAACTCTTCACTCATAGCAATCTTCCATTGCTCTTTTTCAGGTCCATTAAAGGCTTCATGTAGTGACAAAGTATCTACATCATCTATTTCATTACCTACACACAGATTAGAGAAACCAAACCACTCAGGCTTCTTTCTATCCCGTACAGGTTTGGGTGTATTGCGTGCATCACTATTTTCATGTGTGCTGTCTGCATCTTCATAATTACTGGGCACATATGTGTCATCATTGTGTAGACTGTCATCAAGGTTTGTTGTGTCATCTTGACTAGTATTTGATAGAGGTGTCTTCTGATCAACTTCTTCCCCCACTGAATCAAAACTCTGATCTTGGATTTCAATGTTACATTCAGATTTTGATTTTGGCTCAACAATGATCACATCTCTACTAGTCAACACAGTCCTCGTTGCTGGATTAAAAAGTCTATATCCCTTTATGTTATCTGGATATCCAATGAGAATACATTGTTTTGATTTTTTGTCCCACTTCTTACGTTTTTCTTTAACAATGTGGACCATTGCAGTGCTACCGAATATTCGGATATGGCTAACATCTGGTTTACAGCCTGTCCATATTTCATAAGGAGTTTTTTTTGTCAGTGCTGCTGCCACAATACGATTCTGCAGATACACTGCTGTATTGGTGGCCTCACTTCAGAACTCTTTACCCAAGTTAGCATCAAAGAGCAGACATCTTGCTTTTTCCACTATTGTGCGATTAAATCGTTCACACAATCCATTTTGTTGCGGTGTGTATGGATTGGTCTTTTGATGAATTATACCAGTATTACTCAAATACTCATCAAATTCTTTGTTGCAGTACTCCAGCCCGTTATCACTTCTTAATACTTTGATTGTCTTCTTTGTTTGATTTTCCACTTAAGCTTTGAATACTTTAAAATACTTCAATGCCTCATTCTTGTGCTTCAAAAAATAAACAAATGCCATACGGCTATGATCGTCGACAAACAACAAGAAGTATCTCGAGCCGCCTATAGACACATGTTCCATAGGTCCACAGATATCCGTGTGCACTACATCTAGCAAGTTGCTACTTCTCTGACCAGTACTCTTGAAAGGCAAGCGACACTGTTTGCCTTCACAGCATGTAGTACACGAAGACTTGCTTATGTCCACTTTGTCATTAATGGACATACCCAGCACAGCGTTCTCCATCTGATTCAAATAGTCTTTGTTAATGTGTCCCAATCTGCGATGCCATGTAACCATTGACACGACTGCTGCAGCTAAATGTACTTGGTTAGACAAGTTTACTTTGTATACTCCATTTAATAATTGTGCCGTGGCTACCAATTCATTCTTCCTGTTGTATACAGAACAACCACTTTCAGAGAACGACACTTTGTTTCCTTTTCTAATAAGCTGGCTCACGGATAAATGGATAAGTTTGTTGTCAAACTAGGAATACAAAATACATCTTCCACCACAACATCATAATCAAATTTATCAGTCGTTGTTGTAACTTCCACATCGCCGGAACATAGTACAGTTAACTTTTCACTGTTTGCAACAACTATTTCCTTTCTTTGTTCATACGACGCATTTCTAACCCAACTTTCGTTTGCTGTTAGGTGCACACTTGCGCCGGAGTCGATGTACCATTCGTTTTTGTTGAAATTTCCACTCAGGAACACTGTGCTAAACGCATTAGATTGCATTCGACCTTTATTTCTGCTGAAATTCGATGAGCTGCTTTCGTTATTTGTACATTGGTTTTTATAATGACCGGTTTGTTTGCATTTGTAACATTTCACCAGTTTGACATTAGTGACATTTGACTTTGAAGGATCAGTGTTACCAATATTGCAAATTTTTCTTGCCGTATTCTTTTTTTCAAACAATTTCGATCGAGTGGCGAATGCGCCGCTAACTTCATTCTCAACTAGTTCAGTTGCCGACTCCATGTCTAACAATTTAGTTTTGATGGTATCTGCAGTTATCGCGATACCCGAATGCTCGATTGCCATGATCATAGGAGAAAAACGATCTGGCAATCCCGCCAACAGCAAAGATCCAGTCCACTGGTCATTAATTTCGAAACCCGTTCCACTTAATTTCTGTGCTGTATCGATAATTTGTGTAACGTATGACGTCATCGAACTGCAACTTTCTAACCGTATAGAAATAAGGTTCCGCAGCAAGCTTATTCTTCGAGAAAAACCATTATCGTCGAATAGTTGTTTTAGTTTCTCCCATAATTCTTTTGAGGATCGTACACTCTTAATGTGCACATACAATGATGGGTCGATTGTCATAATCAATTTTGCTTTGGTTTTTTCGTCATCTGCAGCTCCTATACTGCCCCCTGCTTCTGGCTTAACACAATGTTTCATGCCTTCGAGGACTAGGAAATTCTCTGCCGCGAAACACCATTCACTATAATTTTCTCGTCCCTTTAACTTTTGTACATTGACAATGTAGTTTGCAGACATTGTGCCTAATTTGTAATAGTCACTAGTACACCGCGAAAATTAAACAATCCGTTAAAAAAAAGCCACAGCAAACTGTTTTTATATTTGAATAACCTCGTTAAGTCCGAACTAAAAGAACAAATTTACGTATTCTGGGCCCATAACCTATTAATAAAACAACGTGTTCAGTGTCGCACCATCGACTTATCGACAATGTATTTTTAATAGACCACAGATATTTATCTATGCCACAGAGTATGTTATGACTCAATCATAGATATGGCAGTACTAGCAATTGTAGATATATTTACAACAAATGGTCTATCGTTAAGTGCCTGTTAGCGATAAGTAGGTATAAATACCATTACCAGCAAAAACGGACCTAGTGGTAAATCTCTTATCAATAAATCCACGGAATAGACAAACCTTCTGTAACTGTTATGTGAGTAAATAAGGATATACAAACAACAACTAGGTAATCCTATTCTTAAATAAATGATTAAATAACTTAGATGAATGAATGCCGCATCGCAATTCATGTCTTTGATGTGGATTCAAAAGTTTAGAAGGGATCGCTCACAGAAAAAAAATGGGAAATTCCTGTGAACTCCAATCGGATCAGTTTATAGCTGTACTTAATGGATTGCGTTTGTGTAAACGCGCGAGTTTACGTTACGACTATGTATTTGTGTCGTCGGCAGCTGTATATTTACGCATTTTTGTCGTTCATAAACTGTAGGGGGTTTTGCACGGTGTGGTAAAACTCTGCCCAGAATCCGAAATGATTACGACCACCCTGATACCTATGTTTGATGCCAAGCTGCTGAGTTTCGGATGATATTGTGCTAGATAAACATAAAATAAAATAATAAAAAATAAAAATCTTTATATCCGTAATCAGCCTTACAAATACTACAAATTTCTAGCCTCCACACTAGGCGTAGCCTGACCTGAGGGGAAAGTAAACGATTTGCAATTAAACAATACGGCAAATTAGGATAAACATTAAGTAATAGAAGTAACAAAAAAATACAAAAATTCAAAAGATCCAATCCAATTATAGAGCATAGAGGCATAAGAAGGTGTCACGCGCTTCGATGGGCTGCTAGTGAACGCATTCCATCAGTATGGCCATAATTATTATGCTTGTTTGCCTGCTAAGATTGGGAGTTAGGCCGTGGGCACAAACAGCTATGCGATTCTCTAAGCGACACATAGACGCTGCACGCATGGCTGTGATCTGCTGTCTCTTTCCAATTCTATGAATATAAAAGAGACATACTCAATTCTCAGCGCTGCGGCAGCCGCTGCTACCAAGGCTTTAACTTAGAGAATCGCATTGCAGAGCGGCGAACGAGCGGCGCGTTCCAATGCATGCATTTACATGGGACCGTTTCCGAACTCGGGGCAGGGCGCCGCATTGTAACGCGCCGCTGTCGCCGCCGCCTCCGCCTTGTTCGTGCCCGCGGCCGTAAAATCATTCACGTCCGTAGGTTTAGGTACCCACTAGACCCTGTACGTGACCCCTGGATGGTGCTTAACACGTTGATTGCCACAAAACCAGACACAAATGAAATTTTATTGATTGTCGGTCACCGGTGACCACCATGGCGCATAAAGTCTTGTGTCACTGACACTGACACTGTCTGAGTGATAGAACCAAGCTGTGTTGCAGCACAAATTGGGTCCGCTTACCCGAAGTAAAGTGAAAGTACCCGATGCCCATCAATATCCCCCCCCCCCCCCCATCATAAATACATACATACCTACATATTATGATCACGACTATTATCCCCGAAGGGTTAGTCAGAGACAGGCAATGAGGACCGCAAAAGCAGACTCAGTGCTCTGCCATATCCACTTTTGACGACTGCAAATGAGGAGTGACTTTACGAAACGGCTTATTTCCTATTTTCAGATTTTTTTATTTTTTGATGCCAATCGGTACTTTGAGTGTACCCATATCATATTATGTGAAGTGTTCGGTGATAAAATACTTATCTGAGAAAAATGGTCATAAAAAGTGCTTGCCGCAACAAATGCTGCCGCCGCTCTATGCTGTTGGATGTATGTGCAGTCTTTAGACCGTTAGTCGCCTTTTACGACACTCAAGGAAAATGAGGGGGTGGTAGTCTTATTTCACCGCTACGCGACATGTTTGACACCCCATTTATACTCCTACCTAAAAGATCTTCCGATGATGACTTTCCATCAGGTGACCTTGCGAAAAAAAAAAATATACAAAGAGGAAGTTATTCATTGTCCGTGACCATTGTTTGCTTTTGTTTTCAATTAACTACGGAATTTCTGCGTAACACTGAAATCTGTTAATAATCTCGTAGCTCGAACTTGAAGTTATTTATTTCGCTGACGTGTATTTGCGTGAACGGTTTCATTCATTTTTCGACGTGACATCATGGTGCTGGTTGTGCAACCAAAACACGTAGGGGTTTCGGTAGATATTTCTTGAAATGCCAATAAGCAGGTCGATGTCGGGCTACGACAAATGCGGTGTGTATTCCCGTGCTTCTTAAACTCATTAAAACTGTTTTAACGGGACTAAACACGATTAATTTTGTAAGTAAGTACATATCTACTTACTGCTTGACGTTTCGGCCGCGATGCTGCGGCCGTGGTCACAAGCGAACTGGCGGTGCGGCGAAGTGAACGTATGAGGGTGGATGAAGAAACAAATACCCGCCCGAGCCGACGACAAAATTAATCGTGTTTAGTCCCGTTAAAACAGTTTTAATGCAATGCAACGCGATAGTTTAAAGTCTTTTCTTAAACTCAATTTTTAAAAGATAATCATCAAGCTGTTTTGTTGTCAATCTTTTTAGTAAATGGGAATTATGCAATGTTAAGGTTGTTTAATGATAATTATCTTTGTAAAACAATGAATCTTTGTAAAATAATTAATTTAACAAATCTATAAGTAAGCCAAATTCCACGAATATGTTCGCGCATTACTTCAAAACGGCTGCATCTATTTGACTATTTTTTTTAATTGTGTTTGTAATTGACAGGGCTAGGTTTGTATGAATGAAAATGTATGAAAATATGTCAAGGGCACGAGATATTCACGCAAACGCAGTCGCTTGTTGATTGATTCTAAAGTATTTTAAAATAAATGTATTTTATTTTCTTTAATGGTGTATTTTTAAATTTGAAATCCCCAAATTCATAACAATAAAAACGCAATAAAGGGACGCTACAGGATTCTTCCACGGGAGCGCATAAATGCGACGCAAAAATGTCTATTAAACAGTTGTACATAGAGAGAGAGAGGCGCTTAATTCCTGCCTTGAATAATGCAACGGTTGTTAAACACAACATTAAGTCTCAACTTTATCTCACAACATGATGAAGGGGATCGTATAGTCAACAGAAAAGTCGATGTCCAAAACAAGAATTAGTAATGAATGAAAACAAAGATTACTTTCTTTGCTGCTTTAATGTAAACAGTTACCGCCTATAGGGACCAAAGGTATCATTTACTCGTTGCCGACCCTGTAAAGGCCTTTTCACGTCTGTTTTTGAACAACCATATGCTACGTGTCGCGTGGCGGTGAAAGAATACTACCACCCCTTCCCTACCCTTGGGTGTCGTAAAAGGTGACTAACGGGCTAAAGACTGCACTGCACATACATCCAACAGCTTAGAGCGCGATGGGCTTGGTGAGCCTGATGGCCTGTCACGCTGAGCACATTTGCAGTCGCTATTTGGTGAAAAGTGGACTATGACAGAGGACTGCTTTTGCGGTCCTCATTGCCTTTTCTCTGACTAACCCTTCGGGGATAATAGTCGTGATTATATATATATGTATATGCTGTTCCTATAGTTTTACTATGTCGTAAAAAGTAATGTAAAAAAGTAGCATAGGGTAACCGTCTGATTTACGTTTTACGATTGTGTTTGTGTGTAATTTCGTAATCGTGTAGAAAAGTAATGGTGTAGTGTAAAACTATTAACAATTGTATGACGCAACCGCCTGTTATACTCATAGCCATCATCACCGGGCTATAAACGTCCCGTTGCTGATACGAGGAAGCACGGATTATTGACATTATGCCAATTTCGATTTTCTTGTAATCAGTGAAATCGCAGAGATTCCGCATCTATTTGATTTAGGAATTTCATTTTAAGCTTGCATTACTTTTAGAGATGTTTGTAAAAATAGTACTTTTTTAGATTTTATCGTACTTTAGTTTAAATAAAATTACTTTACGATACTGCAAATAGTTAAATAGTTTTTTTTTACTAATAAAAGTACTAGAGAAAGACAGTTTTCTAAAGGTGTATATTTATCTAGCTGTCTATTACGTTCGTTCTACTATGTATTTTTTTTTTTGTTGAAAACTGAATTAGAGAACTATTACTTACCTACTTAGACGGGATATTTAAATTACTTATTTGAATACTTAATCTTTATAGGGCATGTTACGTAATGGTAGGTAAAAAGGTACCTTTTGGGTATTTCCGTGTCTTTCTTAGTTTCTTGACTGTTATTTACTTTGCTTTTGGAGTGTGGTATCAATCCATAGTAATTATTAATATTTGAACAGTAAGCTTACAGTAACAGTAGCTTATTTTCTTTGATATTCCTTTAATCATTTTGATATTTCTGAACATATAATATTTTGATTAGAAAAGGAGATTGAACAAGAAATTTCTATGCCAAGACGTAACACGATTTCGTGTTGGCGTACGCGAGTGTTAGGATTTGTTTGTGCCACTCGAAATCTGGCGAAATTTTTGACAGGCAACTCAACTTCAGTATTGTTCATCAAGATGCGCCAGATGTGGCCTGGAAGTTGCGAAAACATAATACAATTCCGCTCCCTACTAACTTTGTGGAGTTTTATTCGATACATTAACAAAAAGCTTTAAAACCCGTGTTGCGTAGCGGTGAAAGAATACTACCAAAACTTCTCTTCCTTTGTGTGTCGTAAAAGGCGACTAACGGAGTAAAGACTGCACATACCCCCAACATCATAGAGCGGCGATGGGCTCACCACCTACATGTGCAGTCGCTATTTGGTGAATAGTGGACTATGGTAGAGGACTGCTTTTGCGGTCCTCATTGCATAGTCCCTGACTAACCCTTCGAGGATAATAGTCGTGATTATATGTATGTAAAACCCTTTCACTTCAAATGGGTTATATTTTAAAGTTTTTTTAATTGAAGTGGCTGAGTGACTAAGCTCCTTGTCCGATAACCGGAGATCCAGGTCGGGAAAAGTGTGTTTCTAATATTTCGATGCCCGCGGTTTGTGATTTGGCCAACCCGCATTAAGTCAAAACGTAATAATGCCAAGACTGAAGACTCGACTCGATTTTAATGATGAAGGCCTTTGTCCAGCAGTGGGACAGCTTATAGACTATTTATTACATTTTATTTCATCTTGACGTTTCGAATCCTTTACAAGGTCCGTGGATGAGAGATAAATCACCGTATAATTCAGTTTAAAAATTGCACTCCCGTTGTTTAACCCTTTAATGCAACATGATGTAGATCTACATCGTAATTTTAAGCCTTTTTAAAATATTAATTATACTTTTTATACTATTATTTTTATATTCAAAATTTAGAATATACTCTGTAATTAAAACATGTTTTTTTTAAATTTAATTTATATTATTTTTTTTAAATTTATTTAATTTATGTTTTTTTTTAATTTAACATCATATACCTATAAGAAAGTTTAGAAGGAAACCTCTTTTAATATAAGAATGCAACCCTTTTTGAAAAAATAAATAAAAATACTTCTTTTATGTTCTATTTTAGTGATGTAAGTAAATTGAATTAGATTCGTAATTACTAAAACAATTATAAAGTAAAAAAATAATGTATAATAAACAAAATGAAAATAAATTATTAAGGAGAGCATTTTTTCAAGATTTTTAGTATTTTTTTTATTAAAAAAAGTGCAAAAGGATTTTTTTTTCTCATTTTTTGGTATCACATAGTATCCATTAAAAAGCTTTTATGATAAACGAAAAATCATGCATCTACTATGACCTAGAATTGACTTAACACCTAACAACCAAGCCCTAGTAGACATCAACAATCATTGTAGGCTTCCAGATTAAAAAATTAACTTCGCTTTTTAAATGTACACAAAATTAATCGCTGTACCATAGTGTTTTGTAAACAAAATAGCAGATTGACGTGCGGTACGCAGACATGTGATTAATATTCTCATTCACCTGACTGTGAAAAATGTTACACGTAGCGCAGGTATAACCCACGTATTACCTACGCTACGAGTGAGATTTTTCACAGTAATATGGGCAGTAATCGGAAAAGGTAAAGTACATATATATGCCTAAAGTTGGTATAGAGTTAGATCTAACTTGGAGATGTAAATTGTATAGCTACATCGAATAAATGTTTTGAGTTTGAGATGTTACAACCGCATGAAAAATGTCACTTTTAAAAAACTAGCTTTCCTATTTATATTCGTTATTTGATATGTTTTTTTATGTTTATATTAATTGTATGTACTTACAATTTTCACGGAAGTAGGTAAGTATATGTTTTTTTAAGTATGCTATACGAGTAATAAGTGACAGTCAACATTGGAAAGAAAATAATGATCAAATTACTGTATGCGATGGTCAATTACGAGAGAAAACTATTATAATTCCAAATATTGTAGGTACTAATAAACATTATATGAAACGAGGGTGTATGTAAAGATATCGTATTAAAATCGTGTGCACTCATTCTAAAGTAATTAAATGAGGGCCCAGCCTTATTTCGTAATATTATGTGCTTAGCATATTAAATTGCTTTTCATGATTGTGTCGCGAACTTCATAAAGAGAATATTCCATAATTGCGTTGTTTATAAATAGAATATTTAATGCTTCGCTCAAATGTAGCTAAGAACTATTCTTGATGAAAGATTCCATTCGTCCAATCGCTGACAGCGCATTATACGAATAAGAAATAGTTATAACAATGACAGTTCTACTCGTATTTTATAAGTTACTAGCAGATCTTCGTGGTTTTACCCGTGTGGTGCCCGTTCCCGTGGGAATATCGGGATAAAATAAAGCCTATGTCACTTGGGAAGAATGTAGCTTTCTAATGGTCACAGAATTTTCTAAATCGGTCCAGTAGTTCGGAGCTTTTTCAATTCAAACAAACAAACAAATCTTTCCTCTTTATAATATTAGTATAGATGTTACCGGAAATGTATGTGTTCGCGTCTTGATCTTGCTACACAAACTATCTTGATTGATCTTGATAAATAAAGAGTCTTTGTTTATAGTAAAATGATTTTTATTACGTAAACTTGAGTACAAATTAATTACTTGATATGCGCTAGCTACAGACAATGCCTTGATTGCAAATGTGACGAAATTATGAATGAATATAAAATGCTGACGCGATGACCTACTTAATGTGCGGTAAACCGTACAGTATGAAATCTAAGAATTGTATACAACTCCTAGGAAATGTATACAATTCCGAAGCTATTTAGGAAATGTGTAAAATATTGTTTTAAAAACTATTTAATACATACAAATCCTGGGAAATGTATACGTTTCTTAGGAATTGTAAATAATTCCAATATCGTATTAGGAAATGTATAAAAAGAATGCTTTCTGTAATAAAACACGTTGTTAAAATGAGAATAATAATTTTTATTAAGGCACTCGTTGAGACAATCAGGTAACAATCATACAGTACAAAGTCTTAAATTTCAGTTTTAGTATTTCTGTTGACTAATAAAAAAAATAACCTCGAAATTCAAGACAATCGCTACGCTGCGCTTTGCGATGTCTTAAATTTCTAACCTATCCGTGACCTACAGTAGTAGAACAGCTTGTATCCCCCGCTATCCCCGCGTACCCATGGCTAAATGTTTTACATTTCAGATTGCTATTTAGGAAATGTATAGATTTCCTTAAAAATGTGTCTTATATAATTTATAACACATTTGCTCGTAAAGTGGCTCTTATTACACCGATTTCAGCATCGTAATGTAGCTTATTAGTCTTATTACACACTAGTGCGGTAATGTAAAATTAGTAATAACACACTAGTGTGGTAATGTAAAATTAGTAATAATTTGAATCTATGGACACGAAGTCCACGCTTCAGCAAGAAACAACTGCACAGTCCGCACAAGTGCGTAGATGTGTGTGAAGTCTTTAGTCCGTTAGTCGCCTTTTGCGACACCGAAGAGAAGAGAGGGGTTCGTAGTATTATTTTGATGAGCCTATCGCCGTTCTATGCTGTTGAATGTATGTGTAGTCTTTAGTCTGTTAGTCGCCTTTTACGACACCAAAGGGAAGAAAGGGGTTTGTAGTATTATTTTGATGAGCCCATCGCCGTTCTATTATGTTGAATGAATGTGCAGTCTTTAGTCCGTTAGTCGCCTTTTACGACACTGAAGAGAAGAGAGGGGTTGGTAGTATTATTTTGATGAGCCCATCGCCGCTCTATGCTGTTGGATGTATGTGCAGTCTTTAGTCCGTTAGTCGCCTTTTACGAAACCCAAGGGTTTGGATGGAAAGACTTCCTACCTTTCACATACCTATATTTTGTCGATTCAAACAGCGGCTTCTTGTTTAATAATTACTTTGAAAGTTTAAAAATAACTATGTCTAGTTTTAGTAATGAAGAACTAAACTTACAGTCTACACCACCGGGAAATAATAAGTGAAGCACAAAATGTTATTGACAGAAAAACAACAAAAATACGCAGTCATTTTCAGAAAATGTGTTTTCCTCGCAAATATGTTATAAAACGTCGTATGACATACGTGCGCTTTGGTGATTACAGCCTCTGCTTTCTTGTAGCCCTCGCCTACGGCTCGGGCTAGCAATATCGCCTCTGCTGTAATTTTCAACTTACCGCACTCTTAACATAATGTACTATTATTTCACACATTTCCGGGCGATTTTAGGAATTACATACATTTGCTAGGAATTGTATACAATGACGGATTACATACATTTCCGTAAACATAGATATAGTTGTGTAACACGTGTTGTGAGACTCCATCTTTAATCCAATCTATGTACAATCCTCGGTGGCCGGGTGCTAAAGCGCGGCTCGATATCCGGAGGTCCCGGGTTCGATACCAAGGTCGGGCAAAGTGTGTTTTAGATTTTTCGATGCCTAACCCGGGTTTGTGATCACCAATCCGCATTTGGCAATGATGGTGATTAAACCAAAACCCATCAATTGTGGAGATAACTTGATAGCGCTGATGGAGGCCTTGTACTGCAGTAGGACGGTATATTTCTATACTTTACTTTATTTCGCCGACCTCCATGGTCGAGTGGTTAGCACGCCGGGTCTGGGGTCGCGCCATCTCTGAGGTCCCAGGTTTCTTTTCCCGGTCGGGTAAATTTAGAAAAAAAACGGTTTTTCTAAATTGATGTCAGGTCTGGGTGTTTCTCTATGTTTATGTATATTTATCCGCTTACCATATATTACGAGTTTCAAAAGAATACTAATCTTGGTCAAGATAATTGGTGTGAGCGTAAACAAATTAAATTGAATAAAATATTTTTTTTAATATTTTACCGTACAATCCTAAGGACATTGCAAAGCTTCCATACATTGTTGGCCTTATCAATGCACAGCTATGAAATTATGCTCGTTGTTTTTTAAATAAGTTATTAATACTCAGCTGGGCTTTCTTTAAAAACGGACAATTATGAAAATCGTCGAATCAAGCGAAGTGTATCACATTTTGAGGTTACAATATATTTTGATTCCGTTTTCGTAGCTATTTCAGTAATGTTAATCAAATCATCAAAAAATATAATAATTACAAGTACCTACTTACTTACCTAATAGTAAATAATAAATACTAGTCTGTAAATTAATATAGGTAGATAGGTACCTCATGAAAGCATACAAACTTACTTAAGAAATCCTGCACTTCAAAAAAAAAGAATTTTGTCTTATAGCAAAGCAAAATATGCTTACCTGACGGGGTGCCAACCATTGTTGTATGCAGCGAAAAATCTGCTCATTTTCCAATACCATGGAACCACCAGCAGAATCACAATTAACACAAACACCTTCCATTTCGTTTTGTGGGTAGCAACAGTCCGTTGTCAATGCAAAGTTATCTTTCGAGCAGGTCACAAAGTCCTTAGATGAAAGCCGTGGTATGATGTTACTGCAAGATATATCGGAGTCTAAAAGAATAGCCAAGTTATTAAAAGAAATTCAGAAATATACATAAAAACACACTACACAACTACGGGAGCAAAAGTGAGCGAGTGAGCAGAAATAAGGAGGTAGGTATTGAAGAGCTACTGTAGAATCAATTCGGTTAATTGAACTAACTAATCAGGAATCGATTATGTTCTACATCGATCGAAACGCTGTTATTATATTTTTTGGCAATTGTTATATATATATATAGATAGATAGATAGATAGATACAACGCTTTATTGCACACACAAAAATAAAGAAAGGTACAAACAGTAAGCATTAAAAAAGAAAAAAAAACTAATGTGGGCAAAGGCGGTCTTATCGCTTAAAGCGATCTCTTCCAGACAACCTTTGAGGTATAGGACATCAAAAAAAAAGAGCGACAGGCAGTGCACCAGAAGAAGCAAATATGAGATAAAAATAAAAAAATAAATAAAAACAGAATTCAAATACTTAATATCATTCAAAAATTAATTAGATAAACATAAAATACTGATACCTAGGTACCTATATTATAAAAATATATAGATAAATATATATTTGTATACATATATTATACTAGTAATATAATAAAATACTTAAAATATTATAACGGTTGTTGCATACTAGGACCTAGCCAAAAGATGCGAATGCAGTTTGGCTTTGAAAGAAGCAAGTGACTTCGAGTGACGAACTTCAGATGGGAGTTTGTTCCATAGGCTGACAGCCTAGTATATATATATTATGATATATTTCGATATCATGTATACGTATTTCAACAAAGATATGACACAATTTGATTAAAAATAAACAGAATTAAATTCCAATTGAATAATCGATTTCATTTAAAACATCACTTACTTACGCTGTTGACATTGAAATGACAGCAATGTAGATCTCAGCAAATTGTTTAGTATTTATATCACTTTTAATTATTCGTTTCAAACCAACAGGTTGTCTGACCTGTCTGTCCACGCGCCCAACCGCGCCAGCAGGCCGTGGGAATCAACGCATCCGATAAAGCCTGCCGCGGCGTGTCGTCGCCTGTGCGATCCATCGGCCGCACCGCGCCGCGCCGCGCTTTGGCACTCCGCGCCAAGCCGCTACAAGCCGCGACAGGCATTGCCGGTCCCACGGCCCGTTTGCGGACGCACCGCGACAGGCGTGGCAGTTAAGCGTTCCCACGGCGCGACGCGGAGTGGCGCGGCGCGGAGTGGCGCGGCGCGGATTGTCTTAAGACACGCCGTGGGAACGCTTCATAACGTAGGTACTTATCGCCCAGCTGACGCGGACGGGTCAACAGACGGGTGGGTCAACGGCCGGCCGCTGCCCGCGCGTTGTAAATAATCGTTGGTATTTAATAGTTAATTCTTTCATTTTATTTTTGTATGTTATTGCTTTAAAATACATTAGATACTCAAAGACTATCAAATTAAAAATCAATATTTCATGAAAAATAAAAAAGCACGAATTTCTTTTTTGTTATTTTTGTCATGTCTAAAACACTTGACCTGACCAGCCCTTGAAGTTTCTTGCGGTTTCTAGCAGTCGCCTTATATAGTAGCACAGAATAAATAATAGTAGTTAGTAGTAGTAGGTATAGGTAGGTAAAGCAATTTATTTTGAGCTAAGGGAATGGAGATAAAAAAAGTTATTACGTATTTACGTTATGTGACAAAACCCTTACTTACACTAAAAAAAATCCATCATTACCAAACAGCAAAAAAAATACCTTTTAACACCACCTGCTCGACAACGTCAAATTATATGTCATGCAAACCTAACCAAATAGTAAATCATTAAAGACATGAGGTCTAGCAGGGCATTAATAATGTACTGAATTTCATTATGACCATTAATGTGATTAATGTGATTTGAATTTGGAACATAAATAGAAATCGCATACGAACATTTACTTTAAAGGTAGTAGGTAGGTGTGCAGTCTTTAGTCCGTATACGCCTTTTACGACACCCAAGGGACGAATAAGGGTTGGTTACGAAACCGAAGAGAAGATAGAGGTTGGTAGTATTATTTTGATGAGCCCATCGCCGCTCTATGCGGTTGGATGTATGTGCAGTCTTTAGTCCGTTAGTCGTCTTTTACGACACCGAAATGGAAAGAGAGAGGTTGGTAGTATTATTTTGATAAACCCATCGCCACTCTACGCTGTTGGATGTATGTGCAGTCTTTACTCCGTTAGTCGCCTTTTATGACACCCAAGTGGTGAAAACGGGTTGGTAAATTTATTTTGATAAGCCCGTCGCCGCTCTATGCGGTTGGATGTATGTGCAGTCTTTAGCCCGTTAGTCGCTTTTACGACACCCAAGGGAAGGGGGGGGGGGGGTAGTATTATTTTGATGAACCCTTCTCCGCTCTATGCGGTTGGATGTATGTGCAATATTTATTTAGTCCGTTTGTCGCCTTTTACGAAACCGAAGAGAAGTTAGAGGCTGATAGTATTATTTTGATGAGCCCATCGTCGCTCTATGCGGTTGGATGAATGAGCAGTCTTTAGTCCGTTAGTCGTCTTTTACGATACCGAAGGGAAAAGAGGGGTTGGTATGGTAGTATTACTTGGATGAACCCATCGCCGCTCTATGCTGTTGGATGTATGTGCAGTCTTTAGTCTGTTAGTCGCCTTTTATGACACCCAAGGGACGAAAAAGGGTTGGTAGTATTATTTTGATGAGCCCATCGCCACTCTATGCTGTTAAATGTATGTACAGTCTTTAGCCCGTTAGTCGCCTTTTACGACACCCAAGGGAAGGGAGAGGTTGGTAGTATTATTTTGATGAGCCCATCGCCGCTCTATGCTGTTAGATGTATGTGTAGTATTTATTTAGTCCGTTAGTCGCCTTTTACGATACCGAAGAGAAGATATGGGTTGGTAGTATTATTTTGATAAGCTCAACGCAGCTCTATGCTGTTGGATGTATGTGCAGTTTTTAGTCCGTTAGTCGCCTTTTACGACATCGAAGATAAGAGAAGGGTTGGTAGTACAATCTTTTACTATTGCTTTTTATTGTCTCGTAGATGGTGTGAAAAGTAGAGTATTCTCCTCGGGGATAAAGGTGCCTTCGTCTTGGGCGACCTTGAATCCCACGATGCACTCAGGAGTCTTGTCTTATCTTAACTCTGAACACCCTCGCTACGCTCGGGAGTTAACGCTAGAATCCTTCGTTTTGCTCGGGATTCAATACGGGACGCCCGCTACATAAAACACTACTTTATCCCCTTGGTGCATAATCTACTATTAATCATTTTCATTTGTAGGTCCAGTAATTTGTTACGTATAAATGCTCCACTTTTGCTTATTTATGTACGTTAACCAAATAATATTTGCGATTCTTGATGGAGACTTTCTAGTATTATCTAAGTACCTCAAAGTAAAAAGTTAAAGCTTATTCTTTTTAATTTATATAATTATAATTTATGTAATGTTCCCGGCAACTTTGGTTTATAACGGAAACTCGCTATGAAATTAGGACTATTCATCTATCAAGTACCTCACACTCTCTGAATTAAGCAAGTTCTGCGTGTTCCTAAAACACTTGGTTTTTTCATTCACGTTTAAAAATATTGATGAAACTGCGCTGGTTAGTATTACTTACGGAATAGATATAAATAAGATAAGATAATTTAGATAAAGAAGATAACTGCTGTGGTAAATCTCGTAAATAGCATGAAACAAACTTACAAACATGCAGAATAGATCGATTTAGGGTTTAACTGGTCATACTTTAATTTTTTTTTTTTTTTTATAAAAGAGGGAGGCAAACGAGCAGGCGGGTCACCTGATGGAGAGTAATCACCGCCGCCCATGGACACCCGCAAAACCAGAGGAATCGCAGACGCGTTGCTGGCCTTTAAGGGAGATTAGGTTTAAGGAAGGAATAGGAATTGGGAGGGGGGGGGGGAAGGGGCCTCCGGAACCCACACTGGTCGGACGAAACACAACAGCACTAAGCGCCATTATTTCACGCCGAATATTAGTGAGAGGGTGGTACTACGCCGGGCGAGCCGGCCCAATGCGTGCTGCAACGCAGCGTGGCTCTACCACTCAGTCAGTGTCACTCATTTAGCACCACCCAGGGATCACGTGTAGGGTTTCAAGGGTAAACCTACGGACGCGAGCAACTTTGACCCCCATACCATATAATTTAGTTCCAATTCGTCATATCATGTTTTAGTATCGATTGGTCACTTTGCAACTTAGTTTCGATTCGTCACCTGGCTAAATTGTTCTGATTGATCCCACACAAAAAAAAAATACCATACCATGCCAAACATACATAGTCATGTCGAAAACATACTGTCTGTTAAAAATAAATGATTTAGGGTACAACTGTTACATCAAAAATAAGTTCTAATTCGTCATAATGCGACGACAGGGCAACACGATAAAAAAAAGAAAGACAAAAAAATAAATAAATAGGAATATGTTCCGTCTGTCGAAGTATGCGAGGTTGTGATGATGAAGCGTTCCATGGCGATGGTAAATAACGACTGCGTCTCTTAAAGTGATGTTGTATATTTACGAGTACAGTGACTACATTGTGACTAACTATCTAAACCTTACAAGACTATTTATACAATAATAACTACGTAGATGTTGGAGGGAGGATGCCGTGTCATATCTTTATCGGATCTACACGCGTTTAGGAATGCGCTTACAAACTCTTTAACCAATACGTGAAGATAATAAATTATGTGGCGACTCAGGCCGCCACAGAATATATCTAAAAAAGGAAGTCGCCTTGCAAAATTTAGGCTTGGTCAGTCGTTTTCAATCTATGTGTTCGGTACATCACTTTCGAAAGTTCAATATTTTGTTTGACCCCACTCAGTAACGTACTCAATTTTCCCGTGGGTGCCGTAGATCAATGTGCAAACACAACCTTAATATACTCTAACCAGGCTTACCACGTCACGCTAAGCGCAATAAATATTCTCCTATCAAATGGGCTATGACGTCATTGGCTTAATCCGGTCTGCTGTCAAATTCATCATTCACCGATCATCATTCCTTCGTGTCACAGAATGAAACTTAGAAAATCTATCTAAAATAGATACATAGGTACATACATATATTTACGACTATTATCCCCGAAGGGTTAGTCAGAGACTAGGCAATGGGGACCGCAAAAGCAGTCCTCTACCATAGTCCACTTTTCACCAATTTCACCAAAAGTTGGTCGTCGGTTTTTGGTCGCGCGTCAAAGGGTATGCACGACCGGATACGCTATATCTTAAAGGCAAACGCGTGTTTATCGAGTTTCAATAATGAAAATAGTGACTGACGGGGCTCGCGTACCTAGCGCTGTGGACTGTGAATTGATTGACCTCGCGTTCAGGTTCGCGGCAGTCCGTACAGGAGCTATACGCGTGGGCTCCGTATCCCGACTACGCGTAACAAAAAAAACGCGCAATTCTAGATCCACGATACCTAGTCACAATTTATTAAGTAAAAATTAATTCTTATGATAAAGTAATGACATGATATTTGGATTATATTAAGGCGAGCTGCTTTTTATTGGCAGTTTCATAATTTACGTTCACGAATATTTCTAAAGATTGTTCATACTTCAAACCACCTCTTAAGTATTGTGGTTAGTTAGACCGACTATAGTCACTCAGGACTTCAGTTCAGTCCCGGGTTTGATAGGTACGATGTTCATGGTGGTAGAGTTAGTTCCTACCTTGTTGGTCAAGCTACCACGATCTTATCTAACCCACAAATAATAGGCACTCAGGACTTCAGTTCAGTCTCGGGTTTGATAGGTACGATGTTCATGGTGGTAGAGTTAGTTCCTTCCTCGTTGGTCAAGCTACCACGATCTTATCTGACCCACAAATAATACGACAATGTTAGTTGCACTCGTGTGTTAAATACAGATAAGATATCCCAGTTCTTCAGTAACGAGTATTCCGGATGCAGTGCGTTTCCAAATTGGCCCTATCGTCGCTTATCATCAGAGGAAAAAGACAAAGGTCCTTTTGTAGTCAGACAAAAAATACTATTTTCGTAAGCATTTTCCTGTACTTTTTACTGTAGAGGCCTATTACATCTCGAAAGTGATTTTTGCGTAAAATGCCCATTTTCGCATTTTGTAGTAATTTTGCAGTTGTATTTATCGTTTTTATCGAAATAGGATAATAAATTTGTGCATAAAATTACAAATCTCCATTCTGTGAGCATTAAGTTGAATTCGGACGGCCGGCGCATCGCATTTTGTAGTAATTTTGCAGTTGTATTTATAGTTTTTATCAAAATAGGATAATAAATTCATTATTCCTCATGAAGTAACAATTACTCTGGTATAAATTTTGCTCAATAATATTATCGTAGATAGGAGATATTCATAGTTAACTTATAGCGATTTTCGAAGTTTTTTGGTTTAGAATAAGATTTTTTTCCTATATAAAATCAATGATATCTTAAAATTTTGAGGCCGCTACGCACTATTCGACTAGTTAGGATAACATTCTATTTTTTATTTTTTTTATTTCACTTGTTTAGAACAGTAGTTCAATCGATGAGCTCAAAAAAGTGCCTTCGCGCACTTTATGAAAATCTTTCTCTGCAATTTTGAGTTTAATTATAAAGTTAAGCAAAATTTACAAAAAGCGAGGCCGCTACGCACTATTCCAATAGCTATTCTACACTATTCAATAAGCCATAATTGTTAATGTATTTTTGTTTCTGAGATCCATAACGCCAAAACTGGCCATTTTACGCAAAAAACACAGTCAAGATGTAATAGGCCTCTTAAAGACACTAGTAGAAATGCTAGTGTACATCGCTCAGTTACCTGACCCTGCCAGAATCCGAACCCTCGCCATTTCGGCGCAGTATGTGTGGTACGTGTAGCGATCGTCCAGATTTAATTAGGAATTCTGCCAGAGGAATGGTGCGCTGTACACTTAATGGGTTTACTTTGGATATCTTGTTCCGTATGTATACACTGATATGATATTGCCACCCTGACTCAGCGGAACTCAGCCTGTGTTTACTAGATTAACAAGCAACAGAGTCTAATTATATCCTTTTAATTTTAATTTTATTATTTTATTACTAGCTTTTATAGAAATTTTTGCATTCACAATGCTATATGTATACATAGATACCTATTCCTATAGATAAAATGTTTTACTAGAAAAAAATAATTCTAGTAAAACATTTTATGAGGTACTAGTTTTTGCTCGCGGCTTCGCTCGCGTTAATGTATGTTAATATTTTTTTTGTCTTATCATTATCATACTTACAATCCCATTTCACCCCTTTTTAGAAGTACCTAGTATAAATAAATTAATATTCAGACTTTTATTATCCATTACGGGTGACCACTTGGCCTTCATCGCACCTGATGCTAAATGACGTTAAGGCCGAACGTGGAAGCGCGCTTCAATCGTAATCCTCAACCACTGAGCTCCAATTGAAGCGGAATCTTATCTCTAAACCGTCGGAACAAAACAATGCTATTAACAATGTTGTTATTGCACCAGACGTTAGATAATATGGTGGTAGCATTCGAACCTGGAATCTGTGTCTAATACATAGCTGAAATAAGCCACTAGACCACAGAAAACGTATCTAAATATATCACTAGATAAATGTGCTTCATGTAGTTATACACTATGTTAACCTTTGCGCCCGCCGTATCAATACTGTAGGATTCGAAAACGCACGCAGACCAACACAAACAGGAACTTTGTGAATGATGGAGTAGTGTATTTAGGGTCCTCCTGAACGTGCTGACACTTCCATTTCACTGGCTAAATCTCTTCAGCGTAAGTTAGCATAGTTTGTTTAACACATTTAAGTTTAGGAATGCTTTATAATTACGTTGTCAATAAAAAAATACAGTGTCCAGTTATAATGACAACACAACATGAGAAACTATAAAAATTAACAAATCCTAAAAATCTCTCGAGTGGTCCAATTAGGTGCTTTTACATTAAACATTATTAACAAACATTATTTTGTTTATTTGAAAACCACTTGATCTAGAAACATGCAGGAACATCTAGGAAACATTTTAAGGTGTTTTTTATAAATATATTCCCTAAGACTAATAACATAGAAGGAAAGTTACTACGGAAGTTCAACGTTAAACTTAGAAAAGTTAAATAATTATTCAGGCTTCAGACAAAAAAAATTAACGTATATTTTTTCTGAAAAGATTTCAGCTTTCTTGGAAATTCCTCTCTTGATCTGAGGGAATACAATAGGCGATGAAATTATGGGTCATTGTAGTCCATTTCAGGCTTCATTACGTCCGATAAAAATAAAACCCTTATAAAAATCGCCCACGTGCGCCTGCTTGCTGTTACTGGTTTGACAGGAAGCAATAAATAGGTTTGAAAGACAGAATTGTGTTTTGAGGGTTTTTTGATACATAGCCCGGGTTTTGTGATCACCAAAACACATTTAGCAAGCGTGGTGATTAAAGCCAAATACCCGTCAAGCAGGCGGGTCACCTGATGGAGAGCAATCACCGCCGCCCATGGACACCCGCAAAACCATAGGAATCGCAGACGCGTTGCCGGCCTTTAAGGAAGGAATAGGAATTGTAAAAGAGGGAGGGGGGAGGGCCTCCGAGACCCTCACTGGCCGGACGAAACACAACAGCACCAAGTGCCATTATTTCACGCCGAATATTCGTGAGAGGGTGGTATTACGCCCGGCGAGCCGGCCCAGTGCGTGCTGCAACGAAGCGCGGCTTTACCACTCAGAAAATGATTTCAATCATGGAAGCCTTTACCTTTACCAAGGACAGTACTCAAGCTGTACTTTACTGCAGTAAACAAATTATGTTTTTACTGGTCAATGATTGACGTGTCCAAATCTTAATCTAAGCATTGAAGTCAGTTGGAACCGGTTTGGTTGATTACGTCTAACTCCCTGAATGTCTAAATCAACGAATGTCTAAATCCGCGAATGTCTAATTCCGCGAAAATCTAATTCCGCGAATGTCTATTTCCACGAATATTAACATTAACTATAATATTATTACTTAATACATAGGTAGAAAGAGGTGGCGTGACGATCTGGTCACATACCAGACTGATTGGCATGAGGTGGCTCAAGATTAGAGTTGCCAGATGGTATCTAAAAGGAGGACATGTCCTACTTTTCCATGGTTTGTTCTCCCGTCCTCCCTCACCTACTGTAAGTCCTCCTTTTTGCTAAACGTCTAACTGCTAAAAACATTGAATGTTTCTCAGAACTGCTCAAGATCTGCTAGTTTTATTTTTGTATAAGCGCACATAACGCAAATATAGAAAGAGTTTTTTCACTGATTAATAGTCAGTAGAGCAAAGAGAGGACCAGACAATGTGCAGTCAGTTAAATCTTTAATTCTTGTTCAATACAACTATTCAAAAATATGAAATTTGAAGATTTTCATAATTATTTGTTGAAAAACCAAGAACTTCTTGCCAAAAATTGGCAGCTCAGCTAAATATTAGTAAAGTAAAGTGAAATAATATTAAAAAATCGTTTCATTGTTAATGTCCTCCTTTTTTACAGAAAATCCTCCTTTTAAGACCTATCTGCTCTGCTCTCCTTTATCAAATTATCATACTATGGCAACCCTACTCAGGATAGAGATGGATGGAGGGACTTGGGGAGTCTTTGCCCAGCAGTGGGGCAGTATAGGCTAGTAAAAAAACGTAATATGTTATACATAGGCACTTACATTATAACATTATAATGCGGAATTTGCTTATTCTATGTACACTATAGAATTTTTATTACTTATGGAATCCGCACGTTTTGGTTTCGCAATTACACTCTTTCACCGCAAGATCACACTGTTGCAGCCACATTATTTTCCTGAGAGTAAATAATTGGATTTTGCATCATAACACGAGCTTAGAAAATCCTGTTTATTTTTGTTGAGTAGGCAAACATGCATTCATACTTGGCTACTACCTCGTGATACACTTTGTATTAATATCACTTTGTCTAATTTTTGGATGGATGAGTCCGAACACAGGAAAATGCTCTTTTGTAGCAGAAATAGATATTACTGTATCCATTTAAACAGGTTCAAAATACCTAGAAATGATGATGATACCTTGCCAGTGATTTTATAACATTCCAAACAAACTTTAGTTAGCATAAAGTAATTGAATATGCAAAATAAGGGTCACGTTGAATCAGCAGATTGCAAAACCTATTAATAAGCGGCTAACAAAAGAACAGAAACAGCTAAATCTTTGTTACCAAAATGTTTATTAATTAGTGTTTGGAAGATGCAAAGCAAGCATCGATAACCTTATTATAATTGATTTTACGAGTAAAAGGTTTTACTTGTCAGTCCTTTAATTTTCTAATCATTTCTAAATTAAACAATTAATATTTCAATTATTCCGATTACTGTATAATGTCCATGTAAATTATTTCGTTTCTTACAAAAATAGATGATAAAGCAAACATTGCTCAAATAAACAGATTCGTTATCTTTCCCTACCAGAAAATCTTTACGAAGGCAGAATACAAAAATAATGGTATCTCGTGTTGGAGAAAATTAAATGAGACCGATGGAAGGCACAATAGACAGCATAATTGTTATGAAACAGATGCTTTTAATAGAATATGGACTACACTCAATAATTATATACAAGTTGGTTGTAAAGATTAAAAACTTCCTTTATTAACAAACCCAGATAAGTGAAAGATTATTTATTCCTCAATGATTCTATGTCTATCATTAGCAAATTGATGAATGGCCTAATTTATGTGAATAAATAAAAAACTTTTGTTTTTTGAAAGAAAAGCACCATTCTTAGCTGTTTTCTTGTGAATCTCTCTCAAGAAAAAGTAAGAATCAGCGTGACACTAGATGTGCACAACAGAATAGTAATATTTATTTAAACATGTTAATAAAACGAATATGGTCGTAGTGTAGAAATGTAGTCTAAAATGTAAAGCTTGATGCGCCACTGACAGTACAAACAAAGACTGCAAGACAGTTTAGTCTAGGTCAGCCTTTATTTAGGCTTTGCATTAGATGGATGCAGACTCACGTTTTTCATTTGTCTCGCCAGCTTCCCTTTTTCACTGTTCAGCCATGTTTTTAAACTGTAGAAAAAATTAAAATTGTACTAGTATTGTGTCTAATCTTAAATTATGGGTTTTAAATTTTAACGTATATACCATATACTCGTACCCTATAAAGGGGTTTCCATTCTAACGTATTGTACTAGCTAATTCTTTATCATCAAATAACAATAATTAAAAAGTAAAATTGAAAGCTTTATAGCTCGACGGCTAGTGCGTTTGGTTTGCGATCTTGCAAGTTGAAATAATTTTTTCGTTTCTAATCTTATTTCATTATAAAGTGTTGTTCAAAACAAACTTCAATTGAACTTGTACCTGCTTGTGAGTTATTTTTATACGAGCAAATAAAAATAAACTCACAAGCAGGTACAAGTTCAATTGAAGTTTCTTTTGAACAACACTTTACTATTAAAAATAATGAAAAGCTAAAAACATTAAAGTGACAGCAAAGACGTCTTCAAGAATGCAAGCTTTCACCCCCTCAAAAGAGGCCGACTACTAAGGCCGGAGAACTGCCAAAGGCGACCGACTTTTTGAACATGTCACTTTGAACAGTTTCGTGGCAAAGGTCAGGCCGGTCAACACCTAAATTACGTTGAAATATACCCTTTTAACGGACTAACGCGTTTTTATAACAACATAATATTATTTTATCCTGACGTTTCTCCCTGTGACCACTTCATCAGCATCATCTTCAGCCTAAAAACGTCCCGCTTCTGGGCTCAGGACACATGGACAACACAACAATGACAAATCGGGCGTCGGGCCCATAACCCACCACGCGGGCCAAATGCAACAACCGGGACCAACTTCTTTACGTGCCTCCGAAGCACCGAGCAGGAGCTCGAGATGTATTTAATTGGATCACAACTAATAAAAAACAAACGTAAGTATGTTAAATTGCCGGGATCACGAATGGCAAGAACCGAGTTCCTCCCCCGCGTTTTAAGTCCTAGCCTGGCTATCACCATCTTATCAAAATACGTCACCATAACATCAATGTTACTTGCATCGTATTCCGACAATCGACGACCTCCGTGGTGGAGTAGTTAGAGCACCGGGTCTGGCGTCGCGCCATCTCTGAGGTCCCGGGTTCAATTCCCGGTCGAGTCAATTTAGAGAAAACTGTTTTTCTGAATTGATTTCATGTCTCGGTGTTTTTCTATGTTTATGTATAATTATCCGTGGTCTAATTTAACCATAAACGAGTTTTAATAGAAGCTTATCTTGGACTAGATAGAATTGGTGTGAGCGTAACTAAATTTTTAATTATTATTTATTTAATCTCATCTAATAGTAAGTGATGATGTAGCCTACATTGTAACATGCTTGCCGAAAAGGAACCTGTTCACTAGTGATTTAAGATCCCAATATTGTAGGTTCTTAATAGGAAACAGACACTGGATTACAGTTTCACTGTTAGAGATTAGTTAGCCAGTTCCTCAGTAGTTGAAGAAACCGGGTGAAGTGCGCTTCCACTATTAGTCTTATTATGACCAGGTGAGGTTAAGGTCAAGTTTCTTTGCAGCACCTCCAAAAGATGGATTAGTCGTTAATAATAGTCGTCATACACGTAGGTACTATCGCGGACTCCGTCGCTTTACCAGTCTAAAGGCCAAAATCCCTTGCACAACGCGTCGTCTATTTGCTACGGGCACGTACCCGGGCGGGCGGTGCGCTTCATACGAAATTTTTTGCAAACTGGTAAAGCGACGGTGACCCCGATAGTACATAAACGAGGCGTGAAAAGGCGCTTTATGGGTCTACCGGATAAGGGTGACTGATTCGCGCCTGGATTCCATTTACACTCAACATCAGGTGGAGTGGAGTAATTGGCCGGGCTGACAATTAATAAAAAAGTGCTTATACGTAGGAAAATATATTTAAAAAAAAGTTTACATAGTAAAGTGAATAGCCTTCATACTGCCATACTGTTGTGCTGGGTAAAAGCCTCTTAGGCTTGTATTCTAAAACCAAACTTAAATCTCTGCTTGAGTGCAGTTAGAAAGAGGTGACGCAATTCATCGCATATATCGCATATATTGGGGGTCAAAGTTGCTCGCGTCCGTAGGTTTACCCTTGAGACCCTACACGTGATCCCTGGGTGGTGCTAAATGAGTCACACCAACTGAGTGGTAGAGCCACGCTGCGTTGCAGCACACATTGGGCCGGCTCGCCCGGCGTAATACCACCCTCTCACTAATATTCGGCGTGAAATAATGGCACTTGGTGCTGTTGTGTTTCGTCCGACCAGTGAGGGTTCCGGAGGCCCTTTCCCCCCCCCCCTCCTCCCAATTCCTATTCCTTCCTTAAACCTATTCCTCCCTTAAAGGCCGGCAACGCGTCTGCGATTCCTCTGGTTTTGCGGGTGTCCATGGGCGGCGGTGATTACTCTCCATCAGGTGAACCGCCTGCTCGTTTGCCTTCCTCTTTTATAAAAAAAAAAAAAAAATATCGCCATCCCGTTCTAACTCAATTCAAGCATGAATTTGATTTTGAGTTTGATTTTAGAATACGAGCTTTCATCAGTTTATCGATACTATTCATGTGTACTGGTTTAATCAACATGCTTACCAACTGGGGGCTATTGTTCACGAACCCGGAACCAGAATCGAAAAGATCCGAAATACCTGGTAATTGAACCTAAGCCGAGTTTGTCACAATATGGCTACCGATGCGTTAATTTAGTTTGTGACTTAATTATAAAATAGAGTATCTTAACTAAATGGACAATGATTTTTTCGTTTACAAGAACTTGTCTATTTGTAGTTTACTAAGTTCGCAAATCTTACCTAGTAGGTATACAATTTTTTTAATTAAATTCCTTTTATTTTATTTGCATTAAATGTGGTATGGTACATAGTAAGATGGTATAATGCAATAAGAGGATCACACATTTAGCCAAAGTGTTGGCATACAAAATTTTTATAATAAAATGTCAATTAAAACATAGGTACACAATATTAATTAAACAAATAGGATTAAAGATTAATAGAAAAAAATACATTGTCATGCTAAGTATTTAATTTATAGTTTAAATATTCGACAATTGAATAAAAAGAGTTCTGTATCAACCATTTACGTAACATAAACTTAAATCTATTGAAGGAAAGTCCTTTTATGAACTCTGGTATTTTGTTATAAATTTTTATGCACATTGCGTAACAATTTTTCCCAAAACGTGAAGTCTTCGGTCTAGCATCCATTACCAGTCTATCAGGATTTCTGGTATTGGCCCCTTGCGTCTGTGAAAACATGGTTATTTAGTTTTACAAATTTTCCAACCTCCAATATGTAGATGGATGTTAACGTAAGTATGCCTATGTTTACGAAATATGGGCGGCATGATATATCTGGTGCAATACCGCATATCCCTCGAACACATCGTTTCTGAGCTATAAACACTGTTTTTGCTTCCACACTATTTCCCATACTATTATACCATATCTTAGTAAAGACTCTATGTAATGAGGGCGGCTTCTCTGTTGGCCATTTTCATCAAGTTATAAAGAGCAAAAGAAAACACATAATTTTTTTTGCAAACTGCTTCAGAGTGAGATTTCCAATTTAGTTTAAAGTCTAAAATAATACCTAACCATTTTACCTCATTTTTACTTTCAAGACCATTGTAATTTATAACGACCTGTTTATTTTTAAAGTTGTTAAAATTAATTAAATGTGTTTTAGAAAAAAATATTTTTAAATTATTTTCATAAAGCCAATTATTTATTATTGTTATGGTTTCAACTATATCATGTTTATGCTGGTCGAGAGAAGCGTTTTTGTCCGTCGTCATTATGATTGATACGTCATCCGCAAAAAGAATTGACTTATGTGATAGGATATCTGGAAGATCATTAATGTAAATCAAGAAAAGGAGAGGCCGTAGCACGCTATCTTGAGGTACTCCAAGCGTGTTGCTCTTATAGTCTGATCTACGTGTTTGTATCGTGTTGTGTGTGTCAAGATACGATATTTCAACACATTGTCGTCGATTGTTCAGATAGGATTGAAGCCATTTAAGGGCTGGTCCTCTGACTTTGTTGTATTCCAGCTTGGATATAAGGTGTTCATGCGATACTAGATCGAATGCGCTCGACATGTCTAGGAACAGCACTGTTATAAATCTATTTTCATTGTTATTTTGAAGAACCTCATGAACCATTTGAAACATAGCCTGCGATGTAGATCTACCCTTCTGAAAACCAAATTGGGCTTCGTTAATAACGCTATTTTTACAAAAGAAAGACATTAACCTTTCATGCATATTTTTTTCAAAAACTTTGGACAGCACTGGGATCAAAACCACTTGTCGATAATTTGTAATGTAAACTCTATCTCCTTTCTTGTAGAGTGGTTTTACAATTAGAGAGAGTTTTAATTTTTCTGGAAAACATCCCGTTTTAAAGGAAAGATTAATAAGGTAAGTCAAAACAGGACTTATTTCCTTTCTACATGCTTTAATAACCTTAGTAGCGATGCCATCATAGCCCTCTGAGGCTGTGTTGTTTAATGACATAATTTTTTTTTCCGTTGAATTGACATCCACCCATGGAGCAAAAACAAAGCATCCACCGGTGATAGGTAAATTGAGTAAAATTGTGTTTGTTTATTTTTATTGTTAATAATAAATATGGGATAAATTTTGCGTAAAATGGCCAATTTTGGCGTTATGGATCTCAGAAACAAAAATACATTAACAATTATGACTTATTAAACAGTGTAGAATAGCTATTGGAATAGTGCGTAGCTGCCTCGCTTTTCGGAAATTTTGCTTAATTTTTTAATTAAACCCAAAATTGCAGAGAAAGATTTTCATAAAGTGCGTGAAGGCACTTTTGAGCTCATCTATTGAACTACTGTTCTAACAAGTGAAATAAAAAAAATATAATGTTATCTCTTATAAAGTGGAATAGTGCATATCGGCCTCGGAATTTTTAGATATCATTGATTTTATATAGGAAAAAAATCTTATTCTAAACCAAAAAACTTCGAAAATCGCTATAAGTTAACTGTGAATATTATCTCCTATCTACGATAATATTATTGAGCAAAATTTATACCAGAGTAATTGTTACTTCATGAGGAATAAAGATTTTATATTTAATTTATTATCCTATTTCAATAAAAACGATAAATATAACTGCAAAATTGCAACAACTACAAAATGCGATGCGCCGGCCGTCCGAATTCAACATAAGCTCACGGAATGAAGATTTGTAATATTAAGCACAAATTTATTACAAAAAGTAACAAGCAGTTTTACGTAAATATAGTATTTTAGCGTACCTACTCTATTGGTGTACGTCGTAGATTATAAAGTACGCCTACATGATAAAAGGACAATACTCTATTTTAGAGTACGGGTGGCAACCCTAGTTCTTATTGTTACTTACCGGGGCTGGGTGTCGACTCTGCTATATTTAAAACGTACACAATCGTGTAACTATTGAACAATCCGCATTGGGCCAGCACAGTGGGTTATGGGCAAGTCTCCGCATGCGCATTATGGGAGGGCTTGTCCCCAACAGTCGGACGTTTAATAGGCTTATGATGAATTTGAAAACAAACAACACATTTCCATTTGTATCTTAAGAAGCCTATTACA
The DNA here is from genome assembly GCA_963921215.1 of Scoparia ambigualis. Classification (NCBI taxonomy): domain Eukaryota; kingdom Metazoa; phylum Arthropoda; class Insecta; order Lepidoptera; family Crambidae; genus Scoparia; species Scoparia ambigualis. The sequence goes on from OY992505.1 coordinate 20,082,544, forward strand.
TCTCGAAAGTGATTTTTGCGTAAAATGCCTATTTTCGCACTTTGTAGTAATTTTGCAGTTGTATTTATCGTTTTTATCAAAATAGGATATTGCATTGCAGAAATGCGCATGCGGAGACTTGCCCATAACCCACTGTGCTGGCCCAATGCGGATTGTTCAATAGTTACACGATTGTGTACGTTTTAAATATAGCAGAGTCGACACCCAGCCCCGGTAAGTAACAATAAGAACTAGGGTTGCCACCCGTACTCTAAAATAGAGTATTGTCCTTTTTTTCATGTAGGCGTACTTTATAATCTACGACGTACACCAATAGAGTAGGTACGCTAAAATACTATATTTACGTAAAACTGCTTGTTACTGGCGCGTTACCGTGTTAAATGTCGCAAAGAGCAACAAAAAATACGTTTTTAAAGACAAATAAATTAATACTCTTTTTTATGCTATGTATTTTTTTATAATTCTATTATGACTTGTCATAGTGACTGCATCCTGCCTGATGGTAAGCAGCCGATGCAGTTCAAAATAATGAGAGCGCTTCGCATTTTGTTCTAACAAAATGAAAAAAATACTTTATTCGTCCTATCCTAAACAAATGTGGCAACCCTAATAAGAACGAATCATTAAATATTAAGAAATATATCTTTTTTATGCTTAATTTTTACCCTTAACATTTATAATTAAGTACTTACCCTATCTCTTTAACTACCTGAACACAATAATTTATGACGACAGCGATTTCATAGTACTTTCTAGACTGACTGCTATGCGATTCTTTAAGCGACACATAGACGCTGCGCACATTGCTGTGATCTGCTACCCTATCCGCTAAAAAATATGAATATGGACAAGGGCTTCATTTGACATTTGAAGCCCATAATATGCCCATATTAGGACAAAATATGGGCTTCAAATGTCAAATGAAGCCCATGTCCATATCCATATTTTTTAGCCGATAGACCGGCTGCTGTCTCTTTTCAATTCTATGAATATGAAAGAGACAGAGTCAATTCTCAGCGCTGCGGCAGCCGCTGCACCAAGGCTTTAACTTAGAGAATTACCCGGCTGTAGGTGTAATCAGGAAGTTCCCGGTCGACCACGTTTTTGGCGATAATCGCGTGCGCTCCTTTCCGACCGCGCGTACGTAAAGGTGGGTACTGACCGGTGTTACGGGGTGTAATGAACCATTCGCAGCGATCATGTTACGTTACGCTGTGTGCTAAAATCCGTGTAATAAGCTCGTTTCTAACTCTTTGCTGGTCCGTGCTACACATTCACAAGCAGGTGCCCTTTCGGTCGCATAATCTCTTTCGTCATAATGTAGATTGGCATAACAGTTTCAGCATAATTTTTTTTCGCATAAATTGTGATAAGCAGTGTGTTTCTAAACCCATAATGGTTTCATCGGCATAATTTTAACTTACTATAATTGTCTTTATCATAATTTTAATCAGCATGTATGTAAATACAAAATTGCTATACTGACGTCTAAATTTAATTTATCATAAAATACAAAACGCATATTGGACGAAGCGCGATTGTCTTGAATTTCGAGATATATTTTTTTATTAGACAACAGAAATACTAGCTGCCCTACTCCTGTAGGTGACGTGATATCTTTAAGTATTTGAAATCGACGATTCGAGGCGATTTGCTGCGACGTACTAACTGAGGCGCGGAACACTCAATGGATTCGCTAAAAAACCGACAGCGGAGTGGAGCACTCGCAGCGAACAATGAGCCGCTCGTTGCTCGCTGCGAGCGCCTTGTTTTCCCGTACTGACTGACTGCACGAACGCTCGCTTTCTAACATGTTACATTACACCCCGTAACACCGGTGGGTCAGTACCCACCTTAAAGTATCGTGCGCGTAGCAAGTGAATATCGCCGGAAAGTTGTCGACCGGGATCTTCCTCGACTGTACCTACTGAAATTTCAAAAAAGCCTTTTATATCAGAAAAAGTTTATCAAAGCGTATATTTTTACAGTAATATTATGTTACTTTTAGGACAAAACGGGATTTTCAAAATGGGAACGGGGACGCAGTTGCATGCACCATGATCACGGAGTAACTGAGTGACGGACTAACGGTGCATGCAACTGCGCCGAAATATCGGGGAATCAGAATCAACAACATTAAACATGGTAAAAATCCCGTTTTGTCTTAAAAGTAACTTGTAGTGACCATGAAAGTTGAAAATAATTTTATTTTGTGATGATGAGCGTGATTCAAAAGCGCCGTGCGTGATTAAAAAGGGTGCGACAAAAAGCAAGAATCTTATGTCACGTAGTCGTTCATTATGCGGTTTCAGCGCGCGTACTTCATTATTTCCAGCATGTGTACTCACCACTATGTTTTCCCTGAAATATCATAAAATTATTTTGCCACCTACAAACTAAATAACTAAACAGTATCTATATCGTTTACTACACTTTGCTTCCGTCTAACTTGATGGTAAAGTAACTATAAAAAATAAAATAATTAACTATTAAAAACTAGGCTTTACTTCCTACTACTGGTGTTGGCGACCTGGGACGACTGAAACTTTTTAGGCTGTCTTCCAAATTAAAGATTTCCATTTACAATAATTATTTTTTATAAACTTAAAAGTGAGGATTAATCAGTGTGATCTACGAATCTAGTGGATAAGTAGTATTATCATAGCATCTACAACCGGAGCACAACGTTGTGCTACTGTTTTCTTATCGAGAAAGCTTGCTGTTGGCCGCAGATAACCTTTACAGCGTAACCACACATTTAAGGGCAGCGAGAAATTTACAGATTCTTCAAGCCGTGTGACCAAAATTCCACCGAGGTTTTATGGCGGAGGATGCATCTTGTAGGAAAGTCCCCTCCCCTTACAAGCAGATCTCTTCCTTCACAATTAATTTCTACTCCTTCCTCAAAAGTTCTTATTCTTACTCATTAAAAAAAGCACGGATCTAACTCGGGGAAGAAATTCTGCTGTATTACCTGTTACGCGGAATCAGAGCCAACCAAACTAATTACAGTATGTACCGCCCGCTGTCTGGTAATCGAATCCAAAATTCGAAGATCGGTAGCAATAATCACTAAACAACTAAGTACAACTATCGATGACGTCCCTCCTCCTACCTACGTACCATCGAGTAGAATAGAGGATAAGCGCTTTGCCGTTGAGGAAAGAAGAAAAGCTAAATTAAGTATTACATAAAAAACTGAATCAATACCGAGTGCCACCGAGTTTTAATTTATGATTTCCCAAGTGGGTTCGAGGGGTTTTTCATCACAACACGACATAAATCAAATTACTTATAAACTCGCCAATAAAGCTGTATGTCAACGTTGTAGCTTATTAGATATTTTGTTAATAAAACACATGCCGGTTATTTGACAACATTAGTGTTTCATAAATCAATGATAGAATTCAAAGATAAACTGATACCTTTCCATATAAAAAAAATAATTTAGGTCACATTACATGACATCACATAAAAATGTAGCTAAATTATTAAAGTAAGTACCTACCTAAATAATTCTTGAAAAGATACAAAAATTGGTTAAGGATTAAGTGAGTCTTAGTATGGTTGATGGTATAGGGCTTGTTAAGTCCGCCTGGCACCTTATTTTTCCTTGACTATTGTGTGTATTAAATAAATAAATTTATGATTCTGCTTTTGTGGGAAAAATACAGCCGACATTTTATTCTGACGAAAGCGAAATCCGACCAAAAGTCTCTTTTCGTCAGAAAAAAACTGCCTATAATTTATTCTGACAAAAATGGAATCTGACAAATATATCCTAGATCCTGTAAAGTCTGGCGCCATAACAACAATGTTAGTAGCGTTGTTGTGTTCCGACAGTTTAGAGATAAATAGCCAGTTCCTCAGAGGTTGAGGATTCCGGGTGAAGCGCCCTTCCACCTTTGGCTCTATTATCATTTACCATCGAGATGAACGCCAAGCACTAACTGATAATGAATTTTTTTTCTATAAAATAAGGAGGCAAACGAGCAGGCGGGTCACCTGATGGAGAGTAATCACCGCCGCCCATGGACACCCGCAAAACCAGAGGAATCGCAGGCGCGTTGCCGTCCTTTAAGGAAGGAATAGGAATTGTGAAAGGGGGGAGGGGGAGGTTGGGCCTCCGGAACCCTCACTGGCCGGACGAAACACAACAGCACCAAGTGCCATTATTTCACGCCGGATATTCGTGAGAGTGTGGTATTACGCCGAGCGAGCCGGCCCAATGCGTGCTGCTACGCAGCGTGGCTCTACCACTCAAAATAGTGTGTATAAAAAAGTGTCTATAAAAATATTGTATTTTGTATCCTACATTTAAGGAAACTTAAAATAAAATTTCAATTACGTATAAATAATAATGTACTAACGTGTTTTGTAAAACTATTGTGCTTCAAAGGATAAAGGGTGTACCTAAGTAAGCGTAGTAAAAATGTCGTCAGCATAAAGAAGAAAACAGTTTTTATATTACTGAAAGGAAGAGACTGCTTTGTCATAAAGTGTATACCGCTCATTCCCCGGGGCTGCCCGGTAATCGGTGAGATCTCTACAAAGCAGCAGCAATATTTCCCAGGAATGTTATATTAAAGTCACCTAAACGAATCTTGCGGAGTTACTGAAATATGTACTGCCTGATTTTGTTGACGTATTTTAGTATGCATTATGTGACGCCTCGACAGTCGAGTGACAAAGTGCCCGGCCTCAAATCTGGATGTGGGTAATGGATTCATGTCGGGAAAAGTGTGTATCACATTTTTGATGCATGGCATGACACGGGTTTTGTGATGACCAGTAGGCCTAGTAGTATGCGCAACACGACTTATGTCGAGGACGAGATACGACAAATCATTTTAAGTTGTCATGTTAAGGATTGTAGACATGTTAAGTTTATGCAAAAACTACTATTAAGTCTATTTTTGACATATTATGTAGAGTTCTAAGCAAGCGCATCACTGTGTCTTTAGTGTCGATAGACATTAGTGATAAATTAATAAAACCCGAGAAAACGCCCAACTAGCAAAATTTCCTCTTACACACATCCCAAGAGTATAATTTTAGCAGTCTTATGGTACTCCGATAGAGTACTATAAGTGTGGATTTGGGCGCACTTAATAAGTCTATTTACCCTTAAATATATCTTAAAATGGTCTCGAGAAGTGTATTTCCAATCTTACAAAATTCTTGTTGATGCTTTAATAATACCAATCAGACTTACAAATGATTTACAAAGGCATTTTTTATGGGCATTTACCCTTATAATGCACTTACTAATGCTCTTCTAAGTGTGATATTACTTGTAGTGCTCTTTGCGAGCTTTTAGTAAGACATGTAATCTGATGTAATCACAATCCGCCGAAAGGATTGCCAAGTGCTCGTGAAACTTTTCTGAATAATAAGAAGAGTATTAAAAACGTAAGTATTATGTACTGTCATGTTTAATTCACTTTCCTACAAAATGTGTAAGTATAATTTCATGTTTATTACGCATTACTAACTGTTATTTAATTGCGAAGTCGATTTCATCGAGTATTTTGAAATAACAATCACAATATTTTTACGGGCCATTTCAACAATGTATCTTTAATAATAAAAAATATTATATTAAAAATGAAAAATATGGAAATGTCGCCATTATCACTAATCATGCCTAATAGTAGCTTTAACAGAAAAAATATAAGTGCATTACCATTGTTTAAGGTTTACACCGCACTTCTAAAATTAAATTCAACGACATTTTTTAATCCACGCGGCCATTGCTCATAACCTTTAAGGTTCCTTATTAAAGTAAAAGTAGGCTAAAAGACAAACAGGGAAGTTCCTGGTCGACCACCTTTTGACTTTTTTGCAATGCATTAGAATTCTAATTGCAATTATCTAGTTTCTAAGACATTTGACGTGCTAGTACTCTTTACTATCTTTTACAATAGTCACTTCTAAGATCGAGTGATCTTACAAAATGCATTCATAAGAGTTTATTAAGAATCAAGGGTAATTAGGCTTATAAAGTGCGCATATAATACTACTGTTCTTACAAATGTTTTATAAAGTAAGCTTATATACATCTTTAAGAATAAGTTATAAGTAACAGACGATATCTAACAAAACACTTAGTAAAGTCACTTCTAAGATTGAGTGGTCTTACAAAGTGCATGTATAAGTGTTAATTAAGACTCAAGGGCAATTAGGCTTATAAAGTGCGTGTATAATACTATTGCTCTAATAAACATTATATAAAGTTTGCTTATATACGTCTGTAAGAATAAGTTATAAGTGTAACAGCCGATATCTAATAAAATGCGTTTATAACACTACTGGTTTTATTGATGTCATTTCTCGTTTTCTTATATACTTCTAAAAGTATTTTTTACAAGTATATATGCTCTTATAGCTTAAATCGACTTATGATATGCCATTATTAGAGTCTCTATCTTAATCAGAACGTATATAAAATTTATTTAAGGACATAGCTCTTTAAAGCTTTCATTTCCAAGGGTATTTTGCTAGCTGGGCGGGTCGAGAAGAGTTCTCTCATGTCTAAATACCCATACTAATTGCAGCGATTACTTAATCGCATAAATTTTTGAGTATTTTCTTATGACAGTTCGAATTCTAATGTATTATTGTATAGAAACAATTACTAAGAGTCAGGTTAATATTTATTACCATATTCTTCTCATGAATAGTCCGCTTTGTTTTGCATATGTAGGACGTAACTACTGCTTACTATTTTGTATGCGCCTGGTGTTTGAAGTGGCAAAACATCCTACGGAGAACCCACGATGTTATTTATCTTTAACGAGAGTGCATATAGTCGGTAGGGAGTATTTGCGTCATATAAAAAGTAGGTATACTGAGGTATACCTTCGTATACCAAGTAGTTATATGCTTCTGGGTATACAAGCTGTTTCGACCAATGATTAGAGTAAACTTAGATTAAGACTTAGTTATTTATAGCGCACTATAAATAAATAAAATAAAATGTTTTTCATATACTTATTGACATGTAATAAAAATGTTGTATCTATTGTAACATTGGTTCTGTTCTATAACTAAAATCAAACGATCGGTAAATATATGCTAAGAAAATAATAAGACGTACTTAACACGATGTTGTTTCTACAATATTTTACCGTATTGAACAACAAAATAGGTAACCAATCTTTGTCTTTCATTTCCCCACTATTTGTTCCTACATATATTTTTGGCACAATGCAAACACAACGTTCCTAAAATCTACCAAATCGTAAACTAAAATTTATGACTATTACTCATCACTCTACGAGTTTACATTACAGCAATTCGTTACAAACTTATCTAGTTTAAAGTAAGAACCACAATTTAGAGGTTCTGTCAGATGAAAGGAAAAATAAATTTCGTCGTGAAATGGAAGTAAAAGGCTAGATCAAGTATTCCAGACGCAGACTAGTTCAGATTTTGAAGCACATACAAACTTTAAATGGCATTTTGATTCAACTTGGAAGATCTGATTAGACTTCAATTGAGGCAGCAGCATTTTTTTATATATTTTTAAGTTGATTAATGCTGAGGTTTCACGTTTGTATGGTATTTTTTAGATAACAAGTTACAATGAAATTGGATAATCGTTTCCAAGTTCCTTAAAAGTCTGTTAATTTATTTTTATTTTGTAAGTAACTATTGCATTTTGAAGAAACAATCTTTTTAATTTACATTATTTATTTCATGAATACTACCACCCCCTCTCTTCCTTTGAGTGTCGTAAAGGCGACTAACGGACTAAAGACTGCACATACATTCAACAGCGGCGATGGGCTCACCACCTGTAACGCAGAGCACATGTGCAGTCGCTATTTGATGAAAAGTTGTCTATATTAAAGGACTACTTTTGCTGTCCTCATTGTCTAGTCTCTGACTAACCCTTGGGGGATAATAGTTATACATACATACATATTATAATCGTGATTACAAGTATGTATATATTTATTTCATTGTCAACTTTAACTATCTTGTATAACATTAATTAATGAATTCTGTTAACTCAATGCCTAGAAATAACATGCCAGCCAACAACTTCCTGAAGCGAAGGCAAAATGAACATTCCTAAGGATACCTTGTGGTATGCGCTGAAATAACTTTTGCCGTGATATGATTTGACGTTGAGGAATTATTAAATACCTTTATGTTGTACATTAAAGCGTCGATTATAAATACCCGCTTAACACGCATTATTAGATACTTTCAGATAATAATTATGTTGTTATGAGTAATTAGTATAAATTACAATGAAAATATTTAATTATTTATGTGTATATGAAGAGAAGGGTATGGGGGAGGCCTTTGCTCAACAATGGGACAAAAAAGGTTTTAGAAAAATTACTAGAGATAATGCTGGTTGAACATGCTGGCTTTCTTACGGAGGACTCAACAGGGCGAGCACTTAACTCTTTATAATTAATGATCTCCTTATAAAATTATTTATGTGTATAAGAAAAGAAGAGTATGGGGGAGGCCTTTGCTTAATAATGAGACAAAAAGGGTTAAAAAGAAAAATGACTAGAGATAATGCTGGTTGAACATGCTGGCCTTCTTACGGAGGGCTCAACAGGGCGAATTATTCGCAAATATTCGGTTTCGCATTTAACTCTTTATAATAATTGTTCTCCTTATAAAATTATGTATGTGTATAAGAAGAGAAGAGTACCTATAGGAGAGGCCTTTGCTCTATAATGGGACAAAAAAGGTTAAAAAGAAAAATGATTAGAGATAATGCTGGTTGAACATGTAGGCCTTCTTACGAAGGGCTCAACACGACAAGCACTTAACTCTTTATATTTATTGTTCTCCTTTAAAATTATACTAGTTTTAATTAGTAATTATATTAAAATTTTCAAAAAAAATATTTCATACAAACCCTTTCCTGATAATAACACAAATATTAACCACACATTGAAGCTCTGTGCAAACATACGGATTAAAACGCTGATTCTATATAGGCTGTAGTGAGGAGAGTATGGTTGCCGCACACCGATCGGTATCCGGGCAGGGAAATAGGTCTCTAAGTCCGCATATATCCGGATTAACATCATTGGACTACGGTGAACTCAGCCTTACTACGAGCAATTCACATTAGGATATACTATGTTATGCATGACGGGTTAAACACAACGTTTAAATACTTTATTTAAAAATCTTTGGTCTGAGTACTAAAACCTATTTGAGGTTTCGTAACCTCAAATAGATTTCAAGTATTCGGATCTGTAACAGGATGGGTAGGTAATACCATTAAACTAGTCTCTGTCATTAATAAATAATACTAGACTTTTACGTTAATGGATCCTTATTAATGTTAGTGATCATGACAGTTTAAAAAGTTATATATTAAAGACCTAACATACAGTATTAGGTCTAATACTAAGCCTATGAATGACACTAAATTAATTAGTTTGTTATCGATATAAATTGATTTCTTTTATTCATTGGCAATGTAAATGTAATTTAGCCAGCAGGGTTTAATTTAGTTAAGATTTTGATAATTATGTACATACTGTATGGTATCATTAATCTCCGAAAGAAATCTGAAAGCAATTTATCTTTGTCAGAATAAACACATTCAAGAGACGAAACGTGACGTGACAGAGTTTACTTGAAAGTCGGCAAGTCCTATCTATCACCTCACTTAGCTTTAGCTCAACTTAGAAGTACCCACGTACTTCTATTAGGTTAGATAAGGTAAAATAACATTAGATAATCCCAAATTGACTCAACACAACAACAGCCGTTGCTATAAAAAGAGTAGAAGAAAAAAAGCTTATAAAAAATAAAGAAAATCTCGAATAGAGAAATTATAACAAAAAAAGAAGAAAGAAATAGAAGAAGAACATTGTGAGTAGGGTTTGCAATCCCGCAGCTCATTGAATCCCGCGGGATTGATATACGGGATTACTCAATTCCCCGCGGCCCCACGCGGGTTCCCGCATCTTTGAAATTATGTTATAAAATCAAATTTAAACTACAGATTTTTGTGTTAAAATCAACTTTTATTACACTAAGCAACAGAAATTATTTATCTTCTATTAATTATGTATAAGTAAGTGATTGTAATCTGTAATCTTTAAATTTTGTTTCATTTTACCACCTACTCCTAACAACAGCTCTATAATTTTTTATTTAGTCTTATTCATATAATGACTGATAATCAAATTACAACTTTCTCTTAGATGCTATTATCATGATATCAACCTATGGTAATAACTTTTGAAAATACGGAAGCAAATGGCATTTATTGTATCATCTCCGAGCCTGCTTCTGAGTGAACTGCAAATATATCCTTGTACTGAAAACTCTCTCTCGGCTTCTACGCTAGTAGGCTGAACCGTCAGGATATTATTATATTCATAGGCAAGCGTCAGGTATTCTCCTCTGATACCATCGGAATCAAAAAACACCAAATTTTTCATTCGGGGAATCCGCGGAACCGCAGTTTGAAGGTGCGGGATCCAGCAGATTAATAAAAAAGCGGGATCCCGCGTGAATGCGTGATCCCGTTTTGCGGGATTGCAATCCCTCATTGTGAGAGACCAATTATTAGGTTTGAACTGGGCATGTAGTAACAATACTTATTTTATTACAGGAGGCGGGGCGGGTATTCTATCCGTACCTTTTAAAAATGCATGGTATACGTCTGCAAATTATGATAAAAACTAAATAAAATCTTGTGAATTACAGGCACCCGAAGCTATAGGTAATAATAATGTCTAAAATTTTAATAAATAGCAAAATATTTATCTATACTTATGTATATTATATGGTATACCTTCATCATAACTAATAAATAAATACTGGAACTATTATTATGCAGTATATAGTTGTAATGACGTAGCGACAAACGTTGTGGCGAAAAACTTTCAGTGTGATACGCTGGAGAGAAAACTCATTGAGTCGTTTACCTACCTAAAAATCGAATGACATTGCAGCGACGAAAGTCGTGGCGAAAATCTCAGTTTCATGTTTTATTTCTATACAAAATATAATGTTTGTGTTGGCTTATTAGGGCTGTGATATATGATACAGCTCTAAGAATTTAGATTAAGCAATTTACCTTCTAGTGAAGCTCTAACTCTCGTGACGCTAACGTGCTACTTTGCTTGAAGTTACACATAAGGAAACATGGAAATGTGATAAATAGAGTTAAAGCGGACAGATTTAGACAGATAATAGTCTTGATTATAATAAATGTATGTGTATGTATGTTCTTTCATTAAACCTTGTCCTAACTATTACAAACAAACAAAAAATAAGCCAAATAGGTACCTAATATGTATGCAGCCGTAGCCGTTCAGAAGTAAAGCGCGAACATACATTCGTGTCAATTCATTATTAGTTGACATACAATACCTACATATAATCACGACTATTATCCCCGAAGGGTTAGTCAGAGACTAGGCAATGAGGACAGCAAAAGCGCAGTTCCTTACCATAGTCCACTTTTCACCAAATAGCGACCGTACATGTGCACAGCGTGACAGTGGTGAGCCCATTGCCGCTCTATGCTGTTGTATGTAGGTATGGTCTTTAGTCCGTTAGTCGCCTTTTACGACACCCAAGGGAAGAAACGGGGTGGTAGTATTCTTTCACCGCTACGCGACCCGGTTAATTTTAAGTTGACGTTTAAATAAATAGTTAGATAAACGATTTAACATAGTGCTAGAAAGTTTTTTTTACAGCAAAATAAAAAAGTTACAAATTTTTTTACCAACTTACGGTCAGACAAAGTTTCTGGGCATCTGTCAAAATATGAATATTACTGAGTTAATAATACAAGATGGAATCCCAATCGTAAGTAGATATTATGTAGGTATTTGCGAATTGAAATCAAAACTATGCTACTATTATACGCCGTAAGTTTAAAAAGAGTTTTGTCGGCAGATACATCCTTTTTCGCTTTTTCGAAATTTTATACAGGTACATAAAATAACTATTTTGCAAAACAATAGGCATACATAAAACAATTGGCCCACAGGTTGTTTTGTTTCATAGCCAGTACCTATAAATAGGCACACACCTCTGGTAGTTTTAAAATGAAGGACTAAGGTGAAGTTGTTGTAATGTAATACTATGAACACGAATGATGATAAAATAAAATATAGGTATGCATACTTCTTACAACATAATAAAATAACAAATTTAGGAATAATACTACGATTAATATAAATACAACGAACATTATATAATATACCGCTTACAAGAAATATATGGCCTCAGCTTCCGTAAAACCAGATAAGTACAATAGAAATTCAATTAATTATTTGTACCCCACCTCCCCTTACCTCTGGGGTATTCCTTGAAGCGCTCCAGTTTTGAAGCGCACCAGACCAAGCGCACCACATGGGTGCGCTTAAAAATAGGTAATTTAAATATTATATTTTTATTCCTCGAAGCGCACCAGCAGATAAAATGTGGATAGAGATGTAGAAACTAACAGAAAATATCGATAACGAATAACGTACTTTTATATTTAGAGTAGGGTAACATGCCCAGTCTCCGGCCTCTTAAGCGCTCAGCTGACTTAATTCACTTATATATAACTGATTTAGAGGATTCAGTATATAAATATATTTTTTTATGCCAGAAATATGTTCAAGATTAATTTTAAAAGTGATATAATATACAAAGACTGCCAGTTTTTATATAAATAAAAGATTTTCAGAAAAGGACGTTTTTGCCAGTGTCCGGCCACACTTATCTAGTGACCGACCACTAGCTACCCAGTGTTCGGCCACCTAAATATAAACCTACAACTTTTGAATGGATAATAAACTCTCAGAGTAAATGAATAAGGATTATATTGTAATGATCCCACAATCTAAGGATTTTTGACAACTAAAGTGCTACGGATTTACTTGCGGATTTTATGAACCGCAAATCTTTATTTATAAGGACGTATAAAAATAAAAAGTAAGTATTGAAATATAAAACATTTATTTAGTAATGTGACGTAATAATAATTTTTATTAAACTATTTATTTTAATGGATTTTTCTTTCAACCAGCACTAATCATTAAATTAAATCCTTTTTTTTTCAAAGTATTAATTGCAAATAAATAACAAAACGTAATACTTATAAAAATGCAAATAGAATAATAAAACTCTTACTAATAATAAAACGTTACTAAATATTTTAACTAACATTTTTTTTATTAGTCCAGCCGCTTAGTCATTTTAAGGGCCGTTATTGCTAGTGTCCGGCCGGGGTGGGCCGGACACTGGAAATAGCCATTTTCTGTTCCAGACCACCGGCCCCATCTTTTTTAAATAACGGGCGTTGAAAAGTCATATTTAACAACTAAATCGTGTAAATAGACATACCTACGTGTTATAAAACATAAAACTTTATTGGTATTATAACAAAATATACATGAACTAACCAGTTGAAAACACCTCTGCACTAATTTTTTTATTAAGTTGTGGTTAAATTGTCACGCGTGCACTGACCTCCACTTTTAGATGACAACTAAACGTAGAAAATTTAGCTTGCCGTAGATGTCGCTGTGTCTATGTTGTAGGTAATTCAAAATACTTTTTAAGAGGATTGATTTTAGGTACAAATTCATTTAACTATTCTTATTTTATTTAAAAATCATGTCGCACGGCCCGGCACTGGAGGGGGCCGGCACACTGGGCATGTTACCCTATCCTATCTACCTCTTTTCAATTATGTCACCCTGTTACTTTTAGTTCAAAATGACTGTCATGATTCAATTTATTATTGACGTAGTAGTTGCAGCACCTAGCCCTACTCGTTTAAATTATTTTTTCCTGATAGTTAAAGATAAGTGAGATCGCTAAGGCGCCTATCTTCCTCTTTTCCTATGTCACCCTGGTAGTTTTACTTCAAAATGACTGTCATCATGATTCAATTTATTAGTGACGTAGTAAATTGCAGCACCTAGTCGTAGTTTCTATCGACATCAATATTACAAATCTTTTATGCTTCTCTCTATTTCTTACCGTTGGTGCGCTTCGAGGAATAAACATATAATATTTTAATTACCTATTTTGAATCGCACCCATGTGGTGCGCTTGGAGGAGAAGTTTAGGTGCGCTTGGTCTGGTGCGCTTCAAAACTGGTGCGCTTAAAGAAATACCCCCTCTTCGTGACCGTGGACGTAATTGTTCGTGTCAGACAAGAGGTTAAATCAGCTTCTAAGAAACTCTTTAGCCATTATCGATTTTATTGCTGCTCTTTGTATTTTTTAAATGTGAAATTTTTACAAGAACAACATTGTGTTATTACCACATTAATCCATCATCGCCAATTAGTCATAGTTTATCGACAAATCAGTTTAAAATCACAATAGCATTTAGTGACCACTTCATAAATCGGGAACTAGATCACCTAGTTTGCAGCCAGAACTAATCTGTTATTAGTCGAATGTTCGACGACTAGAACCCACTATGCGCCTTTTTGCTACATAGACAGAATAAAAATTCAACACCACAGCTTAATAATTTCAAGTTATTGCAATTTAGATACTAAAAATATAAAAAAATCTCATTAATTTTACCTTAGTGATTGTTATTAACTTACTAGTATTGTTAATCCCTCTAGATAGTTAACACTCTTGTACTCGGTGTGGTAGGGATCGTTTTAAAACGATAAAACCGCCAAGTTAGCATTTTGTAAGTTTCTAAACAAAATTTAGGTAAGTAGTATTCTGTACCAACGTTTTAATGTTACTAAAAGATTCTCTTAAACACAGTCAGTAATCTTACTGCACGGTTCCGATGCAATCTCCAACTTTTCTACGTGAAACTTTAACTCCACGTCAGCGTACCTGCAAAAAAGAGTTTCTTTTAATAAAAATAAAAACATTAAAAAGTTTGATGCGAACTTCTTTGATTGTCCATTCACAAACAACTTGTGAATAAACGAAGCTTGTGACTGCAAGAATACTTTTATTTTGCGTTTAAGTTGATTCAGATTTATTAAAAAGTTAACAGTTACTTGCGTCATCAAATTTTAACAGGGCGTTAAAAGCGAGTTTTATTCCCAACTAGTTGTAGCCCGCGACTTCGTTCACAAGGACTACACTATCCCACAGGCGCAGAATAAAGAATAGTACTACACAGGGCCTGTTACCGGAATAAAAAGTATTATATGTATATCGTAGTGTGAGTCATTATCTCTTTGTGTGCAAAACTTCATTCAAATTCGTTAAACCGTTCTCAAGTGATGCGCTTTTTAAGTTTTGTTTATCAAGGGCTGGTCAGGTCAAGTGTTTTAAACGTGACAAAAATGACAAAAAAGGAATTCGTGTTTGTTTCATTTTTAATGAAATAATTCATTTTGTGAATTTTAATTGGATAGTCTTTGAGTATCTAATTAACTTCAAAGCATACGGCCGTCTGTTGACCCGTCCGCGTCAGCTGGGCGATAAGTACCTATGTTGACGGGTCAACAGACGGCCGGCCGGCCAGCCGTTGCCCCCGTCGGCTGGCCTATAAGTACCTACGAAAAAATATGTATTCCTTTTTTGTCCTTTTTGTCATGTATAAAACACTTGACCTGACCAGCCCTTGAAGTTTCTTGCGGTTTCTAGCAGTCTTCTTATATATGTTTTCGATCACGTTAAACCCCTTGAGCACCGTAAAACCAGACACAATTGAAAATCAATTGTTTTGCGACAGCCGGCGGTCTTATGATACTTGGCATATTACCAAAAAACGAGAATTTGTATAATAACAAAGTAAAGCCTGTGTTAAAACATAATTTTTACAACATTACTGCTGCACATGTGCTCAGCGTGATAGGTGGTGAGCCCATCGCCATACTATGCTGCTGGATGTATCAATCTTCATTCCGTTAGTCGACTTTTACGACACCCAAGCGAAGAGAGGGATTGGAAGCATTCTTTTAGTGTGCCGATACACAAACGGCTTTAACAAACACTTATATTTAATATCTTTATTATTGAAATTTTGCATTCACAATGCTATATAGATATAGGATAAAATGTTTACTAGAAAAAAATCAACCAGTCTCAGGAAGCTCGAGTGGGATTCGAACCCACGACCTTTGGATTGCCGGTCCACTGCTTTAACCGCTAAGCTACCGAGACTAGGGTTGCCAGGTGTCCGGCTTTAGCCGGACATGTTTGGCTTTTTACGGTCGTGTCCGGCCAAATATTTATATGTCCGGCCTGTCCGGCTTTTGTTAGGCTTTTTGTCCTATCGTGATTTTAAGACAGCAGACTTCGTAGCGGAGGATTCTTGTCCTTTGTGAAAGTAGTTCCTCCGCGTTCTACAAAGCCAATGCCGGAGTGCCGCAAGGTTCTGTGCTCTCACCTACTCTATTTCTTCTGCATATTAAGGACATGTTGTCGGTGGGCAATATTCATTGTTATGCTGATGACGGTGCATGAGCGGTACTTGGGACATCTTGCGACAAAGCAAGCCGATATCGTAGTGAAAGGCAAAAACTGGTTGCCAAACTGAACCTGGGTCTCGATCGTGTCTCTTAGTGGGAATCTGAAAACCTGGTCGAGTTTAATGCCAGCAAAACCCAGGTTTGTGCATTCTAATCCAAGGTAACTCTCTTCCTTACTCCTAGCTCTCTTCAAAACTCTCCGTTACGCATTTCGGTGAACCTCAGCATTCTTGGCATGGACACGGCCAGGAACTGAATCAAAAATGCTACATCGAGAGTGTTATTTTAACTGCCTCCCGTAAGTTGGATATTCTGAATAAGGTGAGGCAGTTTTTCACTCCCGAGCAGCGCTGTTTGCTGTCCAAGACTCAGGTGCGACCGAGTATGGAGCATTATTCCCATCTCTGGGACGGCTCCGCTAAATACCTCCTCGATGCACTTGATAGACTGCAAAGGCAAGCGGTACGCATTATTGGAGATGCTGAGATTACAGCCTTTCTTGAGGACCTCCAGCTGCGCAGACATTGCTTCTCTCAGTGTTCTGAAGAACTTTTTATTTAATCCCGCCCTCTCCTTTCCTCTCCCGGACTACAAGTGCTGGTTTTAGGAACCACCATCATACTGTACAGACTGTCAGTACTTACTCGTACCAAAAAATTTGGAAAGTCGTTCCTCTGTAAGACCATTCGGCTTTTGTAATTCTTTGCCGGCGCATGTGTTTCCCAGCGCATGTGTTTCCCAGCTCCTAGCCCTGGGTCTTTTAAGCGGGGCGTGAAACAGCATTTATGCAGGCCGATGAATGGGTGCGCTTGTTACCGTGCTTATTCCACGGTGGGGAGCGCTCTTATTATTTTGGACTGCATCGGCTGCTTACCATCAGGCAGGATGCGGTCACTGTGACGAGTCAATATAAAAAAATGAAGCTACTGGCACATCAAAAGTGGACTGCTTATTTCAAATCATCTGTTTGAGGAATTTTATTCTGAATTACACCAAATAGCAGGTTGATTTTTACTTTGAAGTATTTCCATTTGATTTTTTTTGAAAATTTTAGGAATGTTGTTTTGTTTTTTCTTATTCTAGTTTCTAGTAATAGTCTAAGATCCGAGTATAGAACGACCTTCACCGGGAAGGTTAATGGATGAAAAGTATTTTATATCAAATTTAATATGTTAAATAATATGTAACGAGTGGGTTGGCTGAAAAATTTCAGTCCAGTGCCATTAATGAATAATTTTATATTAAAAAAATATTTTTTTTTACATTGCACTGGTTTGGTGTGTGTGTGTTTGTAATGAGCTTATCTTTATAAAAACATAAATTTTATTTATTTAACCAGACCGTTGCAAATTACTAATATTGACTTGCCTGTTTACATCTGCCTACCCAATGTTATGACTTGAAAAAAATAGTCAACCTAACGTTTGCATATTCTATAGGCTTCATACTTTCGATTGGTACCTATGTAGGTAATTCATCTATTATCGAAACAAGTGCAATATTTAAAAAAAAATATTATTTAATTAATCATATACTGGACTATTTTTCAGTCAATCCACTCGCAATATATTTTTTAACACATTAAATTTGATATAAAATACTTTTCATCCATTAACCGCTCGGTGAAGGTCGTTGTATACTCGGATCCTCTACTATAAGTGCAAATGCCAAAACTGATTGTGAATGTGTAATTCATGAATAATAATTATTTAAAACTTTACTCCTCATCTGAGTTTTTTATCGTAAAACTGTTTAAAGGGTAAGTCCAGCTTTAAAATAGTGTCTTGGTCTTTCCACAAACACAATTTCCGGCTTTTTGGGCAAAATGTCCGCCCTAATACAGCGCTAAGTCCGGCTTTTTTTTATTAGGACCTGGCAACCCTAACCGAGACCCCAGAAGACTCGTTAAATTTTTCCTAGTAGTTTGATTTACGCTGCAAGCCAGCGGTATTACGTCACTCTTCCTCGTCAATCTTCTGGAGTCTCGGTAGCTCAGCGGTTAGAGCAGTGGTACGGCAGTCCAAAGGTCGTGGGTTCGAATCCCACTCGAGCTTCCTGAGACTGGTTGATTTTTTTCTAGTAAACATTTTAACTTATATTTAAGTTACAAAATATGGTTAGCTAATAAATGACTAAAGATTCGAACTCGATAACGTACCTACTCGTAGGTTGATCTAAAATCCGCTCGAACGAAATCGCAAAACAAATTTATTCGGTTGTTACAAAGTTTCTTTTTAAACGAGCAGCGAAGTTTTGATGTTAGTAAAGGGTTCTTTACGACCCTTTTTTGATACAAGTACCTACTTGTGCCGGCACCCTTATTCAGCTTGTTTATAATAAACGAGCGGCCCGCCCGCGTCTTCGTCCGAGTGAACATCCTTATCCCTTTTGATTGTTTTGCCGATTTCCAAAAAAAAATCTTTTATACAATCATTTTTTGACAATTAAGAACATAAAAAAACGAATTAGCCAAATAGGTGAAGCAGCAGTGAAAATGACACGCGAACATGCATTCGGCAATTCATTTTTATTTATTTAAAAAACTAGCGGCCCGCCCGCACTTCGTCCACGTGAACAGCCGATCCCGTATCTACTTACTAGGACGAATTTCTAAAAAAACTGTTATACACACCTAGTACTCACAATCCAAACACATCCATACATAAGTACATATAATCACGTCTATTATCCCCGAAGGGTTAGTCAGAGACTAGGCAATGAGGACAGCAAAAGCAGTATTCAATCACTTTCAATCACATCGACATATTTCATGAAAAAATAAGGCGTTTTCGTAACCTTTTAAACGGTGTCAAATAATAACTGTTTATCAATTTACGTTTTCTTTGGTTTTGTTATGCCTAAATAATATATACCTATATTATGTATTAGTTCTTATGTAAGTACAAATAATTTTAAATTTGTTTTTGCTTACGTTTATTATATTGCATCTTTGTTACTCAACAGAAATTGTATCTGAGTTAACTAAAGGTGGAAACTGTTAGGCTAATGTGCTAACATAAATTTTACAATTAAGTTTGTATATATGCTGTTGTTTCCTGAATAAATAAAATAAAATAAATAAAATAAAAAGTACTCTTCCCTAGTCTACTTTTTCACGAAATAGTGACTGCACATGTGCTCAGCGTGACAGGTGGTGAGCCCATCACCGCTCTATGCTACCTAGTAGTTAGTCATATTTTACGACACCCAAGGAGAGGGGTTATAGTTTTTTTCACCGCTACGCGACACAGTTAAACAGAATAGATAAAGAATTAGTCAAATAGGTGCAGTCGTTCTTTATTGATGCGCGAACATACAATCGTGGCAATTGATTTTTATTTACTTAAAATTATGAAAAAAGAAAGATAAATTAGCGAGAAAATAAAATTCCGAGCCATCCATTCACACTCAAATAGATTAAATACCTACATTATAACGACCTTTCCTAATATTGCTTATCATCGTGTCAACTCAAAACAGTGCCAATGAAAAATAAAATGTGTGACATTATACACACAAGTGAGCACTACATTTTAAAGTGCTTTATCTGTTTAATCAACTACCTACTACTTTTATAATAAATTTAATTTATGAAATATATATATATGTATTTTATGATATATTTATTTATTTTTTAAAACTTTTGCAACATAACATTACATGGCAGACTTAATGCCTCAGGCATTCTCTACCAGTCAACCATAGGGTGGTGCAGAGATGACATGGTAGGTGCATTTAGGTGCGATAATAAAAGTGGAAGCGTAGGTATAGTTTTAAATATTTTAAACATACTTATTACAAAAACATATAAGTAGTAAAATCTATAAACACACTATATTTTAAAAGTACACATTACTTTAAATATATGCCTATATAAATATAATATAAAAATATAAATAAACATACAATACATAATTTATAAATATGAAGTTATTGAGATGATTCTGCCATGGTTTTTTCAGAGAAGAGCAAGCGGACTTTCTATTTAAATGCTTCGCGACTAGTGGTCATCCTGATTTCGAGAGGCAGCGCGTTCCAAAGAAGAATGGACTGAATAAGAAAGGAGGAGTGTACAAATCCAGAAGTATGAGAAGGAGAGAGAAAGAGATGATTGTTAGAGGACCGGAGATTCCTACTATGAGAAGAGCAAAGATACTGGAAATAGGAAGTTAGTTAAGAAGGAGCATTAAGAGAGTTTAGTATCGAAAATAGTGTGGTCAGAGCTCGTAAACGTCTCCGCTGGCGAATGGGCAACCATTTCTGCTCGGACCTATATTCTTATATGTGGTCATACTTCTTCAGATTGAATATGAATCTAATACTGTTGTTGAGCAGTCTGTCGAGCTTGTCAAGCAGGTCTGAGTTAAGGTCGTAATAACACACGTCAACATAATCAACCATAGAAAATATTAAAGTTTGCGCAAGCATTACCTTCGTCTTGAACAGTAAAAAAAAATATACCCGTACAGTAAGTATTTGATTATTATTTTTATGGGAAAAGGAGACAAACGAGCAGGCGGATCACCTGATGGAAAAAAATGAGCTACACGAGCTTATTCCACCATCCCCTTTCTACTATCGGGAGTCCAGAAGTATGGCGGGTTACCACCTTTACTTGGTTAATATTCCACTCATACGCACCAAGCGTTATTCGTCTTTATTCATAATGCGTACAGCCAAGGTATGGTGTTCCCAAGTGCATATAGCCCCAACATCTTTAAATTTAAGCCCGAGTGAATAGGCTGCTTCTGGGCAAGCTCGCTCCATAACCTCGTCTTAATTCTACGGAGAAGAAAGTGACCAAGAGCTAGAACAAATATTATTTAAAAAAAATCACTGCCGCCCATGTACGCCCGCAACACCAGAGGAAGCGCAGAGGCGTTGCCGGACTTATAGAGGAATAAGACTTTTGTGGAAGGAGTAGAAATTGTAAGGAGGAAGTGGGGGCGATATGGGTCTCCGGTTCTTTCACTCACCGGAGGAAACACAACAGCTACGAGCGCTATTGTTTCACGCCGATATTTCGTGAGAGGGTGCATGGTATTACGCCGGGCGAGCCGGCATTCACCGCCGTGCCGTAGGTTTGTGGGTTTGACGCTCGGTGCATCAAAATTTGATGTATGTGTGTGATGTTTGAATTGGAAGAGTTGGTTGGTGAAACGGAAAGATAAAGTTTTGTGCCACGTGTGTCACGTGTAGGGTGTCTGGGGCAAACCTACGGACACGAGTAATTTTAACCCCTAAAGTTAAAATTTCCATGAACCATTGTTCAATCCAATCCGATTGATAAAATAAATTATTGTTAGTCCCCTTGCTACGAGCGCTAAAGCTGAGCCACTTTTTAAAAGCCTGGTCGTTGGTCGTCTGATGTCGGGTGATCTTTATTATATGGAAGGCAACGTCAAACTATTCGGTTCTGATTACGACTGTAAGTAGTCGTAAAGCAATAAGCAAGAGATGGTTTAACATAAATATTCGGTAGCACTGTTTCAGTAACAAACAATCGTGAAATAAAAAAAACAGATACTGAGTTTGTAGTATTTTCACAATTCAAAATCGAAACTGAAAACATAGCATGAGCGTATTTTCCTACAAGGTATTTGTCGATTTTTCTTTAAATACAATGCCTACTCATACATCCATTAAGCCTTATTCAAACTTTGCATGTTTTTACTCCAAACTTGATTTGAAGGGTTCCAAAGTACCCCGTTTGCGAGTACACGAACTCGAAACTTATTCATTGGTAACAGCCACTTATTCATTAGGAAACGTCGTTTCAGACACACAATTCTCTCGAACTTCTAGCGCTTTTGAATTAAGGCCATGTGGCGTAGCTTGCCTTAGACGTGCCCTGTATCAACATTTATAGGGGGTGGGGGCTTATCTCATCATCATCTTTCGTCGGCGTGATCTAATCCTACAAATATTATAAACGCGAAAGTTTGTAAGTATGAATGAATGTTGGTACTCTTTCACGTTAAAACTACTGAATGGATTTGGATGAAATTCGGCGTAGAGATAGTTTATAACCTGGATTAACACATAGAATACTTTTTATTCCGATATTCCCACAGGAACGGGAACCACGCGGGTGAAACCGCGAGTGGCCGCTACTTATGAATTAAGTAAATATAAGCCTTCACAGTCAGATAATGACGTCAAAACGAATACCTACAATAATAGTAACATTGCGAGGCATCGGCGTCGTCGGTAGCCGAAGCGGATCAGACGCGAGAAATCGTGGTTCAACCCCCATAGCTCCGTTAGACTACACTGACGTGAACCCACTCCTACACAGTCATTTTAGATTAACGAGGATAGGTTAGCAGGACTATTCATAATGTATTAAACGCTTAATTAATAATATATTAATTTTTATTACAACTTACTACTGAATCCAGTTCGAATTTTGGGAAAGCCTTCAACTGAGGAAAGCTGGCAAGAAACACAAAACGGATTTCTGTTCTCCAACTTTTGAAAATTTATAGTGTAATGTATTACTGTCACAACTATTTGTCATACAATTTAAATTTACTCATAAAATTGTATCACAAACAAATTAGTAACAGATAAAATTCGCACTATGCACTTAGCACCTTGATGCATTCCACCTGAATATCGAAACGAATGTTTTCATGCCGCCTGAAACAAATTTATTTTATATCGACCTTGAATCCGCTGAGGAGTATAATTCCTTACTAGCATCGTGTGTAACCACCTACAGCAAGATGGAGTACAGATTATAGATAACAGATTGGCTGCCACTACACATTTGTTTTAGCCAGTATCTCCTGTTTTTATAGTATATTATTCATAACAGGATCACCTAATGGTACTTAAGTGACGGTACCTATAAGTATAGTATAAGTACCTAGGGTGCCGTTTTAAGGAAATGACGCTCATGGACACAAACTAACAAAATTTTATCCTGTAATATATTCGATCATCCAAACACGATCAAAGTGCAAAGTATAATGAATGTTTAAAATATTTATAAAAATATTTCATTGAGATCACGAAATACAACAGCACCAAGTGCCGTTATTTCACGCCGGATATTCGTGAGAGGGTGGTATTACGCCGGGCGAGCCGGCCCAATGCGTGCCGCAACGCAATGTGGCTCTACCACTCAGTCAGTGTCACTCATTTAGCACCACCCAAGGGCCACGTGTAGGGTCTCAAGGGTAAACCTACGGACGTGAGTAACTTTAACCCTCCAAAAGGTACATATAATCACGACTATTATCCCCGAAGGGTTAGTCAGAGACTAGGCAATGAGGACCGCAAAAGCATTCCTCTAGCATAGTCCACTTTTCACCAAATAGCGACTGCACATGTGATTAGCGTGACAGGTGGTGGGCCCGTCGCCGCTCTATGCTGTTGGATGTATCTGCAATCTTTAGTCCGTTAGTCGCCTTTTACGACACCCAAGGGAAGAGAGGGGGTGGTATTAATATTTCACCGCTACGCTTTCTCATAAATCCTACTCCTTCAACAAGGCCGGCAACGCATCTGCGACTCTATATTAATTTTTATCCGGTGACCTGCGGCTCGTTTGCCTGTCTCCGGGGATGTTAGTCG
Organism: Scoparia ambigualis; assembly: GCA_963921215.1. NCBI lineage: Eukaryota > Metazoa > Arthropoda > Insecta > Lepidoptera > Crambidae > Scoparia > Scoparia ambigualis. The sequence continues at coordinate 20,106,530 of OY992505.1, forward strand.
CCTTATATTCACATTTTTTTTTTTTTTTTTTTATAAAAGATGAAGGCAAACGAGCAGGCGGGTCACCTGATGGAAAGTAATCACCGCCGCCCATGGACACCCGCAAAACAAGAGGAATCGCAGATGCGTTGCCGGCCTTTAAGGGAGGAATAGGTTCAAGGAAGGAATAGGAATTGGGAGGGGAGGGGGGGAGGGGCCTCCGGAACCCTCACTGGTCGGACGAAACACAACAGCACCAAGTGCCGTTATTTCACGCCGAATATTCGTGAGAGGGTGGTATTACGCCGGGCGAGCCGGCCCAATGCGTGCTGCAACGCAGCGTGGCTCTACCACTCAGTCAGTGTCACTCATTTAGCACCACCCAGGGGTCACGTGTAGGGTCTCAAGGGTAAACCTACGGACGCGAGTAACTTTAACCCCCAAAAAAGAAGACTCAAAGTCACACAAAGAGCTATAGTGAGGACTATGCTCTGCGTTCTCTGCGGTATCGAATGAGATTTGTCGAAGATATGTACGGACATACGTCGAAGAATTGCTAAGAAGTCCTCGGTGACCCTCTTTCATTCATTAGCAAATTATAATTTTACAGAAGACAAAATAAGGTACATCGAATCGTACCTACTTTATACCGCGTTTTTAATGGTGGGTGACTAGTTATTATCGAAAATGATACGTTATAGATTATGCCGTATAAAAATAAAGTCCCCAGATATTAAAAGCTTATTATTATTTGGTATTTATTTAATGGTGGATCGTGTCGTGATCCCTGAACGTGACTTTTTGCGATCTTTCCACGCGTAGGCGGGCGTTATTCTAAGCAATAACGTTTTATATTATTTACGTTTCAATTGAAGAGATTGCGGATTGCTTGGTGTAGTGACTTTCAAAATAACTAACAATCGAATGAAGTTCATTGTCTCATAAAAGGTTTCAAGTTTCCATTTAGATAAATTGTTTTAACGTAATAGGTAAGGCCCAATCTATCCCAGCGCTATTTGTGGGCCTGATTCCAGCTGTGGGACCGTTTATATGATTATGATAGTGGGATAAGGAATGCCAATGTTATTCATTCATTTTGTACTTAATGTTGTTTGTTGAATATTGGGAAAGTGCCAGTAGATGATTGATACGAAACACGGGTATTATATTACTTTCTGAGGTTGAGATACAACAAATGTAGGTAGGTATCTATTTACGTTGAGTAACAAATACATATTTTTTTTCATAATCATCATCAGTCAACGAGGAATGGAGCGAAGCACCTTGTAGGTAAAACGAATTGACAGAGTGCGTAATAGTACCCTGCGCTCTACAACAGGCTTAACGGACGTAGGCTACAAAGCTGCTAAGCTAAAATGGGATTGGTCACGTTAGCCGCATGCATCCCGACCGGTGGGCAAGGATCACTACAATGGGTCCCTGGAGATGGAAGACGGCGACGCCCGCCGCCGAGGTCGGCCAGAAATAGGAACCACCATCATACTGTGCACTCGTACCAAAAAATTTGGTAAGTCGTTTCTATGTAAGATCATTCGGCTATGGAATTCTTTGCCGTTATTACGCATGGGTGCGCTTGTTACCGTGCTTGTTTCACGGTGAGAAGCGCTCTCGTTATTTTGGACTGCATCGGCTGCTTCAGGCAGGATGCAGTCACTATGACGAGCCGCATTTAAAAAAAAAGAAAAAATGTGGCATGACGATCTATACGCTCCACAGACTGACTGGCATGAGATGGTTCAGGATAGAGATGATAGAGAGACTTGGGAGAGGCATTTGCCCAGCTGTGGGACAGTATAGGCTAGCAAAAAAATCATCATCAGCCGAAACACGTCCAAAACATGAACATCGGACAAAGGCCTTGTAGACAAAGGTCTTGTTCTGCTCGCATCCAGCGGCTACCCGCGCCCTCCTCCAGATCGTCGGTCCACGGTTGTTGGAGGCCTGCCTACACAGCGTAGCTCCTAATGCAAGACCATTAGTGGCTTGATACCTCAAAAAATCTGCATTTGACAATTTTTTAAAAACAAATACATATGGTTACTTATTATGAAAATGTTTTTATTCAATTCAGGAATATGTTGATGATAATTATTTTATCATAATTTTATTTTTACACAATAATTGATATTAAAAATTTATATAGACTACCTACTAGGTATTACACTTTTAGAATGTCCCAAAAATCGCAAGTTGTATCAGAGAAATAAACATAATGAGACCGTAACAAAAAATATTTAAAAAAAAATTGAAATAGTCATTATGTGCCTTTTTTGCGATAACCTGTTTCTGTACTCTTGTGTGTGAAAGATATGTTAGTGACTGTAAGCCGTTCAGTAGCTCGGGTTTACCATCAAGCTATTAGATCGTAAAAGCCAAATAACCTTCGCAATTTTATATCAGAATCTGTCTTTTGAATACCAACATAGGTAATGCAGTTTAATGTTGTGTAAATAAATCTAATTAAAACCTCCAATCAACTCAGCATTTGTTGCAAAGTTAAGATCAATACACTTACACCACTAATCTTCCGGTAGAGGTCTGGTTTTTTTTATTGCATGACACCGCATTTTACACAAAATTTTATTATGAGCCTGATGAACCTATGAATATTATCCTTAATATCAAACCGTCAAAACATCAATATTTTTTTCATACTTCCATTATTTTAGACTATTTCCGTGGATTTTCCAAAAAAACTTCTTTTATACAAACCTTGTCCTGGCAAATACGAACTCCATGGCAAAGAAAGCAGCCAAATCGGTAGAGCCTTTCTCAAGTAATACCCAATCATACATGAGGCAATTGTTTTTTATTTTTATAGATCACAACTAGGTATACTAGCGGCCGCTCGCGGTTTCACCCGCGTGGTTCCAGTTCCCATGGGAATATCGGGATAAAAAGAATCCTATGTGTTAATCCAGGTTATAAACTATCTGTATGCCGAATTTTATCTTTATCAATTCAGTGGTTTTTACGTGAAAGAGTAACAAACATCCATCCATACTTACAATCTTTCGCGTTTATAATATTAGTAGGATACAGCGTATACCGTTGCGTAGCCTGGCGCGGTCTCTTCGTGTAATTCTGTGTAAACAGAGAAGAACTTTAACCACTTGCTCCGTGCCATTAACCAAGCAGTGGAGGACAACTAAGAAGGTCACATTTGCACTTGACCCAAGTAGGTAAATAAAATAAATCGGTATTGTGTCGCTCCAGTGCCGCTGTGAATGTTTTGATTCAATCAACATTGAAGAACGGTCAAGTAACTTGCATTAAATTGGCTCGTATGACATAAACGCCCCGCTAATAGCTCAATTGTCAGCTGCATTCGCGCATTTGGACGACGCACATTGGGTCCTATACTAGAGAATGGTTGGTCAAAAAGGCTTTTTAAAAAATTGAGGATACTTTAGTAATATCTTGTGTAAGGCAAGATGAAGAGTTGGTACGTACATTAGAAGTCGTAAGAATGCGGTGGGTAGTAGGTAATTAAATAAAAAAGCTGCCAACTGTCGAATGTTTCGTGTAATGTAGCAAACATTTCTTGTGCGTCATTTTAATTAACTACTCAATTCAAAAAATTATATCTCGAGAAATTGGAAGTGTGTATACATAAAAATTATGATGGATATTGGTGAAGGTATGTAGATTTATATTACATATTAAAAAAAACGATAAATATGGTTTGTTTGTTTATAATATCGACCCAATAATATTCAGTTAAAATATTCAATACCGTTTTTTAATTTCTTATTATTTCGAGCAGCAGCATTTTGTCCTCATTTTTGTTAATATATTTAGATTACTATAATATTGTAGTTAAAAGAACTGTTTACAAAAGTTAAGCATAAATGCTGTACTTTAAAAAAATAAGCTTTGTTTATGCCCGTGAATTTCACTACAACTGCATTTCTAAGTTTGTATCTATTTTGGAGAAGAATTATTTTCATTGTTTTTCGTAAATTACTTCAACTGACAGTTTAAAATTGTAACTGATTAATGTCGGCACATAATTTAGCAAGTTTTCATTGTTTTTTTTTAATTTGCGTAAACAATCACCAGAAGGGAGTTATGTAAAAAGTTTTTTTCTTTTCCACTTAAAAAATTATAATATGATATGATATAATCAAATTATAAGAGATGATTATAACTGAGAACAACTGCCCTGAAACGGATTTACCAACAGAAAATACAGTACGCCTATTTTTTTTAGGAGAAGTGGGCCTTATCATATCGCAACCAACCGTGTAGCGTAACTAGCGTAGCGTAGAAGCAACCGTAGCGTAGCAGTGAAAAAATACTACCACCCCCTCTCTTCCCTTGGGTGTCGTAAAAGGCGACTAACGGACTAAAGACTGCACATACTTCCAACAGCATATAACGGCGTTGATCTCACCACTTGTCACGCTGAGCACATGTACAGTCGCAATTTGGTGAAAAGTGGACTATGGCAGAAGACTGCTTTTGCGGTCCTCATTACCTAAGTCTCTGACTAACCCTTCGGGGATAATGGAATGAAATGGTTAAATAATTTAACCATTTTATTTTTATTTCATTTTACTTATCTTATTTATTTTATTTTTTACTGTTTTTATAACTTTAATGATTGAATTATTGTATCACCAATTGAACTATTATGTTAATTATTTATTTATTAATTGAATATTGTATTTTTTCAATTTATAATATGGTGTTACTTTATTAATTAATTAATTGAATATTGTACATTTATTTATTGAATTAATTTTATTGAATTATTGAGTAATCATTTTTGACTGTTTTGTAATTCGTAATATTTGATTATTTCTTTTTTCTCAATAATAATTGCTTATTAATAATGTAATGGTATTGTAGTTGTTTTGTAAATGTTATTTTGCATATCTCACTTTTTAGAGTTCTGTGTAAGCACTGCGCATTAATGACTTCTTGATCCTGACAACGGGTCAAGCTTCTTGAGTTCTATGATTTAACCGCAATCGAGATGGAGTCGGGAGATCTGCAGGGTAACAAAAGCATTTTGTTAATGTTTAATCACACAATGTATCTATATTAATATCGGAAAAATGTTTTCTACATACCTAATATTTATGACCTGCATACTATCCATTCTTCTGGCGGAGAAACCAATCTGTTTGGCCTGTTTTCGTTTTTCTCGGGATGCTTAATACTTTAATTCACTTTATTGGTATTGACAGGTCTATTTATTGCTTGAGTCTGATGCTATCGACAACTTATTATAGCTGGTAATCTGAAATGATTTTATTTTTAAATACTTTTAATTGATTACTTTTGTGTTAGAATTTAGTAGGTTTCTTAGCTTATATCATTATTTAATTTTGTCATCATGCTTACCTGTTACTGAAGATAATGTTTTGTGTTTCACATATCCATCTTCACTTGTCACAATGATTGTGACTATGTCGCGCGTACACGTCCGTTCCCGGTCGCAACGCATTGCCACTGTGAGGACAGGTGTTGCGGTTCGGGTTGGATTGCCGAGTTTGTATTGTATTATTGTTCCTTTTGTTATTATTATTATTATTTGTATTTTGCTTGCGGGTTCGGTGTTTTGGGGGAAATTTTGTTTGTTATAGTGAATGTCTGCTATTTTTATTTTTGTTTGGATGTGTGTTGTTCAAGAGATGCTAAATAATAATTTAGGGAACTATAGGTTTATTTTACAATCAATTTTAGTATATATTTATAAATCATGTATAACTGTTTGTTCCGAAATAAATAAATAAAAAAAAATAGTTGTTATATGTATGCATGTATCATATCGCAACAAAAATACGTTTTTTTGCTAAAAATGATGCCTGGTTAAAAACGTTTTTTTTATTTTTTTCAAAATATTTATCGAATTGCTTTTACCGTGCCAAATGTAATATCTAATACCAATATATTTTTTTACAATAAACCTATTCGTAAGTAAAACACAATAATTACACAATTGAATTTTTATTAAAAAAAATAGCGGCCGTCCGCTGTTTCACCGGCGTGGTTCCCGTTCCCATGGAAACATCGAGATAAAAAGTAGCCTATGTGCTAGTCCACTACTTGAAGTCCCGATATACCAAATTTCATCCAAATCCGTTCAGTAGTTTTTGCGTGAAAGAGGGACAAACAAACAAACTCACTGACATACTTCCGCATTTACATTTACGATGAAGAAAAGCACTCCAAATAAGCTTTAGGATACTTATTTCGTCATAAATACGCTTTATACAGCGAGATTTTTCATTGGTTTTGGAGCCGAAAACGTTATAATACAAAAAAAGTGTTGTACCTATTTATGAAATAATAATCGCTTTACGAGCAAATATAAAAAAGTTGTAAAAGTGACTTTTTGTCGAAAACACGTAGTAACGTTCTCCTTATCAACTTGTGACCGTGACCCCTATGAACTCAGGCATTCGAGCGCAAGTCGCAACTCGCAGTCGATCGAGTGTGCGTATGTACCTACTTACACGCGCGTTGTGGAACAGCTGATTTTTGTTCTATTTGTTATTCTTATCACTATTGAAATACGATTCAAACTTTTCCTTCACACTTTTTACGGGCTTAGGACCGTCAGAAATAAGTTAGGTAAGTACTAAATTACTTTAAAAAATACGAATTTAGTAAAATAAGTACGTAACTACTTTTTATTACATTCATTATTTAGGTACTAAACGAGTTACTTATTTCCGGCGTATTTTAAAAATTTGAATCGACCTATTTACAATAATTAATAATCAATTAAATTACCTTAATTTGGTGAGTCTTTTATAAACACTAAAATACAACTTTACACTTCTCTGTACCGTAGGTAACAATTGTTCAAAATGTCTACCATAAACTTGGATGCACATTCTCGCACGTTTCATTGAATTGGTTTTTAATCTTCTTAGTGTGTCTCCGTCACTTTTTACCACACTAAAAGCGTCCACTATCGCGACTTGAGGAGAGCGAATCCCTTGCATGCGCAGCGACTGCAGATACTCGGGTGCTGCGTAGCGTCGCCCTGGCTTCGTTAATGTTATCGCCAGATAAGGCATAAAATCGAATCATCGCAAAATACTCAATGTTTGAGTATTCTTAATGTCGATCCATTACTACAATGCACTCGCGGCGAAACACTGACTACAGCTAAAATTACGTACGACCTGTTGACCTAATTTCGCGAGACTAGCCAGCCGGCAGGTAAAAAAATGCACTTTGCACTAATGCAAGCCTGCGCCGGCGGCGGGGCGGGAGAGATCGCCCCGCCCCGCCGGGGGGTAGACGGCGCGTTTGAAGCGCCTCGGTCGTTGACTTTGATAAGATCGTCCGGTACTAAAGATTCTTACATTTTATATTGACATTTTTTTAATGATCTTTTTATGCTCATATTTTTAGTTTTACAAGCTAAATAGCTTCTACTGATGATAAACATGAAAAGGGTTTCGGCTCCAAAACCAATGAAAAATCTCGGTGTATAATAGACACAATCGTTTAAACGCGATAAATAATAATGACCAAAAAATCGCTACTTCGGCCCCAACGTGCGACGCGCGATGCAGCACTGAGCTTATTGTGGCACAATTTATTTATATATTAGGTTTCACTTTGACGGTCGATCGATGAAAATCTATCAGTTAAGCATTTGAAGTTAATAATTTTATTATATCTTTGTATATAAATGTCAATATATTACACTACACCCGGCGATACGCTTAAGTCCTACTAATATTAAAAACGCGAAAGTTTGTAAGTACTATGGATGGATGTTTGTTACTCTTTCACGTAAAAACTACTAAATGAATTTAGATAAAATTCGGCATACGGATAGTTTATAACCCGTATTAACATTTAGGATACTCTTTATCCCGATATTCCCACGGGAACGGGAACGGCCGCTTGTATGTTATATTATATGGCACTCCTCCCGACCGTGGTTTACCCACTAAACATACATAATTATAATCACAACTATTATCCCTGAAGGGTTAGTCAGACTAGGCAATGAGGACTGCAAAAGCAGTCGTCTGCCATAGTCCACCTTAAACCAAACAGCGACTGCACATGTGCTCAGCGTGATATGTGGTGAACCCATCGCCGCTCTATCTGTTGGATGTATGTGCAGTATTTATTCCGTTAGTTGCCTTTTACAATACTCAAGGGAAGAGATTGGTAGAATTCTTTTAATAGGCCAACACACAAACAGCACATCTATAACAAATATTATCCGTATTATAATGAATTGATTAAGTTCAGGCCACTTGCTCAACATTTATTAAAAAATAATATACGATTCTTTCGTTAACGCGAACTTTAGTTATACATTCCGAGATCCGTCGGTAAGGGAAAGACCAAGTGCCTCTACTTGACGATCACTAAGCCTTTACGTAGAAAAGAGCACAGCTTACGTCAATAAATAGTAGCCGTAGGAAAGTACGTATAAAGGCTGTTTACAGCCTGTACCGTTTTTGTTTTAGTAAAATAATTGATAGATTTTTATATGTTTTAACACTGCAAAGTTGACACTGAAAAGTTGTTATTTTGAGATGTAAGAACCACTTTTCAAAGGACGACGAACTGAGCGACGTCATAGATTCACTGTGGAGATTCCGCATATGCGTACGAAGCGCTTAGCGTCTACTTTCATCATTCGTACTGCAAAGCTGTGGAACTCCCTGCCAGAGTCGGGGTTTCCTATAAATTACAATATTGGGGTCTTCAAATCACGAGTGAACAGGTTACTTCTAGGCAAGCATGTTCCACCGTAGGCCACATCATCACTTACCATCAGGTGGGATAGTGGCCAAAGGCAAGCCTATCACACAATAAAAAAAAATACAATTTTGGAGCGTATTTGCCCTCCAGGTGGTATGAAAACCACAGTTCACAGTTAATGTAACGCCGAGAGAGTACCAGTGTGCAGACATCATTACGACTCCAATCAGCTCCTCACTAATACAACTCACCAATTTTTGCATTACATACTACAGATTACAAGTATTAGGTACACTAATAACGAAAAGAAAGCCCTAATCGAAAGGTAATACGGCTTCAGAAAGTAATCACAAGGAACGCCATCAAATCGACAAGCGAACGACTAATGTCAACGTTAAATATATAGGTACTGTTTATTTTATTTATATAAATAAAGAAAGAAAGAAAACATTTATTAACTAACACACACATTGAAATAAAAATAAACTAAAATTACACAGGCAGTAAGAATACAGAAAAACAAAAAAAAAAAATTAAACAGAAAAGTAATAAAAAATATAACGAATAGTGTGAAAGCTAATGGGCCCTGTCTCAGCATTATGCTTCTGTGTCATTCGTGGATGTTCAGAATAACACAGAAGCGCTGTTATTCTGACAGGGCCTGAATGATTTGATTTAGAGTGACTTAGCAAAAATTAATAACTATAAAAAAACTAAACATACTTATAAACTTGTTAAAATAAAATAGAAAACCAAAATAAAGCAAACATAAATAGAACAATTACAAATGGGCAACAAAGAAACAGCAGACAAGGAAAAAAAATGTGACAACTTACCTAGTTACAAAAATATAAAATAAAAAATAAATGATGATGCAAGGCTCCAGGATGCAAGATTCCTTTGCTAAATACAGTGGGCAAGCAAATTAAATTATAACCCTTAGAACCATACGTTTTAAATGGCAATTGGCAAAGCAAAATTCAGCAAAGTCATGCAAAAGCAAAAAAAATATTAATAAAATTATCTTAAAGTTTCACCTGAGTTTTTATAATAAAAATTCGTGTTGCGCGACTTCATTTTTAGGGTTTCGTACCCACAGCATATAAACGGGACCCAATTACTGTCCGTCCGTCCGACCGTCTGTCCGTCCGTCCATCCGTCCGTCTGTCTGTCATTAGGCTGTATCTAATGAACCGTTAGAGCTAGTCAGTTGCAATTTTCAGACATGATGTATGTTGCCACTATAACAGCAAATAGTAAAAACAGAATAAATAAATATTTAAGGAGGGCTCTTAAACAACAAACGTGATTTTTTTTTGCCGTTTTTGCTTTATATTAATAACGGCAACAGGTATAGGTTTGAAATATTCACAGAACATTAAGTTGTAATTCACTTCAAATATAAATAATTACATTAAAATGTAATGTTGTTTTGTATATATATATATAATGGTACGTAGCCCTTCGTGCGCGAGTCCAACTCGCACTTGGCCGGTTTTTATTAAACAAACGTATTATAATTCTAATTTTACTATTAATGAAATGAAATAAAATGAAAAATATGGGTCTATATTAAATCGCCGAATTTTTTGTCCTCCTAAAAGTTGTCAATGGCATACAAACATTAAGCCTTAATTTTTTTCGCACAATTTGTTAAGCCTATTTTTACTTTGCCTAACACTTTATCGCTGAATTTAAACTTCCCAAATACCTACGCACAAAGTTAAAACGCACAAAATTATGGGTTTTCAATTTTAGGCAAAACTATAAAATAGTGCGAAAACAACTGTTAGGCTAAGCTAGACAATCATAGTTCGTTAAAAGTTTAGGCCAACACAGTTCGGCCATAGAAAGGCACCCGATAAAATATTTCACTGGCGGCCCGCCCACGACTTCGTCTGCGTGTATTCATTTTATAATAATTAATGATCCACCACCATACAGCTCTTCCCTATAAGTAAATGACCTTTTAAAACTTTTGTCAGCATTCATTTTGGCATTAACACACATAAACATGTAAACATTATGTAGGTCTATATGCTAAGGCACGTCATGTTTGTCCTTTCTTCTAATCAATGGAGTTGTTATTTTAAGCCCATCATTAGTAATATGAACCGTAGGCGGCGTAAATCTGAAGGCTATGGCTATAAATTAAACATACGATGTCCGATAAATGTCACCAAAATTATAGCCACGCGCACATACTCGTACAAGATGTTTGGTAATAAGTATTATAATCTCGCCTCTGGGCTATCCTATTCAGTGCAAAGAACAACTATTATATGAGAGGCATTATGAAGACGCGAAAAAAATAGCTATTCCATTCAAAACTTCATACAAGGTATTAAAAGTTATATGGTCAAGCGGAAGCCCTGAGATAGAGCAGCCCTAAGGGCACCCAAATCGCCGCCTTGTATGTTCCGCGATTTTGAATAGTTTCTAAACTACATACGAATTTTTGAAAAACTCTAGTTTTAATATTATTTTAGTTAATGTGACCTGAAAATATAGGGCACATGCCTCATAAATAAGTCATAACACAGGCCCATGTAACAAATACTTTTCCTTAAATATTAGAGTCACAGTGTCCAAAAAAGTATTCAAACTAGAGATTTTCAAAAAATCATACTTAATTCAAAAACTATTTAAAATGGCGGAACATACATAGGGATGATTTGGGTGCCCCTAGAGCTGCTCTATCTCAGGGCTTAATACCCTGTATGAAGTTTTGAATGGAATAGCAATTTTTTTCGCGTCTTCATAATACCTCTCATTTAATAGTTGTTCTTTGCACTGAATAGGATAGCCCAGAGGCGAGATTATAATACTTATTACCAAACATCTTGTATGAGTATGTGCGCGTGGCTATAATCATATCTTGGGATACCTTGTATTTATTCGACCTAAATGTATGGAACAGCTGATTTCTTTTTTAAGTGTAGCGTAGCGGTGAAAGAATACTACCACCCCCTCTCTTCCCTTAGGTGTCGCAAAAGGCGACTAACGGATGAAAGACTGCACATACTTCTTATAGCATAGAGCGGCGGTGGGCTCACCACCTGTCACACTAAGCACAGTTGCAGTCGTTATTTGGTGAAAAGTGGACTATGTTAGAGGACTGCTTTTGCTGTCCTTATTGCCTAGTCTCTGACTAACCCTTCGGGGATAATAGTCGTAATTATATGTATGTACCTATGTATGTATTTTCTAAAGGTAAATTCATATTCGTATTGCGAAAGTGTGTAGGTATTATATTATATATTTATCACAGTACAACCAAATAATGATATAAAAAAACATTTATTTTATGTATAGGTACGTATTCTTTTTTAGTTTTTATTTTTGTTTGTGTTTGTGGTCAAATATATCTTGAAACCCTTGAAAACCACTGAGGTGTCTTCTGTGACTACAGCTTGGAGAACCACTATGTCACTCGCGTTTATTTAAAATTCCATAGGAAGCTAAATGCAAATTCTGTCTAAAATAGAATTCTCAAAAGCAACGTAATACATTTTATACATTTTTTTAAATGCACAGTGTTAGTACCTACCACGTAAGTACCCACGTGTTGTGGTCTAGCAAACATGAAAGGTCGGTAACCGAATAATTATGTGGTCCCCTGAATTTTATATAAAATGACAGCTATGTTTTACAAAAAAAAATCCTTGGGCTCTAGTGAGTACACTCAATTTGGTTCTTGGGAAAAAAAGGACTCAAATTTTATTGATGTTAGCGTCATAATTTCAAAATCGTAGTTCCTTACAACAATGTCCCTATCAAAACAGTAACCCGTCCTCCCCAGCAAGCAAAAAACATACAGAGATCGAACCGACCGGCTTGTATTTCTAATTCTAAATTCTGACTGTTTCCGTATGCGTCGCATAATGACGTTTGTTTGCAGAATGCACAAAGTGAAAACACTTTTATAATAAAAAATACTAGCCGTCCGCCCGCGACTTCGTCCGCGTGAATACCTGCAAACAAACCTTTTCCTGGCAATTACAAACACAACATGAAAGAATTAGCCAAAAAGGTGTAGCCGTTCTGAAGTGATGCGCGGACAAACATGCATGGCAGTTGATTTTTATTTATATGGATAGGCAAGGTTGATTTCAGCGTGTGTTCAAACGTAAATACATATTCGTGTTGCGAAAGTGTGTATTATACTATAGCATGTAGGTTGCTGGGTAGCAAGAACGCGATGGATTTTGTACTAAGGGCTTTCTATACGTTTTATTCGCTCGCTGGTTCTCCCGTACATTAGTACGGGAGAACCAACGAGTTATATTAATTAATATAACTACCTATGTATTACACGGGGTTCATAGCATAAATATCTTACAAGTACAACCCACACTATTATACTACAACAATGAAACAACTTGCTCTAATATATATTTGAAAGTGTTTGTGTACCGTACGAAATATGAACTTCATACTTAGGATAACACATGGTCCAATAAGTCCCAACTCCCGAGATTAAATACTAAAACATGGTTTATTTGATTTTTTTTTATTCGTCAACTAGTCTCTTTCAACTACAATACAGTCTCTCCAACGCTTTTTTAACTTTTCTATTCCAAAAGTGTAGAAAGATTTATCTTTGGCTTAAAAATAAGCATCCATTGCTGCGATTACTTCACCATTTGAGTCAAAAATTTCTTGTTATGGAGCATTTTTTTAAGTCTGCAAACAGCCAGTTATCACTGAGGTCCAGAACTGGAGATGGATGAGGTAGTAATTCGAAGCCCAATTCGTTTAGTTTGGCCATCGTTTTCAAGGACTTGTGACACGGCGCATTGTCCTGGTGAAAGATCACTGTTTTTTTCTTCATTTGAGCCGTTTTTCCACGATTTCGAACTTTAATCGTTCCAATAATCCTATGTAATATACGCTTTTTATATGTTCTTATATGTTCGCTCTTCGCTCTATCAAGGTAGACGATGAAGAGTATTTATTCCATGCACACCCCAAAATATTTTTACAGAGTTTTTTTTTTATTTGATTTGATTTCGATGTTTCATCCATTGTCTGTCACATACCGACGTAAAAAATCCTTTTTATTTCTATTTAACAGTGCCAAACAGCGCTCTGAATCATGAATACGTAATTTGGAGAAAAGCTGTTACATGGCCAAATTTTGATGTAAAATAGTGAAAATACTACCAGTTGAAATCTTCACTATCTCAACTATCTCGCGCACTTTCACTTTTCGATCTACCTTCACGATTTTCAGGACATGGTTGATGTTTTGTTGAGTGCTTCATTTGGACAACCAGAGCGATCAGCGTCTTTTGTGACCATACGACTGCGTTTGAAATCGGCATTTTACCGACAAATGGTTGGTTTAGAATTAGATGGAGCAGATGCCGGATAACACTTTATAAGCCATTGCTGTGCTTGAACGGTGTTTTTTCCCATTAAAAAACAATGTTTCATCTACACACGACACTCGTTTTTTTCCATTTCCATTGTTTTCGGAATTAAAAAAGTAGCGGCACTTAAATATCTGTTAATAAATATATAAATTGTTCGATTTTCAAAAAAAATTAAAGCATATTATTTGATGGCCAGTACTTACTATAAACCAAATGAGTTTTTAATATAAAGCGCCATATTCAAGTAAGTCTCGGCGGGACTTATTGAACGACAGTATACTAGTACTTAAAATCAGGACTATGATTCCCGAAGGGTTAGTCAGAGACTGGGCAACGAGGACCACAAAAGCAGCCTCGCCATACTCCACTTTTCACCTATTAGCGACAGCACATGTGCTGAGCGTGACAGGTGGTGAGCCCATCGCCGCTCTATGCTGTTGGATGTATGTGCAGTCTTTGGTCCGTTAGTCGCCTTTTACGACACCCAAGGGAAGAGAGGGGGTGGTAGTATTCTCTCACCGCTACGCGACGCGGTTATATTTATATAGGTTTACATAATTTTAAGATGTTACTTTGATGTTAATTCGATGTTAGCGATATCGTTCTAATGTTTTCCTTTTCCTTGTCAATAGTTCATCAATTGATGGCTACGGCACGACTACACCAATATGTGAATATCGGACAAATCAATGATGAATATGGATCGAGCGACGCTGATTGCTCAACGGTATTGTCTATAGAGCGGCTCGGTCACGGCTTGTTTATCCTATATGATAATTGAAATATAAAGATTTCTTGTTTGCCTCAAGGAATAATAATTAGAAAATAATGTCTGAACATTACTGTTTTACACCACCTTGAACGGAGTTGAACGTAAATGATCATTATCATGAATAAGTATCTCAGCAATCTCCTTGATGAGTTTAGCGATCAATTCAGATTTTTTCCATCTAGTATTTTAAAGTAATTAATTTATAAGAGGTTGGCAACTACCCAGGTATAGAATAAAATACTTACTTACGTTTAATAACAAAAAAATATAAAAAGTAGGAAAGATGCTGGTAACAAATAAGCTGAAAGTATGTAGGCGGTACCGTTATGAAATAAGTTATTTTCAGAAACCAAACTAAAGCAAGGAAAATAATACAAGAATATCTTCTTCGCAACTTTTTTGAATATCTGATTTCGTAAGGCTTACGTTTATATCCTGTCAATATCGAAAAAATTCATCGAATCACAACGCTACATCGTGTATAGTTTCGTCCAATTCAGAAAGTTTGGGTTTCCAACATTTCCTTGTAAGGGCCGACCGTCATTTTTATGTTTAACATAATCTTGCTCGGATTTCGCTCGCGTGGTTTATGGTTCACCCGTCCGTAGGGAACTCTGCGTCTTTGAGATTTCAGTTAAAAATTTCTTGGTTCTTGCGAGATTTGTTAAATACGTCCGTTAATTAGATTGGCTACTTGATGATGGCTGAATTGATTAACTGGATTACAATTTTAAATTTATTATTTATGATAGTCAATGAAATTAGGTTTATGATGTCTTCGGAGTTAGTGAGGGAGCTTTTGAGTTTTACAGTAAATACGAGAAAAAGGATGATGTGCTTTAAAGGGCACATTAAACCGTTGGCCAGGTTCTTGTAATAAGATAGCCGTCTCGGTGAAATTCCTTCAACCCGCATTGGGCCAGTATGGTGGGCAATGGCCAATCTCCTCATGTATCCACTAGTCTTTCCAGCAATTTAAAAACACTTCTTAACGAGAAAAAGTTAACTAGTCCTTATTTAAATTCCACTTAGTTACGTACAAAATGTAAACTTTAAGTGCATTCTCTTTTATTCCGCTTTACGCATAGGTTTTACACAATAACAACAAAAACTATATTTGCGTACCTTTTCCAAAGTTGCAAGTTAAAAATATCCGCTACAAGTCGTAACTACAATTACACTTGCCACTACACTTTATTAAAATACACTAACTAATTAATATTAATAACAACACCTAATTACAATTTAACTTCACTCAGTTTAAGTTACAACTGCATTCGATTTGCACAAAAACAATAATATGAACACGAAACTTTGAGGGAAAAGCGCGCGGAAAACAGCGTTCCCCGGTTGCCGCGCGACTGTACCGCGAGCTGTCTACACTGACACTGAATTCTGAACAGAGCTGAGTAGTCGGAACCCTTGGGGTGCGTCTAAACAGATGACCTGCTTCAAACCGCTCCACATACAAAACATTCGAGTCAGGAAGCGGACGATACGTTACCAAGTTCAATATGTCAATGTCGGGCTTTTATCTACAGAGAGTATTTTAGGGCGTCGCGGTTTCAATACGTTATATGAAAATAAAGTGAGGGATGTTTGATTGATCATCTATCGTGGGGCATCAGAATCACTGACACTGAATTCTGAACAGAGCTGATTAGTCGCAGCCCTCAGGGGTGCGTCTAACAGATGACCTGCTTCAAACCGCTCCATACAAAACATTTGAGTCAGGAAGCGGACGATACGTCACCAAGTTCAATATGTCAATGTCGAGCTTTTATTGACTACAGGGAGAGAATTCTGGGGCGTCGCGGTTTCGATACGTTGCGTTGTATGAAAATTAACTTTGAGGAATGTTTGATTGATCATTTATCGTGGGGCGCCAGAATCACTCTGTTGGTGCTGAGGGTGAACTCCGGTGATTATCCTGGTGGCATATGAGGGTTAATACTGGAGATTTAGTGGGTATACCATGGTCGGGAGGAGTGCCACATAACATAACATACTTAGGTATATGCGTATCCCCGGGTGTGGTGTAATGTATTACCATATTTTACAATGTGATAGGGGTGGTGCTTCTAACCCGTTAAGGCTAAGTATACTACATCTAAATTCATCGACAAAAAAATAATATGGGGGGTCTTACCCTCTCCCCCTATAATTTATGACCATTTTTACTTTATGCGATATCAAAGGTTTCATACGTCGGAGAAACATGAAAAAAATGGCAAACGGTAGCTAATGACACTGGTTAACTAATAAATTACTTTGTTTTGTAAGTTTGAGATTATTTTGGTGAGAAAAATAATCAATACTTAATTATTTAAAATTACTTTTTTATAAGTCCATATTATTTTTATTGTCGATGAATTTAGATGTAGTACTTAGTCTTAACAGATTAGAAGTACTACCCCTATCACATTGTATATACAAAGATATAATATAATTATCTTTGACTATATACATGTCTAGACGGAGCATCGCGGTACAAACGCTTCTCAAAATCCGCCCGGTTTTTGTATTGAATTTGAAGTGTGCGTGACAGCCGCGTATCTGACACTAGCGCGAATGGTTGCCAGCGAATGCCTAATTTCCGATAAAGTAGGGAACAAATATTTATGCACAATATAATTTTAAAATGATTCATAACATAACATAACTTTTTAAATTAGGTATGTCTATCGTATATGTAGGTATAACGCATAAAAGAAGCTGGTGTATTTAGAAAAAATGGATGATTGAAGGCGAGGGCCAGTACAATAAAATAATGCGCTAATGGAAGCCTGCGTGCGTGTGATATGTGTGTAATAGGGACGAAATAGAAGTAACGGGCAGAATGATTTACATTTAATACTTAATCAAAATTGTTTTTTTAATTAGAAATTTAAATATTTTAAATTAAAATCAAAACAATTAATGGCGTTCTCTTTGTATTTGTTTCGTTTGGATGTTACATCATTTTTCATGTTCTCTAATTTCTTATTATGTTCAAACCTTGTAGTTAAATATTTTGACAACGACTTCTTTCTATCGGATCAGTTGGAAATCTGAAAATTAAAATGTTTGCTATGTGGTCGAACAGTTGTAAAGGTTACATAATGTAATGACTGCTCATCAATATCCGTGTCCAATAGTTTACCTACATGAGACGAGAAATATTGACCTTTTAGGGGCACAAACATACACCCGCACTTTCTCAAACATCGTCATCATCATCATCAGCCTATAAACGTCCTACTGCTGGGCGCAGGCTTCCCACGTGGAGATAGCACGTGGGAATATTGGGCCATAACCCACCACGCTGGCCCAATGCGTGTTGGTGGGTTTTAACAACTGTCATCTTACGACAACAAAAGGGACCAACGGCTTAACGTGCCTTTCGGAGCACGGAGGAGTTCGAGATGTTTTAAATTTGGTCACCCATCCAGTGACCCGGCATTGCGAAAGTTGCTTAGCGGGCAAGATCGCAAGCCGAACGTGCTAGCCGATGCGCCATCGAGCTCTGAAGCATTCATACTTACATCCCCTACATACATATACTTAAACACATACTTCTTACATAAATACTTACGTACATTCCATTTCAAACTTAATATTTTTTTTATTCGTTTCGAATAACGATACGATACCATACCTAAATAACAATTTATAATAATAGTATTATAAAATATTACAGTAGGTAGGTACCTATTATATTTTTTCTTGTTTTAGAACGAAACCTATAATCCAGCCAAATTCGATGACGAATGTTTGTAAACAGATTACTGTTATACCTAGTTGCAGTAGGATTTTACTTTTTCTTGAGAGACATTCACAAGAAAACCGTTAACTAAAAAAAAATTGAAAATTGAAAAACGTTTATTGACAATTTTGGCCTATAAATTTTTCTACGTTTTTTTACGGCCAGGCTCTATCTAGACATGTATATAATCAAAGATAATTATTAACTGCAATCGCTTAACTGAGAGATTTTAATCGACCGACGACCGTCAAGGTGAAACCGTTACAAATACCTAAGTATTATTAAATATGTTTAAATAAGTAGTTTCACTAGCCGGAAAATAGTAAAGTAATAAGGGGGTACCGCGCGATCGCAAAAACTGACATACCTAATGAACTTCAAAGCAAAATCAATCCAATTGATATTTATAATTAAGAACAATAATTCTGCTTTGAATTTCAGATCTAGTAATTTGATTAGAGCAATGTTTTTATTCTGCGAAATGTACAAAATCATCACGCGCTTGGTTTAAAAACTAAAATTTACTTTTTTAAGTTGGGGTTGGAATATCAATACTAATATTTTCATGTAAGAATTATTGTTTCATGCATAAAATTAAGAAAGTTGTCGAAAGTAAATGTTTTTAGGAGTCATTAGATTTAAGTATTGTTTGTTATTGTTTAAAGAATTTCTTTCAAATTTCAACAAGAACACACGACCTTGTGCAATGATCAGGCTAACTTATGTAAGTTCTTTTAATGTGTTTAACTAATTCAGTGCATAGTACAAGTAACTTAAAAATACGTAAATTTTCACAATTCCGTGCAGGATCCCCTTAATCTAAATATGTTTTTTTTTTTATAAAAGAGGGAGGCAAACGAGCAGGCGGGTCACCTGATGGAGAGTAATCACCGCCGCCCATGGACACCAGCAAAACCAGAGGAATCGCAGACGCGTTGCCGACCTTTAAGGGAGGAATAGGTTTAAGGAAGGAATAGGAATTGGGAGGGGGGAGGGGGGGAAGGGGCCTCCGGAACCCTCACTGGTCGAACGAAACACAACAGCACCAAGTGCCGTTATTTCACGCCGAATATTCGTGAGAGGGTGGTATTACGCCGGGCGAGCCGGCCCAATGCGTGCTGCGACGCAGCGTGGCTCTACCACTCAGTCAGTGTTACTCATTTAGCACCACCCAGGGATCACGTGTAGGGTCTCAAGGGTAAACCTACGGACGCGAGCAACTTTAACCCCCTGTTATTAATTGTTGGACTAATCTAAGTTACGAATTTATTTTATGATAAAATTATAAGGGGAATAAAAAAATATAATATTAGAACAATGAACCTAACTAAAAACCTTAAAAATATAATATAAAAACTAAAATATATTAATAAAAGGAGTACTTAATTGTATCAGTATAAAATTGATGTAGTACATAACTATGTCCCTGTCAAGATTGTTCAAAAGTGGAATAATATTTTCACATATTTTGGACGCAATCTGCTTCTCGCCTGGAGGGCTGTGGCATAGATAGAGAACAGCTCTAGCTTTTGAAATTAAACTTTCGTTTGGCACAGAGATGTTGCGGTTTACTACAGACTACGACATCTAAATTGCTACTACTTTGCTGTAGATGTAGTGATGTTCAAAGAAGAGCACTTAGGGAATATTACCTTGTTTGACAGCATGACGTTTATTACAGGAAACATTAATTTAGGTCGCTGTTTGGTGAAAAGTGGACTATACGATAGAGGACTGCTTTTGCTGTCCTCATTGCCTAGTCTCTGACTGACCCTTCTGGGATGGTAGTCGTGATTACCTATATGTATGTATGTATTTTAGGATAACCAAGGTTGCACTTTAGCGACTTGGTGAGCTTTTTTGCTTAGCCGTATTCAAAAAAATATATTCCGTAATATTTTAAAAAATCATAATTTATGAACCAAAACATGTAACAGTAGATGTACCCTCTTTCAGCGATTCAATACAATTTTTAGCAGAAGTGCGATTAAGAACTGGTAAACTTGAAATTGGAAATAACAAAAAAAAACATCCATATTAGTAGGTAATATTTAGTTATAATTTTTTGTGTAGGTAATATTTATTTAGAACTAGCGGCTCGCCCGCGACTTCGTCTGCGTGAACACCTTATATCCTGCGACGAATTTCCAAAAAAATATGTCCTGACCTAGTCTAGTAAACCTAGTCCTGACAATTACGAATGCAACAAAAAAAGAATTAGCCAAATAGATGCAGCCGTTCAGAAGTGATGCGCGTACAAACATTTCGGCAATTGATTTTCATTAATATAGATAATATCCGTGTGGTGGCGACTAATTATTATAAAAATATTACCAATCCATCTCGTCCCTTGGGTATCGTAAAAGGCGACTGACGGAAAAAAGACTGTACAAACATCAGTATAGAGGATACCACCTATCACGCGTTGTGCAGCTGTTATTTAAAAAGTGGACTATGGCAGTGCACTGCTTTGCGGTCCTCATTGCTTAGTCTCTGACTAACCCGTAGAGGATAATAGTCGTGATTGTATGTACACACGGCATCAGATCAACCTACCCTAAACTGTCAAATTTCTCCAATGAATATTAATCCTTGGAGCCAAACAATAAAGTTAAAATTGATTGTAGAAATTTGACAGTTTTGGGTAGGTTGATCTGACGCCGTGTGTACCTATGTATGTAATTTATTGTTTTATAAGATTTACGCGAACACTACCTACACATTGTGAAACACTGTGACCACAGACCCTGTAAAGGGCTGGAAACGTCAGGATTCAATCATCAGTACCGTAGTAATTAAACGTAAGCTAATCCGATAAAATGTTTTATTTTAATAGTTACATATGTATATGTATACAATACAAAGGTACATATAATCACAATTTTTATCCCCAAAGTCAGAGACTACCTACTCAATGAGGGCCGAGAAAGCAGTCCTCTGACATAGTCCACTTTTCACCAAAAACGGATCCAGGATTTTTTTCTGGGAGAGGGGCGGACTCGCAAAAACATCAACAATTACTGTTAGAAATAAACTTCAAAAGTATCATACTTCTAGTTTATTTCTACCTATACAAGTTCAAGTATGTATAGGAAGGTTTATGAAACTGCCAAAACAAAAGAAAAATTAAATGTTTAATAGAGATAGTTTTCTTTTAAGTTTCCTGTTAAAGATGTCCAGCACTTCATTAGCGTCCATCTTTGCCGTTCTGTTATTTCATTTATCTTCTTCCTATGGTGGCACTCCATTACTGGAGGTCATTTACCCTTGTCCATCGCCATTCGGAACAGTTTCTCCACGCTGGTGATTCCGGTCCATTCCCAAATGTTTCTCAGCCAAGATTTCTTCCGTCTGCCGACGCGTCTTTTCCCTTCTATTTTGCCCATTATAATCAATTGAAGCAGTTGGTATCTATCATGTCTTATAATATGACCTAGATATCCAATTTTTCTCTTCTTGATGGTACGCAACAACTCTCGGGTCCTCTGAACGCGCTGGAGGAATCTTTCGTAAAGTAGAAACATTCTGCACACAACTGATGCGAAGCATACGGCGGTAGCACCACATTTCCAACGCCTCTAGGCATCGTCTTGTGTCCTCTTTGATGGTCCACGCTTCTCATCCACATAGCACAATGGGCCAGATATAACATTGTAGCAAGCGCGTTCTTAGCCTTAAGTTCAGTTTACGACATCATAACACTTTTTGCAATTTATGGATGTTAGGGCTATTTCTATCCGGGTTTTTTCCTGGTCACTATCCCATTCTTCATTAACCCAAGCACCGAGATATTTATATTGCCGCACACGATCTTGTTGTATACCTGCCACAGACAGTTTCGGGTCAAGGTCTTTGTCTCTGGCTATTATCAAGTACTTTGTCTTACCGATGTTCATATTAAGCCCAGCTCTACTACTGACGTCACGAACTCTGTCTACGATAATCTGCAAATCCGCGCTTACGACACAATTAATACAGTGTCATCAGCATAGCGCAGATTATTTATAGACTTGCCGCCACTATAACGCCAACGCTCAAGTTTTCCAGCGCCTCAGTCATCACGGCTTCGAAATACACGTTGAAGAGCAAAGGCGACAAAATGCATCCCCGCCTTACTCCCCTGCAGATATCGACTTCTTCGGTTTCCTCAGATTTAACTCTCGCAGTGGCTTTTTGGTCCCAATACAAATTTTGCACAACTCTTAGGTTTTTTTCATTCTGTCTTTCAACCGTTCCATCAATGTGTCATGCTTCACTCGGTCAAATGCTTTCTCATAGTCTATGAAGCATAATGTAAATATCATTTTGCATGTCACTACATTTTTGTATTAGGACATTGAGAGCGAATAGGGCTTTACGAGTGCCAACACCGGCTTGAAAACCAAACTGACTTTCCTGAAGTTGTTCGTTGCATTTAGGTCTTATAAAATGATGTATCGATACTTAGAAATACCTTTACCATGTGACTCATTAGACTAACTGTACGGTATTCCTCACTTTTTCTAGAGTTCTTCTTTTTGGGAAGAGTGACAAATGTTGACCTTAACCAATCTTTGGGAAATTTCCCAGTGTCGTATATTTGGTTAAATAAATTCGTTAATACGTCAACACAGTCGTTCTCTATTAATTGAAGTAGGTACTTCGATAGGATGTTATCAGGTCCAAGGGCTTGGCAGATCTTGTGCTCGTATTACCACGTTTTTCAGTATCGGAGGTCCTGTCTCATCGGATATATGGACTTTTGCACTTCGTGTTAAGTCAGTAAACATTCCCTCTATGTATTTTCACTAGGCTGTCTTTTTGCTGTCAAGATCGAGTAACAAATTTCCATCATTATCGGTCAGAATGTGTATTTCGGATTTCCTCCCGGTTGTCTATTGTTTGCCCGAAAATTATAAACAATAATACTCATACCCCGAATTTTACTTGCCCGAGTTTAATTTCCCCGAATTGTTTGTTTACCATAAAAGTTATCCATTTTAGTGATCGCAATAATATTATTTGACAGAATATTAATGTTTTATATTTTAGCGTTTTATTAAAGCATAAATATACTTAAGTAAAATTTTAAACACTGAAAAAAGACGACAACCTCAGGCGGGAAAACATAAGTATAAGCATTAAAACATAAGCATCAAGCACTGACAAATTTCGACGGTTGAAAGCCAGACCTCGGTAGCCAAGTGGTTAAGGCAGCCGCCCGGAATGCGGAAGGTGCGTGGTTCGATTCCCGCCTGAGGTTGTCGTCTTTTTTCAGTGTTTAAAATTTCACTTAACAGAATATTTCAACGCCAGCGATTAGCTTTCTGGCACTTCGCCGGCCGCTGCCGCGGCACGCTCGCTTCGCTCACTCGGCTCGTGCGTTGTTTTTCATGTTCCAACCTAACCTAACCTAACCAAACCTAAACCTATCTTTTAGTTTAAACCGATTTTAAGATTTTTTTCTAGAAGCAATTTCGATGGCAAATGATTTTATGGCCTACAATGATGATAACAAATTATGTTATTGAAATTGACTTTATGGGAAACAAAGTTTCTAGCACGTGACTAATATAGTAAACAATGAGTATGACACATGAAATTATGAGATACAATGTCTGTTGACCAGCATAGCAGATGAAATTATGGCAAATTAAATTCTGGCAAGTGGGTGTAACCCCTCGTCTGTCGTGTCTGTCAAGACCCTTTTTTCGGGAACGCGTGGCCATATCGAGTTGAAATTAAAACATTAAACTCAAATCTGCAGGTTCTTGAAGCAGTGAAAAAATCAAACTCTTAAGTTATCGAAAAAAAAAGATACGGCCGTTTAAGCTGCAAAAAAACGTAAATTTTCGGCACTCTCAAGGGAATTCAAATTCATAGAGTATTTGCCGTTGACCTAGAACTATGACATTTGGCAAGTATTACCGTCTTATACTACAAGTATAGGGGAAAATCTGAAAACTATACATTTGTAATTAAATCATTAAAAAACAGGTTCTTTATGTTGTCCGTCTGTTTGTCTTTCAAGACCCTTTATCTCGAAAACGCGTGGAGATATCGAGTTGAAATCAAAACGATGTACTCAAATCTACAGTCTCTTGAAGCCGTGAAAAAATCAAACTCCTAAGTTAACATAAAAAAATATATGGCCGTTTATGCCGCAAAAAATGTATATTTCGGCGCTCTCAAGGGAATCAAAATTTATAGGGTATTTGCCGTTGACCTAGAACTATGAAATTTGGCAAGTATTACCGTCTTATACTACAAGTATAGGGAAAAATATACATTTGAAAACTATACATTTGTAATTAAATCATTAAAAAACAGGGTCTTTATGCCAAGGAACGGGGCGGTCCAAATTTTGAATTAAGTTAACCATGTCATGTGGGGGTACATCGTATGAAAGGGCTTTATTGGCACAAGCTTAAACAGATTTTTAATTATTTTTATGATGTATAGTTTTCGATTTATGACGAAGAATGAAAAAAAAATTAAATATAGACCTAAAAATTTGTACGGAACCCGGTGGTCGAGTCTGACTCGCACTATATTATTTCTATATTATTCATATATTTTAACAACTCTGATAATTTGATTTGCTTCTAAGTATGTACTGTGACGGAATGTGCCCCCCCCCCCCTCCCCTTTACCCCTAAATCCGCCCTTGCTTTTCACCAAATAGCGACTTCACATGTGCTCAGCGTGACAGGTGGTGAGCCCATCGCCGCTCTATGCTGTTGTATGTATGTGCAGTCTTTAGTCCGTTAGTTGCCTTTTACGACACCGAAGGGAAGAGAGGGGGTGGTAGTATTGTTACACCGCGACACGGTGGTATTTTAATAATATTTAATTTTAATAGCTAGACTTTGTTTATTTGGTTTAATAGAGTGGAGACCTTTCGAAAATGTGCAGTGTCACCGGTGACATTATACTTATTTGTTGGATGGGAGCACTCGTATTCGTAATTAAATAACTAAATTACTACGACTTTTGCACCGCATCTGCAGCTGCTATCATCAGTTTACTTACACACTCTACAGTTTAATGATGGAAGACCGCGATACATGAGACAGCTTGTTCACTGCACTGCATAACTAAATAATATCTAATTTATAAATAGAAACAATAATGGTTACAATAAAAACGATGCTATTTTGATATCACAGTGTGACAATTATTGACACCGGTCAAAAATGTAACTAGGTACTCAAGTTTAACGCAGGCGAAGTCGCGTGCGGATGCTTGTATAAAAGGTCAAAAGAAACTGTTCTTAGCTACAATAAATATGTATATTATGTCGCAGGCAAATTATATTATTCGGCAGTTTACAAATGTATTTGATTCTCTATAATAAAAGGAGGTATTTAATTGTCACTTGTTTCTAATATACTACACCGTTTTCACTTTTACTTTTATTGGCACTTACATAGCACGACGCCATTTTTATTGTTTTGATTAGCAGAGCCACAAGTGGTAGAAAATGGA
Organism: Scoparia ambigualis; assembly: GCA_963921215.1. Lineage (NCBI taxonomy): Eukaryota > Metazoa > Arthropoda > Insecta > Lepidoptera > Crambidae > Scoparia > Scoparia ambigualis. The sequence goes on from OY992505.1 coordinate 20,132,586, forward strand.
ACTAGTTATTACAATTTAAAGCGGAATTTTATAAACGGCGTTCAAATTGTCATTTGGGTTTCGTGGATTATTAGTATTACAAAATGACGACGCATTTTACATACTAGAGTAGAGAGAGTACTAGAGAGTTTGCAAACAGACGACGCCGTTTGTAAAATGCCTAATTATACAATTTGCCTGTGACATATACATCAAATATTTTCCTTAGCTAAAAGAAAAGTGTATCAACATTAGGTAACTATTTACTGTCTTTTAATGTCGTCTAAAATTAGCTTTCTAACATACAAATAATGGTAGGTAGGTAATAATATTTTATTTGTCGATCGAGTAACATAAATAATTATTTTCTATCCTTAAACAGATTATTTCATGATTTCAATATACTTACCTAACACAACCTTTGTGTTTTGTATCAGCCTTTGAGCGGCCCACTACTGGGCACAAACCTTCCAACATGGACAACCGCAGGGAGGGATTTGTTCATTACCCTCCACGCTAACCGAATGCGAGTAGGTGGGTTTCCTGGTTTTAGAGCCGTTTTGCTGTGATGCGGATTTCTGCACGCGTGCGGATCTGCGTTCTGGTGCGCGTGCGTGTAAAATCACGCTGCTGGTTGCACGCAGGAAAAAGATTTCGTAGATTTCGTAGTCTCGTACGTGTCGCCAGTCAGTGTACTCGTGCAAAGATGAACGATAAAAAAGTAATTATCTCTTATCTAATTTTAAAACATTTAAAATATTAATCCGCACGCGTGCCGAAATCCGCGTCACAGGAAAAGGGCACTAAATGACTGCTATCTTACGACAACAACGGGGACCAACGGCTATATGTGACTTCGAAAGCACGAAGGAACTCGAGATGTTTTTTAATTTGGTCACCCATCCAGTGACCCATTCCGAAACTTGCTTAACTGGCAAGATCGTAAACCGAACACCATAAAGCCGCTGCGCTGCGCCATCGAGCTGTATTTGAGTCATTTAGAACATTTACATCAAAGTACATAAATAATCATTTGTTCATTTAATATCACAAGTACGCAGGTTTTTCTTACGAAAAAACATTTTTTTTTTAATTAAATGAAAATAAACTTAACTAAGAATAAAAAGTTTTTAAAGAATTTTAAAATTTTTGGGAAATAACGTAGGCGTTCAAGGCATACAATAGAAGAAAAAATACTTAATACTATATACTACAAGCGGCCGCTCGCGGTTTCACCCGCGTGGTTCCTGTTCCCGTAGGAATATTGGGATAAAAAGTATCCCATGTGTTAATCCAGGTTATAAACTATCTGTATGCCGAATTTCATCCAAATCCATTCAGTGGTTTTTACGTGAAAGAGTAACAAACATCCATCCATACGTTCCCGTGGGAATATCGGGATAAAAATTATCCTGTGTTAATCCAGGTTATAAACTCTGTATGCCGAATTTCATCCAAATCCATTCAGTAGTTTTTACGTGAAAGAGTAACAAATATCCATCCATACTTACAAACAAATAATTACTTATTATACTTAATATAACTTGTGTCAATATTGTATTTAACCTACGTCCGCCATCGAGCTGTATTTGAGTCATTTAGAACATTTACATCAAAGTACATAAATAATCATTTGTTCATTTAATATCACAAGTACGCAGGTTTTTCTTACGAAAAAACATTTTTTTTTTAATTAAATGAAAATAAACTTAACTAAGAATAAAAAGTTTTTAAAGAATTTTAAAATTTTTGGGAAATAACGTAGGCGTTCAAGGCATACAATAGAAGAAAAAATACTTAATACTATATACTACAAGCGGCCGCTCGCGGTTTCACCCGCGTGGTTCCTGTTCCCGTAGGAATATTGGGATAAAAAGTATCCCATGTGTTAATCCAGGTTATAAACTATCTGTATGCCGAATTTCATCCAAATCCATTCAGTGGTTTTTACGTGAAAGAGTAACAAACATCCATCCATACGTTCCCGTGGGAATATCGGGATAAAAATTATCCTGTGTTAATCCAGGTTATAAACTCTGTATGCCGAATTTCATCCAAATCCATTCAGTAGTTTTTACGTGAAAGAGTAACAAATATCCATCCATACTTACAAACAAATAATTACTTATTATACTTAATATAACTTGTGTCAATATTGTATTTAACCTACGTCTCTGACAATAATCATTTCACCGTATGTGTTTTTTTAAGCAAATTTTATTGTAAACAGAAACAGAGTCGATGGCTGCTTATCGTTAACAGTAAATTTATGCGTATCCGACAAGCATTTGCCCATTTTTCCGTGAAACGGAAATAACTTTTATTTTGAATCGTGAAATATTTTAACTAAACAAATGTAATTTTTTTAATCGTATCACGTGTTTACAAACAGGTATATGCATACATAATCTTCTACCTATGCATAATATTAGGTCCTTACATGAAATTGGCGTTTTGTCGTACTGGCCACTTTGACCTCAAATATCTCCTCTTTGGTTAGGAATTCGCATTCCTCTTTTGTGTTTTGAAAACCGTAATTCATTTGTTTTTTCCTCTTTTGGTTTTTTCTTTGCGTCTCTCAGTTTATCAAATGGAAAACTTGAAATATCGCGGTAATACGAGTACGAGTTCTATCGTGGCACCAGTGCTGCAGAAACTGGTCGAAGGATTAATGATGATGTGTGTAGCGGCGGTGTCGCAGAAGAGGGTTAGTGGCGTTTTTCCCCAATTTCATTTTCATCATCAAATATTTCAAATTTTAATTACTATGAATCAGTTTCGTTTTCACCCGAATATTTACGTGTGCCATTCTCATAGATCTACCTAACTAAACTCATTAAAAAAAAAACAGGTAAAGGTGAATACAAAAGTGTTTTAGTCTTTAATTACATTAATATTACATAATTATTAATTATTTTATATTTAAATGTACATAATTACATTGGTTAAAGTTAAAAACGAATTAAAAATGTATAAGGATATACATTTTTTTTAAATGTGATTTCATTATTTTTATTAGGTATATTCTTTTGTGAGTCGATTGATCAATAGGCATATCATTTTGTACACTTTTAGGTTTTTTGTTTGTGCACGGGTACTCCATCTATTTGGAACCTGAAAGGAGGCAAATATTTGTTTAATCCGTTTTATTCCATTGTTTAAGAGTTTTATGACTGTTATATATTATGTACAATGAATCGATACTATTGAACTTTAATGACTTGGTGTGACATAATATAGTTTATTATTGGGTTTTTAACTAGATATACCTTTCATGTGCAATTTCGTCAGTAGTAACATCCATGGCCAAAGTTTGCAGGAACAGCAGTAAACTTGGTTTGTTTCATGCATACCGCTTTTTCGGATATTCGTCACGGGATGCGTGGTGTTTATATATTTTTTAAAAATACTGAATTTTTATAGGACAATAATTCACGACAAACATTGAAATCGATGGTTGTCTATATGACGACGACATTGTGTTGTATGGCCTAGTAATTGTATACCCGTTGAAACAACATTGTGGCACGATTTTAACGAATTTTCTTACTAGTTATGGGGTGGTTACAGAACCACCTTTCATAATGGGTGAAACCTAATGATTAGTTGCGAAAGGTTAAAAAGAAATTTAGACACTACCTATCTCTATTGTCACCATTTTAAATAAGATGTTATGTGTTTTTTTACAAATATTATTTTTAAGTTTTTAAGGAAAGAAGGCCGAGTGTAGGATGAATGGAAGATAAATGACATGTGTGTAACGGAACGCAAGAGATGTGTGAACAGGACTGTAAGATGCGCAAGGGACATAGAAGAATAATGGCGAGGACACTTAGAACGACGAAGTGAAAGACAAAAGACGTGTTAACTAGACTAACAAGCTACGAAATAAGGAATAAATAGTTTTTGTTTTCAACCACCATTTCGGGAAATCCTCCATTCATTCTACACTCGGACTTCCTGCACTCATGTCTGACTGACTGACTGAAAACGAAATATATAAGTAAAAACTAAACAACAATAACATCGGAAAAAAACATCATAACAAAGCAATACCAGTGGCGCGGCGACATCGATGCCTTTAACGAAAATTGGTTAGAGCTGGCCAAGGAAAGAGAGAACTGGAAAGAAATGGGGGAGACCTTTCCCCAGCAGTGGAACACTGTAGGTTAAGTAAAAAAGAAAAAAACAATACGCGTAAGCTCTTGGCCTTCATCTCACCTGATGGAAAGTGACGATAAGGCCGAGTGCTCTTCAAAAACGTATGACAACCGCGACTTCGTCCGTGTACTCTTTGTTTCGTGCGTGTCTACGCGGACGAAGTCGCGGACGGGCAGCTACACTGAAAAAAATAAAACGGGACTTTTAACTGTTGATGTACAGTAAAAAAAAAAACGGTTAAGTAAACTTATTTTTATGTTGACGTAATTGATTACTGACAGTACTCTTAAATGGGCATATCCAGTAAAGAGCTAAACAGTTATTTCAATTGTATGAACATTAAAGTTCACTGAAACAAACAGTTACTTTTAAGTATTGCCCTTTTCAGAGCTTTACTGATATCGCAGCAGTTATTCTTACTGACTTCTAAACAGTTATTGTAGCATACAGTAATGAGTGAAACAGTAATTTCAATTGTTTGAACATTAACGTTTACTAAAACAAACAGTTTTTTTAGTATTGCCGAGTTCATGAGCTTTATTGATATCGTAGCAGTTACTTTTACTGTTTCTGAACAGTTTCTGTAGCATACAGTTAGGAGCTAAACAGTAAATAACAACTGTTTTTACAATAACGTTTACTGATACAAGCAGTTTCTTTCAAGTCTTGCTGTGTTCAGACTTTACTGATATTGTAGCAGTTACTTTTACTGCTTCTAAACAGTTTTTGTGGCAAACTGTTAGAAGCTAAACAGTAAAAATCAACTGTTTGAACATGTAACGTTTACTGATACAAGCAGTTTCTTTCAAGTATTGCGATGTTCGGGCTTTTCTGATATCAAAGCAGTTATTTAAACTGCTTTTGAACAGTTTCTTTAGCATACTGTAAGGAAATAAACAGTTAATATCAACTGTTTAAACATGAAACGTGCACTGATACAAGCCTTTTTTTTAAAAGTATTACTGAAATCAAAGCAGTTATTTTTACTGCTTCTGAACAGTTTCTGTAGCATACAGTAGGGAGCTAAATAGCTTAAATTAATTGTTGAACATGTAACGTTTACTAATACAAGCAGTTTGTTTTAAGTATTGCCGTGTTTAGGCTGTACTGATATCGTAGCAGTTATTTATACTGCTTCTGAACAGTTTCTGTAACGTACTGTAAGGAACTAAACAGTTAATATCAACTGTTTGAACATGTAACGTTTACTGATACAAGCAGTTTCTTTTAAGTATTACTGATATCAAAACAGTTATTTTTACTGCTTTCGAACAGTTTTTGTAAAATGCGGTAAAGAGCTAAATAGTTAAAATTAACTGTTTTAACATGTAACGTTTACTGATATAAGCAGTTTCTTTCAAGTATTGCCGTGTTTAAGCTTTAATGATATCGAAGCAGTTATTTTTACTGCTTCTGAACAGTTTCTGTAGCATTTTGTAAGGATATAAACATTTAATATCAACTGTTTAAACAAGTAAAGTTAACTGATACAAGCACTTTCTTTTAAGTATTACTGATGTCAAAGCAGTTATTTTAACTGCTTCTGAACAGTTTCTGTAGCACGCGGAAAAGAGCTAAGTAATTAAAATTAACTGTTTGAACCTGTAACGTTTACTGATACAAGCAGTTTCTTATAAGTGTTGCCGTGTTTAATCTTTACTGATATCGTAGCAGTTATTTAAACTGCTTCTAAACAGTTTCTGTAGCGTACTGTAAGGAACTAAATAGTTAATATCAACTGTTTGAACATGTTACGTTTACTGTTACAAGCAGTTTTTTTTAAGTATTACTGATGTCAAAGCAGTTATTTTTACTGCTGCTGAACAGTTTCCGTAGCATACAGTAAGGAGCTAAATAGCTAAAACTAACTGTTTGAACACGTAAAGTTTACTGATGCAAGCAATTTCTTTTAAGTATTGCTTTGTTTAGGCTGTACTGATATCGAAGCAGTTATTTTTACTGCTCCTGAACAGTTTCCGTGGCATACTGTAAGGAAATAATCAGTTAATATCAACTGTTTAAACATGTAACGTTTACTGATACATGCAGTTTCTTTTAAGTATTACTGATATCGAAGCAGTTATTTTGAATGCTTTTGAACAGTTTTTGTAGCATGCGGTAAAGAGCTAAATAGTTAAAATTTACTGTTTGAACCTGTAACGTTTACTGATACAAGCAGTTTCTTTTAAGTGTTGCCGTGTTTAATCTTTACAGATATCGTAGCAGTTATTTAAACTGCTTCTAAACAGTTTCTGTAGCGTACTGTAAGGAACTAAACAGTTAATATCAACTGTTTAAACAGGTAATGTTATTGATACAAGCAGTTTATTTTAAGTATTACTGATATCAAATCAGTTATTTTTACTGCTTCAGAACAGATTCTGAAGCATACAGTAAGGAGCTAAATAGCTTAAATTAATTGTTTAAACATGTAACGTTTGCTAATACAAGCAGTTTGTTTTAAGTATTGCCGTGTTTAGGCTGTACTGATATCGTAGCAGTTATTTATACTGCTTCTGAACAGTTTCTGTAACGTACTGTAAGGAACTAAACAGTTAATATCAACTGTTTGAACATGTAACGTTTACTGATACAAGCAGTTTCTTTTAAGTATTACTGATATCAAAACAGTTATTTTTACTGCTTTCGAACAGTTTTTGTAAAATGCGGTAAAGAGCTAAATAGTTAAAATTAACTGTTTTAACATGTAACGTTTACTGATATAAGCAGTTTCTTTCAAGTATTGCCGTGTTTAAGCTTTAATGATATCGAAGCAGTTATTTTTACTGCTTCTGAACAGTTTCTGTAGCATTTTGTAAGGATATAAACATTTAATATCAACTGTTTAAACAAGTAAAGTTAACTGATACAAGCACTTTCTTTTAAGTATTACTGATGTCAAAGCAGTTATTTTAACTGCTTCTGAACAGTTTCTGTAGCACGCGGAAAAGAGCTAAGTAATTAAAATTAACTGTTTGAACCTGTAACGTTTACTGATACAAGCAGTTTCTTATAAGTGTTGCCGTGTTTAATCTTTACTGATATCGTAGCAGTTATTTAAACTGCTTCTAAACAGTTTCTGTAGCGTACTGTAAGGAACTAAATAGTTAATATCAACTGTTTGAACATGTTACGTTTACTGTTACAAGCAGTTTTTTTTAAGTATTACTGATGTCAAAGCAGTTATTTTTACTGCTGCTGAACAGTTTCCGTAGCATACAGTAAGGAGCTAAATAGCTAAAACTAACTGTTTGAACACGTAAAGTTTACTGATGCAAGCAATTTCTTTTAAGTATTGCTTTGTTTAGGCTGTACTGATATCGAAGCAGTTATTTTTACTGCTCCTGAACAGTTTCCGTGGCATACTGTAAGGAAATAATCAGTTAATATCAACTGTTTAAACATGTAACGTTTACTGATACATGCAGTTTCTTTTAAGTATTACTGATATCGAAGCAGTTATTTTGAATGCTTTTGAACAGTTTTTGTAGCATGCGGTAAAGAGCTAAATAGTTAAAATTTACTGTTTGAACCTGTAACGTTTACTGATACAAGCAGTTTCTTTTAAGTGTTGCCGTGTTTAATCTTTACAGATATCGTAGCAGTTATTTAAACTGCTTCTAAACAGTTTCTGTAGCGTACTGTAAGGAACTAAACAGTTAATATCAACTGTTTAAACAGGTAATGTTATTGATACAAGCAGTTTATTTTAAGTATTACTGATATCAAATCAGTTATTTTTACTGCTTCAGAACAGATTCTGAAGCATACAGTAAGGAGCTAAATAGCTTAAATTAATTGTTTAAACATGTAACGTTTGCTAATACAAGCAGTTTGTTTTAAGTATTGCCGTGTTTAGGCTGTACTGATATCGTAGCAGTTATTTATACTGCTTCTGAACAGTTTCTGTAACGTACTGTAAGGAACTAAACAGTTAATATCAACTGTTTTAACATGTAACATTTACTGATACAAGCAGTTTCTTTTAAGTATTGCCGTGTTTAAGCTTTAATGATATCGATGCAGTTATTTTTACTGCTTCTGAACAGTTTCTGTAGCATTTTGTAACGATATAAACATTTAATATCAACTGTTTAAACATGTAAAGTTAACTGATACAAGCAGTTTCTTTTAAGTATTACTGATGTCAAAGCAGTTATTTTAACTGCTTCTGAACAGTTTCTGTAGCACGCGGTAAAGAGCTAAATAATTAAAATTAACTGTTTGAACCTGTAACGTTTACTGATACAAGCAGTTTCTTTTAAGGGTTGCCGTGTTTAATCTTTACTGATATCGTAGCAGTTATTTAAACTGCTTTTAAACAGTTTCTGTAGCGTACTGTAAGGAACTAAATAGTTAATATCAACTGTTTGAACATGTAACGTTTACTGTTACAAGCAGTTTTTTTTAAGTATTACTGATATCAAAGCAGTTATTTTTACTGCTGCTGAACAGTTTCCGTAGCACACAGTAAGGAGCTAAATAGCTAAAACTAACTGTTTGAACACGTAAAGTTTACTGATGCACGCAGTTTCTTTTAAGTATTGCTTTGTTTAAGCTGTACTGATATCGAAGCAGTTATTTTTACTGCTCCTGAACAGTTTCCGTAGCATACTGTAAGGAAATAATCAGTTAATATCAACTGTTTAAACATGTAACGTTTACTGATACATGCAGTTTCTTTGAAGTATTACTGATATCGAAGCAGTTATTTTGAATGATTTTGAACAGTTTTTGTAGCATGCGGTAAGAAGCTAAATAGTTAAAATTAACTGTTTTAACATGTAACGTTTACTGATACAAGCAGTTTCTTTTAAGTATTGCCGTGTTTAAGCTTTAATGATATCGAAGCAGTTAATGTCACTGCTTCTGAACAGTTTCTGTAGCATACTGTAAGGATATAAACATTTAATATCAACTGTTTAAACTTGTAAAGTTAACTGATACAAGCAGTTTCTTTTAAGTATTACTGATATCAAAACAGTTATTTTTACTGCTTCAAAACAGATTCTGAAGCATACAGTAAGGAGCTAAATAGCTTAAATTAATTGTTTAAACATGTAACGTTTACTAATATAAGCATTTTCTTTTAAGTATTGCCGTGTTTAGGCTTTACTGATATCGTAGCAGTTATTTTTACTGCTTCTGAACAGTTTCTGTAGCATACTATAAGGAACTAAACAGTTAATATCAACTGTTTGAATATGTAACGTTTACTGATACAAGCAGTTTTTTTTAACATGTTCAAACAGTTAATTTTAACTATTTAGCTCCTTAGCTAAATAGTTAAAATTATTTGTTAGAACATGTAAAGTTTACTGATACAAGCAGTTTCTTTTAAGTATTGCCGTGTTTAGGCTGTACTGATATCGTAGCAGTTATTTTGACTGCTTCTGGAAAGTTTCTGTAGCATACTGTAAGGAAATATACAGTTAATATAAACTGTTTGAACATGTAACGTTTACTGATACAAGCAGTTTCTTTAAAGTATTACTGATATCGAAGCAGATATTTTTAATGCTTCTAAACAGTTTTTGTAGCACGCGGTAAGGAGCTAAATAGTTAAAAATAAGTGTTCGATTACGTAACGTTTACTGATACAAGCAGTTTCTTTTAAGTATTGCCGTGTTTAGGCTGTACTGATATCGTAGCAGTTATTTTTAATGATTCTGAACTGTCTCTGTAGCACACGTAAGGAACTAAACAGTTAATATCAACTGTTTGAACATGTAGCGTTTACTGATACAAGCAGTTTCTTTTAAGTATTACTAATATCGAAGCAGTTATTTTTACTGCTTCTGAACAGTTTCTGTAGCATACTGTAAGGAATTAAACAGTTTAGTTTAAAATCACAATAGATAGGATTCTCTTTTCCATCTGATATAAGCGTGTTTGGTTTTGGGCAAATATTACCTAAAAAACTTAATTGATTTTTACATATTTTTAAAAAACAAGCTTTTATTTAGATGTGCTAAAAGGAAAACACGTGAAAATTGTGTAATTACAATACAATTTATACGATATAAAAGGTCGTCGCGAGATTTAAGTATGTTCTCGTATTTACTTAGCCTTTTATATAAGTAATATAAATTGTATAATGACGTTTCAAGTGAATAGTAAAAGTTTTTTTTTCTTTTTAGCGCATACAAATAAAAGAAAGGTTTTTACTTTTTTTTACTTTTTAGTCATCCCTGGACACGTTTTTCATCTGTTCAACTCATTGAACGTGTAGGTAGGTATACAGAATTTATTTACGTCCACCAAACCACCACCACTCGCCACCTATCAAAAACGGTCTACCCATTAAGACAAATCAATCTCGACGCGGTCGTGTCGCTTAATTACTGAGTTTCTATGGCCACCTTGCAGCTCCATCATCAGATCCTGGTTACCATCTAGCACCAAAGTACTCGTCAAGACGAATCAAACGAGCCCATACTCGATGGGGTTATGTCGTTTAATTACTTATTGAGTTTCTATGGCCACCTTACATCAGACTCTGGTTACCATCTAGCACCAAAGTACTCGTCAAGACGAATCAAACGAGCCCATACTCGATGGGGTTATGTCGTTTAATTACTGAGTTCCTACGGCCATCTTCCAGCTCCATTATCAGACTCTGGTTACCATCTAGCACCAAAGTACTCGTCAATACGAATCAAACTAGCTTAGACTCGATGGGGTTGCGTCGATTCTTTACTGAGTTCCTATGACCACCTTCCAGCTCCATCATCAGATCAGACCCTGTAAAAGTTTGAAAACAAAGTACTCGTCAAGACGAATGAAACGAGCCGAAACTCGATGGGGTTGCGTCGTTTCATTACAGAGTTCCTATGACCACCTTCCAGCTCCATCATCAGACCCTGGTTACCATTGAAAGACAAACTATTCGTCAAGACGATTCAAACGAGCCCAAACTCGATGAGGTTGTGTTCTTTCATTGCGAAGTTATTATGGCCACCTTCCAGTACCATCATCCAGATCACCACCATGTCATCATAATTGCATTGTCAGGCGACTTACACAGGTATGCAAAATTTCAGCTCAATCGGTTGAAGATAATCTGCTTCAAAATTGAGTTGCAAGATTTCACCCGAACAAATATACATGCTAGTTAAATAAAAGCTTGTACCTATGTGATATAAAATTTATAAATAACTAGCTGACCCTACAGACGTTGTCCTGTTAATTAATTAATTTAATTATGAATATAGAATTAGAATTTAAAAAGAAAAAAAAAATTTCTTTAATAAGAACCTTCTCCTGACAATAACAAACAACAAAGTAATAAAGGTCCAGCCGTTCACGCGTGATGTTGTTACCTCTAAAATATTCATAACAATTTGCTGTTGTGGGCTCATGTTAAAGCTGTATAACATACCTACATCATGATTGATGAGTTTTCGATTTGTGCTAGGTAGGTACTACGTAGTTACCTACTTAGCCAATAGGCTATTTGATTACCTACTATTGGGAAATAATTCTTACGTATTGGCTGATAAATAATAAATCGAATGTTAAGTACTAATATTTCTTCCAGTAGGTAATTGGTATAAAATCTAATTTTAAAGTTTGAAAACGCTCATCAACGTCATGGCTCCATTGACATGACTCCGTCACACCTACATAGTTAAGTATAAGTAGTAAGTTTGACGACGAAGTCATATGAATATTGTTGTTTTAACCTTTCAACTGCGGCAGCGCACTGATCAAGTGTACAATGAAAAGAATTTCTATTGTGTAGTGGCGGCGCGTTCTAAGTGTTAAGCTTTATGAAACTGGAGAATTAATCTTTCTACAAGTCGTGTATTGTGCCGAATGGGAAAGTACAACCTACCTACCTACCACAACAAATTTATACACCCGAAAAACTATTTCTATCAGTTCTATCGTTTCTGTCGGTGCCCAAGAGAAAAAAAAGTGTCTCGAACTAGCTCATAAAACAATAAAATCATTGAAGTCAATACTCTAGTAAGTAGGTACCTACTTGCTACATCTTGCTAACTTATGTGTGAAATTAAAACTATTAAGTATAATTACCTAACCCAAATCTGAGCGCGAGTGACGGAGCACTGATATTACCTACCTACCCGATGCATCTAGGTACTCCAGATTTATCAGACTCCGCTAGGTTAGTAGGTAGGTACATATTTGGCATTTTGGGTAAGTTATATCAGACCCATTGAGGTACCAGACCCTACTGTTTCTTTTAGGTAGGTAACAAGAGCAATTTTGCATCTCTGCTTAACTAAAGTACCTAAACAAAAGAAAGGTATTTTTATGGCCTTCCGCCATAACTGTTTAAAACATTAGAATCATAGCATAGCAAAACATTTAAAATAACTGTCTAACCGCGGCCGCACGTTGCATCGTTAATTAGTGATGTACCTACTCACCTCGTCTCGAGTTTCGATGTCATTACGATTTATATTAAAAATAAAACGCAATAACACTTGTGTACATGACGAAATCCCAGGATCACTGATAGTTTATTGCGTAGATGAGCTTGTGCCACCTTTAACATTACTTATAAATCAGTCTTAAAACGAAATTTATTAATTTAATAATTAAATTATCTAACCATGTTTTCCCAATGCCTTGAAAAAGTAAATTTGTGACTAGCATAACACCTTTCTAACACAAACATATTTCTGTATGTTATTGTACTTTTTGTTACAAATTTAAGTGGAATAAATGGATATGAATATGAATATGACATTGTTGACATGTCACGCTTACAAATTAAAACACTCCGTATTCAATCGTAGTACTATCTACAATGAACAAAATTACCTATGATGTTCTTGCGGCGGTATAAAATAAACAAATATTAATTCAGGTCTATCTTCATTTCATTTCATACTCACGGCAGTCTTACTTATGTACGTAACTCGAGACTATTTCAACAAATAGGTGTAGGTAATCTTACTTTGTTGTAGATCCTAAATTCGAAACTTTCCTGTACGAATTACAATTGTTCGAGAACGGTATGAGGAAGTTTTAAATACCAGATTTTACATAATTTTGTTAATCCATAAACTTATCATACAAACGTTTAATTTTCCAGAAAAACTATTAGCCGATTATCAAAACTACTTTTTTTCTTTTGGAAGATGTTATGGAAAACAAAAAATTACAAAACGTTTTCGGCCAAAAAAATTCGTACAGGCAAATTTCGAATTTATGATACGTAACCGTTGTAGATACATCGTCTCCGCTGAAGTGTTAGTGTTGCCAAAGATCATAAGTATCGTGTAGTTTGCATTATTTTTGTATTTGATTGATACGATTTTTTCATACGATCTTCCAAGCATACGATTCGATCTGAGCAAAGATCGTTCCTGTTGAATCGATAAAAAAAATCGGCAGATTGTATTGCCGTGAATCGATTAAGATCGGGCATCCCTAGCTCGCACGCGCCACAATCTGAAGCTAGTCAGTTCGCGCCCGCTGTAAAGTATAGTCGCAATTCGCGAAAAAAATTAAATAGTGACAAAGCAGTGTACCACGTGTGAAAAGGAACCATGGAACTTTTATTTAAAGAGTGGGGCTTTGAGAAATATCTCGACCAATTTATTGGTAAGTGACTGGTAAGTAGGTACTTTGCAGCGTACGTTCCTACCAATATTATGGCCAAATTTAATAAGATTTTATGTTACAGAGATGACTTAACTTGTTGGAGTCCATTCATTCACGTCTAAGAGAGTTTAATGGTAATAATAATAACCTACACACTATATTATGGAAAGCTTCTTGTGTTATTTTTCACATTGTGGAGATTCAGATTATCCTAAATGTGTCCCCCGTGGACACGGTATTATGGCCGATTCACACATCCATAAGTAAGTAAGTAAGTTTTACTTACTTACTTATGGATGTGTGAATCTGCCATAATATGAATCTTCCTTTAAGTTGGGAATGGGTTTGCTTGGTTCCATTGCACCTCTGTGGCGTTTGTTATGTCTAGGTTAGAATGGCATGGCTAGTTTATACTTGTACCTACATGTAGGTACGCTACACAGTCGGATAAACCTGGGACCTGGGACACCACTAATTTGACTTGCGCAGTAGGTAGACGATTTCTCTGCGCAAGTCGAACCACGTGATCCGTCAGGTCTCATCTTTCGTGACGCGGATTGTAAGTACTCGTGCACTGTGCAGTCAGTAGCTTGACAGGTTTGAACTGTTTACATGACTGTGTTGCGAGCTTGCTTACTGCACAGTCAGTTGAGTGCGTAATGCCCGATATAGACGTATTAAGTAAGTTAAGTTAACAACTAAAGAGCTAAAATAGAATTTTGTCTATTTTTCGGTTAAGTTGGTGGGCAGGGCTTGTCACTTGACATGTTTGGACAGACACAATTTAGGCTGGCCTCACACAGCCGGAATGGCTTTCTGAATTCAGTTTGATCAGTAGTCTTGTGATTCCCGGCACATGCAAAATTGCAAACGTCTCTGGGACGTTAACCGCTTGCTGTGTCAACGTGTTGGCAAATAAAACAAAACCGTGCAACATCACTTTTCATATTCTCTCAAGAAATCCGTGTGAGATCTCAATACTACTTAAAACGTGTAAATCGGACATATGGTAAAATGTAAAATAACTAAAAAATTTTGCTAATGAAAATCTGTGTTGAGATTGCTGTGGGTGCCGCTGTCTGTATATATGTATTATTCTCTATGCAAGACTGTAATTAATTCTTTATTAAGTCTGAAGGGGTTTGGTTTGGGTTTGGTTAATTTTTTAAACGTTCATAATCACTCATTTTCATTATCATCTAGTTTATGCAAAAAAAATATTCACTTTAATATCTTACTTGACACTGGCTAAATGTGCTGACCACACAGAGCCATTATTTAAGCACAGAATTTACGACTTCATTACGTTGTTGATCGTCCTTCTTGAGTGAACTAAAGAGCTTAACTACTTAAATATGTATGGACACACACTTAAATTTAAGTCACTTAAAATTTAGTTAAAATTTAGTTAACCACTAAACTACTTAATACGTGTAAATTGGGCATGAGGTAAAATGTAATATTACTAATAACTACTTACTAATAAATTTTACTTATAAAAATTTGTGTTGAGATTGCTGTGGGTGCCGCTGCCTGTATATATGTATTATTCTGTATGCAAGACTGTAATTAATTATAAATGTTTGTTATTCAAGAACATGAAGTTGACATAGAGGCGCTGTCTTTGCTCGATGATCAGCAAATCCGGGTGCTACTACCAGCTATTACCAGCTATTGGCCCTCAAGCCAAATTTAGAAGAGCGCTTCAGAAGTGGAAGGCTTCCAAACTAAATTCCGATGTAAGCACACAGCATGGTTAAGTCAAAAAGGGGTGCAGGACTTACAAAAAATTTTAAGCAAAATTAACTTTTTTTCACAATCTGACGGAAAACATTGCTATCAAAAAGAGATTAAAAAAATTCCAAAAAAATAAGGTTTCGAGGTTATTTTTTTATTAGACAACAGAAATCCAGCTCCATACAAAAATTAATGTTTTTTTTATCCTAAAAATACTTTATATCTCTTTTTGATAGCAATGTTTGCCGTCAGTTAGTGAAAACAAATTAGAGTGTATTTTTTATGCAACGCCTTCGCGACACCCGGTCTTAATTTATGTATAAAAATATGGGCACGCCTTGGAATCTTTTTTTTTGTGAACATAATTTGTTTTTATTTTACAGATTTATGACAATCTTGAAAACCTTGTGGAAGTGTACGGAGAGAATGTTGGTGGACTTACAAATTCACCAATAACTTCGGCATTATCGTCACCAAGCACCTCGTCGTCATGCAGATCCATGTCCCTATATCTCGATGTAAGTTATCTATCAATTAACACTATTCATAAGGACCCTGTATCAGCCAAATATTTTTAGTGCTTGGGCGAAGCTTTAGCTCAATCGCCGTGCAAACTTTAATCAGTTAGTGAATCCATTTTAAATATCGATGTAGGTATATTCTTAATATATATTCGATATATCTATAAATATAGTAGAATTGCGTAGCGACTCCTACCTTCCTACATTTTTTATCTATGTACTTGTTTTACTTACAGAGAAAGTGTTTCCCAAAGAGAATAGCAGCATTTATTATACGAAACCCAATGGGTCATTGGGACGGGCTCACGGTCGACTCTTTGATGCCATTACCAATTTAAAGGCAAAGTATCGACGCAACAAAGTCTTTGAACCACGGGCACGTCGTTCACTTGAAAAAGTATTAACACCGAAACCATCTACCAGTTCATCTAGCGAGAGGTCTACAACACATTTCGATGACTTGATTGCTGCTGACAATGACAACGACACTAACCAGGAGATACAGGAAATTATAGAATGGCTAAAAAGCAATGTTCACGATTACAGTTTATGTGCAGAAAAATTTGACAAAACTAACAAGGAACGACTAAAACGCATTTTATCAAATGAAAACGAATCGTACATCCAGGAATTTCCCTGTATTAGACCTTGGTATGTATTTATCACATTATTAAAGTTTGTGTCTGTTTATGTTTGTCACCTCATTAAACCAAATTGGCCGAACGAAATAAGATTAAGTTAATCAAGATCCACGAGGGCCATTACCTACATAAAATTATACAATAGTTTACTAAAAAATCTTAATATAATATAATACAATATAATATAGGTTCCTAATATCACAGTAATTTCGGTTTCAGCTAATTGCCGACTTCCATGCATGGTACCCAGGAAACGAAACCTCATTCGATGACAAATTCCCTCTGCTCAAAGTAAAGTTGCTTGCAGCATTTGACAAGATCGCAAGAAAGAACACACACCTGGCAGAGTTGAAACAACTTGCTCGTGGTGAGTTGTTCTTGTGTAATTTTTATTTAATTACCTACTAGACAAGCTACGCCCCGCGGTGTTAATCGAGCTTACCAGGCATAAAAGTAGCCTACACTGTGTTAATCCAACACGTTTAAGTTGTCTCCTTATCAAATTCATCAAAATCCGTCCAGCCGTTTTAGCATGAAAGAGTTACAAATATACATACATGCACATTACAAACATTTTACATTTACATTTTCTATTGTAGAATTGACAGCTTGTTTATCACTTTTCAGTTACCTACTATATATTTTAAAACGCAGTCGGTTTTAATGATTTTTTTTTAATTCGTGAGTAATTTATTTAAAAAAATATTTTAAAACTAGCGGTCCATCCCGGCTTCACACGGGTGGACATTTATTTTAATAAATATATTACTTATGTTATGTACTCAGAGATAATGTAGCATTCTAATGGTAAAAGATTTTTTAAATTGGTTCAGTAGTTTTTAAGTTTATTCGTTACATACATACATGACGACCTCCTTGGTCGGGTGGTTTGCACACCGGTTTTCATGGTGTCACCATCTCTGAGGTCCCGGGTTCGATCCCCGGTCGGGTCAATTCAGAAATTATTGTTTTTCTAAATTGTCTCGGGTCTGGGTGTTTTCTATCTATAATAAGTATGTATTTAAGTATTTTAAGTATGTTTATCCGTTGTCTAGTAACCATTTAACGAGTTTCTTCGAAGCTTCTCTTGGGCTAGATAATTGGTGTGATTGTAGGAAAGATTTATTTTATTTATTTAATTCAAAAACACAAATCTTACCTCTTTATAATTTTAGTACAGATATGAAAACTATGCACTATACAAAACAATAAAATATTTTTTCGAAGATATTTTTTAATTACTTACTAAATGATTACTTTTATTTTTCAGACCCAGATCCTGAGACGAGCAATCTTGCGGTTCTTCTGCTAATTCCGCATATACTTGGACCTTCTTATATAAAGAAAAAACTTTATCCTACATATTGAAGAAGAGCTAAAGCTTCAAGAACAGCAGCAAACACGCCAGGAAAAGTTTTTACATGTAAGGTTAACAATTCAGCCATACATAATAATTGCAGGCACTCTGAATAAAATTTCAGCCAGGTATGTGATTGTCGACAATATTGTATAAGAAATGCCAAACATTAGGTATCAAGGCTGTGGATACGTGTTTCAAGATAATTTGGGCTCTCAATTTGGAATATCCTATTGAATGCTTGCCTGTTTGGCAGTTTTTGCAACGTGTAATTTATACATTTTCTGACATAGCAATCCCAATAGCATTGATCAATATCGCTGCGTTGAAAATGGTTGTTCTCGACCTTATACCATCTGTTTAATTCTTTCCGTCGACATTTCTTAAAAAATCACTGTACGCTAGCTACCGCGACCACCACAACCTCACAGTCTAATGAATATAGACAGCTATGCGATTCTCTAAGCGACACATAGACGCTGCGCGCATGGCTGTGATCTGCTGTCTCTTTCCAATTCTATGAATATGAAAGAGACAGAGTCATTTCTCAGCGCTGCGGCAGCCGCAGCTATCAAGGCTTTAGCTTAGAGAATCGCACGGCTGTGCTCATCAACTTATTATGATGCTCATTGTGAATGCTCTACAAGTAATGCTGTTGAAAATAATATCCAACTGTTATGTACTTAATTTAGCACCAGAAGTGTCTGTGCCAGACAGTTAAATAATTGATGTTCAAAATGGTAAATATTTTCTTGAATTATTCACGAGTTTATGCGTTTTCTCATACAATTCACGGCTTTCCTTAACACGACGTGATTTATTCTTGATAATATTTATTCTAAGGACCTTTTTAAACTTTCAACAGTGTCGTAGTTAGTTTTAAAACGTGGTAATTAAATGTATGAAAATTATAAGTTATAATTTTATTAAAAGTTCCTTAGTGGTTTGATCAATCACATACCTACGTCTTCACTTGGTACACTGCACTGTCACTATTTATTCTAAAATTATTATATTAAACAGCGGACGCGAACTGACTCAATTTTCCGACTGTCTAAATATATATTTTATAAATTTTTGTATTATATTTTAATACTAAGACACAAATGTAACTGGAATATTAAAAATAACGCTAAATTAAGCGAGGGAGAGCGTTGCGCGCTGGAAGCGCAATATTAAGTTATGGCGAGACGTCCGCGCAGTATGTACATTTTGTATGACTACATATTATACTTATATAAAATATACAATTGAGTAAGTGTTTTTAAAAATATTAGTTTAACATTAATATTAGTCATACACAATGCACATCGTGCGCGGACCTCTCGCCATAACTTAATATTGCGCTACCAGCGCGCAACTCTCTATCTCGCTTAATTTAGCGTCATTTTTAGTAAAAAAATTTTTTTTTTGTTTAAATTATTGGCGAATATTTTGTACATTATTTCAAAAGTATTTCCGTTTTGTTATCTTTTATTGATGGAGGAGTATCACAAAAAGTGATTTTTTAATGTGTTTAAACTTCTCTGTCAATACATAAAGGAAATATGAAAATGGCAATACTTTCACAAAAGCTTTTTTTTTACGTTTTATTTAAAAATTAGTTTTTTTTATAATTATGTGGGCGAGCTGCAAGCAGCTCGCGGTTATTGTGTTAGTAGAGATTTTTTTAGTTAAGTTGCCATGGACGTACCTAGCCTAGTCTTAAATTTTGTCTAAATCGAAATCAATGTGTAAATTTTGCGATTAAATAATGTCAGCCATCTTGGATTTCAAAATGGACATCTTTTTCGTAATCTATGTGTTTCAGTTGACCGAAAACGATACCCATCTAAGTTGATGTGTTCGCTTCGCTCACCGCAATACGACTCCGCTCTTGCTGAGCGACGCATGTCACCTCCGTGACCTCCGTAACGCTGCAAGGTGATCAAAACGAGCCGCCGCGCTTTCTGGTCGTCACGCGTCACACAGCAAGAGCGGAGTCGTATTGTGATAGCCATGTAGGTAGGTACACTTTTTGCCAGAAGGCATTTTTCTTAGAAGCATAGTAATTAAGTCTAATCTTGATTATAATTTATGTTTAAATATTAAATAGGTTGCAGGTGTAGGTACCTTTTATGTACGCAGTAAGTTAAAATGTTATAGTCATACTTTTATTCATAGTAGTAGAAGATCCGAGTATACAACGACCTTCACCGGGCCCGTTTAATGAATAAAAATATTTTTTGTCAAATTTAATATGTTAAAAAATATATTGAGAGTGGGTTGGCTGAAAAGTTTCAGTCCAGTATAATTGATTAATTAAATATTTACAAAGACACACACCAAACCAGTACATTATTTGTTTAATTATTTATAATAGGTACTGGACTGAAATTTTTCAGCCTACCCACTCGCGATATATTTTTTAACATATTAATTTGATATAAAATACTTTTCATACATTAACCGGCCCGGTAAAGGTCGTTCTATACTCGGATCTTAGACTATAGCTTTCTTCCGCTGCGATATCATAATATAATCTGTTAATATAAATAAAATTAAGAGAGAGAAACAGTATTTTGTTTTTTAGATGTGGTGTGTTCCTCCTCACCACCACCACACCTCTCCAAACGTTCTTTCTTTCTTTTACTGTGGTGCTCTCTTTCTTCCCGAAATTGATCCGACGCCGCCGAGTCGTGGATAAATGATTGCCGAAGAGAGAGAGGAAAACTTACTGAAAGTACCAAAGTAACAGAAAGAGGGAGAATAAAGAGAGGTGTGGCGGTAGTGAGGAGGAACACACCAAACCTAAAAACAAAATATTGTTTTTCTCTCGCAATATCACAGAATATCGCAGCGGAAGAAGACTATAGATACTGACATTTATTAACTTACTTCTAACTTGTTCATTAATTAAAAATTAATTATAGTACATTAATGTAATTATAATCTAATATTTAAAATAATAATTATTAAAAATAAATCCGTATACTTTTTACAAGTTTTTGCATTTATTACTAATATTCCTACTGAAATAAAACTGTATATTGTATAATGTTTAATATTACGATATACAGTAATTACTACCGTATATCGTAGTATTCAATATTACGGTATATCGCAATGTTCAAGCATTACGATATAGAGTAGTTATTACTGGGATGGGTACCCAGTAATTACTGTAATGTAATAGTACCTGTCACTGCGAATGAACAGTTGTAAGTACTGTAACCAAACTTTTTCGGAACTGTTCATTCGCAGTGACAGGTACTGTTACATCACAGTAATTACTGTGTACCCAACCCAGTAATTACTACTGTATTTCGTAATGTTATACAGTAGTTATTACTGGGTTAGGTACCCAGTAATTACTGTGATGTAACAGTACCTGCCACTGCGGATGAACAGTTGTAAGTACTGTAAGCGAACTTTATTGGGAACTGTTCATTCGCAGTGACAGGTACTGTTACATCACAGTAATTACTGGGTACCCAACCCAGTAATTACTACTGTTTTTCGTAATGGTATACAGTAGTAATTACTGGGTTGGGTACCCAGTAATTACTGTGATGTAACAGTATATGTTACTGCGAATGAACAGTTGTAAGTACTGTAAGCGAACTTTATTGGGAACTGTTCATTCGCAGTGACAGGTACTGTTACATCACAGTAATTACTGGGTACCCAACCCAGTAATTACTACTGTTTTTCGTAATGGTATACAGTAGTAATTACTGGGTTGGGTACCCAGTAATTACTGTGATGTAACAGTATATGTTACTGCGAATGAACAGTTGTAAGTACTGTAAGCGAACTTTATTCGGAACTGTTCATTTGCAGTGACAGGTACTGTTACATCACAGTAATTACTACTGTATTTTTTAAATGTTATACAGTAGTAATAACTGGGTTGGGTACCCAGTAATTACTGTGATGTAACAGTACCTGTCAATGCGAATGAACAGTTCGGAATAAAGTTCCCTTACAGTACTTACAACTTAGCTTCTACAGTACCCGTTAATGTGACAATACGTTATAGTAACTGAGTCGCACAGTACTAAGTAATGCACGGTCATTGCATGTTACTGTGGAATTATGTACTTAAACCTGTGAGGCACAGTTTCTTTTAATGGATCCACAGTTGTTATAACTGATAATCACGGTATATCTTAATGAGCCCACATTTCCTAATAGCGACCTTCACAGTATCTTTTAAAGTATTCTCACAGTATCTAATACCAGACAGCCAGTATTTGTTACTGTTTTCGCACAGTAACTATTAAGTATCTCCACTGTACAAATAACTGAGAGGGAACGGTTGTTATTAATGTGTACTATCAATTATTATAACTGATATCTGAAGGTACTTCAAACTGGACAGCAAGGTATATTTTAATGAGCAACCAAAGTATACCTTACTGTGTATTTAGATACCTGTTACTGTGAGGAAACGGTTACTATTAATGTATACTTACAATGAACAGAACTGGTTGCTTACAGTTTGTTCTACTGGATCGCACAGTACTCATTAATGTTGTCCTATGTAGTTCGTACTCTGTAAACACAGTAAAATCAACTGTAAGCTTAAACTTTATGACAGTTATAAGTACTATCATAGTTCAGTTAAACCTACTGTTAGACACCTTTTTTTTTTTTACTGTTTATAACAGTAAAACAAAAAAACAGTTCATAAGAGGACTATTACTGTTATCATTTACTGTCTTACAAACAGTTAGAATTACCGGCCTGAAAACAGTTGCAGATGCACAGTAAAATCTACTGTTCTAACTTAACAGTTAGTTTTACTTCTTTGGACAATAGGCTCTATTTTTACTGACCAAAGCGGTGAATATTACCGAAAAATCGATTGGGTTTACCGATTTTTTTTTTCAGTGTAGTATATTAATAACTAAAAATTATTTTGTTATAGTTTTAAAATCGTCTGTCATCATCATCAGCCTATTAACGTCCCACTACTGGGCACAGGCCTCCCACGTGGACAATAGCACGTGGGGATATTGGGCCATGACCCACCACGCTGGCCCAATGCGGGTTGGTGGGTTATGCGGGTTGGTGGGTTAAATCGTCTATATCATCGTATGCAAAATCGTCTGTACCATTAAACAATTCGGGTGAAAACGACACTAGAATAATCGAAACTGGGGGAAAACGCCACTAACCCGCAAAAGAAAACACAGTGCGTTTTTGGTTCCAACGTTTTCGTTCTGGAAATGTTCAGCAAACCGACAAACGTGTGTCGACTGCTGCGTTACTTTACTCAACCGGCACAATAATTAAGGGATTTAAAATCGAATCATTACCTGTGATGAAAAGTAGATCCTGTACGAAAATCTAAACGGAATATCGATAATCGGAAACGCTCATCGCAACCCAGCTAAATCCTGCCCCAAGCGAAAATTGACTCAAAAAAAATTACTTGTGAGCGTTTGGTGGACTAGTGCCGGTGTCGTTCACTACAGCTTTCTTAAATCTGACCAGACGATTTCGGCAGATGTCTATTGTCAGAAACTGCAAACTATGATGGAAAAGCTAGCTGCTGAACAACCGAGGCTGATCAATCGCTCTAGGCCACTGCTGCTTCAGGACATCGCTAAGACTGCACAACAGACGACTACCAAATTAGAGGAGCTTCAATTGGAATGTCTAAGACATCCACCGTACTCCCCGGACCTTGCTCCAACAGATTACCATTTTTTTCTAAATTTGAATACCTTCTTGTAAGGGAAAAAATTCAACTCCGATGGGGCAGTCCAAAGCGCCTTCAAAGATTTTATTGATTCCCGTCCGAATGGTTTTTTTAGTAAAGGGATCAATGAACTACCTATGAGATGGCAAAAGTGCTTAGATAGCAATGGAACATACTTTGATTAAATAAATATACTTATTATATTTTTTAAAAATCGACTTTATGTTCCTCCCTTACAAAACGACAATTTCATATGTAAGGACCTAATATATGTTATGTAAAACTATGGTTATTGTTTACTAGCGGCCTGCCCGTTTCGTCAGTGTCAACACCCTGTACCTATCCCGTGACTTCAAAAAAAATGTTTCATAAAAAACCTTGTTCTGACAAACACAACAAAAAAAGAATTAGGCAAATAGTGGTGCAGCCGTTCTGAAGTGTCGCGCCAACATAAATTCGTGTTTTTATATTTTATTTGCCAAGATATTTATATTAAGGGGAGGTATTTCGAGCGCTTCTCTCTCGCTCTCTCGACAATACGACGGTAAGGGATGGGTATATCAGCGAAGCGACGTCAATTATCGCGTTTTATATTTAAAAAAATTAATAATGTAATAAAAAAACGATCGGTTATAATCCCTCAAGTTATCTATGAACTTTATTCTGGTAAATGACTCATAATATCAAATCGTTTATTTTAAGAATAAAAATTAGAAAAGAAGATAAAATGACACAAAAATATGTAACTTAGTGAATTTATTCTATCAAGCCAACTTTATCAAAATGTGTTTCCATCGGGTATATTCTACAGAATAAAGTTTTAACAATATTTCATAATTTTCGTAGATTTTCATTTTACTTCAAAAATTAATTCTAAGTACGGGAAAATTTTTTTTACTAGCACCCTAGCATTAATTATTATTCCGTTGAATAGAAAATGTTTCGAAAAGATGTGAACTGAAGTTCACATCTTCTAAAAAAATCTACCGAGCCTTTTTATTGCGATTCACTAAACAAGAAACAATACTCAAAAATTAATAATTGTCGGTAGTCCTTCTTTTGTTAACTTTTCCTTGTTATAATAATAAGGAAAGTTTAATATCTAGCTCGCGCGATTCAATGTTCAATGCCAAATAAATATCTTCCAACTCAATGTTATCAAAGTAATAAAATGTTACGTAATTTATTTCAATGAAAAAATTGTTCATTGTTCAAAAGATTGTAAAGAAGAGTATAATTACTAATAACTTTTTAAAAGTAATTTTGGCAATTGAGTAAGTTACAGTTAAATCGTCTCAAATTATAACGTCCTAACGATCAAAGTGTCCTAAGCACTGATTTGTAATGAAAATATATCGGTCCTCAATACGATAATATAACAATAATATTGCTAATTAAAAATTTTACTGTCCATAATCGATCGAGATATAAAGATAATATAATCCGAATACATGATGTACATAAGGATAATTTTCTAATTAATATTTTACAAACATACGGTCGTTCCGTTCAATTGGTCAGAGTGGCACTAATCTGTCTAGTTTTTTTATATGGCCGAGTGGCAATAGTGACAACGCTTTCGGCACCATATCCGGAAGTCCTGGATTCAATTCCCTGGTCGGGTTAAGTGTGTATTTAGATTTTTCGATGCATAGTCCGAGTTTATGAAGGAAGTGTGCGGCATGCCATTTGGCAAGTGTGGTTATTAAGACTTAGAATGCGGCGCCACTAGATGACTAGACACAATAGAAATTCTGTTTATTGGCACTGATCAGTGCGCGGCCGCAGTTGAAAGTTTAAGGCTGGGATTCCCGAATTTCCCGAAAATACGGTATTTTAAATTATGGATTACTCGCAAATCACAAGTACTCAAAATTTGGAAAAAATATATGTTATTTCACAGCCTTTTATCTAGTCATTCCGGCCATTAAATACTTTATTAGTGATACTTTACTGCATCCAATAAAATTTCAAACATCCGTCTAATCGGAATTCAAATATCGTATTACTTGCATTGTACTTGTTTTTAGTTAATCAAAAATATACGAAAATAATTGTCTTTGAATAGGTGAGGCATTCCGGCCGTTATAAGTTAAACAATTTAAAAAGAATATTCTTGATTTTCAAAATTACCTACCTATTTTGCTAAGTTGACGGTCGCGAATCGCGATGTGCAATCAATCATTCCCCTACTAGTTTCTGCGCTGGGGAATCCTAGCCTTAAGACAATCAATCAATTGTAGCAATGATTTGTTTTGTAATGGAGGTCATTGAGGCCTTTGTCCTGCACTGGGTCCGTATATTATAGGCTATTTACTTACTTATAACTTGCTAATTTGATGCATAAGCACTAATTATGGGGCTAACGCCGAAAGCTGCTAACTCGGCCGTAGTAAGAGAATCGCCAGCTTCTACGATTGCCTTTATTTCATCATAGCCGACGCCGACCACAGTCTCCGTGCGACCGTGAAACTCACTTTACTTCGACATTTATATACGGAAATAAGGAAACGGTTAAACCAAAAACGTGCCGTGTCGTCCGTAATGTTGCGCACGACCGACGAAAGACATTATAAAAATTCATTGTATTTTAAACGTGTCTAAGATACTCTCAAAAACAAATAAAAAAATATATAAATTAAACAATAAAATTCAAATCAAAACAAATACTAAACAAATAATTTGTAGGTACCATCCAAAAATCAAATTACTTGTTTTTGATTACAATAGATTTCCCATTGAAACTTTATCCAAATTAGTTTTAAACAGTTCTGCAAAACGGTAACTTCACAAGCCAAAAAGCTTTTAATAAACATCATCTCCAAAGTAGCGGCAATCGGATTATCAAGTCGACTCACCTTTAGTACAAAACTATGTTAAAATACAGACCGGCAAAAACATTTTGATTACAAGCACTATGAGAAACACGTTAACATAAACAAACTAATATAGTATCTCTATTCGCGGCTCTCTGTTATTAATCTGTTGAGAGAGAAGGATTATACACCTACACGCGAGCTGCGGCCTACCCGCTGTTTACGTTAAGCCTATAAAATCTCTTTACAAGAAGCGAAAAATAAACCAGAGGCATATTTATAAATGCTGCTTTTGGCTATGCTTTAACAGAATCCCAGTTCACGGACCGTTTGCATTCTGGCATTGAACGTTCTAGGAACTATTTCAGAGTATACATTTGAAAATACAACGGTTTTCGACCGTCTCTGTAGTCTAGTAGCTAAGCCACCGGTCTCAGACCCAGAGGTCCCGGGTTGGATTCCCAGCGGGGGGTACCTTAGTATCATAAGTATCTTAATGGTGGTTTGGTTGGTGGTAGGGCTGCTAAGTCGGCCAGGCTATATAGCTGCCGCCATCTTATCTAAGTCTGTTGGCAATGTCACCATAATAACAATGTTTATAGCATTGTTGTATTCCGACCGTTTAGAGATAAAATAGCCAGTGCCCGTAGTAGAATAAGAAAAAAGTTTCGGGCCATCTCTGTAAAAAAAAACATTGACTGGGTGGGTACAAATAAAAAAAACTTGTCAATTTGTGATCTTTGATTGCCCGTGGACAAAGTTCGTGAAAATTCAAATTTGTTCATAATAATCCTTCAAAGACATGAAAACACTTTAAGCACGGGACGTGCATCGTTCCGTAGGTCATTAGACCAATTTTCTTTCCTTACGTCCATGTGGGAGGTGTGTGCCCAGAAGTGGAACGTTTGTAGTGTAACGGATATTACGATAACTATCCATTTCCGGTTACTCGTTATTTTATTTGTGATAGGTATCCGTGACATTGACGTTTAACTGTAAGAGGCCTATTACATATAGAATGTGATTTCTGCGAAAAATACCCATTTTCGCATTTTGTAGGAATTTTGCAGTTGTATTTATCTTTTTTATCGAAATAGGTTAATAAATTTGTGCATAATATTACAAATCTCCATTCTGTGAGCATAAGTTGAATTCGGAAGGCCGGCGCGTCGCATTTTGTAGTAATTTTACAGTTGTATTTATCGTTTTTATCGAAATAGGATAATAAATTCATTATAAAATCTTGATTTCTCATGAAGTGACAATTACTCTGGTATAAATTTTGCTTAATAATATTATCGTAGATAGGAGATATTCACAGTTAACTTATAGCAATTTAGAGGATTTATGAGGAGAATTTATTTAGAGGTTTAGAATAAGATTTTTTTCCTAAATAAAATTAATAATATCTAGAAATTCCGAGGCCGCTACGCCCTATTCGACTATATAAGCGATAACATTATAACTTTTTCATTTCAATTGTTTAAAACAGTAGTTCATTCGATGAGCTCAAAAAAGTGCCTTCGCGCACTTTATGAAAATCTTTCTCTGCAATTTTATGTTTAATTAAAAAGTTAAGCAAAATTTACAAAAAGCGAGGCCGCTACGCACTTATTCCAATAGCTATTCTACACTATTCAATAAGTCATAATTGTTATTTTATTTTTGTTTCTGAGATCCATAACTCCAAAATTAACCATTTTACGCAAAAATCACAGTCGAGATGTAATAGGCCTCTAATGTCAAGATAACGTCACAACGACCGTTACGGTCGGGGATCAGTCCATAGACTGAGGATCAGTCTTTCTGTGAACGGTCTTGAACGAGCCGTTGAATAGTGAACATTAATATTAGTACCGAGTGTGTTCTTTTTACAAGTTATTGTGAAAGTGATTAAATAATTAATGTTGGCAAACTCGCGTTTGTGTTCTACGACTCCTTGAGAAGCTCTTTACATCTCAGAAGTGGGATCGTTCGAAACAAATAGTTTAAAAAAAAACAACAGCCATTTCTAAGTATGATGAAAGCATTGACCTAGAAGTATAGACAAGAACGTTCATACAATCCATTTGTTCAAATTCTGGAATTAGAGACCTAAAGTTCGCTGCAGCCGCTGCAGCGCTTAAACATTTAAATGTCGTCTAATCAACAGACAGACATCGCAGCGCCGCAGCGCCAGATCGGTCAAAGACAACGTAGTGTGTATCAAGTTGGCGTCCCAAATAGATTGTCAAAGAACAATAATTAATAATACGATATAACTACATAATAATGACTTGAATAACAATTAATTTCACTTACTTGACTACTGAATTGTAGTAAACGTCTAGGTGTACACTTTGAAAAGAAATAAAGAATTATTTTCGCCACTCCGCACGCGCGAATGTCAAAGCCACACTAAAGCAAGGTGACGAGTCGACTCCGCAGATGAGTGAAACATAGTTAGGGCATCGAACCCGGATTTACCCGACCCGGAAAAACCCGGGTATTTCGAGTTTTCTGGGTTGCAAGGAAACCTTGGAAAATAAAAAACCGGGTTTTCGGGTTTTTCGAGCTTTTCTACAATAGTTTAAATAAAAAAAAAGATAAAGATTTTTTATTTGCAGAAAACATGGTACATTTTTGGTTCTTAATGTAATATTTACAGCACTTGCATGTTTTACCGAATTATCGATAAGCAAATTTTTTTTAATCGTCATGCTTAATCTTAATCATAATATTTTAGTTGAAACATTAACATAAAAAATAAATTAGAATTAGTAGAATATATCATAATAATAGAATTTCTATATACCTACAATTATTTATATCATTAATTAATTTAAAAAACCTTTAGCAATACAAAATAGACAACCAAAAATTTCAATAAGCATAAATATTATTTAAATATTATTATTAATTACCATTTATTCGCTTGAAACGCAGAAACAAGCACAAAGGGTCACAATTTATTTGCCATTTTCCTAATATGTCCATCACGGCAGAATCTTATGAATTCGTCAGGTCAAATTGTCAAATTCTGAAAATATTTGGACGTTTCAAAGTACTTATTAATTGAGTTTATTGAATAAATATATTTTGACTATTGACTATTGACTATTCATCAGTGTCGTAAAAGCAATTTTTAACCAGGATTCTAAAAATGAACTGCTTAAACTTTGCAAATAGTAGATTTTGAATCGGCTCCGGAAGTAAATTGTATAACTTAATGCACATACTGTAACTACACACATCAAAAGTGTCTAGGGATCAAGCATTTTTATGCGGATTTCTTGAGATTGAGATGTGGCTTTGTAATAAATTTATGATTTTATAAATTTATATGGATCCTTTTTGGTGCATTTCATAATTTGAAACAGGAACTTTCAATCAATTTCTAGTAAAAGATGAAAATCAGCTGTCAATATTTTCCCTATAAAAACATACAACGCATTGAAGACATTATTAGTGCTACTGTTTCCCTACTACTGATTAAAACCAACGTTATTATGGAGCGGCGACGTCATTTAAGCAGGGAAGAAATGCTCAGAGCCGTGGGAATGATAGAAGCTGGTTCCCGGCAACGTACTGTGGCTTTAGCTCTGAATACAAGTCAGAGTGTTATCAGTCGACTTTGGACACGTTACCGAAGCACTGGTACCGTGGCTGAGCGCCATGGAGGACGGTATCGCTGCACCACACGGAGACAAGACCGATACATTCAAATCACAACTCGAAGAGCTCCAACAATAACCGCCATGATGTTAGCCGTGAGGCTTCATCACTCTTCAGGGAACTTAATTAGCGACCAAACAGTCAGAAACCGCTTGCATGAAGTGAACCTTCATTCCCGAAGACCGCTAAGGGTACCACCTATAGCAATGCACAATCGTACGATTCGATATCAATGGGCTCTTGAACACAGTTGGGCAGAAGAACAATGGCGTTTCGTGTGCTTTTCTGATGAGTCTCGTTTTGGTATGAGACCGGATACAAGACGTATACGACACTGGAGAACCCCTGGACGCCAACAGCGATTAAAATCCTGCCAGGAAGTCCATCCTTATAGTGGTGGAACCATCATGGTATGGGCGGGTATTTGGATCGGCGGAAGAACTGAGTTGATTTGGATCAGAGGCAACCTCAACGCTCAAATTTATGCTGAGACGATTGTATCAGACGTCATCATTCCTCTACAAGTGCAAATCGGTCCCTTATTTCAGTTAATGCATGATAATGCACGACCGCACACCGCAAGAGTTGTAAGACAGACTCTCGCCGCAGCTAACATCAATGTCATGCCCTGGCCTGCTCAGTCGCCAGACTTGAACCCGATTGAGCATGCATGGGATATGCTACAGAGAAGAGCTCTGCCGAATATGGAGGGTATTCAGTCGCAAGAAGACCTTTTTTTGTTGTTGCAACGAACATGGGCGGCCATTCCACAGCGTGATTTGGATGAACTCATTTTGAGTATGCCAAACCGATGTTCTTGTGTTGTTAGTGTTCGCGGTAGAAACACGGATTATTAATTGTTTAAGTTACCCAATAAAATTTTAAAGAAAACTGTTATTTCAGTCTTTTTTTCGAACTTTAATGTTAGTGGTTCAAATGTCAAAAATCCCTTTATTAGGAAAATGGCAAATTTCTTTATTAATGCAAAGGTGACTTGGTTTATCGTTACTGTAGACAAACGAAAACACTTTGTTTGATGAATCCTTAAAGAAAATTTTAATTAATATCAATCAGGAGAAAAGTTATTGCAAAAATATATCCCTAGACACTTTTGATGTGTGTATTTCTGGTGAAGCAGGTTGTAGCGGAAGGTGGTATAGTTACTTTAAATGGGTATTTGTTCGGAAACCACATTTTTCCCTTTTCCTTGTAAAAAGATCCGTATTTTTCTTCGCGAATACTAATACTTCGAATATGTATAGTGAAGGTAACGGAAGGATGTTTAATATTTTAAATAGAGGCCTACACGATTCTAACTGCCCTACACAGCAAATGGATCTTATACATTTTTTTTGTAGAATGAAGGCACGATTTATGTCGGTTGAATTACCCCACATGACCAGCCCATACCTAAGGATAGAACCTACGTATCTATGATATGCCATTAATGCGATCTTTTGGTTAGCTAATTGCGTTAGGCGATGAAGAGCAAAAACAAACCTATTAACCTTACGGCATACCATGTCAACGTGTTGTTGCCATGTTAGTTTAGCGTCTATCTCAATACCAAGAAAAATAGCTGATTGTAGCTTCTGTAATGAGTTTATTTTGATGACGTATGTATAACTGTTGAGGTTTACCATTTTGATTGAAAAATTGAATAAATTTTGTTTTTTCTACATTTAAATTTAAATTATTATTATCTAACCATTTATTATTTTTTCTATCTCATTATTAATTTCGTTTTCGTAGTCAACATGAAATTGTTTATGAATGGTCACAGATATGTCATCAGCAAAGAGAGTCACTGGATACTTAGTACACTGAGGTAGATCATTGATATACAGAATAAAGAGCATTGGAACTAATATACTGCCCTGAGGAACTCCTAATGTATTTATCCTAGCTTCTGATCTGTATACCGTACTTTGAAGTTTGTCTTCCAGTTTTGAAATTTCCACAAACTGCATTATGTTACTTAGATAATGTTTGATCCAGTTATAAGCAGGTCCTCTTATACCATATCACTCGAGCTTCGCAAGAAATTTATCATGACTTACGAAATCAAAAGCCTTACTCATATCGTACAAAACAGTTGATACGGGGACTTTTTTGTCCATAAAATTTGACACATTCCTGATAAGGGAGAAACATGCAAGTGTTGTTGACTTTCCCTTTTGGAACCCCTACTGTTCTTCTATTAGTATATTATTTCTTGTGAGAAATGACGCCAACCTCGAAAGCATGACCTTTTCAAATACTTTTGACATAACTGGGATAAGTGCAATCGGTCTATAGTTGTTCAACTCGTATCTTTCTCCACGTTTGAACAGTGGTTTGACAATGGAGACTTTAAGAGTGGTTGGAAATTTACCTTCCACCATACAACCATTAACAAAATATGTCAACAACGGAGTCAACACACCAGCACAAATCATTATATAATTTTGGTAATTTCATATTCATCAGCGGGTTTCAAAAACATAGACGCGGAAGTACCTTTTATGAACTTAAGATAACTTGAATCCTGGTGATCACTAGTTTCAACCGAATTTATGAAGTGACTATTAAAAATACCTGCTATCTCTGAGGGGTTACTTACTTCTTTATTTTTTACTTTTAAGTATTCAACATAATTCTTATTATAACAGTTATCGTTATTATTTATATTTTCTTGTCGGTAATAATTCGTATCATAAGGTCTGCCGAGTCGACTCCGCAGATAAGTGGAACATAGTGCGTGTTCGGAAGGGCCTATCTAGTAACGTATATATCGCTGGATAAAAGTAGGTAGATTGGTTTTGATATCGGAAAATCAAAGTTATTCAACAATGGAAATACACATCAATTCGCCGAGAATATTGCATTTTGCACGGTGTAGATACTAAATATTAAAAAATTGTACATAGGGTTACGTGATTTAATTAGATTAAAACTCCCCCCCCCCCCCCCCTGGTACCACGAATGAAAACAGGTACCACGAAGTGGTAATTTGAGTTTAGGACAAAGAAAGATGTCGGCTGGAGCCATATCTGGTGAATAAGGTGGTTTCTCGATAGTATTTGTTGAGTTTTTGGTCAAAACTTTGTTCGCAATGATGGCTTTGTGTGAAGGCGTATTATCGTGGCACAAAATCCAAGAATTATCTTTCCACAAATTTGGCCTTTTTCGTCGAATTTGCTCTCTTAAACGCCGCATAACGCTCAAACAATATTCTTTACTTACGGTTTAACCTTCCGGCAAGGATTCCGAATGCACAACACCGCGATAGTTAAAGAAAACAGTCAACATGACTCTGACTTTTGATCGACTTTGGCGTGGTTTTTTCGGTTTCGGTTCAGTCGGAAGGCGCCACTCCGAAGTTTGTTGACTAGTTTGCATGTCAAACTCGTAAACCCACGTCTCGTCATCAGTAACAACGCGTTGCATGAATGTTGGGTCGCAATTGACTCGTTCTAGCATGTCCTCAGCGACTCTTATACGATTGAGTTTTTGGAGAAAATTCAGGTCTTTTGGGACTAGCCGAGCGGCAACATGTTTTATACCCAAGTGATTATTCAAAATGGTACGGATCGACTCGTGTGACACAGAAAGTTCAGCGGCTATCTTTCTCAAACTTGAATGAGGATTTTCAGCTACCATTTCCTTCACTTTTGCGATGTTAACTTCAGTTGAAGACGTTGATGGCCTAACAGAGCGAAGCAAATCTTCCATCACATCTCGACCGCTTTTGAACGCTTTGTACCACTCATTTGCACGTGTTTTTGATAAAGTCGATTCACCGCAAGCTTTCTGTAACATTTTCAGTGACTCCGAACACGAAATTCCATTGGCGACGCAAAATTTAAAACAAACTCTTTGTTCGATGTTTTTATCCATAATGAAATATGCAATACACACTAGATATAC
Organism: Scoparia ambigualis; assembly: GCA_963921215.1. Classification (NCBI taxonomy): domain Eukaryota; kingdom Metazoa; phylum Arthropoda; class Insecta; order Lepidoptera; family Crambidae; genus Scoparia; species Scoparia ambigualis. The sequence goes on from OY992505.1 coordinate 20,166,629, forward strand.
TTAAACTAACTAAAAACAGCACTGTATTTTTAATCTAAATAAAAGATGCAACTCAAACTCCGCGCCAAAATGGATAACTGTTGTGCCAATCTAACAACAAAAAAACAAAATATTGAATTTGGAATCTTATACAAATCATCTTTTCCCGAAACTTTTTGACAGAATGTATAGTAAGTACCTATAAGCGCGCCGCGCCGGAAACGCGCTTATTTACGAAAGGCGCGCGGACTACGCGCGAGCATTACCTACGCAATATTACGCATACGCAATGCGATCTTCTTACGCGCGCGTTCTTGTTATATACCACTGTATCAGTGATCGAAAATAGGTGAGCTAATTTACCTAAACTGCATGGAACAGGGGTCAAAAGTGGAGACTACTTTACTTAGAGCATTAAACCCTACCTTACGACTACGTTATATTGTACCAGGTTTCAGGCCATCACTAGGTACATTTAATTTTAATGTTTTTTTAGGTACAGTAAATCAATGAAATTCATTTCTCATTTTGTTTTTATTTCTCATTTTTGTACAGACTACGACCGAAGATGGAATAAAGTAACTATAGAAAAAATAGTTTCGAATGCAGAGAGCAGAACGCTGAGTGTAAGTTTGTAATGTAAATGTGCAAACATTACTATCGCGTTTGAGTTAAGTTTGGACAGATAGATCTTAATGCTAAGTAAATAAGATCGAGAAGAGAAGAAAATTAAAATAATAAATGATAATATAAAATTTTAGTCAATATTATTTCTTGAATTTAAACTCCTCCCTCGCAGATTCCTTTGATTTATATGAATCGTCTATATTGAAAAAAAAAATGTAAAAAGAGGCCTATTTTTATTTATTTTTTTCATTTTCCCTTTTTTTCCATTTATTCATTCGCTCGTTCATATTTGCTGTCCTTATACAATACCTCGTTCATATTTGCTGTCCTTATACAATACCTCGTTCATATTTGCTGTCCTTATACAATACCTCGTTCATATTTGCTGTCCTTATACAATACCTCGTTCATATTTGCTGTCCTTATACAATACACTATTTATTTCGAAACTTACCATGTGAGAACTTACAAGGGGTGGGACGGGTTTCATAAAAAACGCCCATTCTTCTTTGCCACTTTCGCTATTAAAAGTAAGTACCTAATTGTACAAAATGTAGTAAGTATTTTAACTTTTCATGCAATACCAATAACTTGTATGAAAAGTCAAAACTATACATTGTTTTAATCGTATATATGCCATTTTATCTATTGTATTTTTCTTTCTGTTGTATTATATGATGTTCAATAAAAGCATATCTATCTATCTATCTAATATTTTAAGTCTTTATTTAACTGCACACATGTGCAGTCGCTATTTGGTGAAAAGTAGACTATGGTAGAGGACTGCTTTTGCTGTCCTCATTGCCTAGTCTCTGACTAACCCTTCGTGGATAATAGTCGTGATGCCTGAAACCTGGGAAAAATTGTCCAAAAAAATTTATTCATGAGGTAGTCTCCACTTTTGGACCCTGTTCCATAAAGTTTAGGTAAATTTGCTCAACTAATTCTGATCACTGGTTATAACCACTTATAACACCCCGCCCGCTCGCGCGCATATAGCGTTTCGCTTTCTACCGCCCGCGCCGCCGCCGCCCCGCCTGCTGCGTCGCCCGCATAGCTGCAACACGCGCGCGAGCGGCACTTTCACTAGATGTGGACACGCACCCTTGCTTGATGCTAAACAAATCCCGCATACCCATCTAATGGTCACCCCTGTCCTATGGGTAGGTGGGCGATTCTTTGAAAATGCGCATATTGCCTCATGCTATGAGATTGCATAAAAGTTGTGACAAAACGCATTCTTTGAGTGAATTTTACGTTGCTGCAAACATACCCTTACAGAAACTGCACAAGGGAATTATGTAAGTGTTTTACTTTTTAACTGACAAGCGTTTAAAATTTTTTGTGAATGGTAGTGATATTTACAGTTAATGGCAATTAGATAATGGTACAGGTAATGAGAAATGGTAATTATAAATCAAATAGCAAGAAGACAAAAGTCTAAACTGTTATTTCAAAATATTATTTTAACAAACTAAATGTACTTACTTAACAACAGTCGTAAAAAAATTATAATATTTTAATTTTTTTAAAGTCTCCGAAATAACAAAATAATCAACTAAGACACGGTTTTAATAAACACATTTTTTTCTAAATATTTTAATCAGCCTTAAACATAATTTCTTACTTGGTAGGTATTAAACAGAGTAATAAAATTTTAAAAAACAAAATTCAATGTACTTCTTGGTAAGTAAGCGGTAAAATAGCTAAAAATATACACTTCAATATTAATCTGAAGATTTTGTTTTATACGAATGGTTAATTCTGCAAAAAAATCTTATCTATTATCTATTAATGAAATGAACAAAAATCAATATAAAAGAAACAAAAAACCATAACGTCTTGGGTAGCAATTGGAAATATGCATCCAACTCAAAACAAAAATAATGACTTATTAAAAAAACTAATTAAAAAATGGACTTACAGGATTAGATGAGACCTTGAGACAGACATGATTGAGACCTTTAAATAAAAAACTTACAAAAATATTGCAAAACTAGTTTTAATGATTATTATTGATAAAATGTTTATAATTTACTTGAAAATCCGTTTTTAAGTCAGAAAAATATTAAAATCATTATTTTTGTAAACAGGAGGCTTTTTGATATATTAATTCGAGAAGTCGAGGGAGTCTGCGGGTCTAAGTAATAAATTATGATCATGTCAATTTAGTGCAGCTTTGATCGTAGCTTTAAATTAATACTAGTTGTCTTTAAGGTTAGTTTAGATTTCAATGATGGGATTCTCTATTATCTCTTGTTTTGTTTGCATTGTGAAATTTTATGTCAAAAAAACTTAGTTATAGTGTAATAGTAGTGTAGTTTATAATTTTCGCGACTAAAACACATTGAAATAAAAAATTCATACGGATTTAAATCGCGAATTTTACTATCTGTGATTTCCGTATATTTTTTACGGAACTTTCCAGATAGCTTCCTAATTAGTATTTGTTTTCGTTAGTGCACAGCACAAGAATTACAATTAAAAAAATATTAAAATTACCATTTCTAAAATTTACTCATTACCATTTACTTTAGAGTAACGGAAAATACGGTAATTATGCAAGTGGTAATTAGGATTTCAAACATTTTGTTGATTAAACAGTTCTTTACAAGAATTATAAAATTTTTACCTACGTTACTAAAAAATGAAAATTATAACAACTTAAATAAACGTATCAGTTAAAAAAACAATCGTCTATTTACCATAAAACGGAAAATGGTGATTAGACGACATTTCGACAAAAGCACTACGACGACGAGAGATTTTAATATGGTGCCAAAAATTCCGGTCTTTGATAGATGTATTATACTTGGGCACCGAGCGCAGACAGGTGCAAACTTGTTAAGACAGTAAAGGGTACAAATTTTCTAATTTGAAGGTAGTAAATTAAGGCGAATATTTTTTAAACGGTAATTATAAAGTTATCCGAGGACATCTTTTAGGAGCATTCATTCTTAATAATTTATGTTATTTATGTTAAACAACTTGTGTATAGGGCTAAGGAAACTATTCCTATGTAAGAATATTGAACTATTATTACATTCTTCGAAATTGATTTAGCTATATTGAATAAAAACTCAATGAAAATGTAAAATGGGACATGAATGGTAATTAGAATTTGGATGCTTGAAAACAATTTTCTCTAAATTCAATAAACAAATATAGTTTCTAATAGACTACTTTAGATCTGTAATACTTATATGCATAAGGTAGTATTATCAAAAGAAAAATATTTGCACTGTAGAAGATTCTTTATCATCCGCCGCGTAATATGCACATTCTTAAAGAATTGCCCAGGTATCTTTATACATCTTCCCTGGCGAAAAGTTAGTAATGGTTGAGTAATTATAAAAAATAAGCTTTTTTCTAACCTGCCAGAACCAGAAAATTGTATAGAATTTATTTTAACAGATTCCATTTAATTAACGTACTACTGTGCGAGGTCGAACCTTTCACAAATTAATTCTTAAAAGCACATTGTGTGTATTAATTAACGTTTGCAACTCCAAGTGGAACAAAGTTCTTGAAACAATTTGATGTTTTGTTGGTATCCAACTCGGAATTGGGTAGTCTTCTAACAAATAATTAACGTATATTATAACTTGTACTTACATAGGTACATGTATCTAGTTATACTTACATAGATGTTATTTATTTAGGTATTTAGGCACAATACAGCCATACAGTCAATGTCATGTAGATAACAAATAATTAACGTTATACATCCTGCCTACTAATATTATAAACGCGAAAGTTTGTAAGTATGGATGGATGTTTGTTACTCTTTCACGTAAAAACTAATGAATGGATTTAGATTAAATTCGGCATACAGATAGTTCATAACTTTTTTATTTTTTTTTTATTAGAGTGGAGGAAAAGTCATTACGCACGTGCATGGGACTCTCCCCCCAACTCCCGCTCCCCCGTCCAGGCCTACGGCCTCGGCGGGGGTTCGGGAGGAAGGGGGCATACCCACTAAAACCTCCACTGCTCTCCAGCAGGACCCGGGGGAAAGTCGGGACGGAACCGGCCATAGGCACTCTGCCGCCCCGACTCTCTGGGCCATTGGTTTAAGGGAACCCCCGAACCGAGTGCACCCCTTGTGCAACGAGGCCCTATGAGGCCGCCCTCTCAGGATTCGACTTCGATAGCTAATAGCTGTCGAAGTCGAAGTCTGCCTCGCTGCTGCTGGAGAGGCGGCTGTGCGCTCGGGTGGTATGAGCGCTTGCCGCATCCTCGAACTCGTCACCATCGCTCGGCCCGGTACCTCTCTCGCGAGAGGCATTGGGGCCTAGGATGGGAGAGTTCACCGTCTCCTCGCGCCTGGACGTTGGGGCCGGACTCGCACCCGGGGTCGCAGCCTCCGCCATCTCGGCCTCCTCGACGATGGCCGCTGGTATGGGCTCCCGCGTTTCGGCATCCGCTGGGACGTCATGGGGAGCGCGATCTCTCACCCTCTTCAGGGGAGGATCACACCTCCTGCTCCCCATGACGTGGCCATGGGCTCTGCCCGCGTCATCGCATACCGCGCAGAACGGTTCCGCTGCACATGTTGCCGCCTTGTGGCCAGGTAGGCCACACCGGAAGCAAATCCCGCTCTTGTCCACCGACGCCTGGCACCTCGCCCGCGTGTGGCCGACGCCCATACACCGAAAACAGCGCAATGGGCGCCGGTCGAGAACCGTCACTGTGGCTGACGTCCACAACAGCGACATCCTCCTCGCTTGGCTCAGTGCCCGGGCGGCCACAATGGGGCAGCGCACTAGGGCTGAAAAGGAGCCGTTGGGGCCAGGTCGCAGTACCCCAACCTTTACCCTCTCTCGAGAGCAGCCTCCCCTCCTGGAGACAGCCTCCTCTATGTCGGGGGCCGTGATGGTGTCGTCGAAGCCCGAGACGCGGATATCCGTGCACTTCTCGGGCCTGACGACCGTCACCACGTCGCCCACCTCCGACCTCAAACGCTCGGCAAGGCGATCAGCGGCCTCTCCGCTGTTCGCGCCTGTGACTTCGAAGAGTCGGGCTCTACTCTGCGCAGTGCGCGTACGGAACCCAAACGCTATCCCAACCTCCTCGAGCGCGATTTTCTCGCGCGCCCGCTTGATGACGTCCGGGTACGTCACGCCCCATTCCACCGCCTCCCGGGTCAGCTGGATGACCACAGCTGTTGAGCCGGGTCGCTTCAGCCTCATCCTCCGGCGGTTAGCGGGCGGCACCCTCTGGGGGGCAGGCGCGCGAGTGGGATCCGCAACAGGCGGCGGCCCACGTCCTCCGCGGCGTCTCCGCCGACGGCGGGTCTCCGTCGTCCCTCCATCCCTGACAGGGGGAGCCGGGGCCCGGCTGGTGGTCGGCCGGGTGGGTGCGGGTGGCGACCCAGCAAATGGGCTGCCGTTCATCCACGCCGGCGTGCGGGGAGCACGAGGCGTTGTCTGCCCTGGTGCTGGCGCCGGGACGGCGGGGAATTCGTCCCTGCTACCTCTCCCTCGCTCTGACACCGAGGGCAGACGCGCCGGCTGGGGCCGTGTGGACAGCCTCGTCTCGAGCCGGTCGATTCGGTCGTGGACCGAGTCGATGGTGCTGGTCAGGACAGACTGCATCTCCCGCACGCAGCCCGTCAACGCAGCCAAATCCGGCATAGGGAGAGCAGTGGGGGCCACCTCACTCCGAGGCGGCACTCTCTCTTGGCTCACCACCTGCCGAAGCGACTCGACCTCTGCCTTGAGGGAGTCTACTTCCTTCCGGAGACCTTGGTTCTGGGCTTCCAGGCGGTCCAACTCGTCATCCGGGCTTCTGGAGGAGAGGTTCGCCACCGCTCGCTCCAGGTTTGTGCAGGCCATGTTGATGGTCCTCTGTAGGGTGCCCTTGATGTGTCCGGACCTCCTGGACACATCTCTCGGATGGCCCTGGTGTAGAGAGCGGCTCTCTCCTTCACCTGGGCCGTGGTTAGGCCGTTCTCCTCCGCCTTCCACGGGATCGCATCCCCACTAAGGACGTCCTCCAGCGACCGCGACCGCGACCGTCCGACCTCGGCAGCGCTGGCGACCAGGCGATCTTTCGCCCTTGGCGCGCGCTTCTCCCTGCTGGGACCTGGCTGGCTCGCGCCTGGTTTGGCAGCAGCCCCATCTACCCGCCCGCGGGTTCCCCGACGAATTTCGTCGTCACGCCGCGTCTCCTCCGGGAGTTCGGCGTCGGTAAGGGCGTCTAGCCTCGCCAACTCCTTCCTCCGGGCAACCTCAAACGACGTCCCAGGTTTAGAGCCTGGACGTCCCTCCAAGAAACCACAGCCTCTGCGCGCAGTCCCAATCTTCGGCGCATTTGAAGCCGATGATTCCTCCTCCGACGCGTCGTCTGAATTCGTCTGAATTCGACCTTCGTCCGCGACCTCTTCCGGCTGTCGCCGCCGCTCGGTTTTCCACCGGAATTCGAGCCGATCGCAACGAACGTTGCACCCTCGGCTGGGGGTTGTTGGCCGCTGCTTACGACAGCGGCCGGGGTTTTTAAATGTTCAGCTTGAATTTTGAGCCCACGAGAATGAGAACATATACACCGTCACCCTGCGCAGAGGGCTCATGCGCAGGGAACCCTCATACTGCCGGTGGCGGGTGGTTCCGCCAGGTTTGGCAGGTTTTCTCCTGGGTTTGGCCGACCGGCAAAGGCAAGCCCTCGCTCCCCTCCCTGAACAGCTACCCCACAGACGCCTCGAGTGGGGATTTTCGCTGAACAGTTCAGGGCTACGACGCTCAGGGGCTGGCGTGAGGCCCCTGGTACACCGCTTTCGCGGTGTTACCCTCCCTCCGTGCGACCTGATAACCCTTAAGGGGCGGCCGTCTTTTTGAAGCGGCACCCAGAAGGGGTGCCGAAAAAGGCTCCTCTCGAAGCCGCTCAGAGGGAGCGGCGAGCGTGCGGCCCAGAGCCGCACGAGGAGATCCCCCCCGCAGGTCTGAGTGACCCGCTGTGCGGTCCAGAAGGGACGCGCTTTGAAGGGTGCAATGCCCAGAAGGGACACTGCCTACTTTATTCGACGCCCAGAAGGGGCGCCAGGGATTAGCATAAGGCCCCTTGTCCCACGCTGAACGTGGGCCGAGAGGCCTTACCCCAGGGTGCACCACGAGGAGGTTCTCAAATTTGCACCCCGATAGTTTATAACCTGAATTAACACATAGAATACTTTTTATCCCGATATTCCCACGGGAACGGGAACCACGCGGGTGAAACCGCGAGCAGCCGCTCAATTTCAAGTTCCTATCACCTATATGCGGATGATCTACAGATTTATACACAAGCTCCCTTATCTGAACTTTCATGTGCTGTGGCCGTCACAAATTCAGATCTAGCACAAATTGACAACTGGAGTAAATCCTATGGTTTGACCGTTAATCCATCCAAGACGCAAACTATTATTATTGTAAGTCCTTATTTCGTTTCGAGGATCGATTTTGGACAACTTCCTACAGTAACTTTTAATGGTACAACAATCCCATACTCCAAATCCGTCAGAAACCTCGGTGTTATTTTTGACCAGAACCTTTCGTGGAGACCTCAGGTAGATGCTGTTAGAAAGAAGATTTTCGGTGCATATAGCTCGGTAAACCGCCTACGTAACTTTTTGCCAACCAGCTCCAAAATCACTCTAGTGCAAACTCTTATGCTGTCTATTATCGACTACGGTGATGTCTGCTACACTGATTTGTCAGAGGAATTGCTAAACAAAATGGAGCGTCTGCAGAATGTTTGGGTGCCCTTCGGTTCGCCTAAAATTTTTGGTTCTAATTTCATATGGCCGAACTATGTTGGCTTCAACTTTTAACGCACAATAATTGTTCCACAGTTGTTTAACAGTTGTTTTCGCACCATTATAGTTTTACCTAAAAATTGAAAACCCTAATTTTAGAATCTCTAATACGTGCATTTATTATGCACTAAAATTGTTACATTTGAGATTTTGTCCCTTTTGGTGAAAAGGAAGAAAATCCCAAACGCAAGCTTCAGTGGGTTGTTGTAAAATAAAACCATAAAACGTTCAATAGCTAGGCAGTATAATATTGTCAAAGAACAACGAAGTATTACTAAATTTCGTTCAATAACCATAAAATCAAATTATGAATTTTAAGTCGCTTCTATTATCTAAGGAGGGGGTTAGTAACAATTTTTCCTTATATTAAATTAGGTAGTAATCATTTTGTTCCCGACGGGTGTAGTCGCCGAACAGTTTAGCCGTTGTGCTTCGATGTGAACTGTAGGTTCTTCAATAAAAGTCGGTTCTTGATTAGTGCTTCTTTATTCTTCTAGGTGGGGTCCGGAGAGCTTACAAATTCTGCTCTGACCGGCCGTGACTTAAACATACTAAGGGTTGGCAACTAGCAGCCTTGTAGGACAGCTGCCGGCTCATGTGGTCAGTTTTACATTTTACCTTAACTAACTACCCACATGAACCGTCGTAATTTGTGCAGCTGTCCCTTTCGTTCGGACCTCTCTTTTTATCTGAAATTTGTTACCTACCCTACGGTATCACACGTAATCTGGATACCCTACATATTTATTTTCCTTAATACATTGATATTCCTAACAATAGAAACCTATAATTACAAAAGCTATCTCTTACTTTCCTAACTTTAATTACCTTAGAGAGGCGTAAGGCCCCTGGGCACGTATACCTGGCCCTTACCTTCGAATTACTTCCTCATCCACCATATTCTCCAGATTTGGCCCCCAGTGATTAGTAGCTGTTTAAAAACTTTAAAAAAATGTTCCAGGGCAAGAAATTTGACTCAAATGGTGAAGTAATCGCAGCAACGGAGGCTTATTTTACAGCGAAAGAATGGCGAAAGATAAATCTTTCTACACTCATGGAATAGAAAAGTAAGAAAAGCGTTAGAGAGACTGTATGAGGAAGTAATTCGACGACCATTTCGTTTATTTTGGGGGTGATTATCAGATTTCGTGCACATCCAAGCAAAATTTGATAATTTTTTTAATTCCAAAAATGTATTGATTTTATATAAAAATATACATTCTGTCAAAAAAGTTTCGGAAACGGATGATTTGTTTATGATTACAAATTATTTTTTTGTTTTTTTTGTGGTTAGATTGGCACAACTGTTATCCATTTTGGCGCGGAGTTTGAGTTGCATCTGTTATTTAGATTAAATACAGTGCAATACATTCGTACCCAATCCTGTTTCATCTTGCAATTCATCTCTTTGGTTGGATGACTTTATTGACAGGCTGGCACCTGCATTTGTACATGTGGATTTATATTCGTCCCCGTTGCCTCTTACGTGCACTGACCCCCTTGATCATCCTTTTACTATTACGGAGTTAAAACTGTCACTAGAAGGCCTCTGTAATTCATCCCCTGGAGAAGACGGTGTACCTTACATATTTTTATGCAAACTTGGACCAATTGGACAAGGGTACTTACTGCAACTTTTGAACAATTTCTTTATATCCGGTACTGTTCCAGAATCCTAGAAGAGTCAAATTATAATCCCAATTCTCAAACCAAATAAAAATATACATAAGGCCAATTCATACCGCCCAATAGCTCTTTCATCTACCATTGGAAAGATACTTGAGCGTATGGTTAAGAATAGACTCGAATGGTTTATAGAAAATAAGAGAATCCTAGCGAAAACTCAATTTGGCTTCCGAAAGGGTAAAAGTACCATGGATAGTTTGGGAATTTTTACTTCGGATATCCATCTGGCACTATCCAAAAAACAGAATCTTTTTGAATGCTTCCTAGACGTGCCAGCTGCTTACGATAACGTTCAACTCGCACTGCTCAGAGCTAAATTGCTACAGCTGAGTATATCTGCGAGGATTGTTTGTTTCATCTGCAATCTGTTCATGGGTAGGACTATAAAAATTAAAATTGGTAATACTTATTCTGCTTCACGTACACTATGGCAAGGAATTCCGCAAGGGTCCGTGCTTAGTCATCTCCTTTATAATATTTACACGCATGACCTTGACCAATCTGTCTCTCCTTTTTGTGAAGTGTTGCAATATGCCGATGATTTGGTCCTGTATACTTCAACCGAATGTGCTGAAATTGCTTCCTCTCGTCTCAATGAAGCACTTAGCTATCTCGTGGACTGCATGGATGAACATGGTCTTACACTTTCTCTATCTAAAAGCTGTGCGGTGACCTTTACACGAAAGAGAACCATTCCAATTGTCGATATCTCATGTTTGGATGAAGTCATACCCAACTGCGATTCATTTAAATTCTTAGGAGTGATTTTTGATTCTAAAATGTCAGGGATTCCTCATTTAAATTATATTATAAGTAAATGTGAAAAAGGCATCAATATTATGCGTTCCCTCTCTGGTGTGTGGTAGGGATTCTCATCCATTTTGCCAGAAATTACTGTATAATGCTTTGATACGTAGCCAAATTGACTACGGATCCTTTATTCTAAATCTTGCAGTAAACTGGCCCTGAAAAAAATAGACCTCATCCAAGCCAAATGCCTGCGCTTCATCGTAGGCGCGATAAGTCTTCGCCCAAGAATGCTATGCAGGTAGAATGCGTGGAACCACCTCTTTTTCTACGAAGACAATATTTATAGTTCACTGCCTATTGTCCAGATAGGTAACCTATCAGCCAGAAGCTCACGTTCCCCGCAGGACTTTTCGCTGCTGGCCCCACAGAGAGCGCTACTAGGCCCCGCTCGCTGTGAGCAAGTTTGGAAGTCCCGGCAAACAATACCAGGACAAACGAACATTCACAAACTCTACAGCTAACCACAAGCCACTACGAGTCCAACCCACGTCCGGATGCCGCCGGAGGCGCCGGTTAAGGCACAACCAGCGCAGGGCATGAACCGGAACCCCGTAGTACCCCTGAAAAACACAGCCGGACCCGTAGTTCCAGCTGCGATACCCTATCTATAGGGACAGAAGAGATGGGACAGTAGTATTCTATTAATGAGCCGCTACCTGCACAGCACTAGAGATATATTATCAAATCAAAACATCATCAGCCTATAAATGTCCCACTGCTGAGCACAAACCTTTTTACCTAAATAACATTACATTTAATCACTACTGTCGGTTTGAAGCCATTACCTTCAGTTCAAAAGCTGATGGTAAATGAAGGTAATGATACTGAGAGTAATGATGTTTTAGAACATTTTGGTCTATAGCCGTCTATTCATAAGTGTAATATTTATGACATTGATAAGTAGGTTATTGGATCTTTATAGCTTTTATTATTCATGAAAATGTTAGGAAAAATCTTATTACTTACATCAAAATATAGATGATGGTAAAGAAGCAAACTTTGTGACAAACGACGACTTCGAGCAACGTAACGTAACGTAACGAGCCCAAGGGTTTCTCTTACGACACCGTGCATATTACATACGATGCCGTGTGGCTGACTGACCTACGCGTGAGCGCAGGGAGACGAGGAGTAGGATGACCGCTCGCAGGACATTTTGTCGTTTCAATTTCTGTTGAAAATAATGACAAAAATACTTAGAGCATTGAATGCTCTAAGCAAAAATATGATGAGAAAACTTTAAACATTTACAGAAATATATGTATTACGTTCGAACGTGTCAAAATGCGGATAACGTTTACTTACTATCAGTATAATAATATTAAGATTTATCGGACAAACGCTTCTTCAAAATTTAAGTAGTTGTTTTACAAAATGTGAGTTTAGGACACTGAGGATAGTGACATTTTAAGATATAAATGTGGTTTTTCTTAAAAACCTTTAAACTTAGCAGTTCATATTTAAGTAGATAATTAGCTCACTGTATAGTACTTAGTTCAAGCAAACCATATAACTTGAAAGTAAAATACATATTATTATACAGCCACGGACATAGAATGTGCACGAAATCTGATGATCTTCCTTGGCCATCGTTATCATGGACTTGTGACACGGCGCATTGTCCTGGTGAAAGATCAGTTTCTTTTCTTCATTTGAGGCCGTTTTTCCGCGATTTCGTACTTTAAACGCTCCAATAATCCTATGTAATATTCGCTATTTATATGTTTCTCTCTATCAAGGTAGTCGATGAAGAGTATTCCATGCACATCCCAAAATACAGAGGCCATAACCTTTCCGGCAGATTGTTGTGTCTTCGGCCGCTTCGGGCGGTTTTTTCCGGCCGCTCTCCACTCTGCTGACTGCGGTTTGGATTCCGAAGTGAAATGGTGAATACATGTTTCATCCATTGTCACATATCGACGTAAAAAATCCTTTTTATTTCTATTAAACAGTGCCAAACAGCGCTCTGAATCATTAATACGTTGTCGCTTTTAAACAATTGTTAGCAGACGCGGCACCTTCTTTGCAAATAATATGGTACTCACATCGTCAAGTAGTAGTGAAAGCAGTGACGAGGAATATACGGCAGTAATTGTGCTACGAAGGCCCCATATTCCATGGGCCGCAACTCGTGCGCAAAAACTTGCTTCGTGGTGTCGTCTCTATTGAATACCACAATGTTTCGGATCGTGAACTTGGCCCTTTTACATTAGCCCTTTCCCAAGTCACCATAAGAAGCTTCCTCTATTTAACTATGAATGTTGAACAAAACTGACGGGGCAAAATTCCAAATAAAGAATGTGTGAAAATTGTACTAAAAAGAACTGGAACTCACAAAATAAATGTTTCTTTTAATATTACGTATTGTTAAGATTTCGATGGACTTATAAGGTAAGTAAAGTAGAGAAACATGTGGCAAAGATTTGTCTATAATTCTAGTGATGGTTTTGTCACTACTTCTCACTCACTAAATTACTTGGCTGATTTATAGAAACAGATTAACTCTTTTTCACGACATTCGCATCCGGTTGTAGTCATTTTTTATTTTATATACTTATTATTGGATAATTTTATTATACTTATTGCAGTCAAATATCCACTATTGGATAGCAATTTGAGTTAACCAATTTTCCCAAAGTACTGCCAATCCAGAATTGGATTGGCAGTACTTTTATACATGCTATATCTTTTGAAGAAGTCTAGTTCATCATAATTTTGGAACCAGTTTGGTCGCGATCTTGTTACGCGAGCCCTTGCGTGACTTTCATTATTGAAATCAACTTCTTCTAAGAAGTCAAGAAAATCTAGTGCATCTGCCATAGCGTGATTAAACGCTTACTAATTATTACTAAGCTTACGCTTTTTTATGCTTTAGTACTGATAAAAAACCTAAACAATTCAATCGATATGAAAACAAAAAAACACATCAAAAAGTGCCTGATTGATTGATTTGATTGTGACAGACAGAAAACGACGTAAAATATTTTATTTTGTCGTTTGCTAACCGAAGTTGGACAAGCTAAGGAAATCTCCATGCTGTAAAACAAAAAACACTACTTAAGTATCGCCTTACTCGTTGGGTGCTTATATATAGTGAAGTATTGTGTGGATAGTCAAGCACTTGTGTCAGAGTTTCTAATCATGGTGATGGCGGTTATTCCATTGGGATGTTTTTTTATGTCATTTTTTATGTTTAAGGATGAAGCGAATAATCGCGGGGTCCATCGGCCAGACTCGCCGGAACACTGGGAGAGCCCGCCGCCATTGGTGATGCGTTTATTATGGTTCTCGGTGAGATGCTGTATTTATAGCTTATGGGTTGCAGTACATGTTTTTGTGTGTTTTAGATCGATCCCGATCGTTCACCGGTGGCTCCACCCTACTCTCCTCTCACGTCTCCAGCGCGCAGTCTCGATTGGTTGCCAGAGTGGTTGCCGGTAATGGTAATGCATTCATTATTTGGTAAAGTATACTGTATTGTTATATTGGGTTAATAATTTAATTCACAATTGTTTTGTGTTTTAGGTATCTATAGAAGAAGAAGAAGAAGCGCCTCTAGACCTCGACAGGACCCGGTCGCCTATACATTTCAACGATTGACGATGTCTTTGGCGGACAAGTAAGTTACATTTCTGCTGATATTCTTTATGAATAAATAGGATAAATATGTCATTTTCCTTATCTTTACGATATGATCGTATATTGAATAAATGTAATCGTTGTCATTTAATTCCCAGGCACAGGCCTTCTAATCTAGTGCAATTTGATAGCTTATGATCTCTACTATCACCTCATAAAGGGACCGCTACGTATTTCCAATAACCGTGTATACTGAACTTTACATTTAGGTAACAGTACAAGGCGCGTAATGCAGACGCGCGAGTACCTTAGGCGAGGATTCACGGATGACTGACTGGTCAATCAATCATATTGTTTTGTAAATGTCGTTACTTCTTTATAAAGCTATTTAATTTTACAGGTAATACTACAAGGCGCGTATCGCAGACGCGCGGGTACCTTAGGCAAGGATTCACGAATGACTGACTGGTCAATCAATCATATTGTTTTGTAAATGTAGGTGGTTACTTCTGTTATGCCATTGCGCCACAAGGGAAACGCCGATGCAGCACCGACCCCATTTTTACCTAAATATTGTAATTGCGTCAATCGGCGACACGAGGCGCTGATTCGGCACAACGTGTGGCGGCGCCAATCATCGGAACTTTCCTGCGGTCACTCTGTTTCCTACATCGAACATTGTCAAACGCGTTTAATTATAATTTAATTGTAATTTCTATTTTTAATAAATTAGGTCCCTTTATGAGGTGATAGTAGAGATCATTAGCTATCAAATTGCACTAGATTATAAGGCCTGTGCCTGGGGATTAAATGACGACGATTACATTTATTCAATATACGATCATATCGTAAAGATAAGGAAAATGACATATTTATCCTATTTATTCATAAAGAATATCAGCAGAAATGTAATTTACTTGTCCGCCAAAGACATCGTCAATCGTTGAAATGTATAGGCGACCGGGTCCTGTCGAGGTCTAGAGGCGCTTCTTCTTCTTCTTCTATAGATACCTAAAACACAAAACAATTGTGAATTAAATTATTAACCCAATATAACAATACAGTATACTTTACCAAATAATGAATGCATTACCATTACCGGCAACCACTCTGGCAACCAATCGAGACTGCGCGCTGGAGACGTGAGAGGAGAGTAGGGTGGAGCCACCGGTGAACGATCGGGATCGATCTAAAACACACAAAAACATGTACTGCAACCCATAAGCTATAAATACAGCATCTCACCGAGAACCATAATAAACGCATCACCAATGGCGGCGGGCTCTCCCAGTGTTCCGGCGAGTCTGGCCGTTGGACCCCGCGATTATTCGCTTCATCCTTAAACATAAAAAATGACATAAAAAAACATCCCAATGGAATAACCGCCCTCACCATGATTAGAAACTCTGACACAAGTGCTTGACTATCCACACAATACGTAGTAGTAAATGAAGTAATATATCAAGCAAGAATAAATAAGTAAGTAGTACCATAAGGCAAACAAATTATAAGGCAAACCCACCTCCTCAACATCGAATTCGAAGTCACTCTCTCTCTCATTGCTATCCTCATCATCATATAAAAGCTGGAGGAAGTCTTCGGGCGGCTCCTCATTGACTCGCCAATTTGACATGCTATAAACAAAAAAGAGAACTGTCGTTATAGTACATATAAAGCTATTAAATAATTAAAAATTAATTGTAAAATCGTTTATATTTTTAATTAATTTTTAATTATTTGACATGCTATACAACAAAAAAGAGACAACTACCATCGTTATAGTACTTAAATAAAAAGGGTACTAAATAATTAAAAATTAATTCTCAAATCGTTTATACTTTAATAAATTTTTAATTATTTTGTACCCTTTTTATTTATAAGTTTTTTTTCTATAATGTACTGTACTACTAGTCAAGCTCTTTCATTTGATACCCATACTGAGGTGGTTAAACAAAAAAATGTAATCTACCACTTTATGGAGGCAGCCATTTTAAGTTTTTTTCTTCTATAATGTACTGTATACTACTAGTCAAGCCTTTTCATTTGATACCCATATTGAGGTGGTTAACAAAAAAAATATAATCCACAATTTTGTGAAGGCGGCCATTTTAAGTTTTTTTTTATAATGTACTGTATTGTAAGGGCGGCCATTTTAAGTTTTTTTCTTCTATAATATACTGTATACCTACACTAGTCAAGCCTTTTCATTTAATACCCATATTGTGGTGGTAAAACAAAAAATATATACTTAATCCACAATTTTGTGAAGGCGGCCATTTTAAGTTTTTTTTTCTATAATTTACTGTGTATACTACTAGTCAAGCCCTTTCATTTGTTACCCATATTGAGGTGGTTAAACAAAAAAAATGTAATGCACAATTTTGTGAAGGCGGTCATTTTAAGTTTTTTTTTCTATAATGTACTGTATACTACTTAGTCAAGCCCTTTCATTTGATACCCATATTGAGTTGGTTAAACAAAATAATGTAATCCACAATTTTGTGGAGGCGGCCATTTTGGATTTACAATGATACTGATTATACATAATTGTATTGTCATCAGAACTAAAGGTGTGTACCAAATTTCAGATCAATCGGTCAGGTCAGGTCCAGGAGGCAAAATTTTAAGTACTAAACTTGGATCTACGACACACTCGTCAAAACTGCATATTGGTCAAGCGATGCCAAACTCTTATTTGTGTTATTTTGTTTTAATACACACAATAATATGCTAATATTATTGTTTCATTTATTGAAATATTTCATCTCTAATCGACGATTCTAAAAGTTAGACCAACATCCAGTTTTGACGAGTACGCAGAAATAAGGACTCTACGAGTAGACAGTAAAAATAAGAGTTTGGCATCGCTTGACCAATATACAGTTTTGACGAGTGTGTCTGATCTTAATTTGACCCAACATCAACAACATTCAACAAAAACAACAACAAACATGCTAAAAACCGTTTATAAATAACAAAGTTATCATGTAGGAGTAAATATGAATTCATTACAATTTACCATTATCACTATCGATAAAAACAAATTTCCGACACCTACCGATACATCCCGTCTCCCTAGTCAATACGACAGACAAACGAGGTTTAGGCATCGCCTACCGGCAAAGTATCTACTTAGCTCCATACAAATAAAGACCAATATGGCTCGCGGTGATGGATCGCAATAGACTTGGGAAAAATGAAAAAAAAAACATTTTTACTTTATACCAAAGTCGTTATTCTAAAACCAATAGCTTTTATTTCACTTTGATACGAGAAGTATTTACAAAGTTATTGTACATAAATAATTCGTAACCTCTTAGTTCGCTGGCACTCGACTGACGTGACGTGACGTCATCGTATCCGATAGTCCCCGCCGCCGCTCTCGCCGCCCGCACCCGGCGGGCGTCCGATTACATATCCGATGACGTCACGCTCGGGTTTCGCGCGTATTTTGATTGTCACAAAAACAAAAGCGCGTGGTCATTTTTATGAATCTTTAAAAAATTATTGTGAAGTATTTTAAAGGGCTACAGAAAAAAATTCATGTCATATTTTAAGTTAAAATGTAAGTATTTCAAAAATAAATAAATAAAAATACTGTTCCCAAGCTCATTATATACATACATATCAAGTAAGTACATCGACTTTCATTGTATTATAACTGAATAAATACGTTGTATTTATTAAAATACAGTAAATCAACAGTTACTGTGGTTTAGCTATGTTTTTTTAAAATCAATATGGAAACTGCAGGAATTTTAAACCCAGTAACTAAGATACTGTGATTAACTTGTACACCCCATAATAATTTCATGAAAATTTCTGTAATTTCTGTCATGTAAAGTTCTCTTTCTTTAACCGATGCTGAAAAAGTAATAAACATTAGTCCAGTTCTGAAGGAGGAAACAGGGGACTACGAAAGGTCGTTTTTCTGTGTTTTGTATGAGAATTTTGCATGACACTTCCACGTAGTGTTTCCTCTTAAAAGCAGCATCGGTTCAGCATAACTTGGGCCAATTACAATAAAAGCTTGGGAAAATAGCGAGCTCGAGTCGTCGCTCCGGTTTAAAATCCCCGCCGTATAAAAGTCCCGTTAAAAATGGAACAAAAATTGGGAACCATTTAAATACACACGAAATAGAGCATGTAGTTTTATGATCATATTGATCATAAAAACAAAAAAAAATGTTTACTAATTGGTTAACTCAAATTGCTATCCAATAGTGGATATTTGACTGCAATAAGTATAATAAAATTATCCAATAATAAGTATATAAAATAAAAAATGACTACAACCGGATGCAAATGTCGTGAAAAAGAGTTAATCTGTTTCTATAAATCAGCCAAGTAAATTAGTGAGTGAGAAGTAGTGACAAAACCATCACTAGAATTATAGACAAATCTTTGCCACATGTTTCTCTACTTTACTTACCTTATAAGTCCATCGAAATCTTAATAATACGTAATATTAAAAGAAACATTTATTTTGTGAGTTCCAGTTCTTTTTAGTACAATTTTCACACATTCTTTATTTGGAATTTTGCCCCGTCAGTTTTGTTCAACATTCATAGTTAAATAGAGGAAGCTTCTTATGGTGACATTGGAAAGGGCTAATGTAAAAGGGCCAAGTTCACGATCCGAAACATTGTGGTATTCAATAGAGACGACACCACGAAGCAAGTTTTTGCGCACGAGTTGCGGCCCATGGAATATGGGGCCTTCGTAGCACAATTACTGCCGTATATTCCTCGTCACTGCTTTCACTACTACTTGACGATGTGAGCACCATATTATTTGCAAAGAAGGTGCCGCGTCTGCTAACAATTGTTTAAAAGCGACAACGTATTAATGATTCAGAGCGCTGTTTGGCACTGTTTAATAGAAATAAAAAGGATTTTTTACGTCGATATGTGACAACGGATGAAACATGTATTCATCATTTTACTTCAGAATCCAAACCACAGTCAGCAGAGTGGAGAGCGGCCGGAAAAAACCGCCCGAAGCGGCCGAAGACACAACAATCTGCCGGAATGGTTATGTCCTCTGTATTTTGGGATGTGCATGGAATACTCTTCATCGACTACCTTGATAGAGAGAAACATATAAATAGCGAATATTAAATAGGATTATTGGAGCGTTTAAAGTACGAAATCGCGGAAAAACGGCCTCAAATGAAGAAAAGAAACTGATCTTTCACCAGGAAAATGCGCCGTGTCACAAGTCCATGATAACGATGGCCAAGGAAGATCATCAGATTTCGTGCACATTCTATGTCCGTGGCTGTATAATAATATGTATTTTACTTTCAAGTTATATGGTTTGCTTGAACTAAGTACTATACAGTGAGCTAATTATCTACTTAAATATGAACTGCTAAGTTTAAAGGTTTTTAAGAAAAACCACATTTATATCTATAAATGTCACTATCCTCAGTGTCCTAAACTCACATTTTGTAAAACAACTACTTAAATTTTGAAGAAGCGTTTGTCCGATAAATCTGAATATTATTATACTGATAGTAAGTAAACGTTATCCGCATTTTGGCACGTACGAACGTAATACATATATTTCTGTAAATGTTTAAAGTTTTCTCATCATATTTTTGCTTAGAGCATTCAATGCTCTAAGTATTTTTGTCATTATTTTCAACAGAAATTGAAACGACAAAATGTCCTGCGAGCGGTCATCCTACTCCTCCACTCCTCGTCTCCCTGCGCTCACGCGTAGGTCAGTCAGCCACACGGCATCGTATGTAATATGCACGGTGTCGTAAGAGAAACCCTTGGGCTCGTTACGTTACGTTACGTTGCTCGAAGTCGTCGTTTGTCACGAAGTTTGCTTCTTTACCATCATCTATATTTTGATGTAAGTAATAAGATTTTTCCTAACATTTTCATGAATAATAAAAGCTATAAAGATCCAATAACCTACTTATCAATGTCATAAATATTACACTTATGAATAGACGGCTATAGACCAAAATGTTCTAAAACATCATTACTCTCAGTATCATTGCCTTCATTTACCATCAGCTTTTGAACTGAAGGTAATGGCTTCAAACCGACAGTAGTGATTAAATGTAATGTTATTTAGGTAAAAAGGTTTGTGCTCAGCAGTGGGACATTTATAGGCTGATGATGTTTTGATTTGATAATATATCTCTAGTGCTGTGCAGGTAGCGGCTCATTAATAGAATACTACTGTCCCATCTCTTCTGTCCCTATAGATAGGGTATCGCAGCTGGAACTACGGGTCCGGCTGTGTTTTTCAGGGGTACTACGGGGTTCCGGTTCATGCCCTGCGCTGGTTGTGCCTTAACCGGCGCCTCCGGCGGCATCCGGACGTGGGTTGGACTCGTAGTGGCTTGTGGTTAGCTGTAGAGTTTGTGAATGTTCGTTTGTCCTGGTATTGTTTGCCGGGACTTCCAAACTTGCTCACAGCGAGCGGGGCCTAGTAGCGCTCTCTGTGGGGCCAGCAGCGAAAAGTCCTGCGGGGAACGTGAGCTTCTGGCTGATAGGTTACCTATCTGGACAATAGGCAGTGAACTATAAATATTGTCTTCGTAGAAAAAGAGGTGGTTCCACGCATTCTACCTGCATAGCATTCTTGGGCGAAGACTTATCGCGCCTACGATGAAGCGCAGGCATTTGGCTTGGATGAGGTCTATTTTTTTCAGGGCCAGTTTACTGCAAGATTTAGAATAAAGGATCCGTAGTCAATTTGGCTACGTATCAAAGCATTATACAATAATTTCTGGCAAAATGGATGAGAATCCCTACCACACACCAGAGAGGGAACGCATAATATTGATGCCTTTTTCACATTTACTTATAATATAATTTAAATGAGGAATCCCTGACATTTTAGAATCAAAAATCACTCCTAAGAATTTAAATGAATCGCAGTTGGGTATGACTTCATCCAAACATGAGATATCGACAATTGGAATGGTTCTCTTTCGTGTAAAGGTCACCGCACAGCTTTTAGATAGAGAAAGTGTAAGACCATGTTCATCCATGCAGTCCACGAGATAGCTAAGTGCTTCATTGAGACGAGAGGAAGCAATTTCAGCACATTCGGTTGAAGTATACAGGACCAAATCATCGGCATATTGCAACACTTCACAAAAAGGAGAGACAGATTGGTCAAGGTCATGCGTGTAAATATTATAAAGGAGATGACTAAGCACGGACCCTTGCGGAATTCCTTGCCATAGTGTACGTGAAGCAGAATAAGTATTACCAATTTTAATTTTTATAGTCCTACCCATGAACAGATTGCAGATGAAACAAACAATCCTCGCAGATATACTCAGCTGTAGCAATTTAGCTCTGAGCAGTGCGAGTTGAACGTTATCGTAAGCAGCTGACACGTCTAGGAAGCATTCAAAAAGATTCTGTTTTTTGGATAGTGCCAGATGGATATCCGAAGTAAAAATTCCCAAACTATCCACGGTACTTTTACCCTTTCGGAAGCCAAATTGAGTTTTCGCTAGGATTCTCTTATTTTCTATAAACCATTCGAGTCTGTTCTTAACCATACGCTCAAGTATCTTTCCAATGGTAGATGAAAGAGCTATTGGGCGGTATGAATTGGCCTTATGTACATTTTTATTTGGTTTGAGAATTGGGATTATAATTTGACTCTTCTAGGATTCTGGAACAGTACCGGAAATAAAGAAATTGTTCAAAAGTTGCAGTAAGTACCCTTGTCCAATTGGTCCAAGTTTGCATAAAAATATGTAAGGTACACCGTCTTCTCCAGGGGATGAATTACGGAGGCCTTCTAGTGACAGTTTTAACTCCGTAATAGTAAAAGGATGATCAAGGGGGTCAGTGCACGTAAGAGGCAACGGGGACGAATATAAATCCACATGAACAAATGCAGGTGCCAGCCTGTCAATAAAGTCATCCAACCAAAGAGATGAATCGCAAGATGAAACAGGATTGGGTACGAATGTATTGCACTGTATTTAATCTAAATAACAGATGCAACTCAAACTCCGCGCCAAAATGGATAACAGTTGTGCCAATCTAACCACAAAAAAAACAAAAAAATAATTTGTAATCATAAACAAATCATCCGTTTCCGAAACTTTTTTGATAGAATGTATATTTATATATAAAATCAATACATTTTTGGAATTAAAAAAATTATCAAATTTTGCTTGGATGTGCACGAAATCTGATAATCACCCCCAAAATAAACGAAATGGTCTTCGAATTACTTCCTCATCCACCGTATTCTCCAGATTTGGCCCCCAGTGATTAGTAGCTGTTTAAAAACTTTAAAAAAATGTTCCAGGGCAAGAAATTTGACTCAAATGGTGAAGTAATCGCAGCAACGGAGGCTTATTTTACAGCGAAAGAATGGCGAAAGATAAATCTTTCTACACTCATGGAATAGAAAAGTTAGAAAAGCGTTAGAGAGACTGTATTGCAGTTAAAGGATGTTATGTTGATGAATAAAAAATAATTTTATCAAAAAAAACTTTGTTTTGGTGTTTAGTCTCAGGACTTGCGACCGCGAATCAGTGCGCAAAAATTTGCTTCGCGTCGTCGTCTGTTATATTTTATTACAAGCTGTGTTTTTTTCTATTTTTGAAGTGTTGTTGCTACTTGCGTTTAGCCTTCGTCACTCAGTGAATATTAGGAATAGTGTGAATATTGTAAGTGGAACTATGAATTTTTAGGTACATAGGGTACTCATCATAGGATGATAATCTATTTTTGTACCGAATAATCTATATAAGGCGACTGCTAGAAACTGCAAGAAATTTCAAGGGCTGGTCAGGTTAAGTGTTTTAGACATGACAAAAATGACAAAAAATAAATTCTTCCTTTTTTATTTTCAATAAATATTAATTTTATGAACTTTAATTTGATAGTCTTTGAGTAGGTATCTAATTTATTTTAAAGCAATAACATAAGATAAATAAAAAGAAAGAATTAACTGTTAAATAAAGATTATTTACAACGCGCGGGCAGCGGCCGTACGTTACGGATAAGTACCTACGTTAGTCTGCAATCTTTTTTGTAATTTTTTTCATGTTTAAAACACTTGACCTGACCAGCCCTTAAAGTTTCTTGCAGTTCCTAGCAGCCCTCAGGACGACTTCTTCATTTTCTTAAACTTGACACTTTCCTAACTTGTCTCATTTTTAACTCGTCTCTTTCTTAGTTGGTCTCTTTTGCAAAGTTGACACTTTCCCAACTCGTCTCCCCTCCAGACGACTTCGTCATTTTCTTAAACATGCACTTTCCTAACTGGTCTCATTTTTAACTAGGCTTTTTCTTAGTTGGTCTTTTTCTTAACTTGACACTTTCCTAAATCTTAATTTTTTCATAAAGTCTAAGAAAGTGGTTACGGGACACCTGTATTCATATTCCTTTTTTATTCCGTCATTAATGAAGGAACACGAAGTGGCAATGCTGCAATGCAAAAAACCTGGCACAGCTTTTTTCTTGTTTTTTTAGTTATATGTCCGATGTATAAATGCAGCAGTGGTTTTTTAACACAGAAATTGATAAGATGATCTTTCACACTAGCTTTGGTTTTTTGACGAGATCGATCATACTAGATAGGTACTTAAGTACGAGGCCATCGCATATCATGCTGCTGGAGGCCGGGTTTGCAGCACTGCATTGTCGTATAGTCCTACCCCTCCCCTGTTCCGAAGAATAAACGAAACTTGGGAGCCTTATTATTATACTAGACAAAGAAAAAGAAAAAGCCGAGTTAAAAATGAGACGAATTATGAAAGTGTCAACTTTGCAAAAGAGACCAACTAAGAAAGAGCCGAGTTAAAAATGAGACGAGTTATGAAAGTGTCAACTTTGCAAAAGAGATCAACGAAGAAAGAGTCGAGTTAAAAATGAGACGAGTTATGAAAGTGACAACTTTGCAAAAGAGACCAACTAAGAAAGAGCCGAGTTAAAAATGAGACAAGTTAGGAAAGTGTCAAGTTTAAGAAAATGACGAAGAAATCTTTTCTATGACTCATACATTACTTACTTATACGTACATGTATAATAAGATTAATAAGCTACCTGTCTATATTATGATTGTATAAAAATGTCGTCGTCTAAAGTTGGCATTCGGTTGATCGTCATAAAACAATAAGGTCTATTTTCGATTGCATTTCTAACAATTACAATCCTCAGTCCTCACTCAGACAGTTCAACCGTCAACTGTCAATTCGTCTGTATTTGTTATTTATGATTCACAGGAAGACTTTTATAGAACGGTCCGTTTCCCCACTTTCGCTACGATGAATCCTATTCAGCTTTGAGGTAAAGTATTCTAAGAGGAACGCTTTTAAAAGTCTACATTTCTCACCCCACCATGCGGCGAAGTTCACATTTCGTTTTATGGCACACCGGAAGATACGCATTAGATAATATACTGTCTTGCGGAAGCTTTATCGGAATCGTAATTACTTAGTTTTTTAAAGATTTCAAAACAAATGAGTAAAATTACTAGAGTCAAGAGGGAATCGAACCCATGTCCTCCGCAATCCGGGCGGATGCGTTGACCACTCTGCTACCGAGGTATTGGTTAGACTGCTTTAAAGATTAGTTATATTTGATTTTTTGCGTTAATAACGCACAAATTAATTGTATTAACGCAAAAAAATAAATATTACTTACCTACTTACGAAGTTATTCTCTAGGTACTTTTTTATAATCAGCCTTTATCTACCCACTGCTGAGCATAAGCCTATTCCCTTTCTATCTATCTCTGTCCTTTGCCAGTCTGATCCATTGCCTTCCGAAAAGTCTGACTATGTTCACCCACCGAGCTGGTGATCGGCCCGGTGGTCTTCGCGCTTCATGTGACCACCATTTTGTGACTGCTTCGTATATCGGCTGTCGTCCCGTCTCGCCACGTGTCCCATCCATCTCTACATAAGCCTGGCAATTTGAGTAGTTACCTGCAACTTTAACCTTATTCCTACCTACATCGAATCTCGACATTTGGTACCCGATCAACCAACCTAATACATAAAGACAGTAAATGTTCTTTCGCGAGCGGCCATGTTTCGGCACCGTACGTTAAAATGGGAAGGAGACCTATGCATCAAACCGGTGACGCAGAAAATAACAAAAAAATCTGTTGTCTGTTAGTTGTGATTATTACAAACCAGAAGACTTTTACTCAGCAAATTCTCGTCAATTATTAAGCGTAATAAACAAACAAACTCATTTTAGCATTTATAATTTTATTTAGCTAATCCTAAATTAGTATTAGAATTTGCACTAAAAAGGCGACAAGTGGCAACCCGTGTAGTGAGTAAAAAAAATATTGCTACGGTACTAACTGACTGACTACTTTTGTTTGTGAATAATTAATTAATTAGGTAGTTATTTTTAAATAAAAAAAAACTAGCCCGCCCGCGTATTCGTCCGCGCGGTCCGCGTCTAGAGCATTAAACTAATGCTCTAAGGTCCGCGTGAATACCCCGTACACGTCACGAATTTAACAATACATTTTTATAAATAAAATCAGCCTTGTCCTGACTCTGAACATTACAAACTCAACAAAATAGGAATCAGTCAAATCAGTCGAGCCGTTTTCGAGTTTTGCGCCAACACATTGAGCACAGCTTAGCCATTGAGGTACAATAAACCATTTAGCGATTCATTTTTATAAAAAGAAATTAGTAAATACTTAGTTGTATTTTATTTGAATATATTCAAAGTATTTTTATGGGACGTTATAATAATATTGAGACTTAGTCAATCACTATCAAAGTAATCACATCATACATGCAATCAATGCATTTTTGCCAGTCGATGCCTTTATAAAAGAAATCGGCTGGGAGACGGAGGCAACCAACTCTTCAAGGACTTCAGTTTTTAAATTGAATTTTATCCCGCCAAAAAGTTGTCCAAATTCTAGTACGTAGGTAGGTAGTTGTAAAGCAGAGCAACTACTTTTTCCTGAATGGGCGATTCTCCCAGATTAAAAAAAGGGTCTATATTGGATCGCCGAATTTTTTGTTCTCCTAATTGTCAATGGCACACAAACCATAATTTTTTTCGCACAATTTTACTTTTCCTAAATGTGTTAAGCCTATTTTTACTTCGCCTAACTCTTTTACGCCAAATTTAAACTTCCCAAATGCGACATTAGGCGGAACCATTCATAATCCATACTATTTACAATTATTAAATTGAAATTCGCACAAAGTTTAAACGAACAAGAGTATGACGCCTAATCATTTTTATATGGCAAAATAACTTTGCAAGTTACTTAATTGCGTGCATGCAAACAAGCATGCACGCAATCAAGTATACAGCATGCAAACACAAGTCTAACCTGGTTAGATTGCATGCTGTATGTATGCTTGCCTGCATGCAGCATGCCCCGCTGCGCTTCGCGATTGTCTTAAATTTCTAACCTATCACGTGAACTACAGGAGTAGGGCAGCTAGTATTTCTGTTGTCTAATAAAAAAAAATAACCTCGAGATTCAAGACAATAGCTAGGCTGCGCTTCGCGATAATCTTAAATTTCTAACCTATCACGTGACCTACAGGAGGACTTAGGTGACAGCTCATCCGCAAAATATTTGATCCTCGGATAAATCGTCACCCTTTTCAAATTGTTAGGCGTCGATTCATCCGCAAGTGGTGTCGCTGTCGGATGAGTTGTTACATACAAAATATCGATGTGGTCATTTCAGCCAAATTGACAAACAAATGCAAATGATTGGGAATTAATGTTTTTTATTTATTTTATAATACGTAATAACAGTATATTAAATAATAACAAAAAAATCAAAATAGTTTAATGTTAATGAAAAAAATCTTCATCAGATGGGTTAGAAACACCATTTATCAGATAAGGTGAACTTCTTCTTTATCCAAGTATTTTGTAAATAATTTATTGTTGAACTGAGTTGTTTTATATAATCTTTATTACACGTTTTATATACTGACGTTGACGGCCTGTTTGGCGCAGAGGTAAGACACCTTGCTTCTGCTCCAGAGGTCCCGGGTTCGATACCCGGACAAGACAAAAATTTCGTTATTTATTTGTTTTAGTCTGGGTGTTTTCTATGTATACTAAGTATGTATTTACAAAATAAAAGTATGTTTATGTATTTTATCCGTTATTCAGTATCTATAACACAAGTTCTTAATGAAACTTACCTTGGGCTGGATAATTGGTGTGTACTTAAGAGTTATTTATTTATTTATTTATACTTGAAAAAAAAAAACTAAATTTTGAGGGTACTTACGAAACGATTGAGACAACTGGCTTTGCCGTGTATTTGTTTAGTTGACCAGTGCACAAAGTCAGCGTTAATCCTGTTGTGTGCTACGTGCAATAATATAATTTTATGAAGTTTTCTATTACATGTGATTTAAGTTTTCATTTTCCAATTTGGGTGATTGACCTACATTATGGTCAGATATCAGATATGTCACATCCTGTTGTGTGCACGTTGCACACAACAGGATTAACGCAGACTTTGTGCACTGGTCAACTAAAGAAATACACGGCAAAGCCAGTTGTCTCAATCGTTTCGTAAGTACCCTCAAAATATAGTTTTTTTTTCAAGTATAAACAAATAAATAAAATAAATAAATAACCTCTTACGTACACACCAATTATCCAGCCCAAGGTAAGATTCATTAAAAACTTGTGTTATGGATACTGGATAACGGATAAAATACATAAACATACTTTTCTTTTGTAAATACATTCTTAGACCAAGACAAAAAAAAACTAAATATTTGTCTTGTCCGGGAATCGAACCCCGAACACTTGCGGATGAATCGACGCCTAACAATTTGAAAAGGGTGACGATTTATCCGAGGATCAAATATTTTGCGGATGAGCTGTCACCTAAGTCGACACCACTTGCGGATGAATCGACGCCTAACAATTTGAAAAGGGTGACGATTTATCCGAGGATCAAATATTTTGCGGATGAGCTGTCACCTAAGTCGTTGAAGATGACCCCAAAAAAATACAGCTCTTTTTCCATGTAT
Source organism: Scoparia ambigualis (assembly GCA_963921215.1). NCBI lineage: Eukaryota > Metazoa > Arthropoda > Insecta > Lepidoptera > Crambidae > Scoparia > Scoparia ambigualis. The sequence goes on from OY992505.1 coordinate 20,195,104, forward strand.
CGTATTTACTGTTAGACTGTCGCTTTTTTATATCTAACGTCACATTTGAAGTATACATATTTTTAATATAAAAAACTATGATTTAGAAAACAGCCAAAAAGGATAATAGGCGCTACAGGTCGCCAACATGGCCCCCGACGGTGAGAAGCACCCATTACTATTGGCCGGCGACCAGCAGCGCCACCTTACGAGTGGGACGGCGCAGCACGCTCCCTTTAGTCACAATATCAACTACCCGTACAATGCCGTCTTTGCCAGGATGTACTGCCACTACACGTCCACGAGGCCAACAATTTCTTGCTAGAGTTCCGTCAGCGATAAAGACTAAATCTCCAATCTTCAGTTCAGGAACTTGGGGAGTAGATTTTCGGAGAATAAGAGTTGGCGAAATTTGTCAGTGCTTGATGCTTATGTTTTTAGTCAACATTGCTTCATCAATCTTAGAAGTTTTCGCCTCTGAGCTTTCTAAGATTTGATGAAGCAATGTTGACTAAAAACATAAGCATCAAGCACTGACAAATTTCGACGGTTGAAAGCCCGACCTCGGTAGCCAAGTGGTTAAGGCAGCCGCCCGGAATGCGGAAGGTGCGTGGTTCGATTCCCGCCTGAGGTTGTCGTCTTTTTTCAGTGTTTAAAATTTCACTTATGTATATTTAAGCGTTAATAAAACGCTAAAATATAAAACATTAATTTATAAACGCAGCTTCATCTTAACCGAATGTTCAAATATTTGTAAAAATATTTCTTTCGGATCTCAGAGGCGAAAACTTCTAAGATTTGATGAAACAATGTTGACTAAAAACATAAGCATTAAGCACTGACAAATTTCGACGGTTGAAATCCAGACCTCGGTAGCCAAGTGGTTAAGGCAGCCGCCCGGAATGCGGAAGGTGCGTGGTTCGATTCCCGCCTGAGGTTGTCGTCTTTTTACAGTGTTTAAAATTTAACACAGTGTTATAATAGTTATATTTCCATAATAGAAAAATCATTGAAGTCGAACCCATAGCTGTTTTGGTCTTATGTGAAACAGAAAAGGGGTAACTCTAGTTCATTTCCATCCAAAATAACATATGGAAATAAAACGGCAACTACTGGTCCTGGAATGTGCAATCTGTTGGCTTCCTTTTTCTCTTCTACTTACGACCCTTCTACTTGTTCTGTTGCGGTTACTGGTGCCACTAATAGTGTCAGTACGACCACTGGTCCCAGTGATGGTACCGGTGCAAATACTGGCGCCGTTGTTGGTGCTACCATGAATGAAACAGTATCCTCAAACTGTCTTTATCATGTTTCTTTCTCCGCTGATCAGATTCTAAAACATCTCACTTCTATTGATCGTAATAAGGGAGCCGGCATAGACGGTATACCTTATATTTTCGTATGGAGGTGTGCCAAGCAATTATCACTTCCTCTCACACTGATTTTTAATATGTCGTTATCATCCGGTACTTTTCCTTCATATTGGAAAACGGCCCTAATCATGCCTATTCATAAATCAGGTGATAAACTGTCAGCTACAAATTACGGGCCCATTTCTATTTTTCCTGTGTTTGCTAAAATATTAGAAGCTATGTTATATCCCATAATCATCTGGCATATAAAACGTCTACTCACAGACAACCAACATGGTTTCATCAGTTCACGCTCCACTAATACAAACCTAGTAAATTTCGTTGACGATGTGTCTCAATCCATTGATGCTCGTGTACCTGTAGATGTGATTTACACAGACCTATCAAAAGCTTTTGATAGGGTTAGTCATAGCATATTGTTAAATAAATTATCGAGATATGGCTTTGCTGGTAGTATCCTCAGATGGTGCTCTTCTTATTACGATCTAACCGTACCTCAAAAGTCGTTGTTGATGGCTTTACATCTGAGGCGTTTGCAAATCCATCTGGCGTGCCACAGGGCTCACATTTGGGGCCCGTCTTTTTTAATCTCTTTATTAACGACATTACCGATTGCATCAAGCATTGCCCCACATACCTGTACGCTGATGACCTAAAACTTATAAAAACAATTGAAAGCCAGCATGATTGTATCTTACTGCAAGACGACATAAATAGTCTAGAGCAGTGGTGTGTCAGAAATGGGATGGTTTTAAATGTTGACAAATGTTATTTTATTAGTTTTTCTAGAAATCGTACCGTACTACCCAGAAATTACTGTTTATCTATCTCTACAAGAGGTTGAAGAAATCCGAGACCTAGGGGTTACCTTAGATGAAAAACTCTGCTTTAAAAATCATTATAACACTATGGTTAATAAAGCTCTCAGGTGTCTGAGTTTTATAATTAGAAACAGTAAGGATTTTAAGGATATCTCAACTAAAATCAGCTTATATAATAGTCTTGTTAGATCTATTCTTGAATATTGCCGCGTTGTGTGGTCTCCGTACACGTCTGTGTCTCCGTACTACGAAGTTCACTCAAACAATATTGAAAGAGTACAAAAGAGGTTTTTATATCATCTAGCCTATCACTTTAAAATGGCAAAAAACTTGCCTCATACCCGGAAAGGTTAAAATATATTAAAGTAACCTCTCTTAAAAGCCGGCGTAAACAATTTGACCTAGTCTTCCTTTTTAAACTGGTTAATGGTATTTTTGATTGTCCCCAATTGCTTAGTAAATTAAAATTTAATACCCCACATAAACTTCTACGTTTGTCCAGATATGCCTTGTTCTCGCCTAAACTATCAAAAAGTGAACTGGGTTACCATTCCCCACTGAATAGGTTACAAACCCAATACAATACTCTTTCTAAAAATAATTTCGACATTGACTTCTTTTGGTTGAAATTATCAAATTTTAAGAAAAAACTTACTGATGTTTTTCCATAAATGCAATCTCTGTTCCAAGGTCTATCGTCGCTTTTATTGTATAAGTCAGACTTATAGCTTCTGGGTCTTTTATGTGAAATGTTATTTAAAAATAGGTGTTTGATCTGTTTTTTGTCTTAAACTTTATAGTAGCATGTCATCATCATCATCAGCCTATAAACGTCCCACTGCTGGGCACAGGCCTCCCACGTGAACAATAGCACGAGGGGATATTGGGCCATAACCCACCACGCTGGCCCAATGCGGGTTGGTGGGTTTTAACGGCTGCCATCTTACGACAACAACCGAGACCAACGGCTTAACGTGCCTTCCGAAGCACGGAGGAGCTCGAGATGTTTTTAAATTTGGTCACCCATCCAGCGACCCGGCATTGCGAAAGTTGCTTAGCGAGCAAGATCGCAAGCCGAACGCGCTAGCCGCTGCGCCATCGAGCTCCTCGAGTAGCATGTAATAAATGTAAAATCATATTTAGCTATATTAAGTCGAAATTACTAGATTAATTTTTATTGTTTTATTTTCTTTTTGGTCATCGGCTTCCGATACTCATAATAATTAGTACTATATTCTTATGCATGTCGTGGCAACCTATAATTAAGGCAACACCTAGCTTAGAAAATGTTAAATGTTAGTTACTAGCATGTTTAGTGTTTGATCTTGTTGGTTGTTCAAATAAATAAATAAATGAAGGGGGGCGATGGAGGAATAAGACGCCACTCTATCTTACGGTTGGCGCAAAATTCGTAGAGCTCCGGCAACATCTTCGCTGCACCGACAAAGGAGATCCCGTTGTCGGAGTAAATACGCACAGGGCAACCTCTCCTGGCGATGAAGCGGCGAAAAGACATCAGGGCAGAATCTGTGGTGAGGTTTTCTACGATTTCAAGGTGAATCGCTCTGACCGTCATGCAGGTAAAAAGTGCTACCCATCTTTTGGCTTTGCGTCTGCAGATAGTAAAGCTTACAGGGCTAAAGTAGTCGAGGCCTACGTGACGCGGACGCTGATGATGTGCCAGTCTGGCTTTCGGTAAATCGCCTTCCGGAGGTGACACTGGCTTGGTCTTTCGGTTGCGACAAAACTACCATTTTTGCGATGTCGCTCTAACGGCTGGTCTTAAACTGAGAATGTAGAACCTCTGGTGGAGTTCATTGACCACCAATTCATTGTTTTCATGGGCGAATCTGACGTGCCAAGAGTGTATTAAGAGCCTGGTGATCCGGTGTTTGCCATCTAGTACAATTGGTTGGGATTCTAAGTCTTCAGCAGCGGCAGTACGTCCAGCAAGTCGAAGTAAGCCCTATTTACCTAACACGAGTGCGATGTTCTTAAGCCTACTAAACATTTAAAAGAGGACGTGCGGCATTAACGCAAAGTAATTCGTCGTAAAATGAATCTAGTTGTACTTTTTTAAATAACTGGATCTCTGCAACGTCGAGATCTTTTACAGAAAGTAAAAGTAAATTACGGTCATCTCTAATAGAGTCAGGAACTATTAAATTTGGAAATAAATAAGACCGAAATATAGTGACGGATTGAAGTGTTCGCGCTGTGGCACGAAGCAAACGAAGCCAGCTACTGAAACGCTGGTGGTCCGCAACTACCGGTGAAGGTAGCTTTTGCGGTTCGGCAACTAATAGTCCCACCGATTCCGAATCACACTTCAGCTCTTCGGTCACCGGAGGGACGTTACACACTAGCTCATACGGCCAATCAGACTCAGGAGATAAAAGAAATGATGGACCGGTGAACCATAGTGAACAAGTCGAAAAACGACAATCTCGCGTAGCATCGTCAGCGACATTTAAAGCCGTGGGAACGTATCTCCAATTACAAATAGTCGTTGTTTCTGCTATCTCTCCCAACCGAAACGAAGGCTTTAAAAGCACATGCGTCGCTACGGAGCCATTTCAATACTGTTATAGAATCCGTTCAAAAAAAGGTTTGATCTGGCTTTCGTTTGTGTGCATTACTTACATAATTGCTAAAACGAGAGGCGATAAGTGCAGCTTGCAGTTCCAGTCTTGTAATTGAAACCGGTTTTAAAGGTGCCAACCGACCTTTACCCCCTATCAAAGACAAGCTTACACTGTCGTCGTCGCAAGTGAAGCGTAAATAAGCTACACAAGCGTATACCCGTTCACTCGCGTCGGCGAAAACGTGCATTTGAACATTCTTTATGCGCCCGGTACTGCTTATATAGCATCGGAGAATAGAACTATTATAGCTTTTGAATTTCAAGAAACCAACCTTTCCAACCTTCGATCAAATGACACTGTGAAACTTGATCCCAATCAATGCCTAGTTTCCATGTCTTTTGAAATAGGACTCGACCTTTCATAATGACAGGAATTAAAAACCCTAAAGGATCGTAGACGGACATTAACAAAGATAAAACAGAACGTTTTGTAAATTTGGTAAGTGGTTTTGGAAGAGATTTAATGAAATGCAATCTATCCTCACTGACGTTCCATGTCAGTCCTAACACACGAACTTGTGAAGGAGAAGTTGCGCCTAGACTAACTTCAGTGGTGTCGGTTGCATGTAGGTCAGGGGGTATTAATGATAAAGCTTCCTTACGATTTGACACCCAAGAACACATCTCAAAACAACCAGCCTTGTGAATGGACAGAATTTCTGATGCTCGCTGGGCAGCTTCCCTAGTACTGTCAAAACTTCCTAAGAAATGGTCCATGTAATGATCTTCGATGATAGATCTTACAGCATCAGGGTATTGTGCTTGAAAGTAACTTGCATTTTTGTTCTTTACATATAACGCAGAGCACGGACTGCATGCTGCACCAAATATCATCGAAGACATTTGATATTCTTGAACTGGTAAGTCTGAGCTCTCTCTCCAAAAAACCGTTGGGAATCTCTGTCTTCGGGTCTAATCTTAACTTGTGGGAACATCTCCCTAATATCCCCTGATAAAGCAACCGCACCTTCCCTAAATCGCAAAACGATACTGAGCAGAGGCTGAAGAAGATCAGGTCCAGTCAACAGCAACGAATTAAGGCTGACACCTGCACATTCGCTGCTGCATCATGGACAACACGCAGCTTCTTTTTGTGTTGGTGGATAACACCAAAATGTGGGAGGTACCATGGAATTTGACCCGATGGTGGACCTAAACATAACTCTGCGTACCCCTTGCCTATCATACCTTGAATGTTTAGTTTGTTGGCTTCGGCATACGCCTTATCTCTTGACATCTTGCGCTCGAGACTTGTGAACCGAGATAGAGCCAACTCGCGACTTCTAGAAACCGCAGTAATATTGTCGCGCAATAACAGACCAGTTTCGTACCTACCCGAATCTAGGCGTTAGGTTGTATCATTCAAAATATTCAACGCGCGTTGCTCGCTAGCACTACGATGCTCCACCTTCACTATCCCAATGGAATCCAGTTTAAAGTAATCCTTGAGGAGAGAATCTAATGAAACGTCGATGTCGTCAATGGCAGAGATGTGATTCACAGGTTCAGTCGAATTAGGCCTGTGAGATATTGTACCAAATAAAACCCAACCTTACGCTGTGTGAGCAGCTGCAGGTTGATTTCGAGCACCATGGCGGACTGCCCTAGGAAGTGTCACTTGCCAATTATCCGCTCCTATCAGTAACATAGGCTTTGCATCATCGTAGCATAAAAAATCGATTAAATCGGACAAATACTGATGCTCTGCAATGTCATCTAAGCGCGCGGACTGGCTCTTTATTTCTAAGTTGGGAATAGATCGTGCCCTGATTTTGCAAGTGTCCATACTGTGCCGACCTTTCACATTAATGTCAATGTAGCTCACGTCAGTTTGTGTACCCAATCCACCAATGCAGTCGATATTCAGTCTGCACTTAGGCCCTTTAGCTCCTATAGAATCTGCAACTGATTGGTCCAAAAGCGTTACAGAACTTCCATCATCTAGCAGGGCGTACGTATCCACGCTTCCCTGGGGTCCAGTAACAGTAACCGCTATGACCTTAAGGAGAGGCTTAAGCGTAGACAAATGATTTGACGGAGCAGAACTATGAGCTACAATAGCCGACTTCGGTTTATCCTTAGAAATTGTGCCGACATAGACTGTACCGCAATTTCTGAGGAAGTCGACGGCGTCGACTGTATTACATGAGCCGCGGTCACTAACTGGGCTTTGTGGAGGAGCGTATGGTGCCTCCTCTCAACAATGCAACCTTTGACTTCACACTTTTTCTTACAGTTTTTGTATTGATGTGAACCTTTTTTTAAACATTTACGACAGAGTTTGTTATCGATCGCCAACGATCATCCACGGACAGAGATTGAAAACTTTCGCAGTTGCTCACCTCACGTATGCCATCATGACAGTACAGGCATATATAAAAACTTTTTTGCCTGGTAGACGGATTTGACGTGGTTGATAGACTTTGACTTTTGTTGACAGGTGTCAACTCTGGCATAACAAAATCGAATTTTATTTGTAAATTTGCCTCATTTTCTAAAAAGTCTGCAAGATTTTCTAACCTAAACTTGCCAGAGTTGACTCTTGCCGCCGCAAAATCGGCCCATCTTGACCGTAACAGGGAAGTCAACTTCCCTATGATAGTGTTAGCAAGTTCGGGCGCAGCGAAATACTCGGGCTGATTGAGGAGACGAATGACCTCTACGCAATTACGTACACGACAGGCAAAATTATTAAGCTCACTTGGGACCTCGTATGTAGAAAGTCTGGGAAGACCTCGCACAAGACCAAGATGCTGGAGTATATATAATGTACTCGGGTTGAGCAAAACTACTCTCGAGGGCCCTGATGATTACTTCCGGGTCATCAGGAGACACTAGAAGTATCGCGACTGCTTCTCGTGCCGGACCCTTAGATTAAAACAAAAAGGGAAGATACGACATTACCTTCTCGTGAGTGAGCCGCCAAAATTAGGCCTAAAGGCACAATTTCACTTCCGTCGCAATTTATTTCACTTCAGTTGCAATTTGCCGAGCGAACAGGTATTCATCTATACTAATATTATAAAGAGGAAAGATTTGATTGTTTGTTTGTATTGAATAGGCTCCGAAACTACTAAACCGATTTGAAAAAATCATTCACCGTTGGGAAGCTACACTATCTCCGGGTGACATAGGCTCCAATATGTTAAAAAAAAAATAGGGATCCTTACTAAAACTTTAATAAATTCCTTACATCGCGTGCGCTATGAAAACTATTGATGATAGAACAAATGCGATGTAGGCGTCGTCACTGGGGTACGCGAGGGGAGTCATTTTGAAAATTATTTACGGGGTCCACGCGAACGAAGTCGCCGGCGGTCTGCTAGTATTTTATAATTTCTTAGTAGGTATCTTTGCAAATTCTTGTCTATCAGGAGATTAATTATCCCTTTACGTTTAAGAAGAGCTCAGTTGATACTAATAACATACATTTTATACCTACTACTATCCTCAAAATTACCATTATTAATGAGAGGGCCAAAATAAAACTCAAAATACGATAAAAAAAATAATATGTTCAAAATGCGGCCACCAACCGATATGCACATTCGGCACCGCCGCAAAAATGTTTTTCTTAAATTTTTGCGGCAGTGCCGCATTTTGGGTTTTATTTTGGCCCTCTCATTAATAATGGTATTTTTTTATATTTAAACTCAAAATGCGGCACCGCCGTGACGACGCCTACATCGCTTTTGTTCTATCATCAATAGTTTTCGTAGCGCACGCAATGTAAGGAATTTATTAGAGTTTTATTAAGGATCCCTAATTTTTTTGAAAATATATTGTAGCCTATGTTAACCGGAGATAGTGTAGCTTCCCAACGGTATTTTTTTTTTAAAATTGGTCCAGTAGTTTCGGAGCCTATTCAATACAAACAAACAATCAAACCTTCCCTCTTTATAATATGTTTATGTAAAGATGAAAATTACACAACTTCGGATCTACCACGTTCAACGACCGCAAAAAGCTTTCAGCAAAAAATGTCCCATTCAGTACATTTTTTTTGTATTAGTATGAAAGCATAAGTATTTGGTTGGGCAGTTTTTAAAACTAGTCAGGAGCTATGGAAAACCATTTTTAATTTTTTTTTATTCAAGTTGAAAATTCCATTCTGTTCTGATTAATCCAATTTTTAAAGTTAGGATCAAAATTGTAGTACCTTAGGTTAATGTTAGGAAGGAGATTTTTTTACTCATAAAAGTGCAATCAATAGGCATTGTATTAAAAAAAAACATCTAAGAAAAGTTGACTCAAGAAAAAGATATATTTTTTTTAGAACCGTCTCGTCGTTCAATCATAAAATAAATAAAAAAAATTATAACTCGAAAACTACAAGAAATCGTAGAAAATACGGTGGGGGTTAAATAGATAGGCATGGTAGTTCCATATCACCACACATCGGCTTGACACCTTACAAGAAACACGCTATATATAAAGATAATCTGATACACACACCAAACTGATATGTTAAAAAAAAAAAATACTAAATTAATCATTATAGGTACTTACTGGACTGAAATTTTTCAGCCAACCCACTCGTGATATATTTTTTAACCCTATACTAGGCAGATTTTTTTTCATGGAAATATATTTATTTTTTGTTTAAAATGGGTTCTTATGACCTTACGGATAATGGATAAATTAATCTTATTGCTATACTTTTCTATTTATTTAATGTACCAAATATGGGACCTTGCCAGGCTTATAGAAATTAACTTTATTAAATCTATGTACCATATATGTGACCCCGCCAAGCTGACTAACATTAGAGTATTACAGATTTTTATTTTTAAACATCACTTCCTTTATAAGAATTTTAATTTTTTTTTTTTAAAAACACTACCTGATAATTTAATATAATTAATAAAATCAACTTAGTCTAAGTCTTATTTTGGGATCATTATTTCAGTGTCACAGTAAGTTTAGGTCAGTTACGATTAATCGTCAATTCTTGTGGTCACATTTTTGCACTCACGTACTCGGAAAAGATGTAGTGGCTGTACCTATAAGAAATACAAGTACCAGAACCAGGTAGGTAGGTACCAAAAATATAACCGCTGCACATTATCACAGATTAAAGAAGAGTTAACATTATGATGTTACTTAGCTCTAGGGCATTTTTGTCTATGTGAGATTTAGTGTTTTATGCCGGTTGGGTCTTTCCATTTGGTTTTATACCAGTTTTAGAGTTGCCTGGTTGATAGTACTCAGTGCTAGTGCCGCAAACGGCTCAGGTCAGAACGAATACATAGAGTCTCTTAGCCCTCCCAAGCAATGCATTGACTATTTCTTTGCCGTGAATTCCGGTACTCAGGTACTCAGATCAACCTCACCCTGTTATTTTTTTATTTTTTTTTTTTTTTTTAATTCTCGCGGCTCCAACATGATTAGAGCATTTTATCTTCTTTTAATATATTTTTTAAAATACTAATGGACATTGTCCTTATTATTGAGATGGACTGAAGGTCCACTCCCAACAGAATTGCGGGGCGCTTATGTGTGTATTATGCTTTTGTAATTTTAGTTATATTTATTAATTTACAGTAATATTTGATTTTATTTGTTTTATTTTATTTTGTAATTTTGTTTATTAAATTTTTATTTAGTTTAACTTAGAAAATTTTCTTATATTATTCTATTTCTAGTTATATTTTCTTGTTTATGTTATATATATTGTTTATGACTCAATTATATTGTTTTGGTGAGTGTTGAAGAATAATAAATGATTAATTTTGATGTTTATCACTGACTTCTAAGCTTTTTGTATTTAGAAAGCTGTAAGTAGCAAGTTTTATGAAGTTTCCGTGTTGTATTTTGGTACAGTCTACATGATTTGTAATTTTATTATTAAGTTTATTTAATTTGGTTTTTTATGTTAATTTATATTTTTATTAATTTAATTTTTATTTGGGTAATAATATGTAGTAATTTGTTAATGTTTTATATTTTAATACTATTTGTTTAGATTTATTGTTAGTTGGTAGTTTTGTTTATACTAGTTTTAATATTATAATTTAATTTTGTTTAACTGTTTTTATGATCAAAAAAGTTTATTTACAATTTGGAGGTTTAATTAAGAGTACAACTTCGAAACTTTTGCTAGAATTTAATAGCCATAGTTGGTTTGGCTTTGCAGGCGCAGGACCATTGCCTTTATCCTAGGGCATTCTCGGGCGTTCGTGGCATTGTGTGCTGAGTCCACCTTTGCGCCCATGCGCATGTTATGTGCCGTGCAATTGTAGCACTTGGGTTGTGCTGACTTGCTTGGGCACTCAGCCACCTGGTGTTCGGGACTGGCGCAGTGGGCGCAGGGCTTCCTCTCTGCCGTGCACTTGGTTTTGGTGTGCCCGAACTGCAGGCATAGCCTGCACTGTATAAATCGGCTGAAGTCCTCGACGTGGACTCTGCCGTGGTCCACGTTGAGCCTCCCGAGAGCAAGGATGGTCTTTCGCATCTCGGGGGTCACCTCCACCACCGCATTATACAGTGCAGGGTTCCTGTTCGAGGTCAGGAAGCAGAGCCGGGAAACCTCAACGTCATTTTGGGTCGCAAGGACCTCCGCCAGATCTTCGCGGGCGACATCCTTAGAGACGCCCTTCAGGATCAACAGCGGTGGTCGTTGTTTCGCCAGTTCGGCGGCGAAGTTAGGGCTCCTGTCGTGATGTGAGATTGTTTCCTGGCACTGCTCCCTGCGCTCAAATTCTACCCGGAGTTTGTTGTTTGGCAGCGGCAAGACCTTGACCGGGGCGTATTTACACTTCCGGAAGGACATCTCTCTTTTCCAGAGAGCCATCACTTCCGGAGGCCTCAAGGTGTTGTTGAGGGAGCTGACGATCACGGCCGGATAGGTCTGGGGTGTTGGGGGTCTTGCCGCGACACTCGCGTAGGTTGCTTTTGCAACGGGTTGGGCGAATTGGGGTTCGACCAATGAGCTGTGGGCTAAGGGCAATTGATGCTGCTCTTTGAGCGCGGCAGTCAGCATATTGCCCGATAGGCGCACCAGATCCTCAAGCCTATCGCCCTGCTTTAGCAGTTGATCAACCTTGTCCGCAATTTCCCTTCGGACCTCCCCCGCCATCTCGCCTTGAACAGTGATCAGGGCCTCTGTGCTGTTATCCAGCTTATGGCCCAGTTCTCGGACACTGTCCTCAACGATCTGGGGGGGGGATCTGTACTCCTCCAATAACTCTGGCAACCTCCGCAGACAATTAGAGATCTCATTCTTGGCCTGATGAATACCATCTTTATTCTTCCTGGTCACCGACTTGTGTTCACACAGATTGAACGTTATGCGATCAAGAAGGTAAACGATCGTACGTTCAAACATATGCATGTTAATGGCGTCCTCCGATGAGAGTGTTTTACCCAGGGGCGACATAGGGTAACAACTCGTATCAATCCCAAGGGATGAATCATCTGCCATTTTGAGTTAGGTTAGGGTTAGGTTAGGTTACAGAATTTTAAAAGTCGATTTTAAGAGAAATTTTATCTAAAAAATTTTTGAAAAAAGTTTATTTTTGTGTGTTTTTAGGTTAAGGGTATTATAGTTTTAAGTTTTACGAAATTTAAATTTTTGAAATTTTGGCCGAAATTTTTCTAAGTTTTTTGGTACTTTTTTGTTTTTAAGTGAATTTTGAAAATTTTTGCGGGAGTAGTCTCTATAATTTTAAAAAGTGTTAAATTATTAATTTGGTAATTTTAGGTATTTTCCTTCTAGGAAATTTAAGAGTTGGTTAGGTTAACCTCACCCTGTTGTGACCACCTAGCTTGTTTAGGGCTTTGTTGGTTTTAAGCACAAGGTTAAAGTCAACCCAAGGCGATAAAAGTAACTTGAGCGCAGTCTGGCTGTCACTCTGGATAAGGGCATGCTCCCGAAAATTCCCGGTACCGATTTTTCCAGGTATTTCCCGGGAAATTGACTTATTACGTAGTACCGGTACTGAGAATTCGTTTCCCGGGAAATTCGGTACTTTCGGTACTTTTATTAAAACTTAAAATTACGCTAATATTAGCCTAGCTTTACCTTCCAAATAACCTCGAAACTGGACGTCACTCGAAATATCGACGCAAAGGATTCCAATAGTCGGATTGGTATCAAGGTGAGCTTTCTCAAAGTTCAGAGGTACGACGAATGGATGTTTTTTTTTTGCAGTAAATGCGCAAATTTGTGTTTTGGAAGGAATAAAGTGGACTAGGTTATGTCGGCCCCAATTTGAGACATGACTTAACATGTTCTCGGTATCAGTCACAAGGTTATTCCAGCTCTCGATGACGCTTTCCAGAGAAATATTAGCTCGTCTGCCTCCGCTGTGTAAGGTGCACTAAATATCACAAACGACCGCGACGAAAACCATGCTGCCTATAGCTTAGTAGCTAGTTTTCTTCTAGGTACCTTAAGAGCTGGCGGTTTTGTAATGGACTCCATTACTTTGGAGAGCCTGTAGTTGGACGGCCTGTAGTTGGACGGATTTGACCGATCGTCTTTATTGAGAATCAGGTGGACAAGAGCGGTCTTTCAAGAGCTCGGGACTACGCCAGTAGTGTAAGAGAGCCGGAAAAGGCGCGTTAGAACCGGCGCCAACTCAGGAGCACACGTCCGAAGCACAATGGGAGGAACTGCATCAGGACTTATGGATATCAAGGAAAAAAGAGCCTTACGAACTGACCTTTCTCTCTCTCTCTCTCTCGCCAATTTCACTTATGAATGATGACTTCGCCTTGGCAATGTCCTTAAAAGACCTGGCGGCAAAGTTGTACCTCTTTCTGAGCGCACTGGTGTTTGAATCCTTTGATGACACCGCATTAGCCCAGGCTTGGTAATGTTGTCGCTTTTGGCGAGTCGCCATTTTGCAGCAACGTCCAAATGGTTGGGACCTGCCACCAATGGAAACAACTGAGTTTGGATTGAAAAGTTCCATTTCCTGCAGTATCACATTAACGACAGAGTCGGCGGCGACATCGAGATCATCCAGCGAGAAGCAAACTCGCTACCACGGGTAGGACGCAAAGAAAGTTCGCATCCCATCCCAGTCCGCTGACCTATAATGCCAGACTCGACGTTTTTGAAGTTTCTGTGAGAGGCACAGTGCTAGGAATCAGACAATGGTCTGATGAGCATAGTGGCGCATCAACAGAAATTTGATAGTCGTCTGGGTGCGGGGTCAGCAGAAGGTCCTATAAGGAAGGTGCATGGCCCTCCACAGGAACTCGCGTAGGGTCGGTTACCAATTGGGACAGACTGTAGGCCAAAGCGAGGTCATGAACGGCTCTACCCGCGTGGTCAGTTGTGAGTGAATCACGTGGTGGGCATTGAAGTCTCCCAATACCACAATCTCGGCCGAGGGGATCCGTTGGAGAAGGAAGTCTGTCGCCGTTTGAACGGTCTTGGTTTGGACGAATTTATATTATTTCCTCACTCTAAAACACTCATGATAAAAATTCATTATAGACCCTTTTAAATTAAAAACATTCAATCCGGATGATCTTTAACAAATTCTATTCGACAAAGTGATTTCACAGGTAGTACAACAATAATTGACAAAACAATTTTTTTATTATAAACTTTTTGTATACTTAATATTTTATTTTGCTCAATGATCCATATATCAAACGTTAGTTTCATCTGGGTAAAAAAAAATCTCAGTACCGAAAAGTACCGAAAAAACACTGTAACGGTACAGAATTAATGGTATCTGTCCGTTAATAAAGAATGCATGAGTGTTGCACTAAAATCAATATTAATGCGTTGCACCATTATTGTGATAAGCATAAAAGGGGAAAATAAACTAGTTTAAAATAATTGCCGTGTGGACGAGTAGCTTTATGTTTAAAAGTTATATGAATTAGTCAATGGACCACTGGCTTTATTTTTTTGAATTTCGTGGGGATTGTTCCGTGCGTCGCTTGCAAAATAGACGCTGTCTATTGGCTTTGATTATTTGAACTTCGCGGGGATTGTTCATCGCGTCCCTCGCGACATAGGCGCCATCTACCGTGCGTTTATTTACTTGAGTTTCGCGGAGACGGGACCGGGTCGGTCAAATCGTTTCACATGCATCTATGTTTTGAATACTGAACTTTTCTAATTTTAATAAATATGGCTTTATTAGCATAAGTGGGTGTCTATTAGGAGTGAATTGTTGATGGAAGGCTGCATCTAGATGTTCGAACATGTAATATTGGCTATCTAAAGAGATTTGATTAATTCATGTGGGCACTAAAATTCACGCGGGAAAGTCGGTCATGCGCGGGCGGAAGTTGAGATTGAAAGATAGAAAGAGAGAGGAGATTTTGTCTCCACGTGTAAGGACGTGAAGTTGGGCATGTAACCAATGATAGCGAGTGTGAAGTAAAGGCGAGGGGGCGGAAGGCCGAGCGATTGGGTGAAGGGAGGTGAGAGGATTAGCGCGGGCGGAAGTCGGGCGAGCGAGGGAAAGGCGCGAAATTGGGGACGCTTTGGCGTCGCGGTGGGGAAAATCTAGGCATTCAATTCAAGGTCGTCGGACGAACGGTCCAATTACGAGTGGCGGTAACGATCTCATACGCGGGAAAAAAGCGTCCTAGCTTCTAAAGCGCGCTAAGTTATATTCGAGCTGCGATATTAATTAAGATTGTTTTGTGAAATTAAAAGAGACTATTAAAGTAAAATTATTGCTGTCGCAACTAGAATCTGTCAACGAAATGAAGTATTTCGGGTTATTTAGTGAATACGCGTAACGGTGGCAACGAAGCTATATAACTTTCAACTGGGAAACCAGGGGCATTTGATTGTATTCTATAATGCCAGCGTTATCTATTACAACGCTAAAGAATACCCTATATTCGAAAGAGTAACAGAGGAGAGGCAAGTTGTCTCCTTAGTGAAAATCAAAGATAGGTCAGACACCATTTAGCTGGAGGTAGACCCGTATGACCCAGTCCAATTTCAAGTCTACCTTCGAACACACAGTGTAGTGTTAGGTTATATACATTGGGTTTACTGGCCCGTCTTATAGTTCGATTAGAGGTCTGTTGCTTGCAGGGGCGACTCGACTTACACAACTCACCCACACAATTAAGTTTAAATGTGGCTTGGCCCTGGATTGCAAAGGTATTACAAGTAGGGATTGCTAGTTTGACAAAATGTAGGGCGAAAGCTTACTGTAGGTTAGGTAGGTGGCCGTTAGTTGGTTATTTACCTTCTGATAAGTAGGTGCTCATAGGTCATCATATTTCAAGTGAGGCAGGCGGTAGGAATCTATAGGTAGGCGTCTCTATATGTTATTAGGTAATTGGGGATAGCACATTATGTACATACTGTGTCCACATAGACTAGGTACGTAGGCCCGCGAAGCTAAGGCTGGATTAACTTCAACTAATAAAATTAAGGATAATTAAGATATAGTACCTAAAATAGATATAACTGTGAAGTGATGTTGATTATTTTTGATGTTGATTGAAATTGACCATCCAGTTACCTGTTAGTAAAAATTGAGCTAATGATAACCGACTAAGAAACAGTTTGGAACTTAGGTTATCCTACCTGAAGATGGGAATGCACATTCATGGTCAAAGACCTTGCAAGTTAGGTAGGTACCTGCTGACTAATATTATGAAAACATAGGAATATTTGATTGGTAATATCCCGAACTGTTAGACTAATAGTTCAGTCTGCTTTATACCTATTAAAGTGAGTAAAGAATAACTTTTAAATATAATTGACTTAATTATCAACAAGGACAACCGTGTACAGTTACATGGTACCTACCTACTTGAAGTATACTAACTATCATTTAATAGGCTACTGAATAATCACCCAGTCTGAGAGACAGGGGTAGAAGTTGGTGAAAATAATTAACTTAAGTTCACTTCCTGAAAAGGAGTAGGATATTGAATAAATCAAACATCTTTTAATAAACTTAAGATGTGATAACCTGCCAAGGCAGCCAATACAATCAAGTTATATTGGTGATTTATGAGATCTGTAGAATAAATACTAAGAGTAAATAAAAGTAATTTTACCTTTATTAATAGCATTCTATTTTAGTCCACTGCCTGAAAGTGGGTTTTGAATAAATTATTCACCATTTATGGAAACGAAGGTTAATATTCTGATAAGGCAATAAAGACAGTCAGTTAGTAATGTTACATTGTAATATCTTTATAATAAACACAATAATCAGAGAAATAAGTGGGTTCTGTTGAATGCTGGCTTCCCACCTCTGTTCGATAAGTGATATTATAAGACATAAGTTATTGCATTGAATAATTAAGTTTTGAATGTGATTAAAGTAAACTCTATTGATTTTATGAGGAATAATAAGAGTATAGAACCTAATAAATAATTTTTATAATGTAAGATGAAATT
Organism: Scoparia ambigualis; assembly: GCA_963921215.1. NCBI lineage: Eukaryota > Metazoa > Arthropoda > Insecta > Lepidoptera > Crambidae > Scoparia > Scoparia ambigualis. Next base: position 20,212,267 of record OY992505.1, read on the forward strand.
AAAGTTGAAGAATTATGTAAATTCTCAGTTAATGGAATTTGACAGTAAATGATAAAGTAAATTATATTCATTTGGTCGGGGCCGATATAAACAATGAGATGATTGGCACGCTAACGAGCGGCGGATGGGGCTCTTAAATTACCACAGAATTCTTTTAAGTGTAATAATCTCATTTATAAATGATAATAATACCTGCAAGCTATGCTATTATCCTATTATCTTTGAGTGGTTAAGCTTTTCTTCCCCGCAGCTGCTGTGATGGATTTAGGTTCAGACGAAGACACTGATAGGCTTATGCACATCTAGGATGTTAGGTATTGATGGTTAGGTTAATAGGTTGGTAGGAAACAATTTAACGCAGGGATAAGCCAATTACTAAACTTTCACGGAAAAGACTTGGGTTACTTAGATGCGGTTAACAACGAAGGTTTCACTAGACGATCTGGCCAAGATATTATCATATTATTTTATTACATCGCTTGACTGAAGTTTATTACTAATAGGTTTAAGTTATGATAGGTCTAGTTTAAGGTTCCATTATCATACAACTACAACACACTAGACAAAACATCAAAGACACAACCGTTAGATATAGGTCGCATAGTCTTTAGTTAAGTTAAGAGTTAGTATAATATAATTTAAGTTGAGATTTAGGGAAGGCGGAATTGATGGCAACCTTGCTCGGCGGTATGTTGTAGGTTAATTAGTTTGAAGAATTAAAATAGTACTTTAAGTTAAGGCAACGGCGGTGATGTATGTATGTAGTTAGGTCAGCAAGTGATAAGGTGCAGTTGAGAGGTTACAACACGTAAACTGTAAAGACGTTCTTAAATCCTTTAAATCTTTAAAAATAAAAAACACTTGTGATTTGAGGGATATTTCAACAAAAATTATTAATAATATTATCAAGTCCATTGCGCCTTTTCTTATAGTCATATTCAATAGCTGTGTTGACGAAGGAGTTTTCCCAGATCTCATGAAGCATAGCATAGACTAATAAGATAATCTGCCACTTTTCAAATCGGGTTTGAAAGATGACCCGAGCAATTGCAGACTTATTTCGATTTTACCTACTCTTAGTAAAGTTCTTGAAAAACTTATTATAGATCAACTCGGCTCCCACGTCGCTATAAACCATCTTTTCAGTATGGTTTTACCAAGGGAAGGTCTACTACTGATGCAGGTATAGCTCTGCTAAAACACATATTTGAGGCTTGGGAGGGATCGCAGAATGCTTTTGGAGTGTTTTGTGATCTATCCAAGGCTTTTGATTGCGTTGAATACAACACCCTTTTAATAAAGCTAAAACACTATGGAGTGCACTCTGATGCAAATTGATTCAATCATATCTCAGCTGCAGAATCGAAAAAGTTAGCGTGAATGGATCCATATCATCCGGATCTTGTGCTAATGGGGGTTCCACAAGGGTCAATACTAGATCCATTTTTATTCTTAATTTTTATTAATGATTTACCATTTTATGCGGAAATTTTTTGCAATATTGTTTTGTTTGCTGACGATATCTTTGTTATTTAAGACTGATCGAAATAAAAGTAGTTTTGATGACATCAACAGTGCCCTAACAGATGTGTTGAATTGGTTTAATACTAATAATCTTCAATTAAACGCGAAGAAAACCAAATGTATAAATTTTACTCTACCTAGCGTAAAGAATATTATAGTAAATAAATTTAAACAGAATGGTGAACTGTTGGACCTTGTTGATTCAACCGTTTTCTTAGGTATTTTCTTAGATTCTAAAATACAGTGGTACCCTTATATTAGCACCCTTGCGGGGAGACTTAGTTCAGCTGCTTACGCTGTTAGAAAAATTAGGCATTTTATAGACGTGGAAACTGCTCGATTAGTCTATTTTAGTTTTTTTCACACTGTTATGTATTCTATGGTATTCTACTTTGGGGTAAAGCAGCAGATATAGAAACCGGGTGCCCTTCGGTTCGCCTAACATTTTTGGTTCTAATTTCATATGGCCGAATTATGTTGGCTTCAACTATTAACGCACAATAATTGTCTAGCCTAACAGCTGTTTTCGCACCATTATAGTTTTGCCTAAAAATTGAAAACCCTAATTTAAGAATCCCTAATATTAAACGCACTAAAATGTATCGGCATAACATTCTTTCGGCATTACGAAGATTACGCTTTAGTGTTGAAAGCCATAATTTATTATTATAATTAAGTAGGTACCTAAGTTCAAACTTTAATTATTATTATTAATATTTTTTTTGTTAGACGACAGAAATGGGTGCGTATCATTTCATATAATGACAAATGAACTAATTTCAAAGGACATAACGTTTATTGGATATAATTTTTACTTGTTCTAAATACATTTTCTATAATAACATTACGTATATTATTCATTTGATATACCTATTCATAGTCTTTAACATCTTTTTCTATAAAGCTATATTGGTAGAATAATCATATTCAATATCATCATTTGATATAATTTTTGCTTACAAATAAAAATAACATTAAACCCTAAATCGATTTCAAATATTATTATTGTCTTAAAAAGTTAATACGTTGTGTTTTCGTTGAGGTTATGCTAAAAATTCAGTGACAGAAACGAATCGCGGCAAAACCGACTCCACGTAGACTTGTCTGCCCTACGCTAGAGTGTAATTTAAGCCCGCGTAGGCGCGGTGGGGCGAGACGGCCCGCGAGCTGAGGAGGAGGTGGGTTTAACGGTCGCCGCCGCGGCTGAGGCTGGCCGGCAGAGCCGGCCAGCAAGCTGAAGCTGCGGTGGTGAGCGAAAGCCATCTGCGACGATAAGCTCGCGTGGGACCGCCGGAGTCCCGTAGCGCCGGAGCCGTGACAGAAACCATGCCTGCTGCATGCTGCATGCCCGCTTGCATGCTACATTCCTGCCTGCATGCTGCATGCCTGCTTGTATGTTGCAGGCCTGCTGCATGACTGCCTGCATCCTGCATGCCTGCTTGCATGCTACATTCTTACTTAAATGCTGTATGCTTGCTTGCATGCTGCTTGCTTGCTTGCATGCTGCTTGCTTGAAAGCTGCTTGCTTGCTTGCATGCTGCTTGCTTATTACATGAATAATGTTTCATATGATAAGATTAATATTAAATGTATATTATATCAAAAGTACATTATATCAAATGAAATTATAGAATTTAAAATTATACTAAATGTTTATAATATTAAGTCAGTTGTTATATCAAATAAAATTATATGAAATGAAATTATATTATCTGAACGTTAGACCATAATTATTTATATCAAACATTACACACCCGACAGAAATACTAGCTGCCCTACTCCTGTAGACTTAGGTGACAGCTCATCCGCAAAATATTTGATCCTCGGATAAATCGTCACCCTTTTCAAATTGTTAGGCGTCGATTCATCCGCAAGTGGTGTCGACTTAGGTGACAGCTCATCCGCAAAATATTTGATCCTCGGATAAATCGTCACCCTTTTCAAATTGTTAGGCGTCGATTCATCCGCATCGATGTTCGGGGTTCGATTCCCGGACAAGACAAATATTTAGTTTTTTTTTGTCTTGGTCTAAGAATGTATTTACAAAAGAAAAGTATGTTTATGTATTTTATCCGTTATCCAGTATCCATAACACAAGTTTTTAATGAATCTTACCTTGGGCTGGATAATTGGTGTGTACGTAAGAGGTTATTTATTTATTTTATTTATTTGTTTATACTTGAAAAAAAAACTATATTTTGAGGGTACTTACGAAACGATTGAGACAACTGGCTTTGCCGTGTATTTCTTTAGTTGACCAGTGCACAAAGTCTGCGTTAATCCTGTTGTGTGCAACGTGCACACAACAGGATGTGACATATCTGATATCTGACCATAATGTAGGTCAATCACCCAAATTGGAAAATGAAAACTTAAATCACATGTAATAGAAAACTTCATAAAATTATATTATTGCACGTAGCACACAACAGGATTAACGCTGACTTTGTGCACTGGTCAACTAAACAAATACACGGCAAAGCCAGTTGTCTCAATCGTTTCGTAAGTACCCTCAAAATTTAGTTTTTTTTTTTCAAGTATAAATAAATAAATAAATAACTCTTAAGTACACACCAATTATCCAGCCCAAGGTAAGTTTCATTAAGAACTTGTGTTATAGATACTGAATAACGGATAAAATACATAAACATACTTTTATTTTGTAAATACATACTTAGTATACATAGAAAACACCCAGACTAAAACAAATAAATAACGAAATTTTTGTCTTGTCCGGGTATCGAACCCGGGACCTCTGGAGCAGAAGCAAGGTGTCTTACCTCTGCGCCAAACAGGCCGTCAACGTCAGTATATAAAACGTGTAATAAAGATTATATAAAACAACTCAGTTCAACAATAAATTATTTACAAAATACTTGGATAAAGAAGAAGTTCACCTTATCTGATAAATGGTGTTTCTAACCCATCTGATGAAGATTTTTTTCATTAACATTAAACTATTTTGATTTTTTTGTTATTATTTAATATACTGTTATTACGTATTATAAAATAAATAAAAAACATTAATTCCCAATCATTTGCATTTGTTTGTCAATTTGGCTGAAATGACCACATCGATATTTTGTATGTAACAACTCATCCGACAGCGACACCACTTGCGGATGAATCGACGCCTAACAATTTGAAAAGGGTGACGATTTATCCGAGGATCAAATATTTTGCGGATGAGCTGTCACCTAAGTCTCTTCAACAACCACTGTTAAAATATAAGTACAGCGAGCCCTCGTAGGCAAGCTTAAGTTCGCTCGCCAAAAAAATAGAAAAAGAAGAAGAAGAAAATATAAGTAAGAAATTCGATTATTTTTGGTATTGAAGGTTTGTTTAAATCAATTTTAATTTGAAGTGAAATAATGAAACCATTTTCGTAAGCATGAATCATACTGCTTTAAAGTATTGACTGATAGGGATGACAACATTATATCCATGGCAGTATTTGGAATGTTCCTTTGCCAAACGCCTTTGCGGATAAGACTGCGGTCTCCATGGTAAGGTTGTGGTGAATATTTCTCCTGGATTAAGGCCATAAGAAGGGTGAAATGCTTAAATATTTGCATGTTTGAAACAAAATTTCCAAATAACTGTCTATTTAACTCGAATAAAAAAATTGTCAATGACGAACGAATGTCTAATAAACATTTTTAATTGAGTGAAATTGTATTTTCATAAAACATTTTTTAGAAAAAAAATCCCCAACGAATCCCTATTTCAGTCATAAATTGCAAAATTTCTCTAAATCGGCTCAAGCTTTTTAATTAGTTCTTACACTAAACGAAAGGTCTTAACGATGCAAATAATTTTAATTGAGAGTTTTATTTTTATTCCGTATTTCACTGGTGAAAAGTAATTAAAACACGAAAATTTAAGTTTATCGGCGCGAGAGTGCCGCCCCGTCTCCCTGTAATCCCCCGCTCCGCTAGCCCTGCCGGCACCGGCACAGTCCGTTTCCGTATCTCATCGAGAGTGGACTGCGCGCCGGTTTCGGAGCGACTTCAGCTAAAATTTTATAGATTTTGAAGAGTTTACACTGAATTGTACACATACATATTAATAGAAATACTTAGTTCAGTTGATACCTCTATCCTAACAGCTGTAAATACTGCTTTTATGCTAAATTATTGTTTGTAGTTAATCATAGAATAAATACTATGTTAACAGCTGTAAATACTGCTTTTATGCTAAATTATTGTTTGTAGTTAATCATAGAATAAATAAGATCAGACGTTTTAAAACTGTAAAGTGCTGTGCTGCCGTGGGTACACCTATGTAATGTATCTTAAAAAGTATCATTTTTCGTAAAACGACTTTAAAGTTTGGAAAAAGTTTTTATCGTAACACAAAAAATAATAGATTTATTACGCATTTTGTTTTTCAACTAGATATCAAATTATTTTCCAAAGCGGTCAGCAGTAATATTACAATTAGGTACCTACTTTAGTGAGTTTTTTTTATATTCGGACCATTTAAATTTTTTTGCAACCTAATGAGGTGAAATACAGTTCCCGCGATAAGAGTGGACTACTTTTTGAAATGGTAAATTTCTTGTATCTATAGTTACAGGAAATAGGCAAATCTACCCCGCCTATAGCGGGGGCGCCAATAGTATTATTCTGTGCCAAAATAGTTCGAGGGACTAAATAAGTCTTTCACAAGAGGTAAAGACTGCTTTTCATTACGAATACAAGGAAAGTAACTAAAAATAAAAACATAAACAATAAGAATAAAATATGTGAATTTTATTTTCCATAAATCAACATTGAAATATTTTTTTAAAGTTTATGGTAAGATTAATCATCATTTGAATCTATGGACAAAACCGACCACGCCCACACAGTCCACGCTTCAGCAAGAAACAAATGCACAGACTGCACATACGCTTAGGTAGTGAGCCTTTAGCCCGCTAGTCGCTTTTACGACACCCAAGGAAAGAGTGGGGTTGGTAGTATTATTTTGATGAGCCCATTGCCGCTCTATGTTTTTGGATGTATGTACAGTCTTTAGTCCGTTAGTCGCTTTTACGACACCGAAGGAAAGAGAGGGGTTGGTAGTATTATTTTGATGAGCCCATCGCCGCTCTATGCTGTTGGATGTATGTGCAGTCTTTAGTCCGTTAGTCGCCTTTTACGACACCTAAGGGAAGAAAGGGGTTGGTAGTATTATTTCAATGAGCCCATCTCCGCTCTGTGCTGTAGTATGTATGTGCAGTCTTTAGTCCGTTAGTCGCCTTTTATGACACCAATGGAAAGAGAGGGGTTAGTCATATTATTTTGATGAGCCCATCGTCGCTCTATGCTGTTAGATGTATGTGCAGTCTTTAGTCCGTTAGTCGCCTTTTACGACACCTAAGGACGAAAGGGGTTGGTAGTATTATTTCAATGAGCCCATCTCCGCTCTGTGCTGTAGTATGTATGTGCAGTCTTTAGTCCGTTAGTCGCCTTTTATGACACCAATGGAAAGAGAGGGGCTAGTCATATTATTTTTATGAGCCCATCGTCGCTCTATGCTGTTGGATGTATGTGCAGTCTTTAGTCCGTTAGTCGCCTTTTACGACACTCAAGGGAAGGAAAGGGTTGGTAGTATTATTTTGATGAGCCCATCGCTGCTTTATGCAATTGGATGTATGTGCAGTCTTTAGTCCGTTAGTCGCCTTTTACGTAACCCAAGGGAAAAAAGGGTTAGTAGTATTATTTCAATGAGCCCATCTCCGCTCTGTGCTGTAGTATGTATGTGCAGTCTTTAGTCCGTTAGTCGCCTTTTACGACACCTAAGGGAAGAAAGGGGTTGGTAGTATTATTTCAATGAGCCCATCTCCGCTCTATGCTGTTGGATGTATGTGCAGTCTTTAGTCCGTTAGTCGCCTTTTACGAAGCCCAAGGGAAGAGAGGTGTTGGTAGTATTATTTTAATGAGCCCATCTCCGCTCTGTGCTGTAGTATGTATGTGCAGTCTTTAGTCCGTTAGTCGCCTTTTATGACACCAATGGAAAGAGAGGGGTTAGTCATATTATTTTTATGAGCCCATAGTCGCTCTATGCTGTTGGATGTATGTGCAGTCTTTAGTCCGTTAGTCGCCTTTTACGACACTCAAGGGAAGGAAAGGGTTGGTAGTATTATTTTGATGTGCCCATTGCCGCTCTATGCTGTTGGATGTATGTGCAGTCTTTAGTCCGTTAGTCGCCTTTTACGTAACCCAAGGGAAAAAAGGGTTAGTAGTATTATTTCAATGAGCCCATCTCCGCTCTGTGCTGTAGGGTTTATGTGCAGTCTTTAGTCCGTTAGTCGCCTTTTATGACACCTAAGGGAAGAAAGGGATTGGTAGTATTATTTCAATGAGCCCATCTCCGCTCTATGTATGTGCAGTCTTTAGTCCGTTAGTCGCCTTTTACGAAGCCCAAGGGAAGAGAGGTGTTGGTAGTATTATTTTAATGAGCCCATCGCCGCTCTATGCTGTTGGACGTATGTGCAGTCTTTAGTCCGTTAGTCGCCTTTTATGGCACCAAAGGAAAGAGAGGGGTTAGTCAAATTATTTTGATGAGCCCATTGCCGCTCTATGCTGTTGATGTATGTGCAGCCTTTAGTCCGTTAGTCGCCTTTTACGACACCCAAGAGAAGGAAAGGGTTGGTAGTATTATTTTGATGAGCCCATCGCCGCTCTATGATGTTGAATGTATGTGCAGTCTTTAGTCCATTAGTCGCCTTTTACGAAACCCAAGGGAAGAGAGGTGCTGCTAGTATTATTTTAATGAGCCCATCGCCACTCTATGCTTTTGGATGTATGTTCAGTCTTTAGTCCGATAGTCGCCTTTTACGTAACAAAAGGGAAGAAAGGGGTTAGTAGTATTATTTCAATGAGCCCATCTCCGCTCTGTGCTGTAGGGTGTATGTGCAGTCTTTAGTCCGTTAGCCGCCTTTTATGACACCAAAGGAAAGAGATTGGTTAATCATATTATTTTGATGAGCCCATCGCCGCTCTATGCTGTTGGATGTATGTGCAGTCTTTAGTCCGTTAGTCGCCTTTTACAACACTCAAGGGAAGGAACGGGTTGGTAGTATTATTTTGATGAGCTAATCGCCGTTCTATGATGTTGAATGTATGTGCAGTCTTAAGTCCATTAGTCGCCTTTTACGAAACCCAAGGGAAGAGAGGTGTTGGTAGTATTATTTTAATGAGCTCATCGCCGCTCTATAGTGTTGGATGTATGAGCAGTCTATAGTCCGTTAATCGCCTTTTACGACACCCAAGTGAAGAAAGGGGTTGATAATATTATTTTCATGAGCCCATCGCTGCTCTATGATGTTGGACGTATGTGCAGTCTTTAGTCCGTTAGTCGCCTTTGACGACACTTAAGGGAATAAAAGGGTTGGTAGTATTATTTTGATGAGCCCATCGCCGCTCTGTGATGTTGAATGTATGTGCAGTCTTTAGTCCATTAATCGCCTTTTACTAAACCTAAGGGAAGAGAGGTGCTGGTAGTATTATTTTAATGAGCCCATCGCCGCTCTATGCTGTTGAATGTGTGTGCAGTTTTTAGTACGTTAGTCGCCTTTTACGATACCGAAGGAAAAAGAGGGGTTGGTAGTATTTTTTGATGAGCCCATCGCTGCACTATGCAGTTGGATGTATGTGCAGTCTTTAGTCCGTTAGTCGCCCTTTACGACACCCAAGGGAAGAAAGGGGTTGGTAGTATTATTTCAATGAGCCCATCTCCGCTTTGTGCTGTAGGATGTATGTGCATTCTTTAATGTATTGTCCGTAAGTCGCCTTTTACGACACCCAACCAAGAGAAGAGATGTTAGTATTATTTTAATAATAAGTAACAACTACACAAGACAGTACCTGTCAGAAAAACGATTCTCCGGCGGTAATACTACCAACCCCTTTCTTCCCTTGGGTGTCGTGAAAAGCGACTAACGGACTAAAGACTGCACATTCATTCAACAGCATAGAGCGGCGATGGGCTTATCAAAATAATACTACCAATCCCTCTCTTCTCTTTGGTGTCTTAAAAGCGTCTAACGGACTAAAGACTGCACGTCATAGAACCTACAGTATAGAGCGGCGATGGGCTCATCAAAATAATACTACCAATCCGTCTCTTCCCTTCGGTTTCGTAAAAGGCGACTAACGGACTAAAGACTGCTCATACAACCAACAGTATAGAGCGGCGATGGGCTCTACAAAATAATACTACCGACCCCTCTCTTCTTTTTGGTGTCGTAAAAGGCGACTAACGGACTAAAGACTGCACATATATTCAACAGCATAGAGCGGTGATGGGCTCATCAAAATAATACTACCAATCCCTCTCTTCCCTTTGGTGTCTTAAAAGAGACTAACGGACTAAAGACAGCACGTCATAGAACCAACAGCATAGAGCGGCGATGGGGTCATCAAACTAATACTACAAAAAGTGCGCGGCAAAGATAATTGCGGCGCACAAACTCATTACTGCCCGCTAAAAAGTAAAGGCGAACCAAGTCTTCCTTTTCGAATAGATGGGATGAAAAAGCTTGTATGTACCTAAAATGAATTTCGGCTGACGACTGTCTTGGCATCCACAATACACCGTAGACGCGCATGACTCGGTGATTCTCATATAAAATAGGCAATATTCCAAAACATAATACTTATTCCCTCTGCAATTCACTAGTCTTTGAACTATTCTTAGCAGTACCGTATATTTCCGCTAGACGGCGGCACCATCGGCAAAAGAATATGCGAGCTTCGAATCGTCAAGGTCACCCAGGCCTGTTAAGGCCTTATACAATGGCAAAGTGTTGTGAGTGAAGTTCTACTACTTTCTATATACCTAATGAGGCGATGGAACAGCGGATACCAGGGTTGTGTCGGCCACGATGGTACAACTATGACACCTTCACCTTAATCGGAGATAATCTTTCTTAGTGTTTCAAGAATAATAGCTACAGCAAGGAAGGTATAAAAGAAGCAATTTGTGAAAGAAAACGTGAAGGCATCAATGGCGTAAGCATCTGGGTCACGGTTCCAAGAAGCATACAATTCACATTTTTTGTTAAGCCGGTTTGCAAATAAATCGATTTGAGGGTATCTAAAGTTTATCATTATTAAATCGAAACCTGAAACCGACAATTTCCATCTAACATCGGGATGTGAACGTCTCGATTCGTAGTCAGCAACACTTAGATTAAAACAAAAAGTTTTAATCTAAGCAGCAACAACATTAAATTGTCAGATGACTTTATAATATAGGCAGCGTTATGGCGTGATTCACACCACTGTCAAATGCTTTTTGTGATATCGTGGAGATGAGGACATTGTACTCCACCTATACGGTTCATATCTAACGGCAGTAGTGTTATCAACGCGTAAAAGTATTTGACAATTTCTACAGATTTTGCGAATATTTTTAAGGCAAAAAATGCAGCTAAAAGTTCTAAACTGTTAATGTGCAAGGTGCGTTCTGAATTTGAATTTAACAATTGGTCACCATTGAGGTAAATATACTAGAGTAGACGTCCCATACAATAAATGTGCAGTTGTGCACAGCTACAATGATACTTGTACCGTGGTGCGGGGCTTACCTAGTTGTCATAGAAATGTCTAAGCGCAGATGCGACACACTGTTCATACAGATTTATTACAGAGTTGTAAAGTTGTAAGTTAATGTTGTTTAAAAACTAATATGTTAGTTTTTATATTTATTGATTGTTTTAATTGTAATATTGAAATGAAAAAAAGTAATTTAATTCCAAAAATAAAAGTAAGTAAGTAAATAATTTAGGTAATACATATTTCATAAAAATAATAAAAATCTCCGCCCGGAATGCGGAAGGTGCGTGGTTCGATTCCCGCCTGAGGTTGTCGTTAATAAAACGCTAAAATATAAAACATTAATCAAAAAAAAATTTAATAAAAATCTTTTTCAAATATTTTGGAAAAATATTTATTTAAGTAGGTACGTGCAAAAATATTACTGAGTATCAAATATTCAGATGCTCAAATTTTTCGACCATTATTGAGATGAGATTAAAAATCGTATTTGAATCCTGTCCGCTTCATCTGAATTACTTATTTTACAAATATTATAGTTTAATTACTCACAGCCATAAAGTAAAATAAAAAAGTCGCGTTCCAATTTTTATTTAAAATTAGGACACAACTTTTGGAAAAAATTGTCCTTGACTCCTATTATTCACAATTATATAGGCAACGTAATACTCGTAGCTGGGAAGTGTTTCTCCCGTGTACTTTTAGCAACAACACGTGTTGTGAGACTCCATTTTATTTCTATCTACCGTACAATAATAAATAAACTTTAAAAAAAATTAAACACTTGAAATTGGCTTAATGCTACACGCGATAGCCATTAATTAAGATATAATACTATGTGACTAAACAAGGTGTAGCAGGTAAAGACTAAACAGGTCTTCCTTGTTTATTGCACCTTAATGGTTAGTAACCTCTACGTGTTTTCGTGACAGACAATGTGAGTGAAATTGTGTATTATTTGACAACATCATCATCAGCCTATAAACGTCCCACTGCTGGGCACAGGCCTCCCACGTGAACAATAGCACGTGGGGATATTGGGCCATAACCCACCACGCTGGCCCAATGCGGGTTGGTGGGTTTTAACGACTGCCATCTTACGACAGCAACCGGGACAAACGGGCTTAACGTGCCTTCCGAAGCACGGAGGAGCTCGAGATGTTTTTTTAAATTTGGTCACCCATCCAGCGACCCGGCATTGCGAAAGTTGCTTAGCAAGCAAGATCGCAAGCCGAACGCGCTAGCCGCTGCGCCATCGACCTCCTTTTTAGCACAACATATTACTCTTTAATCATATACAATTAACAGCGCTAGACCGCTTCTAGAGTGTTGTTTTCTCGCGGCCAAAAGTTCAAAAGCGCCGCCATTTGCACGGCGCGCTTACGCGTTTTGTTTAACCATATTCAACGTAGTGCAACAGATAATAGATTTTACACTGCAGAACGGACATAGTAGTTGTGCATGTTTTCTACCTACCTTTAATTAGAATTCAATCTTTATTATATTTTATTATTTCAGATTAAACCACAGATAATACTATGGTTTGATAAAATGAAAGAAACTCTTTGCGTTTATTTATGACCAAATACATTTATATACATACGTACTATTTCTTCTGCCTAGGTAGTAGGTACTAAAATATAAATAAAAATATCACAGAAACGATGCATCGGAGCTAAAGAATAAAGTCATTTTCCACGCCGTGTGAATCCTGTGATACCCCGAGGGTAAATATCTAATATTTATTAATAATATTAGATATTTACCTCATCATCATCATTCATTTATGATGATGATCATTAGATTAATAATAATATATCTAATGATCTCGAAAAAAACGGTCAAGTTCATTAATAAAAAAGTATTTTAGGTAAGTTTATTAATTATAACGAAATCCTAAATCAAACTGCCACCATAATCTTAACCCTAGTAATTATTTCACATAAAGCGTTAAAAGTGTCACTTCTGCACAAAACAGAAATATTGTTACTCTAATGCATTTTACCGAAACATGGCCGCCGCTTCATGTCTCGGCGATTTGATAAAATAATTAGTCAAATGCATGTTACATCGATAATTTATTACGTATTTCCAGGTGAAAAGTGATTCCTTTGGTTTTATTTGTATTTCCTGAGTTGTTTAGCACACATAAAGGTATATTTTAATAAAATAGAACACAGAATACACACTTATTGTTGCGTCTAGCGCCTGCCACAAAATACTATAGTTGGAGCGAGCTGGCTCTAACGCGTGTTACAAACAATCTCGTCGAGATGTCTTCTCTAGTACGTAGTACCTATTAACTCGATGTTGGTCACACACAAGCTGCTCCCCACCCCGTTGTCGATGCGTCAGAATATATCTCCAATGCATATTTACAAAGTTTTAGTTTTTTATATTCTAGAATTTTGTTTATTATTTTATTTCGTTTTTCTTGTGGTAGGGATTTCATTTACTTTTTTCTTCATTTGTAAAGAACCCTAGGGATTGTAACAAATTTATTGTTGCATTAACATTTTCCTCACACTCTGAAAAAGTGGATTCTATTAAATATAAGTAAATTTGGTAAATATATAAGGAGCTGTACTGATACCAACGCACAGTGTTCCCGCTCCATACTAAGTAGGTGACAAAATTATTTCTGAGGTTTTTTATTATTCTATTGTCAGAATGTTACTAAAAATAAAGATTTTAAGTAAAAAACGATAAATTCTACATGCCAAAGCATTTATTTTATTTGATTGAAAGGTATTATAACAAAAAAAATGTGTTAAAAAATAACAGAACATGATTTAATAACTTGAATCGCTTGACATAATATTATCTATGTCACTGAACGTTTCATCAATATCTATCACTCGCGCTTGTTCTTGTTGTTGTTGTTGTTGTTTGTTGTAAGCATTGCAATAACATCATTTGGAAAAGCTTTGCTAATTTTAACAGGTCTATTTCGTAGGCTTGATATAAGAATGTATGGAATGTAATTAAACATGATAAGTTATATTACTTTTATTTTTGACAGACATTAGTACCTCAGTTAATGATTTAGCAAGGCGATTACAAGTATGATCCATTATATCCTACAGGATATAATGGATCGAAATGCGCTACAGCGCTACTTGAATATATGTCTCCGAGCCAAAAATAGCATCATTGTTGGGATAGCAAAGCTTTTTAGCCTCCAAGACTTTTGGTACGGTGGAAATCTATCTACATGCTTCTCTGATAACCTTGAATTAGTGCACATACAACTGTGCATCTAGTAAGACGTTTAAAGCTTTATCAGGTGTAAACAGATTATTATCAGCATTAAATAAAGACAAACACGATTTAAGTTGTTCAGGTGAAGCAGTTGCTACTTTTCTGATAATCTTTGCCTTATCGACTTCGTTCTCTTTATAGTAATTCAGAGCAGCAGCAAATGATAACTCATTTCCAGTAGAGTTTTTTTTGCAAATGTTCTACTTTTCTTCGTTTTGACCTAGCACCTACTTCGTCAAAACTAGATAATGGACGACCGTCCAGGTGCTGGTCTAAAAGAAGGATATATCTCCTTTTTTTCTAACCAATTCGTATATTGAGCATTAAAAAAAAAACAAATCTTTTTTCGACCTGTTTCAAAGTACCTTGATTTTAATTTATTAAAAAAAATTGAGACCTTTGAACGTATTTCAGTTTTCCGTTCTGGCGGACAGTTTGTCTCTTGAATAATAAATTCTTGTAAATTTAAGCCTTTATTGAGTCCAATTTTTCACAGGATCGTCAAATAAAACAACTGCTAGTTCGCGTCGAGTAAATTTCCGAACGGGCCCTACGACAAGAAAAAAATATTTAAAAAAAACTCGCAAGTTTGCGGAAATTTTTTTTTTACAGCCTTATAATAGAAGGTCCACACTTTATTTAGATTATTATTTGATCATGGAAAGTAGTGGAAAGTACGTTCAAATAGCTCCGTGAATTATTTTTTTACTCATATTTCGACGTATCACCAACAAACACATGAATATATCTAAACTACGTAAGGTTTTTAAAACATAATTAGTATATCCTAAAGACAATACCTTGGTCTCCAGAATCCATAGTAGAAATTGTTCAAAAAGCTAATATTTAAACCTCAAACACAGTATATTAACAATAACTTTGCGCAAGCGAAACAAACGTAAAAAATGTTTGCACTACTTTAACAATTTATTAAACACGTTTACCGTACGAAAACTACCCTCTTTTTTTTGACATATTGATGGTCAATTTATTCCGTTATGATAATCGATGGTCGTTTTTGACCTACCTCTAAATCTTGAAAAATCCTTTTTGTCCTATCGCGGGAACACTGTGCAACGGGTAGAACGTTGAATTCATACATATTTTAGTATTTGGATCGATTTTATTCATGATATTGAGATACTTTCTTGAACTAGGATGTATTTTAATTATAAAATATGCATCTTTATTATTTA
Source organism: Scoparia ambigualis (assembly GCA_963921215.1). NCBI lineage: Eukaryota > Metazoa > Arthropoda > Insecta > Lepidoptera > Crambidae > Scoparia > Scoparia ambigualis. Next base: position 20,227,793 of record OY992505.1, read on the forward strand.
AAGTTGCCATAAAACAATTTTTTGAAATTAATTTCAAAACTGTACCCAAATCCTCTAACATAAAGTGGTTGGTATAAACAAGTTTAATTAAGTTTTTGAAATTCAAAATGAATTGAGATCTTTTCATTGGGTTTAGAAACCAGAAAAACTCGAGAGACATGTCGATTATCACAAGGTGTACAAGGCGAAATGGCTCCTATTTTAAGGAAATCTTGTATGGATTCCTGATAGTGTAATTTTTCTAAATTTGAACTGATCTCTGTGATAGGAGGGTTAAACTGATTTATTATCGCACGCGCAACAAACATATTCATTAACCCATGAGAGTACCGATTGGTCCTAGTAATTAGCGACCACTGTTTGTAAAAATAGTGTAGGTAACCTGCCTGCGTAGCGTACCATATTTGCACTTAGTGCTTCCTTGTTGTTTGTCTGGGCCGATAGGCAGACGTTGTCGAGGAGCGACCACGCAGACTCGACGTTGTCGTTTGTGGCGGTAGCGGTGGTGGTGGCGGCTAATAGTTCATCATTGCTCCGGCTGATGAGGTCGGTTGATGACGACGAGGGCCCGGCGCCGCCCGTCGGTTCACGGGAACCAGCTTCCGGTTTAAACTCCTGCTTTGTCTAGATTTCCTGATAACATCTGCCTTAAGGTCAGAAGACCATTTAGAATCTGCTTTAGCCGTTTTTAAGGTTCCTGTTAAGTTTTCTCCGATAAATCTTTTTATGAAGAGCATAGTTTCGTCAAGCATTTGATTGAAGATACTGTACGTCACAACATACGACTGACATCCATATAGCTATTTAATCCTTTGTTTGAGATGTATTATTGGCAAAATACATCTCAAACAAAGATGTGAAAGCCAAATTTTAAATAAATAGTTCTTAATTGATCACTTAATAGGCTTAGAGCATTCAGTTGGTTGAATGCTCTAAGCTTATAGGTGTTGCGTTGCCTTATTCTAGCTGTGAATCGTTATAATCCACATTTTACTTGCAGAGCAATATCAAAACACAGTTTATAGAAACATTGCTTTATTGAGACAAACTTGACACATTTGCTTTTTTAATACAGCGCCAGCATGCAGGTTTCAAACACCCTCTCCTAATTTTAACTTATTTTCAGTTCATTATAAATAAAGACAAATATACTATAACTCTAACATATAAGAACCTGCTTGTGCTTAAGGAATTTAATATTACCTAAAGCCTTCGTTAAAATGTCCGCTGTTTGATTTTCAGTCGAACAATATTCTATATCAAAGCTGTAGTTACTATAGATCTCATGAATATAATGGTAGCGCACGTCGATGTGCTTCGACCGCTTGTTAAAGATCCCGGTCTTTATTAACTGAATCGCGCTCTGGTTATCAATTTTGAATGAGATCGGTATTTTAATGTTGAGATCAAGAAGCATGGATTTTAAGAACATAGCTTCTTTACAACAGTCGGCTGCCGCAATGAATTCTGCCTCTGTAGAAGACAGTGCGACTATGGGTTGTCTTCGTGAGCACCACGCTACTGGTCCTTGATCCAGCATTATTATGTAGCCCGTGGTACTGCGTCTAGTTTTCAGGTCTCCATCGTAATCGGAATCACAAAAAACTGCTAATTTGAAGGATGCGTTCTTCTTGTAATATACACCTTCTCCTAAGGTGCCCGCTAGGTACCTTAAGATCCTCTTCAGTGCGACTACAGCTTTGGTTTCAGGATTTTCCATATTTCTGCTTGCCATGCCAACTGCATATGCAAGATCAGATCGTGTTTTTTTTATCTTCTTCCTCTTATTATTCTTCTTCTTCTTCTTCTTGTACCTATTTCTTCTTGACTAGTTTCTATTTCTGAAACAGGACTTTCATATTCGCTTTCTTGTTCTAACTCTTCTTCTATTAGAGTTTCTTCATTTTCTTCATTTTCCAAACTAATAGGTTCTTCGATTATAATTTGGGTAACATTTTCTTGTTCTTTTTCCCTTTTTTGTATGTTAATGTCAGTAGACCTTTTGTCTTCTTCAATTCCTGAAATTTTTCCTGTGAATATTACGTCACGCGCCACAATTACTTTACGTTTTATTTCATCCCACAGCCTGTATCCATTAGTTGCGTATCCCACCTTGATATGTTTGATATATTTTGATGATATATTTTTGTGTTCTAGAATCCAATTTCTGAATGGGCTTCAATATTTTAGCATAAGCTTCCGTCCCAAATTCTTGTATATTAGATAAATTTGGTTTCGTTTTAATTCAGAGCTCAAAAGGCGTTATATTATTTATGGACTAGCTTGGTAAGCGGTTTAAGAGGTAAACACCGCAGTACAGTGCTTCTCCCCACATATTTCTCGGCATATTTCCATTGTAAAGTAATGATCTGATCTTTTCAGTGATATTACGATTAAGGCGTTCCGCCTTACCGTTTAACTGAGGTGAGTAAGGCACGGAGTAATCTAAATTTATTCCTTTTTGTTTACACCACTTCTGAAATTCTTTTGATGTATATTCGCCTCCATTATCACATCTTATTGTTGATACTTTGTGTTCCTTTTCTATTTCTGATTCTTCGACATATGTTTTTATATGATAGGCCACTTCACTTTTGGTTTTAAGGGAATAAACTTTAGTATAATTACTGTAATCGTCAATTACTGTAAGATAATATCGTTTTGCATCCCATGTTTCAACTTCGAATGGTCCGCATACATCAGTGTGTATGATTTCTAGAAGTTTTTCTGCCCTTTTTCTTTCAGATTTGAATGGAAATCTCGTCTGCTTCGCTTTTATGCACACTTCACAACTATCCAACATTTTCTGTTCACCTACTGTTATCTTGTTTATTTTTATGCCATCAGCTGTCATGGGGAGGTTTCTCAGCACCCCTTGACCTGGATGACCCAGCTTTTTATGCCATAAAGTTGCAGAATTATCTTCCGTTTTCTTAGCGAGTAACGACTTCTCATCATTATTTTTATGTAGCTCAAGTGTAAATAAACCCGATTGTTCTTGTGACCCTTTTATCATCTTTCCCTTACTCTTGATCTCAACATTATTTCCCTGAAATAATACCGTACCGCCGTTTTTAGTTATCTCTGAAACTGATAATAAATTATGGGAAAGATCCGGAACACACAGAATATTTTTAATGCTACAGCCTTTACCTATGAAATCACCTTCACAGTTAGCTTTAAGACTACAATCTTTTTGAGCCGTACCAATACTACTGTTATTTGCTCTAAGGTTCGACAGCAAATCGCTGTCTTTTACCATATGAACAGTACTCCCTGAATCTACAACAAAGCTTTTTAAGTTGACATTCTCGTTTTTATTGGCTACTAGTGCCACATTATCTTTCTTTTTATTAAAATAACAATTCTCTTCTTTATGGTTTGTTTTCTTACAAACCCTACAGTGGTTTTTACAATCTCTGGCAAAATGTCCTGGCTTGTTACATGTAAAACATAAGTCGTTTCCTGTTTTTGATGATGATGCTTAGCTTTTGCATCTTTCTCGTCAAAACTGTCTGCATTTTCCTGACTTCTTTTCAATTCGCCGTTTACAATTTTTTTTAGACCTTTAGCATCAAAAAGTATGTTGATTTGAAATTTCCACAATCGAAATGAATCAGAATCACTTAAAAGCTCTATCCGCAGCTTTTCTTCCGACATTTTTTACCGTCAGATTTTTTTTACCACTTACGTAAAATTTTCAAATATATGCTTTGTTTTTATGTTTCTTCCGAAACCAGAATTTTCTTTTTTTAATGGCACGCGATGGGCCCAATAACCTGTTGCGTTCAATGATATTTTATGTTTAGATACGTTGCCTGGCCTCCGTAGTGGCAAGGACAAATCAAGGTAATTGACTGGACTCAACCGCCTCTGTGGTCTAGTGGCTAAGCTACCTGTTTCAGACCCAGAGGCCCCGGGTTCGATTCCTAGCGGGGAGTACATCTTTGTGTGCTCGGTTTGGTTGGTGGTAGGGCTGTTAAGTCCGCCTGGCTAGCTACCACCATCTTATCTAAGTCTGTCGCCATAACAACGTTGTTTATAGCATTGTTGTGTTCCGGCAGTTTGAGATAAGATAGCCAGTTCCTCAGAGGTTGAGGATTCCGGGTGAAGCGCGCTTCCACCTTCGGCCTTATCGTCACTTTACCATCAGGTGAGATGAAGACCAAGCGCTTACTCGTTGCCAGTAAAAAAAAAAAAAAAAAAAACTTCACTCAGTCACACGTCAGTCAGTGTCTCGTCATTACGTTTGCACCTTTTTAAAGTTTTTTATGTTGTTTGTTAGATAAAATGCCTTCTGCCTTAGAAATTGCAAAAACTATACTGCAACAGTAAGAGACAAGAAAAGTATTTAATTTCATTTGTAAGTATTGTAAATACGAATTTAAAATAGAAAATTTTCATTTAGTTATGACATTTGCGCTGTTGCCAATTCGATATGCGTGAGCGAGAAGCGTGTACTATGTTTTCTGTAAGAGTGAAAGACAGAAAACAATGGCGGCCGAGATAGCCGTGCAAACTGCAAAGGGGAATGCGCTGTTGTCAATTGGTCGACTACCATAAATAGTTTTTATCTCTTATTAACAATAGGCTTGACATGATTGTATTTATTTTCTTTCCGTTTCGACGTGTATTACGTCATAGAAACAATTTCGCCATTTTTTAAATGCAATTCGTTCACGTATGACTAGTGTAACGCGGGGTTTATAAAAGTATTGCCAAAGCCAGTGCTGCGCATACGAACATCACTGCATGCCTCCGCCTTCTTTCCCCCGCCCGCCTGCGGCCCGCGCCAACGCTAGGGTCCGCTGGCCGGCGCCCGTAGAGAGAGCTTCCCGATCGCCGAAGGGAACGGTTGAGTAACGATATCCTCCGCGAATCTCTTTAAGCGTGACGTATTAGGTATATCTTAGTTTCTGTACTTACCAGTTGTATTAACAATAAATATATTTCAATCATTTAAAGTCTTTCGCTTTAAACTGGCGCCCATACTTGTGGCTCGAACCGCGTGTGTAACAAAGTTATACTTACATAAACAATAAAAACCGTGTACGTGAAACGTGTCCAACCATCTACCTACCTTGTCTAGAAGTACGGACATTCCACCTTATCCTAAGTGTTATCATCACTCGTAAGTTCGCGACGTGAAGATGCCGATAACGAGGAAAGGAGAAGCGCTCCGTCAACAGCAAGAAGAAGATGAGAATGACCTCACGCTCACTGAAGGAGATGACACTGTCGTTGAACCCGGCCGTGCTGACGAACCGAGTGCCGGCACGAGGCCGACACAACCACCGGCGTTCCAGCTGCTGACGGAACAGTTCCTGTCCACGCTGATCGAGTCGATCACGCGTGCGCAAACAGAAGCCAACAGAACCCTCATTAACTCGCTAATGACGTCCAGTGGCGAATTAAGGACTTCCTCCCCAGTCGGGGCCTCTCCAACAACCAAGGCGTGCGACAAAAGCGCCGCCGCCAGTACCAGCGCCGGTGCCGGTGCCAACTTCACCAAGTGCACGGCGCGTTTCGACGGGTCATCCCAAGACGCCGAAGTCTTGGAAGCATTCCTGGACGCCGTCGAGGTATTTAAGGAGTGCGCAGCGGTGAGTGACTACCATGCCCTCCGGGGATTACCAATGCTACTCGAAGCGGAAGCGGCAGTATGGTGGCGCGGCGTCAAGGCGTCGGTGTCGACGTGGCCGGACGCCATCGCCCGTCTTCGCGCTATGTATGGCGTGGTGCAGCCCGCGCACCAAATTCTACGGCAGATTTACGCCGCCGAGCAACGGGAAGATGAACGCGCAGAAACCTTTTTGTGTAAAGTGCGCGCGTTATTATCGAAACTTCCGTATAAGCTCGATGAAGTGGTGCAATTAGACATTTGCTACGGATTATTGCATAGACGTGTATCGAAAAGAGTGCCCCGCGAAAATGTTCGTAGTTTAGATGAATTAATGTACAAAACGAGGATCGCGGAGGATACATACAAAGCCCATAAGGTGAACACTATTAAAAGTAATACGAATACGAGGAATTCCTTATCGCATTCCCAAACCAAAACATTGCCGGTCCCCACGATCGACAGTAACCTGACACGATCTAATTTACCTACGCGCGCGGCAAGTAACAATAACAATAGAAGTAAGATAAGACCGCGATGTACCTACTGTAAATTATTCGGTCATACAAGCGACGAGTGTCGCAATCTTGAAAAAGTCTCTATTATTAAGGAGTCGACTAGCGACACTACATAGAAAGGGCTGCGTTGTTACGGTTGCGGTAAACCGGGGGTCGTGAGGTCGAAATGTGATAATTGTGTCAAACCAATGTCGTCGTTTAACAATGTTGTTGTAAACAACGGTTTTGAGAACAAGCACAGTAACGTTTGTACGAGTACGAGAAATTCGTGTGTACAATTAACGACAGTGAGTGCGCACGAATCCTACCCGATGGTAAATATTAGTGTTATGGGCCGTAACGGAGTTGCGATTGTAGATACTGGGGCTACACATAGTATAGCGAGTCCCCTCTTATACCGAGTCTTAGTTGACTCAGGAGTAAAATTTAGTGACACTAGGCGTTACGTACATTTAGCTGACGGAACACAGGGTTGGAGAGATCTGTTAACAGTCGAAGTTGATATTGTTATCGAATGTCGTAGCGTGCGTTGTCAACTATTGGTGTTGCCCGGCGATGACACGAAGACGCTTTTAGGTGTAGATTTCTTAGCACGAGCGGGTATGATCATAGACGTTGCCCGGCGTACTTGGATGTTTTCGGACAATCCCGGACACTCTTATGATTTTGTTTATACCTACACGCTTAGCTCGGCTGATACTAACCTGATGCGCGCCGCCTCTACTGAGTTAACTTTGCGCTCGGATGAAGGTACGAAGTTAACGCCAGAGCAGAAGCGTACACTCAACGCTTTTATCGATAAGCGCGCGCTACAGTTCGCACGTGACGGACCACCTACGGAGTTCGCCACGCACCGAATTAAGGTAAGTCCACAACAGGAACCCATTGCTTGTTCGCCATACAGGATGTCTCAAAACCGGAAAGAGGCCTTGCAGACGGAGCTTGATAAGCTGCTGCGAGATGATGTCATTGAGGAGTGCGAATCCCCATGGGCTTCCAACGTCGTACTGGTGAGTAAAAAGGACGGAAGCTTACGGCTCTGCATTGACTACCGGAAGCTCAACGCCGTTACAGAGCCGGACCGGTACCCGCTCCCACGCATCGAGGACATCCTGCACGCCGCCAAAACTAGTGAGTACATGACTACGCTGGACCTCCGGTCAGGCTACCATCAGGTCAGCGTCTGCGCAGAGGACCAAGACAAGACTGCGTTTACATCACCTCTTGGCCCCTTCAGATTCAAGCGGATGCCGATGGGACTTCGAAATTCTGGAGCCACTTTCCAAAGGTTGATGGACAGGTTCCGTTCGAACCTGAAAGAGGTGGAACTCCTGGCATATCTGGACGACCTGATTCTGCTGTCACCAGGACCCTTCGAGAGGCACCTGGCTGACCTAGAAGCAGTCTTTGATCGACTGGCCATGTTTAAATTAAGGGTTAACAGGGACAAGACTTCGTTTGCAAGAGAGTCTGTCAAATTCCTAGGGCACGTCATCGTTCCAGGTGGAATCCAAGTGGATCCTGAAAAGACGATAGCCATTGATAACATGGCTGCCCCTCAAAATGTTAAACACTTAAAGAGTTTTCTACAAACGTCCAGTTGGTTCCGACGTTTCATTGATAACTACGCGGAAGTCGCGAGACCTCTTACCAACCTCCTGAAGAAGACGAGTGTTTGGCGATGGGACGCTGAGCATCAGGAGGCGTTTGAGCGCATTAAGTCTCTTCTTGTATCTGCTCCTATTCTGTGTCAGGCAGATGAGTCGAAGCCGTTCGTTCTCTGCACTGATAGCAGCGCATACTGCCTGGGGGCTGTTTTAATGCAGGGGGAGGGACACGACGAGAGACCCATTGAGTACGCAAGTCGACTCCTCACCAGCGCCGAGAGAAACTACTCCACGACCGAGCGAGAGGCTCTCGCCGTCGTGTGGGCACTTAGTAAGTTCCGCGGCTATGTAGAAACGAATATGGTTGCAGATACTCTGTCGCGACCCGTTTCTCTGCAGGATCAGGGTGAATGTCAGTTATGCATGACAGTTGTCAATATGCCAAAGAGGACCAGCAGTGAGATCCGCGGTAATCAACTTCTAGACCCAGAGGTGCGCAAGATCATTGAAGACATTGAGTCCGACGAACCTTCTAGGGGGAGACCATGGTCCGACCGCGGATACACCATATCAGACGGAATCCTTTATAGGTACAGCTTAGAGTCAGACGACGGAGAGGACTGCTGCTTAGTGGTGCCTGAGCAAGAACGCCGGCAAGTCATGGCAGACCTCCACGACGCGCCTACTGCTGGACATTTTGGCGTAGAGCGCACGTTGAGCCGTGTTCGTGCTAGATATTATTGGCCTGCCATGCGCACGTTCATCGCAAATTATATAAAGGACTGTGTGCCTTGTCAGAGATATAAAGCTGACAACCGCAAACCGGCAGGATTGCTGCAAACCCCTGCTGTGAATAGGCGATTTGAAGTAGTCTCCGTGGACCTGTTTGGTCCTCTTGTAGAGACATCCAGGAAGAACAGGTGGGTACTGATTGTAGAAGACGTCTGCTCGCGCTGGTAGGAATTGTTTCCACTAGAAAGTGCCACCAGCGTCGAATGTGGTCAAACTCTGGCAAACGAAGTTTTTCTAAGGTATGGAGTACCACGCCGCCTCATCAGTGACAACGGCGTGCAGTTCGTGAGTGAGGTGATGCAGCAAGTCTGCCATGTTTTGGGGATCAGCCAGTCACTCACACCTTACTACCATCCCGAGGCTAACCCTATAGAACGGAAGAATAGGGACCTGAAACCTCAGTTGGCCATGCTCGTAGGTCAAGACCATACCACCTGGGACTTACACCTCGCTGCGATCAGGTTTGCAATGAACTCTGCAGTTACAGGAAGTACAGGGTTTTCGCCGGCATACCTGACCTTCGGTAGAGAGCTGCGAGCTCCTTCCGATGCTGCAACGGACATGAGGGCGATTGTAGAGCACGATAATTTTGTGCCCAGCATCACACCTTACTTAAAGAAGATGGTTGCAACTTTGGACGACGCTAGGGACACACATGAGAAAGCGCAGGCCGTCCAGAAGAAAATTGCTGACCAGAAGCGGAGGGCACCGCCAGAGTATAAGGTGGGTGACCTCGTTTTACTTAAAACGCAGGGACCGAACGACGCAGGACGTGGACAGACTGCAAAGTTTATCCCACGCCGTGACGGCCCATACAAAATCGGGACAATTGTGAGTCCCACCACTTACAGTCTGGAGAACGTTCAGACCGGCAAAAACGTGGGCAAATATCACGTTTCGCATCTCACGCCCTTTACCGGACAAGTAGAACCTCCTATTAGGGAGAAACGTAAACGGGGTAGACCGCGTAAATTTTTAGACTAGCCCAACTGTGGGGACCCTTAGTTAGGCTAGAGGGGGAGAATGTAACGCGGGGTTTATAAAAGTATTGCCAAAGCCAGTGCTGCGCATACGAACATCACTGCATGCCTCCGCCTTCTTTCCCCCGCCCGCCTGCGGCCCGCGCCAACGCTAGGGTCCGCTGGCCGGCGCCCGTAGAGAGAGCTTCCCGATCGCCGAAGGGAACGGTTGAGTAACGATATCCTCCGCGAATCTCTTTAAGCGTGACGTATTAGGTATATCTTAGTTTCTGTACTTACCAGTTGTATTAACAATAAATATATTTCAATCATTTAAAGTCTTTCGCTTTAAAATAGTCTATTTATAAAAGGTCATTGGTTGCGTTGCCTTATTCTAGCTGTGAATCGTTATAATCCACATTTTACTCGCAGAGCAAAATCAAAACACAGTTTATAGAAACATTGCTTTAATGAGACAAACTTGACACATTTGCTTTTTTAATACAGCGCCAGCATGCAGGTTTCAACAATAGGTAATGCGACCAACGCATGTAATAGCTGCGGAAATCTGTTTTTGGTTGACTTCGATTGACTTATCACGCTTAAAGGACATACTCTGGAGTTGTAGCCTTGATGTTAAGGTGCATTTGGGGCGCTAATATGTTTTTACAATTGGACGGTCTAAGGAACCTTTTTAATAAATCTTTGCGATTTTCTATAGCAAGGCCATGAGTGGCAAGGAAGTAAGTTGACTTGCCAGTTCATCGTTATTGGGACCAAATTCCTCAATCTGTGAGGGGTCCATTGGTTTTCGCAGCATCCTGACCTTCGTTGGCCAGGCCCACCGACGACGTCGACGGCCTAGGATTCAACGCCTCCAACGAAGTTAACGGTAAGACAGGTGTTTGTTCCGTCGTCACTCAAATCGGCGACTGTTCATCTCTGTCTATAAGACAAAGGAACTGGGGCCCAAGTCTGCTAATTTACGAATGGCATAATTGAATCGCAATTGGATCGTATTGTAATTGTTTGACACATTTGGTTTTCTCTTACTCATATAAGAATACCAAATGTGTCAAACAATTACAATGCGATACAATTGCGATACAATTACGATTCAATTACGATTCAATTATGCCATTCGTAAATTAGCAGACTTGGGCCCCTGGGTGTCATCGAGATATCTCGAATAAAATAACCACAGAAGTGATGGTTAAATATTGGGTTTAAAAAGTCACACCATAGGTGTTCAAAAAGGGCGGGTTAGTGCCGCGTTTAGAATTATTAGTTTGGCACCATGGATGCCGAATGCAGTGAATATCTAGAACATTATTTTTGAGTGCATTCTTCAATGGTTTTATATAACCTTTGCCTTTATTAAGGACCCGGTATAAGGCATCATGGATGGAATGCAGACACAAAATAGGTTTCAATGCATTCCTTGAGGTTAAAATGATCTCGCATCAGTCTTTTTTTTAAAAAGGACTGGCGGAAATTATTATTTTACACCGTGGGTGTAGAAGAAAATAAAATTTGCAGTGAACTTACCTCTTTCAGATGAAGCGAATAAGGTGACGCAGCTGGTGAAGATTCTCTTGAGCTTGACGTACTTTTTACACTACTTGAAGATTCCGACGCTGATCATTGACGTTGATTTTTAAATTTTTTTCCTAGTTTTTTATTTTACTAACTAAATAATTGAAATCATCATCATGCCTTCTTTTGGGAATTTTGATGGCCGGCCCGGTGAAGGTCGTTGATACTCGAATCCTCTACTATAGCGCTGCTAACGTGCGACCCGGCCGACACTAGGCTTGTTGAAAAAATATCGATACATCGATATATCGATATTTTTTGATCAATATATCGATATTTTTAGGCGATATTTTTTATTTCGATATATCGAGACATCGATACAAAATAACCAATATCGAAATTCGTATCAAAATCGACATTTTTTATTTATTATCACCGTATCACGATCTAACTTTTTAATTTGTTAGAATTAAAGCCGTAAAAATGTAAAAAATCTTATTGTTGCTGAATTCCGTTAATGTAATCTGTGGTAGTGAGTGTGTAACTCTCACTGTCCGTGCGTTGCTTCAATCAACTTCATGTCATGTGTGCATGTGTGCTACGTATACGCAACGGAAATATTTAACACCTACGGCTTCCTCCGTGCCGTCAGAGAGAGTGGCTTTTACCGTAAATATGGCGGTTAACAGGAGCCGACTTAGAGGGCGGCATGATTAACAGGTTCACTGTCCTAAAAATATAACAATAGGTTAATCAATTGTTATGGCCCATATGGGCTGCGGAACTGTAAACCGGTTAAAACAATAATTTAAAATAAAAAATCTGTTTTTATTACTGGGCTAGGCTCACCTAAATTATTTTTTATCCGATTTTAAGAAAAAGCAGGTGGTTCTCCTTTAAAGTCGGTGAAAAATTTGACCGATGTATCGATATATCGATATTTTTTTCATTTCCGACATCCCTAGCCGACACGCGGTAGCCCTTTGAATTGGTCCGACCAGTCGGAGTCCGTCGGACCCGCCAGGCTATTTGTAGCTTCATACCTAAAGCGCGGAGTGCGCCTGGCCTGGTAGGCTACTCTTGAAACAGAATTGCATTTCCAATCACAAATCTAAAAAATGTCAAATGGCACTTTTGTAAGCGACAATAGCGCCACATTGGAATTAAATTGCGTGGAAATTTATTGAACAAATTATTATCGAGATGGCGTTCCGGAATTATCTTTACTTATCCCAATATCGATACATATTAATCGCATTGGAATGGGCGATTTTCCGAGATCAAAAAAAAAAAAGAAATTGGTTCGTAAATGACTTCATAGATGGCGCTTAGCATAGATTAGTATGGCGCTTAGTAAAAGGCGGGTTCATGAAGAGCACGTGTATGGCTGCGTAATATTTATTCTATTCCAAAATAGAAATAGGTTCTGGATGTCCTGAATATAAATAGGTAAGTAAATACAATTTTTTTATTCTTTTGGTAGACAAGTAAAAGTGTAGAATTTATTACAGCCCATAAGTAGCCCAGCTTTCATAAAACGACATCTATCGAGTGTTTTTGAACTAATTTTTACTTTTTAATTTGGGCTGTCAGAAAATCGCCCATTGTATAAGAGTTTGCGTTCGAGAGTAACCCCCCTGCTTGTGTTTAACAATTTTGTCATTTGCGTGCGTAGCGACGTCATTCAAAAATGCATTAGTGTGATAACTATTTCCATGTGTGTTTCCTCGTCCCCCGCAGAAAATTGAAGACTTTTTTGCGTAAAAATTAGTGCGCGTGTCCTCTCCAGTTGGTTTAATGCTCTAAGATAATCAATTAACACTATTATTACGACCGAAGGACTAGTATCCATGGTCAAGAAATAAATTTAAAAATAAAAGTATAATTTATTTGACATTCATTCATTTGACGATTTTGACGTTTCTTTCATTCTCCCAAGATTTGCGTTGGTGTTTTGTGGAAACAATATTTCGAATTGTGAAAAGAAAAGAAAGTAGGTACCCATTTTTTAACTTTATAAAGAACATAAAGGTAAAATATCTGTAATCAATGCCCTACATTTTGATAAGAGGCAATCTTGCATCGTATGGGCATAAAAACCCGTGGCGTGTTTTAGTGTCCGGCTTGAAAGGTAAGTTCGTGTTGAATGTTGTTAGTGATTTATTATTTTAAATGATAAGATAAGATAATGTTTCGCTCGTGCTTAAATTTAGAAATTTCTACATGTTGCGTTAAGATAGGTATAAAAAAACTAACGCTTTGCTTGTACGTAGCTGGCGATATAGAGCAGCTAAAAAGATTTGCCTGTGGAGGATACAGCGACGACTCCACTATTGTCTACCTACAACATCCCTGTGTAATTTTAAGTGCGTTAGAGGTAAGCCTAAGTATGCCTCTATCCACATTTAATTTGTTCCTTATTTGTGAATGACTCATTGCCATAATCAATAAACTTCACAGGTGTTGGGTTACAAGGTTGTCGCGTCTAGCTCAACGGCCGTCAAACAGGATTACAATGAATACATGTGGACTATGAGAAAGGAGTTCTCCGAGCCAGAACCGTCTATTATTGTGGAACAAGACAATTTAAATAACTTCAGTAAGGAGGCTATGCACCTAGGAAACTTTCAGCATCCGGCAAAAGACGATGAGGTTTAAGCTTTAAACAAATCAATTAATTGTATTTCTTTTGGCATTTTATACTTTGATTTAATTACTATGGATACAAAAGGAGGCCCCAAATTTCCAGTGGGTACTGTGGGTTTTGAACCTATGTCTAAGAGAGGAATTGCCTACATTGCAATTAAAGGATCATTATATGCAACAGATTGTTCTGTCTTTGGCCTAGATGAAGAATATGTGAAGGGTCTAGCCAAAAAGTATGAACCTGTTATAAATGGTTTTACTATCAGCGCTAATGTTCTACAAGGCATTAACTCATTAAGCCGACTTGGGTACAGAATTATCTCAACTACTGGAGAATCTGAAATTACCTGGACTATGCAAAAAGAGTACTAATTACTAAAGCTTATACCATAGATTTAACAGTTTATGTATCTGCTTTAAATGTTTAATGTAAATGCTTTAGACAAACATAATTTGCTGTAATCATGGATCATAAAAATGTATGTGACCATGCAAATTGCACGGCAGCAGCATCTAATCGGTCACTATCACAAACCTTATCTGAAATGGACTGGGAAAGAGGCATTTGGTATGCAGGTATGTAATATTTTATATAATATTTGTTGATTCTTATTGACCTGACTAACTGTTTAAAAATTACATTTTTTATTTTTTATAAATTTAATTCTTTTGGCTTCTTATCAAATGTAATGAGAATCTGAATAGAGAAGCAGGGAGTAATTAATGAATTTAGGCATATTATGATGCTCATGTCCAGTAAGTATACATTGTCACCAACTCTGTTTTGTAATTAAAAAATATTTGACACAGTTGGTCCTAGCTGTTGTTCAAAATAGCACTCAATTCACACTACATTAATAATTGTAGGTACTACATCTCGGCATGTGCATTCTTAAGAGAACTGAGCCTAGCCAGCTAGCTGTTAGTCGTGTATAAGTAAATCATTGCACCATATCAGTTGTTTGTAGTATTTTATGTATTTCAGCCTTCAATGGAGATAAAGAAAGAGTTGCATCATTGATAGAGAAAGCTAGAAACCCATCAGCAACTGTTAATGCACCAGATAACTCTGGCTACACTGCTTTACATTACTCAGCACGTAATGAACACATTGATATTTGTCAAATGCTGTTACAAAATGGTGCATGTGTTAATGCCCAAACAAGGAGTGGGAAAGCCACTCCCCTTCATAAAGCTGCAGCTGCAGGTAAATATACATGTCTACATGAATATTTAAAACTGGCAATTAGTCTATTTTCAAAAAGAATTCATTTATACTAGCAGCCCGCCGGCGACTACTTCCGCGTCAACGCCGTACCCCGTGACGAATTTCCAAAAAAATATTTCATACAAACCTTATTCTGACAATTACAAACACAACAAAAAATAAATTAGCCAAAACGTGCAGCCGTTCGGAAGTGATGCGCGCACAAACATTTCGGCAATTGTTTTTATTAACATAGATTGCATGGTTACCTATGATAAATTCGAAATTCTCTTGTACGAATTTTATTTGGCCAAAAACGTATTGTAATTTTTTGTTTTCCATAATTTTCTTTTTACCGAAAACACAATTGACAAAGTTTTGAAATACCGATTATAGATTGTTATTTTTTTCAAAATCTTTATGTATTGAAATCCTACTTAACGTTTGGCCGAAGCTATTAATGCTAGATGATTCATTTTCCAGAAACACGTTTCCAATATTATACAACATTTTAAATAATTGCAATACATAATATCATCGAACAACTCGTAATCGTAGTAATGTTTAAGCATGCAAGCAAGCATGCAGCATGCAAGCAAGCATGCAGCACGCAAACAAGCAAGCATGGAGCATGCAAGCAAGCTGCATCATGCAAGCAAGCATGCAGCAAGCAACCAAGCATGCAGCATCATCCAAGGACGCAGCGAGCGTTAAATCCACCTGCTCCTCAGCTTGCGGGCCGCCTCGCCCCTCCGCGCCTACGCGGGCTTAAATTACACTCTAGCGTAGGGCAGACAAGACTACGTGGAGTCGGTTTTGCCGCTATTCGTTTCTGTCACTGACTTTTGTAGCACAACCTTACCGAAAACGCAAAGTACTTATTAACTTTATATAACATTTTAGTTATTTACCTAATAATAAAATATTAAAAACAAAAAAACGAAAATCTGGGTATGATATTATGAATAGATAGAAAAAGTTACTTCGAATTTTAATACTTCTAGATATTAATTTTATTGTAAGCAAAACATCTTCCAAAAGAAAAAAAAGTAGTTTTGATAATTGGCTAATAGTTTTTCTGGAAAGTAAAACGTATGTATGATAAGTTTATGGATTAACAAAATTATGTAAAAGAAACAATCTGGTATTTAAAACTTTGTCATACCATTTTCGAACAATTGAAATTCGTACAGGAAAGTTTCGTATTTATGATAGGTTACCAGATTGCATGCATCGATCCCTTGCTCACACAATAAATATACCTATATTTACTTATTTTTTTCTGTGTTTCGGTTTAATAATAACTTAACGGATTTTATTATTATATCTTATCGCGTGTAGCATTAAGCCAATTTCAAGTGTTTTATTTTTTTTAATTTATTTAGTATTGTATGGTAGATAGAAACAAAATGGAGTCTCACAACACATGTTGTTGCTAAAAGAACACTCAACTCTCAAAACTCAAAAAGTCAACATAACGGATGAAAGCACTACACACTAATGTCAATTATTTTTATAGGTAAAGTAGCAGCTGTAAAATTTCTCATCCAATCTGGAGCTACTGTAGACTTGCAGGATGTTGATGGCCAGACAGTTCTCCACAAAGCTGTCAATAATAGTAGGAATGATCTCATCAGTGTCTTGCTCAATGCTTGTCCTCAATTGCGCCATATTAAAGATAACAAAGGTAATTGTGCCGTTTTGCCTATGTAAGTTTCTCATAATATATACCTAATACTATTTGAATGGTCATATTTAACTTGCTTTCACCTAGCTTTAATCTGCAATGTTATTTCGTACTTTTAAGTTTCAATATTTTATTGTGATAATTGTAGTGGTGTTCTTCAACAATACTTAACTACCTAGGATTTATTTATTTTGTTGCTACAGTGATTTATATTTTATGCCTTTACTAGATATTACTTTAAGATGATCAGGTCAATTGAGTTGTCTGCAATCTACTAAGATAATTACTAAATTAATGTTATATAAGATATTGTGTTGGATAAAAATGAATATTTTCTTAAAATTTGTAAAACCAACTACATATTGTGTATTTAATAAAATTATCTTGACCCTTTAACAGTTAGTGTGTGTGCGTATGTTACCACCAAAAATTGATTTTTTCCTTTACAAGGTTGAAAACAATTATTGGTTGTCTTAAAAGAAACACACAAAATTATTTTATGGCTGTTTTTTATAGTATCATTATCAATGTATACTTAGACGTCGTCCATATCATTTATACAATATTACAAATAGTTAGTTAGTTTGTGGTAGTGCATTTGCTACCATTTGGTACAAAATATAATCATGGTCAAAGTAGATAAATGTAAAAGAAATAAGGAGTGGCATTTGTTTATTAAAGATAAATAAAATATGTTTTGTAGTAACACGGCTGCATTCGCTGAGTACGAAATCCATTTTATAGACTATGAATTACTTATATTGTATATCAAAAAATATCAATATCGTCTTAGGAATTATGAAAGTTATTGAAATATTTAGTAAGGAACATTTTGTCCACTGTCAGTTTCATTGTGTTTAGAGAAATGAAAACAAAAATACCGTAATATAAAAATATGCATAAAAATATACCCTTTAAAATTATAACTATTTTCGTAGTAAGTATGTATTGTTGTGAATATTATTAAAATAAACAATATTCGCAGTAATTTCAAATAATGGACCATTATTTTATATTAATTTGACTTACTTTTATTATCTTAAGCAATATTTTGTTAAGGTAAGCACGATGTTTCGTAATATAATCTCCTACCTGTATAGAATGTACTCAATTGAAATGATGCATCATATAACATAGGTGACGTAGATTAATCACATTCTACTAAGCATATTCAAAAGTAGGATATATTTCGCGCAAACGTCACAAAGTTTATGTATCAAGTAACTAAATAGAAAATACTTTAATTTATATTTGTAGGAATTTTATATTCAGCACTAAATATGCATAGGTCATCTTTGTAAAGTTTACTACTATTCTACAACAGTCATTAAAAAATGACAAGTATGGAAACTATGTGTTTATATCACTTAATAAATAATACATTTGTATTAATGTTGTTTTATTTGATATCGTAAAATCTTATACAATATGTACAATGAATGTTTATTTCATACCATTTCAATAAGGATATACAATTTAATTAAATGTAAGTAATTTATTTATCTTAAGTAGGTACCTTCTTCCATCATTAGGAATCTTTTTAAGCTCGTCGGTAGTGGTAGACTATAAATATAAGAAAACAAACTGCCATGTTTACACAAGTTTCGTATTTTTATTCTACAGAGATCAGATAGGCTCAATGGCTCCTTAGAAGCACAGTAAAGCCAATATAACGAATTGGTGCTACGATACATTGGTATAGGAAGAGCACCTTCATCATGACTAGGTAGGCAGTGCCCAGCTTTTATAAGAAGACAAGCAAGGTATGGAGAACGCCTCCTACTGGCGATGGACAAGTTGTCCAAGCCACAAGACTGGTCGCAGACGTTCACATCAGCACCATGTCGAATTAGCAACACCGCCGCATCATCTCTGAAACAATGGAAATAACAGTAGATATACATATACATTGCCAAGCTTATGGCAGTCATCTTCACTGAGGAGGCAGCGTGATAGGATGAGGTTGCACAAAAGATCCCAATGGGTCGACGTGATGCTGCGAGATGGAGACCTCTGCAGGTCCCACGGGATAAGATAAGATAACAGTATACATAACACTGCACATGTGCTCATACATATAAACGAACTAAAGTTACAACAAGTTTCAACTGAAACTGTCTCGTTATTGTAGATGGGAGTTAAACCCAAATGTAACTTTAGTGTACACATATTTGTATGAGCGTTGGTAGTTACTAGGAGCCTTTATAGGTCCATTTTTTGAGAATGTTCGTGACTTAGCACAAGAGTAGAAAAGAGCACTTCAGTTGATATTATGGTGTTAGAATAGTTGTCTTCAATCTTTCATTCGCGCCACTCTGGGAGGAAACGTCCAGTCTTTACCCGTGGTCCCGGTGGGTTGACCCATTACCGGGTCTACGGATAATTTTAATTACCCGTGGTCCCATGACTCTAGGGATTACATTTGGATGAATATTAAATTAATTACAACCACGAACTTCAACTTAAGGTTACCTATGTATTATTATGCACATACATCCTACAGCATAGAGCGACGATGGGCTCAACAAAATAAAATTACCAACCCCTTTCTTCCCTTGGGTGTCATAAAGGCGACTAACGGACTAAAGACTGCACATAAATCCAACACTATAGAGCGGCGATGGGCTCATCAATATAATACTGCCAGACAAACCCCCTTCTTCCCTTGGGTGTCGTAAAAGGCGACTAACGGACTAAAGACTGCACATACATCCTACAGCATAGAGCGGCGATGGGCTCATCAAAATAATACTACCAGACTAACCCCTTTCTTCCCTTGGGTGTCGTAAAAGGCGACTAACGGACTAAAGACTGCACATACATCCTACAGCATAGAGCGGCGATGGGCTTAACAAAATAATATTACCAACCCCTTTTTTCTTTTGGGTGTCGTAGTAAAAGGCGACTAACGGACTAAAGACTGCACATACATCATCACTTACTTACTTAGTATGTATTTTTTTTTTGTTTATTATACTTAATGACTTATTTTTTATATTTTTATGGTTGTAATTAATTTAATATACAGTCGTGGTCAACTAATTAGGGACATTCAAGATAGTGAAGAGCAATAACCGGTTATGTACATATAAATATAAAACCCTATTGATTTTTCAGCACCTATTATTTGCATAATTTGGTCCGATTACTATACTATAAATGGCTGTAAATAAGAGAATAATTAAATAGAAAAAAGTATTTAATATCAAAGGTTGAACATGTATTAAATTTTAAGGTATAATTATGTAGCTGGACATTTAATTAAGGACAGTAAAGTATAATGATGAATAGAGTTAAACAAAACGAATAATCTCCAGTATTATAATATTTTTAAAAGCTCCATTTTATTACGTGTAAAATCAGTACCCAGTAGCAAAACCTTTGTTAGTAATTACCGCTTGACACCGATGTGGCATAGACATTATCAGTTTCTGACATGTTTCGATAGGAATGTTTGCCCATGCCTCACAAAAAGCTTGATTAAGTTGATCTCAAGTTGTGGTACGATAAGTTGAAACTTTTTTCTTGATTTCGTGCCAAAGGTGCTCAATTGGGTTGAGGTCCGGGCTATTTGCTGGCCAATCTAGCACCGATACTGACTGACTGGTAAGAAACGACTTGACTGAACGGGCGGTATGTTTCGGGTCGTTATCATGCTGAAACGTCCATATAATAGGGAGATGCTCCTCAGCATAGGGAAGCATAGTTTCCTCCAATATTGTTTTGTATTGATGTTGGTCTAAGTTACCCTGAACTTTTCTCACAGGTCCCACTCCACGTCTAGAAAATGAACCCCAAATTTTAATGTTTCCACCGCCATGTTTCACCTGCTTTTTTGTGAATCTTGGATTCATTTCCGCTTTTACAGGACGCCGTACGTATTGCCTTCCATCTGAAGAAATTAAATTAATCTTGGTCTCGTCAGAGAATAATACATGTTGCCATTGGGCGTAGGTCCAATGTCCATATTTACGTGCAAACGCCAAACGAGCATTTCTATGTTCTTTCTTCAACAACGGTACTTTGCGAGCCACTCTTCCGAACAACCCTGCTTCTACCAGACGTCGTCGAACGGTCCTCGCTGATACACCGGCTCTTTCGTCTGCCCCAAATACTTCGTGTTTAATTAAAATAGAGCCTAGAAACGGATCTTTCTTAGCTAACCTGGTTATCATTCTATCTTCTTGCGGAGTTGTTTTTCTCGATCTTTTTGTCCTGGGCACATTTAAAGCTGTGTTATTGCGCCTGAAATGTTGCACTGCATTGCATACCATAGTTTTTGAACAATTTAAATGTTCTGCTATCCCTCGGTATGACCAACCACGCTCGACAAACTTCATGATAATTGTTCGTAGTGTTGGATCGCAACTTTTATTTTTGCCCATATTTCTTCAAAATAATTCTCAAAACTTAAAATTAAAAATCTGGATTGCCGCCAAAACTACCACAAAACAATAAAAGAAGAAATAAAAAAGTATTGAGATTCAAATTTTGAAAATAGAACGCAATATCTCAGTGTCCCTAATTAAATGGCCAGCCAGCATTCTTTGAACAAATAGCACACTGATAATCTATCAGCTATACTGTAAAGAGGTTTAATGTTTAAGAAGTTGTTATTGTTTGTATAATCGGGCACATCAATGACTAATTATACTTACGTGTAAAAGATATGGAATATTGTTAAGACTTGTTGGAAAATAAAAAATAAATTCACAATTTGGCTTAACTAGAGATTGTCCCTAATTAGTTGACCACGACTGTATATATAATCGAAGTCGAAATATTCATCCAAATGTAATCCCTAGTGCCATGGAACCACGGGTAATTAAAATTACCCGTGAACCCGGTAATGGGTCGACCCACCGGGACCACGGGTAAAGACTCGAAACGTCGACGTGCTGTTAACGATAAACACTTTTCCCGCCAAAATTACACTTCACGCCTTCGACCAACAATACCAACTAGATAACGCGTCACGTACAAAATCAAAGCTAAATTCTGTCCACGTGAATAAGTAGTTTTTCAAAGCATTAAATTACTCCTGTCACTTAAAAAAGAAAATACGTCAATAACATTTAGTGGTGAAATCAACCTTAGGGGCAACAAATAAAGTACTTTTTCCTGTTATCGCCTTGCGAGAAAATAAGAGCTCACTTCTCAAGTGCGCTCTTATTTACCGAGACACATTTTTAGCGCCGACCTGACATCTAGTTGTATTGTTGATCGAAGCTTCACGCCTTTTACACTCAGCTAGCTGAAGGGACACAGATCAAACAGGCCTGTTAAGCGTTGTAAATAAATGTGTTGGTTACTTACCTATGCAATAGCAAAGCTCTGTTTAGAGCAGTATCACCAGTGAGGGCAGTGGTATTCATATCAATATTAAATTCTAGTAAGCAAATTAACAATTCCTCAAATTCCATTGGACAGTCTATATTCTCTACAGCGATGTGTAAGGCGTTTGCACCTGTTATACTGTTACAGGCATTTACGTTTGCTCCTGCAAGAGAAAACATAGGTAATAAACATTGTTAAAAGGTTTGTTTGCTAAAATATGTCTCTGGATCATTATTCAGTTCTCCTAGCTGTACCATACAAATAAGATCTTTCTCTATTGACATCATAAAGTAAATACCTTTAATATTGTGTATATACTTTAACGTCAGTCGGAAAGCGGGTACTAAGCCTAAAGGAGGGTAAAGTATACATGATAGTAAATAACTTTTGTCTAAGAACTTTTCCTAAAAAATGATAATTTTAGATTAGGTAACAGCTGTTTTAAGATTCCATAAAAATGACGCTGTGGTAGCCCTGGCGGTCATCTGTTTTGAGAGAGAGACAGATTTGAGTTCACGCCGGGGTTAACAAGTGGCGTTATCCTCGCCTTTATTCAGGGTTGTACATTTTTTAAATATAAATAAGTATGCATAAAATATGAATGTTTTCTGCAAAGTTTATATTTGCAATATAACAGTTATTGATAGTAGCACAGTTCAGTTGTCCGCGGCTTAGTACCCCCTTTAACGTTGTATACGAGCTATCTAACTGATAGAGTGGCTAGGTTTTAAGTAATTTTACAAATACAACATCCCACAGCTGGAGACAGGCCCAACGCTGGTAAGTTTTATAACGAATAAATAAAAGATATTAATAATTGCATGAACACAACTCCCTTTTTTAGATGCCCCAGCAGAACAGAATGAGGAAACCATAGGCAAGTGGCAGCCTTTGCAAATGTTTACCTTTCATATAGTGAAACGTTCGAAAAATATGACTAAGTACCTAGATTCCCACCTGTGTTACAATTTATATTAAAATAACATCAAACGTTACATTTTTACCTTTCGTTAACAATATTCGAGCTACGCGCGGCTGCGACAGGCGCGCCGCCAACAGCAGCGGCGTGTCACCGCTATCGTTATGCAAGTTTATCCCGCCACCCGTGTTAGCAAGCATTTGGACAATCGTTTCCTATAAATAGGTTTTAAACAGTGTATCCCAGTAGTCCTCTCTAGCCTTTCCCCCTTGGGGGACGATTAGGATTTTTTTATAAAAACCTCCCAGTTGTCCTCTCTACCAACGACACGGGTGACAACTGGGACTTTAATTTTTAGATGTCCCAGTCTCCCCCACTTGAGATGTTGCCGTATAATTTTTTAAGTGGGGGAGACTGGGATATTTAAAAATGTAAGTCCCAATTGTCCCCTCCACCGGTGACACGGGAGACAACTGGGAGATTTTTATAAAAAAAAATGCCAGAGGAGACTACTGGGATATACTGGTATTAAATCAAATCATACATATAACCACGACTATTATCCCCGAAGGATTAGTCAGTGACTAGGCAATGAGGACCACAAAAGCAGTCCTCTGCCATAGTCCACTTTTCACCAAATAGCGACTGGACATGTGTTCAGCGTGACAGGTGATGAGCCCATCGCCGATCTAAGCTGTTGGATGTATGAGCAGTCTTTTGTTCGTTAGTCGGCTTTTACGACACCCAAATGAAGAGAGGGGGTGGTAGTATTCTTTCACCGCTTAAGGCGACACGGTTAAATCAAATCATCACCCTATTAAAGTCTCACTGCTGAGCTAGGCACAGCACAGGCCTTTCCCCATGTAGAGTTTGGCCATAACCCACCACGCTGGCCCAATGCGAGGAGGTGGGTTATTATGAATAGATAGTGTTGCCGCTCGATAGTCTATCGATAGTTAAGCAAAAGCAATAGTATCGATAAGCCTATCGATATTATCGACACACAGCAATACTATCGAAGGCACTTATGATTATTATAGTATCGATTGGAATAACAATCGATACTATCGTCACAGCCTACTATCGATAGCGCAAACATATCAATAGTATCGATACAATTTATTTATTTATTTGGTTTAGGTACACATACAGGTTACAGTCATATATGACAACATACCTACTTGGCATTTCAGATTGAGCTAGACAATAACCTAAAAAACAGTGTACACATCGTGTGTAGTGATAACATTACAGCGAATACAAAATAAAAGCAAATTACAAACTGAAAAAGTGAAAAAATTACCACGAGCAGAATTCGTTCTCGACAAAAGGACATAATTTTTTTTGGTACTAAAATAAAAGAAAAATTAACTGCAACAATTCATATACTTCTTTGTACAAGAGACTAAAGTATATTTCTGTATATTTTTAAGATTTTTAATTACCTCCGTTAAAAAATACTGTATTTTGATAAGTTTTGTACGTTTCTGAACGAAAGTTCCGGTTTTTTAATGTTGACGAACGCAGCAGATTAAGTAGGTAAGTCTATGAGGTCTATGGTAATGTAGAAACGATATCGCTAACACAGTTAATATTTTTCGCACCTAAAGTATTTAGCAACGATACACACAAATAACACAACGAAAGCGCGGCCGGAAATCGTCTGGCGGCAGACAGTCTGACATCTGTCTACGATGCGTACTGACATATAAAACGTCAGACAAGCGTCACTTTTTCATTTTTAATAACATAAAGTGTCACAATCCTACTATAATGTTGCCATTTTCGAGTAGAAATCAATGTTGGTTTTTAATTTATATAAAAAAACGGAGGTCTTTAAATTAATAATACGGTCATAAATATGTTGATAATAATGTATTTTTCAAGTATTTATACATTGGCGTCAAGTCTAGACTTTGGAATTTAGTACCAAGCCCCATAGTAAAAAAATTATGTCCTTTGCATTCAAATTGTTTAAACAATAACATTAAACATAAAAGTGAAAAATTCTTACTTGAAAACTTATAGAAAAATAATGCAAAGCGATTGATTGTATCGATTGTTGTTACAATAGTCATAAACGATACTATCGATAGTAATGCGATATTGAGCTGCAATACTACTAGCAGTATTATACCAAACAGCTATCGATACTATCGATAGGCCTATCGATATTATAGATGATTTCCGAGGTCAACTATCGATAGTCAAAAATCGATAGTTCGGCAACACTATAAATAGATAATAATATTATTAGGGAATTAAACACACACATGCATGCGGCGATGGGCGCACCACCTGTCACGCTGAGCACATGTGCAGTTGTTATTTGGTGAAACATGGACTATGGCGGAGGACTGCATGAATTTGCGTTCCTCATTGCCTAGTCTCTGACTAACCTTTTATATCACTTAAACTTGAACCGTATTATAATTATATTATACTAAGTTAAGGTATATAATTATATCCCTAGGGATATAACTATATTACGGCTTTATCTATCATACTGCGACATATACATACATCATTCTTAGTAAAAATAAAAAAAATATATTTACAGAAATGTCGACTCTATAGAGCAGTGTACAGCTTAGTTTAAAAATATAAACATTTTAAGTTAAGTCGATATTTTAAAAAGAGTGCGAATATTCCTACTCTATGTATTATTTCCGAAGAGTTAGTCAGATACTACGCAATGGGGACCGCAAAATCAGTCCACTACCACAGTTCACATTTTATTAGGGAGTTTTAATTTAAAAATAAGGACACATGAAAAAAAATGACTACCGCTGTTGGGAATCGAACCCTTAGTCTTAAGCATGTCTTTTAGTTCGGTAAGTATTTTTTAAAATCGGTTTCAAGGATGAATATTCAATTTAACCCTTTATTATACACACGCTAGCAGATTAATTTACCCAAAACTGTCAAAATCTATATTGATCATACCCAAACCATAAAGTCCAATTTTTTTATAGAGATTTGACTTTTTTTAGTAAGTAGATCTGCTGATGTCTGAGTCTATACATAGAGAACATACATTAAAACGTGTACCTACGCCTGGCGTACTCACCATGGAATTCTGTTATTTCAAGAATGCCAAAAAACTGTGCCCAAATAGTACCAAATAGTGCCCAAAGGAAATAAATAGTACCCTTATGGTTCAAAAGTTATAGACATAGTTTGGTGAGTACGCTAGGCGTAGGTTACGCCTAGCGTACTCACCTCAGTTTGGGAAATCTGAGCAAGCTACAACTTTAACTAGTATGTCAAAAAACTGTACCCAAATAGTACCAAATAGTGCCCAAAGGAAATAAATAGTACCTTTATAGTTAAAAAGTTATAGACTAGTTTGGTGACCTCGTTGCGCGAAAACAGAACCAGCAATGGCTCTCATTTCTATCTCAATAAATTTTAATAGTACCGGAAATAGTACCCTCTAAGAGTGTAATTGTTATTTGACTTTTACACTAGAAAGTCATTAAATTTGATAGCAAACTTCTACATACATTGACATGAGGTACAGGCGAACTCATAATAATTTTAATATTATTAAATTTCGTATTATGAACCTACTACATGTTACTTTTAGTTTTGTTGAAATTAATAGGTGTATATACGTAACGAGGAAGTTTAATATCAGTTATATTCTCACGCATTATAAATGTAATTTTTAACTGTAGATTAGACATGGTTTATACTTTTAATTCAATATTAGATAACACGCAATCTTGGGATAGTGAATCTCTTTCCTTGGCAGAATGTTGCCTCAGTAAGTTAGGAAACATGCAGTTTTGCTTTTTGTTGCACGTATTGTCAGACATTTTTCACAAAACCGACGTTCTTTTTAATTTATTGCAGTCAAAACAGATTGATATCGAGGTAGCAAACCGCGAAATAGATTCATTCAATAGTTGGCTTGCAAATGATTTTATAAATAATTTTGATTTTATTTATGACAGCGTCCAGGAATTCAATGAGCCACCGCGACAGCTTCGCCGGCTAAATCCAGAAGTAGACGCTAAAACTATGTATCGGCGTCTTTTTATTGCAATAATAGACAATGTTAAGACGCAAATACAACACAGGTACCAATATCTTTCTCAAATGACATTTCTTAATTTACTTAATAAATGTAAGTATTGTTTTTATACTAGGTCATTTCCAAATGAAATAATATCTGCTTTATTAATTCAATTTCCGCAAATATTTGATTTCACTGCTTTAAAAAACGAGTTGAAAGTCCTAGACACAACTCCATCTTTGAACAAATTAGATGTTTACGAACTTTATCTAAATTTTCAAAATTCATTATTAGCTGACACTTTTCCACAAGTCACAACATTATGTAGTCTGTTTTTGACACTTCCTGTTACACTAGCATCCGCGGAGAGGTCGTTTTCGGCTTTAAAGCGAATTCATACGTACATGCGTAATGCTCAAAAACAAGAACGATTATCTGATCTAGCCATTCTTTCTATAGAAAAACGTTCTTTACTAAAAATTAAGAATCTTCCCGGCTTTTATGATAATGTCTTAGCGCACTTTGTAGAAAAGAATAGACGAATAGCTTTAGAGTATAAGTAGTATTATTAGTACTTAGTCGACTAAGGTTTGTTTAATTTACATCATATTATCAATTCACCACAAACGGCTTTTATCAAAGCCACTTCTATTATGCTTGCAAGACACTGTTTCAATATCTCAGTGCTTACACGTATAGTAAAAGTGGACTGAAGATACATCTGCCTATACAAGACTGAAGCCAGGATGCCAATCACAGATTTTCGGTAAGGACTCAAGCTGCGTGCCCGCCCTAGGAGTAGGTAAGCATTTTTTTTTGCTCCGGCTTACCTCTCTCAATATTTCACGCTTCGCCACTGCTGACCTGTATTATGAAAGTGCTAAAGATCAATATTGCAATTCACAACAATTTGCTCGACGCCGCGGTGGGAACGCATAGTTTTAGGCAACCGATTTTTTTTGTCGTTTACTTTGCCTTGCCACCGCAACCGCAAAGGTTTGCGAATACTTAGTTAATTTGTGAAACAATTAATGAAAAAACTTGTGAATTTTGTTTCATTGTGATGTGAGTGATCTTTAAATGAGTAAGTACCTATGTATATTTCATCTGTAATAGCATTTTATGTTCATGTCGATTTGCAGTTGATCTTTCATTAGCTAGGTAGGTATCTACTCAGTTTGAATATATTATATATACTTACCTACAGAAATACGTTATTGTTTTTTATTAATCGTAGAATAACAAATTAATCATATTCTTAGTTTTCTGGACTGTATAAAGTGTTTAACTGAGTCGCGTACTTACCGGTGAAAGAATACTACCACCCGCTCTTCCCTTGGGTGTCGTAATAGGCGACTAACGGACTAAAGACTGCACATACATCCAACAGCTTAGAACGGCGATGGGCTCACCACCTGTCACGCTGAGCACATGTGCAGTCTTTATTTATGTAGGTATGTATCTACAATCTATACAATCTGTTTATTAATAAAAAATCAATTGCCAAAATGTTTGTACGCGCATCACTTCAAAACGGCTGCACCAATTTGGCTAAGTTGTATTTGTAATTGTCGGGACAAGGTTTGTATAAAAATGAACATTTTTGGAAATTCGTCACGGGGTAAAGGGTTCACGTGGACAAAGTTGCGGGCGGGCTGTCATTCACGATCAACAAATCATAAATAGGCAATGCTTGATACATAGATATAAGTTGGAGTGGGTCTCATTCACCTTCGACTACAAATTTTGTGATTTATAACAGTTATCACTAGATTTATAGTCGAAGTAAGAATCACCGCTAAAAACCAGCCTTCATATAAAAAAATCCGCATCCAAATCTAGGATATTTAGAAGCTACGGTATTGGCACCGTAGCTCCTAAATATCCTAGATTGTGTCTGTCTTTGGAGACAGACACACCAACCCCCCTTTTTTGGCCACCCTTGGTTTACTGTTATTAAATATGCACCTATTTTATTTTAGGTCGTCGTCTATTAATTAACTCCATAGTTATTCCAACCTTAATTCCTTTGGTAATAAAAATAATATTTTACCATTCACCGTGCTCGACTGTACCACACGTAATTTTTGTATGTAGAAGTTTGCTATCAAATTTAATGACTTTCTAGTGTAAAAGTCAAATAACAATTACACTCTTAGAGGGTACTATTTCCGGTACTATTTATTGAGATAGAAATGAGAGCCATTGCTGGTTCTGTTTTCGCGAAACGAGGTGAGTACGCTAGGCGTAGAACCTACGCCTAGCGTACTCACCAAACTATGTCTATAACTTTTAAACTATAAAGGTACTATTTATTTCCTTTGGGCACTATTTGGTACTATTTGGGTACAGTTTTTTGACATACTAATTAAAGTTGTAGCTTACACAGATTTCCCAAACTGAGGTGAGTACGCTAGGCGTAACCTACGCCTAGCGTACTCACCAAACTATGTCTATAACTTTTGAACCATAAGGGTACTATTTATTTCCTTTGGGCACTATTTGGTACTATTTGGGCACAGTTTTTTGGCATTCTTGAAATAACAGAATTCCAGGGTGAGTACGCCAGGCGTAGGTACACATTAAAACATACGTTACACAAGGTATACAAAAAGGTGAACATATTAACCCTAGCTGAGGTGTGTAAAGAAAGTCTGCGGGATTTAATGAGATTAATTAGTTATCATTATTTATTTAATGAGATTAATTAATTTAATTAGTTAGATTCAATGAGAAATATTCCATGTTGAATCAAATGGGAAAGAGAACTAACCGCCGCCGCCGTAGTGGTTAAGTGGCAGCCCTAACGATGATTGTGGTAAATTTGTATTTATTCCTCTAATCCCTCATGTCACCCGCCTGATATTAAATCTAAAGATCTTGATTCAAATAAACTTATATTTTTTTTTTATAATGGCTCGTCATAGTGACTGCATCCTGCCTGATGGTAAGCAGCCGATGCAGTCCAAAATAATGAGAGCGCTCCCCACCGTGGAATAAGCACGATAACGAGCGCACCCATTCATGACGGTCTGCATAAATGCCGTTTCACGCCCCGCTTAAAAGAACCGGGACTGTAGGAGCTGGGAAACACATGCGCCGGCAAAGAATTCCAAAGCCGAATGGTCTTACAGAGGAACGACTTGCCAAATTTTTTGGTACGAGTACTGATAGTCTGTACAGTATGATGGTGGTTCCTAAGACCAGCACGTGTAGTCCGGGAGAGGAAAGGAGAGGGCGGGATAAGAACAAAAAGTTCTTCAGAACACTCTCCGTAGTAGTTCCGGTAGAAGACACTGAGAGAAGCAATGTCTCTACAGCTGGAGGTCCTCAAGGGAATCTGTAACCTCAGCATCTTCAATAATTCGTACCGCTCGCCTTTGCAGTCTATCAAGTGCATCGAGGAGGTATTTAGCGGAGCCGTCCCATAGATTTGAACAATACTCCATACTCGATCGCACCTGAGTTTTGTATAGCAAACAGCGCTGCTCGGGAGTGAAAAACCGCCTCACCTTATTGAGAATACCCAACTTCCGGGAGGCAGTTACAATAGCACTCTCGATGTAGCATTTTGGATTCAGTTCCTGGCCGATGTCCATGCCAAGAATGCTGAGGTTCACCGAAATGGGTAACGGAGAGTTCTGAAGAGAGGGAGGAGTAAGGAAGGGAGTTGCCTTGGACGAGAATGCACAAACCTGGATTTTGCTAGCATTAAACTCGACCAGGTTTTTGGATCCCCACTTAGAGACACGATCGAGAGTCAGGTTCACTTTGGCAACCAGTTCTTGCCTTTTCACTATGATATCGGCTTGCTTTGCCGCAGGATGTCCCAAGTACCGCTCATGCACCGTACTGTCATCCGCATAACAATGAATATTGCCCAAGGACAACATATCATTAATATGCAGAAGAAATAGAGTAGGTGAGAGCACAGAACCCTGCGGCACTCCAGCATTGACTTTGTAGAACGCGGAGGACTTACCCTCACAAAGGACACGAATCCTCCGCCCTTCTAGAAAGTCTGCAACCCAGGCGCAGAAACGGGGCGGCACACCGAAGGCCGGCAACTTGGAAAGAAGGGAACGATGCCACACTCTATCGAAAGCTTTGGCGATATCAAGGCTAACTGCCAGGGATTCGCCATGCTTGTCCATCGCTTCACCCCACGCGTGAGAAACGTACGCTAGGAGATCACCCGTTGATCGCTTTAGTCTGAACCCATACTGGCGATCATGGAGCAGCGAGTGATCCTCTAGGTAGTGAATGAGCTGGGAATTAATTATCCGCTCAAACACCTTGCACAGCACAGAAGTTACAGCGATGGGTCGATAGTTGGCCGGATCCGAGCGATCCCCTTTTTTGGGGATGAGTTGTATGTTCGCCTCCTTCCAAGACACCGGCACAATACCAGTATCGTAAGACTCCCTAAACAATCGTGTCAATACAGGAGACAACTCAGCCGCGCATCTGAGCAACACAATCGCCGGAACACCATCCGGCCCGCTAGTCTTCCGCACGTCGAGCGACCGCAGCACGGCACGTACGTCACACTGCCTGATACGAATATCAGGCATGGTGGCCCCACAATGTGCTATAATAGGTGGAGCGGCGCCACAATCGTCGACGCGCGAATTGGCCGCGAAAAGTTCAGCCAACAAGTTCGCCTTCTCAAGCGGCTGATAAGCCAACAAGCCATCTGGATGTTTCAACGGGGGCAGCAAGGGAGAGCAGAAGTTGGCCTGCACGGCCTTAGCGAACTGCCAATAGCTACGGCTACCCACAGGGTGCGAGATCAACTCCCGCCCCACCCTTGCCACTCTTTGTGCAACCGCTCCTGCGAGAGCCCTCTTGTTAGACTTAGAGGCCTTGTTGTAGGCCGCCTTCAAGGAGCTGGTACTAGGGTCATTCAGAGCGCAAGCCCTCGTCCAAGCACGATACGCCGCCTGCTTGCATTCAGCAGCTTTGGCGTATTCGCGATTGAACCAAGGCCGCTGTCTGCCAACGCTGGCAAGATCTGTGAATGGAATATAATATTCCATACCCAACAAGATCTCATCAGCGATGGCAGAAGCGCACTCCGATGGGTCCTTTCCAAGAAAGCAGCTCTGGCCCCATGAGACGGATGCAAAGTAATCACGCAATCCGTCCCAAACCGCCGACGAGTAGTGCCACAGACGAACACACTTATCACCCGAAATTTCAAACTACTGAGAAACTGGCTTTCTTACCTCTCTCACTGTTGGAACACGACATTAATGCTACTAAAATTGTGTTTGCTAGCTAGGTGGATCTAAAACGATCCCTGTCACCATCCAAACTAAGTACAAATATGAAGCTCCAGCTAGGAATTGAACCCTGGATATCTATGCCCGACAGATGTGGTTAAACTACTAGACCACGAAGGCTGTCGAAATTTAACGAGCCAGGCGGAGTAACAACAAGGTACCATCGAGCACTATTATGGTACTCCTAGAGCAAATTGAATGGCTCCTACTTCACTTATATTATTTCTATCTATATGTTTTTTTTTATACTAAGCCCGGCAAATGACCCCACTCGACCTGATGTTAAATGGAAATGAAGTCCAGGCGCGAGGACAACTGGTGCAGCGTAAGAGACGTAGCATCAGTCACCCTCACTCTGCCGGCCTACAAAGTGCCTCTTCACGCCTCGTTTGAAGGACCCTATGTCATAGGTAGGAGGGAATACGTGTGCTGGTAGACTATTCCATCTTTTGGAAGTGCGACATAGAAACGAGTCACTAAATTTCTTTGTGCGTGATGGAATATTAGAGACTGTAAATTGGTGACTTCGGAGAGCAGCACGCGTACTCCTATGGAGGAAGGGAGGAGGCATCCCTCCTTTTGAAGAACTCTTTGACCTCATCAGGTCAAAGAGTTCTTCAGAGCACTCGCCATGGTATAAACGGTAAAAGACGCTGAGTGACGCAATATCTCTACGCAATTGCAAAGGCTCTATTTTTTCGCTCTATTTTTATTGATTACCTGTCGCTGCATAATAGCATCATGCAGTAGTTTGTGTGAATGAGTTATCCGGGAACCAGAAGCTAGTAAGACCTCGACGATCGTTGTAAATCTTTGCCAAACAGCTTCACATAGTGGAGTGTAACCTGCAACGACACATGAAATAACATACTGTCCTGCTAAAGTTAAACGTGCTATGCAAATATTTGCATTTATAAGTATTATCATTATTGGGCACGTCATTTGTCATCGTTAGTCATCAAGCACACACACAAACAAAAGCACAAATAATAGGTTCTGCATTAATCGACAAAACCGTATAAAAGCTGAAAATAAGAGTAATTGTCGAGTTTTTTTTAAATGACAATACCGCACAATACAATGCCTTTAAGATATAATAAAAATAATAGATAGGTAAGTACCCAGAGACAACCAAAAAAATTTAGTCGAGACTCCCAATGTCACTTAGTTTGGCTTACAAAGAAGATATGTGTTAACTAATTGGATGTTATTAGAATAAGATAGGGTTGGATAATATTAAATAGGGAAAATGATTAACTGTCAACTCACCATGTATTTGTTCACTGTTAACATTAGCACCTGACGAGATAAGATATTTGACCACATCCTCGTGGCCTCTGACTACAGCTAAATACAAGGCTGTGCGATCACTGGTGTCTCTTGCTTCTAAGTATGCACCATTGCTGACTAACATTTTTACCTAAAAATTATGAAACACAGTAAGCAAGGGTAGGCAGATAGACTACAGCCTATTTGCTATGGCCCTGTTCTGATATGCTTCGTACTTATTTGTTGATATAATTTCATCTCTAATGCCAAATGCAGAGAACTAGAATAGCATGTACACATATCTGGTTGGTTGCGTGGATTGCTGACGGTTTTTAGGACAACAGAATTTATAATATGCAAATAAATGTAAGAGCTAAGTATCATACGAACTAAGAACATTCAATCTTTTGTCAGACCGCCAAAAGATGGAATAGTACATGTGCTGGAAGACTACCAGCACATGTTTTCCCCCCTTGCTATAATATGGGGTACTTTAAATGAGGCATGAAGAGGCAATTTGGGCCCCGGCAAGGTGAAAGCAACTGATGCTTCGTCTTGTTAGCGCTGCACCAGTTGTCTTTGCGCCTGGACTCCAATTCTAATTAACATCAGGTGGAGTGAAACTCCGAACTACGAATATTAAAAAAAAAACAATTGCCTACCATATCTATAAAACCTCTTGAAGCTGCAAAATGGAGAGATGTAGCTTTTTCATGTGTTTTATAATTTACATTACTTCCCGCAGCTATGAGCAGTCTAGCAATCTCTCCATGGTTCTTTATAACAGCAATGTGTAGAGGTGTCAGTCCATCTGCTGCAGTAAGGTCTAGTTTGCAACCTAAAAAAAAGAATATGTTAGTTTTTCTTTGATTTAATACCTACTTGTTTACACCACGCAGTTTAAAATCCCAAAGGAACAAAACTTAAAACTTAGAAGGCATCTTGCGGTACTTAAAAGAGCTTTCACAGCGCTGAAAAAAAATAGTTAAATCAATTCTTATCGGCCATAAAGGTCACTGATGGGCGAGGGGATAGACGTTTTAGTTAGTAATGCAACCAACTCTGACTTTTTAGCTTTTGGCAAAGACTCAACTTCATTTTACACAACTCAAGTCTAAAAAGAAGACTTACGGCCAAGCCACGACTTCGGTCTTGGCGGGCAGCGACGCGATTAGGCTAGGGGTGGAGCGTTGATTAGGCCAAGGTAGGTACTGCGCGGCAGCGACCGAGGTGGACGTATTTAGACATAACTAAATCTAAAGTAGCTCGTCTCTGCCTTGAAAGCAGTTCGTATTTTAGAGAGAGACAGAGAGAGACAGAGAGAAACATTTATTGACACACAGAAAATAACAAGATAATAACATGCATAATAAAAGACAATTGTCAATCAGGACCCCGTTAAAGCAGCGATATATACGTTACACTAGATAGGCCCTTCCGAACACGCACTATGTTCCACTCATCTGCGGAGTCGACTCGGCACCTTGCTTTAGTGTGGCTTTGACATTCGCGCGTGCGGAGCGGCGAAAATAATTCTTTATTTCTTTTCAAAGTGTACACCTAGACGTTTACTACAATTCAGTTGTCAAGTAAGTGAAATTAATTGTTATTCATGTCATTACTAAGTAGTTCTAGCGTATTATTAGAATAGAAAAGATATTTTTTCAATTATTGTTATTGACAATCTATTTGGGACGCCATCTTGATACACACTACGTTGTCTTTGACCGATCTGGCGCTGCGGCGCTGCGATGTCTGACTGTTGACTAAACGACATTTGAATGTTTAAGCGCTGCAGCGGCTGCAGCGAACTTTAGGTCTCTCATTCCGAATTTGAACAAATGGTTTGTATGGACGTTCTTGTCTATACTTCTAGGTCAATGCGCCAAAGGCACAAAATCTTAGGCAAAGGCATAGACAAAATTTATTTAGTCGCCCCATACGTTTGTTCAGCAAAATCAGCTCGACTTGCCTCTGCAGCGCCCGGCTCATGGCGTGTTTGGAATCACTAGTTTTAGTTACTCTATTGTCGCGCGTCAGAGTCCCTATCTACTGACCCCTATAGATAGGGTATCGCAGCTGGAACTACGGGTCCGGCTGTGTTTCTCAGGGGTACTACGGGGTTCCGGTTCAGGCCCCCCGCTGGTTGTGCCATGACCGGCGCCTCCGGCGGGATCCGGACGTGGATTGGACTCGTAGTGGTTTGTGGTTAGCTGTAGAGTTTGGGAATGTTCGTTTGTCCTGGTATTGTGTGCCAGGACTTCCAAACTCGCGCACAGCGAGCGGGGCCTAGTAGCGGTCTCTGTGGGGGCCAGAAGCGAAAAGTCCCGCGGGGAACGTGAGTTTCCCTTATAGTTGGCAGCTTTGTCCGGTGGTTTTCATTGGACATTGGTGTTGACATATCCGGTACTAGTCTGGACAACTAGTAGAGGCGGCCCCCTAGATGCCGTAGCCTTCGGTCCAGCCAGCCGCGTAGGACGTGGGAACTGGGCGTAGGACGTAGGAACTGGCTAGGCGCCCGGATGGGTTCCGAGAAGTGAGTGTGCTTACTACTCCGCGACCAAGATGGACACTTGGAAGTCAACTTTAGAGTCGACGACCCGAGCAGTGGCAACTGCGAGTTGTGCCCTTCGTGCAACGAGACCTTGACAGCTCCGGTTACCTATCTGGACAATAGGCAGTGAACTACACGTGTTAACGGGGAAACTCTCCCGAGACACTAGTCTTATGAGTACCGAATGAAGAGCGCGCTCCGGCGGGCACTGATTTGGCGTCAAGACCTAACGAAGATGGTCTCCTGCGCGAGTATTTCGCTGGCGCAGGGACGTCTGGCAGTTCTTGCATAATCTAAATCCAAGTGCGCACTGGCGGCCAGGTCGCAGCGGCCAGGCGCGGCGGCCAGCGAAATATATGCACTCGGCCGCTGGCCGCTTGCGGTCAAGTGCGCGCGGTGATGATGCAATGCATACTGCATACATTTCGCTGGCCGCCGCGGCCTGGCCGCTGCGACCGTTTAGGCGCTTTGTGACAACTTCTTAAAATGTCCCTTTCTGGATATGACTAGTTCTATATTTGACCACTTCTTGTTACGCCCAGTTCTAGTAATAACCGCTGTTTTTAACCATTTCGTGATATGCCTATAAGTACAGTGTGACCTGGCCGCCAGTGCGCGCTTGGGCTAACGGTTGGTCTCGAGGTGCCAGTACAAAAAAAACTTAGTGAATAAGGAGAGGGGATCTCGCGCGTCAGGAGCGTCTGCCATAGTCCACGTTTCACCAAATTACAAATGCACATGCGCTCAGCGTGATAAGTGGTGAGCCCACCGCCGCTTTATACTGTGGGATGTATGTTTAGTATGTTAGTCACCTTTTTCAGACAGACAGAGATAACACAGTTTATTTATCTGAATGTTTTTTTTACAACACCCAAAGGAAGAGAGGGCTTGGTTTTAGAGCTGCTATCCCACACGACTCACTGTCGCGCGGCAGTAACGCAAGTGCAGTGCTTTTAATCGATTGTTTGATTGTAAATAAATATTCATAAGTCCTACCAGCTTTTAATAACAACTGGACAATGGCATCATGACCCTGCTCTGCAGCATAATGTAGTGCAGTTCTCATATAAGTGTCCTGTTGGTCGATACCATTCGTAGCCGCCGAAGCTGAAGCTATAGCAGCACCGGTAGATTCTAAAATTGCAGCATACCACCTGCAAGCAGGTTTTAAATAAATTCACAAATGTTTTACAATAACTTAAATAAACAGTAAGTATTTGGAAATAACGTAAAAACTTTTGCAATAAATATTTATGTAAAAAATATTGCAATCTAAATGCTTTTGCAAGTAAAGCAACTTTTGCTATGCCTGCAAATAAATATAAGAACTCGTTCCTCCCGTGCGTGCTTCAGAAGGCATGTTAAGCTTTTGATCCTAGTTGTTGTCGTAAGATAGCAGCTTTCTTAAAACCTAACCAGCCTACTTTGAGATAGGATGGTGGGATATAGCTTGTTATTGTTTATGTATGGAAGTCAAAGGCCTTTGTTTGCCAAAAGCATTTGTCCCACTGTCGGGCAAAGGTCCGACAGTGGGACAAATGCTGATGATGACTGATATGATAGCAAATACAAATAGGTAGGTACTAACTTATACATTGAGCTCCAAGTTTCGTCCTCACTTGTGCCCACTACTGGTGTGTCGTTGTCAATTTCTTCATCCCATTCCAAGTCGGATTGAGGTGACGGTGTCAAAGAAGGCAGACTCAGTGGAGATTTTAAACTAGGAATTTTACTTTCGTCGCTACTAGAACCTTCGCTATGTATGAACACAAAATAACCCTGATTTCTTTCGAGCTTAACATCCTCCTGTTTAGTTGCGAAGCTGTTAAATTGGCCCGTATCAAAGTACTCTTTCAGTTTTCTGTCATTTGTGTTTTTGTATTTCACAACTGTTTCTGGTTGCTGCCAATCTGTTTTATACTTTCGTTTTTGCGATTTTAAGTGTCGCTTTCTTTGTTGTCTATTGTGAGTGGGGGAACTGAAATCCTTAGTTGATATTGTGGCATCAACTAACATGTTAGTAATTTCAACGTTTCCTATGTTAGCAGCTTCGCCTAAGCAAGTTTTACCAAAACTAGCAGTCTTATTTGGATTAGCACCTGAAACATTAATTAGGAATATAAAAGTAAAGGTGTTTCCTGAACATCCAGTTAGATATAAAACTCTAAAAATTTACAGTTCTTATCAAATAGCAAACAGACAACATTTAACTTTAGATAAAATGTTTACTAGAAAAAAGCAACCAGTCTCAGGAAAGCTAGAACAGGATTCGAACCCATGGCCGTGACCTTTGGATTGCCCGTCCATTGCTCTGAACCACAAGAGCAGTAGACCGGCAATCCAAAGGTCACGGGTTCGAATCCCGTTTGAGCTTTCCTGAGACTGGTTGTTTTATTACAGTAAACATTTTATCCTATATCTATTAGCATTGTGAATGAAAAATTTCAATAATAAAGATATTTTACTTCAGTTTTAGAATACTTAAGATATCATTGTAACTCTCTCTGGAATTTTACTAGAATAAAGATAGTACCACTCTGAAAAATTAATTACTTACCTACTTAAATTTAAAAACACATAACTAAGTACTTACATAAATTATAAAAAAACTACCGACCTTTTAGCAATAGGTGTAATATTTTATCTTGTTCTTCTTTAAGAATGGCTTGATACAAGTTGTCTTCCAAAGATTTATCCATGTTTAATTAAAGCAACAATTCATTAAGATTTGTGTAAAATTGCTTTAATCCTATTTCTATGAACACAACACAACAATCAATTCAATCAATCAATCACTTTTTTTTACACTGGATTGAAGTTTACTGAACCACAGAACAGATGATAAATTCTTTTGGAAAGGAAATGGAAACCTCTGAAACTAAACCCAATCACAGAATGCACAAGAAATGTAATATGATTTTATATTACACGCTAGAGTAATAATTACTCTACTCTCCAATTATCAATTAGTGTTGGGTAGTATATACGCTTTAGTCTTTAGTATTTTTATTGTTTTCTGTTTGTATTGTACGGTACCTACTGTCGGTAGGTACCTACTTAACAAAAAGTCAAAAACTCGCAAGGCAAAATCGCATCTAAATAAACATATTTATTTTAGAATAGCCATAAAAGCTTTCTGTTTTAGTGAAAAAACGCTCAAATAATACCTAGATTACATTTTTTTTATCACACATAATAAAAAAAAAAACCCGTCTGATTTTTGTTGTGGTTTTCTTTCAAGTAAGTATAGAATTAAAGAATAGAATAGAATAGAGTATAGAATAGGATACGGACTGTACCTAAACGTCACTGTCAGCTAATGTCAACTAGTGATGTTGTAGACTGTAGCTCTGACAAAAATTGAAAAATCAATTTAATGTTGAAGTTATGTAATGTGAGTAATTGTATCGATTGTGTAAATAAGAGTTTCATGTCATATGAGTTGACATTTTTAACCAATAATCAACCATAGTGTCAGGCTCAAAAAGTGTTTTGTTAGTCAGTCTCACGGGGCACCTATACCTACTACCACTTTTACTTAAAACAACTATATTGTCGTCTCCATGCGAACGAACATATTGTTTTTTTTTCTTTGTTAGAATTAATATCTAACATAATTGAATAGGGTTAAATTAAAATCAACCATAGCCTATCTATTATTTTTCCGTGTCGCGAAGCGGTGAAAGAATACTAACACCCCTCTCTTCCCTTGATTGTCGTAAAAGGTGATTAATAGACTAAAGACTGCACATACATCCAATGGAGCAACGATGGGCTCACCACCTGTCATACTGAGCACTTGTAACTTTTCTCCGAAACTCATTGCACGTCATTGCACAATTTTAATCTGTTATAAAGTGTTCAACAATAATATTTTATGAATGTCTATTTTTTTATTTGACAGCAGTGAAGGCTATGTAATTGATTGTGTATAAAAAAAGGTTTGAATATAATTATCAAGTAAAATTTTAAGGAATGATTTAGAAAAGTCAAGTCAGTCAGTAATTTTTCAATTTTATTTCATTTTATTAATATTAGTTAGTTACAACACTAGTGCAATGATTGTAGCGCTGCTGATTTATTTTTGGAAATTGTGCATTTAGATTCGATTTTGTTTAAAATTGTACGTAGAAATGTACTTACTTTGATTTTATTATTCAATAGTGTTATTTAAAGGACTCAGGTTGACAGTGGTTTGCTATAAAAGTTCCAGCATTTTCCTACGAGGAGCCGCTTAAAAATACTGTGACCATTTTAGACTTGACATTATTCACTCTTCCTGTTTTAGAAGTAAAAACAATTTCCCGTGACCATACAGTCATATTCTGTTACCAGAACATGTTACTTGGTTAATTTATCCATAATATTAGTCTGAGGTAACAAGCGAACCCAAAATATATTTATTTCCAAAATATTGTCACCAGAGTTATTTTTTTTTAAATTTTGTGTACCTACTGACTTTTAAGCACCAGTAGATTAATTATTTTCGTAGTAATTTATCTAAATTTTATTGTGTGAAGAACATTTAAAAGAAGTACCTAAGTTATTGTTTATTTTTCAGAAGCTATGGTGTTAGACTTCAAATAAGATGTCAGTGGAAAATTGTTTGGTCAAGGCAATCTATTCTTTCAAGGGCAAAAACAATGACGAATTATGTTTCAAAAAGGGAGACATTATCACTGTTACCCAGAAAGAAGAAGGTGGATGGTGGGAGGGAACTTTGGGAGAAACAACTGGATGGTTTCCTAGTAATTATGTGACAGAATTTAGAGGTGATTATCATTTTGTTTTATATTTGATTGCTGTTAACTTATTATTTTAACTGTTAATGATTGAAATCATCAATTTAACTGTTTCAGATCCTTCAGGTTCAGTAACAACATCACCGATAAGAGCAGTTTCTGAAATCCAAGCTTTCAGAAATGTAGTACTCAAAGATATCATAGATTCTGAGAAGGCCCACGTCGCTGAAATGCAAGGATTGGTCAATAATTTCCTACAACCTTTAGAGAAAAGTGAAATGTAAGTCTTAGTTAAAGCTAAAAATATCTTTATTATGATGCAAGCTATTTTAACATTTGATTGGTGCAAGTTTTGTTGGTTAACCTTATGAAATAAAATATAAAAGTACTGATTAAGTAAATACTCAGAGGAGCTCGATGGTACAGCAGCTAGTGTGTTCGGCTTGTGATCTTGCCCACTAAGCAACTTTCGCAATGCTGGGTCGCCTGATGGGTGACCATAAAAAATATTTCGAGCTCCTCTGTGCTTCAGAAGGCACGTTAAGCTGTTAGTCCCGGTTGTTGTTGTAAGATGGTAGTTGTAAAAACCCACCAACCCTCATCGGGCCAGCATGGTGGGTTATAGCCCAATATCCCCACGTGCTATTGTCCACGTGGGAGGCCTGTGCTCAGTAGTGAGATGTTTATAGGCTGATGATGATGAAGTAATTACTACATTTATTCAGCAAAGCAGTTCCTTTGGGTCTGAGAACACTTTGTTGTTTGTCTTTGAAGTCCAGTGCTGTTTTAGTGGAAAAATTAAATTATCTTTAGTTGTGTTAAATATGTATTACTTATTTGTTTTTGTTATTTAATGTTTTTCCTTTTTAGGTTGACAAAGGATGAGTTCAGACAGCTGACTGGAAACATTAATGAAATTCTTCAAATTCATGAACAGTTTTTAGCATTACTCGAAGAATGTTCTACAAAGACGGGTCCAGACCAGAGGGTCGGCGGTCTTTTCTTACAGTGGGCCCCCACAATCAAATCTGTTCACCAAGTATACTGTGCTGGCCATCCTAAAGCTGTATGCATTCTAGACAAGTATAAGTAAGTATTTGTCATAGGTATTCTATTATCTTATTACTACTAGTCTATTATTATTTACATTATGGGTAGTTCAATCCTTTATACGGCAGTTTGATGAATATTGCCACCATATTTTGAACTTAATGTGATTGAGATAAAGTTCAAAACCAATGAAAATTTTCAACATGCTATGTTTGTTAACCCTTTTGGGTTAAAAACTAGAATGACACATTACTTAGGTAGCCACCTAGCTGAATAAACTATGGAGATCATAGTTTCCTGTTTAAATAAAGATTCCGGACATAAGTATCTCATTAGAATTAAGAAATTTTAAGCATCAGTCTTATATCAACAGCATTGCTTGCAGTCCTCAAAGTTGTTGTTGTAAAAATCTGATTTGATATCTAGGAAGGGTTTTGTTAGTGTGATGAATGCAAATATTTAACCACTCTAAGAATTAATCTTTGATTCTGAGAGAATGTTTTTATGAATATTTTGTATGTATATTTTTAGTACTAGCACTTTCAAGATTGAGCTATTGCTTGCTATGTTAGTCAAAATGATTGTTATTAAAATTGTAAAATTATTTATTAAGTATTTAAAGTAAAAAATAACTTTCAGAGAAGGTTTGAACACTTGGATGGAGAATGCCGGTGCAGTCTGTCCCGGTGTGTTAGTATTGACTGCTGGCTTGTCCAAGCCTTTCCGGAGACTTGGCAAGTATCCAGCTATGCTCCAAGAGTTAGCCCGACACGTCCATGAGGCCCATCCCGATAGAGGGGACACACACCGAGCATCCGTTGTGTATAAAGATATAGCTGTAAGTTTTATTTTGTTATCAATCAGCTTATTATAGTCAATTATCATATCCTGTACTGTAGGCCTAGCATGCGCAACACGAGATATGTTGCTGACGAGAGACAACAAATCATTTTAGGTTGTCATCTTAAGGTTTGTAGACAAAAATACCACAGTTTATGCAAAAACTACCATAAGTTTATTTTTGACATATTATGTAGAGTTCTAAGCGCACCCATGTGTCTTTAGTGTAGATAACTTTGTTGTGATTAATTCTGAAGCTTGAGATGAGTAACTGGTTAGCTTGCAAGCTGCACAGTACAGCAGTACAGCCCACACTGTTAAGTTAGTGTTTATTTACTTCTAATTTTATCCTGATATATCAAAAAGAGTTTTCAAAGAATTATCTAAAGCACTGTTGTTCCTAAGAAGGCAGGCACACCATACTGTTTACCTACCACTACTGGTAGCTACTAGAAACTTAAGTTTCCTTCATTGAAATAACATAGTCGCTATTAATTTTAAAAACCTTTTTTTTTATTGTACATTTAATTACATTATTAAACTAACTAACTATAGCTAACATTACAAATAAACTTAAACCTATTTATATTTAGAACCTTAGAGTAGGTATCTACATAGTAAATTGGTTACTTCGATCAACAATACCAACTAGATAATGCGTCACGTACAAAATCAAAGCTAAATTTCTGTCCACGTGAATAAATACTTTTTCAAAGCAATAAATTACTCCTGTCACTTAAAAATTAAAAGACGTCAATAACATTTAGTGGTGAAATCAACCTTATGGGGCAACAAATAAAGTACTTTTTCCTGTTATTGCCTTGCGAGTAAATAAGAGCTCACTTCTCAAGTGCGCTCTTATTTACCGAGACACATTTTTAGCGACGACCTGACATCTAGTTGTATTGTTGATCGAAGATTGGTTACAAAAAATTGTTTCGTTTATTCTCTCTAGAGTGTCTGTGCAGCTCTACGACGCCAAAAGGAATTAGAGCTTCAAGTGGTTACGGGCGAGGTCCGCGGCTGGCCCGGCGGCGAGCTGGCTACCCTGGGCGACGTCTTGCACATGGGCAGCGTTGCCGTGGGCCCATCCCATCAGGACCGCTACCTAGTTCTATTCCCCTCAGCTTTATTATTACTATCTGTCAGCAAGAGGGTCTCTGCCTTTGTATATGAGGTAAGATAAGACATTGTTTCCTCCGAAAGGTAATAATTTTTTTGTTAGTGGATACAATGGTAATATTTGATCTGTCTTCCAGGGTTGTCTTCCATTGACGGGTATTACAGTTTGTAAACTAGACGATACTGATACAAGAAAGAATGCATTTGAAATTAGTGGACCAATGATTGACACTATTGTAGCTGTGTGCCAAACAAAGGCTGAAGCTGACAATTGGGTCAGTTTGCTGCAGAAACACTCGAACACAAGCAGCCCTGCCCACGAACCTGGGCAGCCGCAGTCCTTGCCTCACGTAAGTACTTACCTAGTTAATATTTTAGTTTCAATTTAATACTTGGATTGATGATTAAGAATTTTCTAATGTTCTTGTTAGCTGGCCCGCTCTCCGTCCGAAGGAGCGTTATCTAGCATCAACAGTAGCCGCCGCAGTCTTTATCACGTAACACTACCGCCACCTAGCTACCCTTCTGCATCCCCTTACTATTCGTTGACAAAATACTTCGCGAGACTCGTTAAAAAGAAAGTTATAACAAGGCAAATGTTACGTAAACTCTTACACGAGAGGACGTGGGTGAAAGCGTTTGAGTTGTCTGGTTTACCTGTAATGCGACGGCACAAAAATCATATACGGCTGAGGATTGGTAACGATGGAACCATTGGGACTGAGACAGAAAATTCTGATTCAGATGAAAGTGATAGGGAGACTGACACAACTAATTCTTACACAACTTCTAGCTGTACTGATACTGAAGCTCTTAGTTCTTCTAAAATGTTCAGGCAAGATGCTATGGACAATTGTAGTCCCCGGGCAGT
The DNA here is from genome assembly GCA_963921215.1 of Scoparia ambigualis. NCBI lineage: Eukaryota > Metazoa > Arthropoda > Insecta > Lepidoptera > Crambidae > Scoparia > Scoparia ambigualis. The sequence continues at coordinate 20,272,375 of OY992505.1, forward strand.
GTCGTCTAACTGTAGTAGTTGGGGTAGTAATTTTGGATATGTAAAGTGTTTTGATAATACAGCTGATACGCATTTTGAAATGGAACAACCAATCATAAAAGGGGACTGTACGAAAAACATTTTTCAATCTTTGCCTCAGTATACCGATACTGTTAACAATAGTTTGCTATCTGGAGAACTACCTAATATCTCAATGAACAATATTCTTAAGCAACATTCCGAAAGTACTGAAAACTCTAGCTTTGAAGTTAGGCCATATATGGCTTGTGAAGATTTGGTGAACATGGATCAGAATGTACAACTTAATACTGTACATAATGAAGACCTCGATTTTATACCTACAAGGCGCAGCTTCCCCAACTGCAGAGCAAAGATCGACGCTGTACCAAAACTTTGGAAATCAACTGAAGAGAATTATTGTCAAGATAATGTAGATTGTGAAGATAATGCGATATCTGATTTATTGCAAACTTTAGCCCCTCCTTCACCCAAAGATTGTCGACGCAGCGCGATAGGGTCAATTATTCTTGACCCACCGCCGATGTTTCGAAACAATGAAGAAGATATGAAAATCATCAATGTCAATCTTAATACCAATATACCGTTTAGAAAACATTCGCTGAACTCTGACAAAAGAATCAGACGATCTTTGTCTAAGTCGATGGTAGAGACAGAGAGTTTCAGCAAGAGTGACGACTCACGAATTCAAAGGATGAGTTCACAATCAGAAAATCATAAAGCTAACAAAAAATGCGAATGTTGCAACAGGTCTCTATGTCCAAGTCCTAGATCCTCCGACTCCGGAGTTGTAGGAAGTTGTAACCTTGCATCTCCCGAGCTTAATATGCATGAGTTTTCGAGCTCAGGCAATACTGGTAATGAATCTGATAGCCAGGACAAAAAGTCTTTGAAAGGTTCCATCACGAATTTGCAGCAAGACACATTTGATGGTGGTCGTCGTAAAAAACTAACATTGTCTGAAATAGAAGCTGCTGCGTTTGAGGATCAGTGCAGATGCACTTCACCGTTTGGATCTACGGCTAGAACCTCTTGTGTGACGAGCGTCACTTCAGAAAATAGTCTTGACGTTATGGATTCGTCTAACACCAATGTTACGTCAACGTTCACCACCAACCCTCCCGTCACATCGCCGCAGATTAAAAGGACATCCATTAGGAGGAACGTTGAGCGATATGTACCAGAGATCAAAGTGAAACCAGAACCACCGCCACGTATATATCGGCAACCGAGCACTCATTTAGAAATACCAAAGAACGTTCGCCAGCCGTTGCCATGCCAATGGGGTACTCTCAACATTACTGAACGCACGAAGCCCAGTTTGCATTACCATATGCGGATATTTAAAGAGAATTCGGAAATAAATACTAGCAGACAGTCTCGACAAAACAAACCACGCAATCGCGATCTGTTTGAAAAAGATCACACTGAACATGAATCCCAATCGCGCAAAACGAGGTCTCGTAGCGAAGATTTATCAAAGTTGCAGAAGGGTTTGTCGGAAGCTGGCTCTGGCTTCATGGTGTACCGTTCCGATTTGTACGCGCACTGGTGGATGAAAGCCAAGTTACCCATTACCGTGGTCACCGACTCAGGCAAGGATTACTTTGTAAAGAGATACTGTTTTGTGTATCGCTGGTTTGAAGATAGTATTGCCTTGAATTTATAACCGCTAGATTAATGCTCTCATTAGTATTCCCCACTGTTCCAGTGCTTTACTTGATCATCCTTGCCTGTGTTTATTCATATTACTAACAAAAGAAAACCACAACCATCATAGATCTCACTATACTAACAATAGAGAGAAAATAATGCATGGAAAGTCTTGACTTGTATCTTCCATGACCATGGTAAAGAACAGTGTGATAGTGCCTTTATTGTACAGACAATCTTAAGAACCCGTTGAAACTAGGGTTTTCATTTAAATAGTTTTTGGCAGGTGTTAATAAATACTAATATGCATCTGTTTATATTTAAAATAATGTTATGAAAAGATCCGTTTGTTTTTATGTAAACTGGTATAATGTTAGCATAATTCAAGAAGTCTTTTTGAATATACTTAGAGTAGTGTAGTCACTACCTTAGACTTTTAACGATCGACCTCTCGCAAAGTCGTACTATAACAACGTATTTGGTAGACTTCTCTTTCTGCGTCGTGAAACTGATCACCTAGCAACCGACCATCGCGACTGTATGAACATACTATAGAGGGAATTTCACACCGCCTATTAAGAAAACCATCGATATTTTATGTCATAATAGCGTCTGGCTAAAAGAGGTCGTCCAAACATGTGGTACGCTTAACAAAACGTCGGTGGACGGTTAGTCAGCCCAGTCACATATGTGCGCTATAAAAGCTGTGCTTTAAATAGTTTTTCTAACTGTAAAAGTGGTTAGGTATACTGTCCATTAGGTTAACAACAGAATTTCAAATATTATGCGTGTTGGTTTTAATGGTTGTGTCTCTCCCACAGATGGCCATGAGCGACAGCAATAACTCCGACTTATCCTCTGGACTGACCAATCACAAAAGATCACACTCATTCAACAACCATCAAAGCTACACTCAACATACGCAGCAAACACAGAAAAATAAGCAAAAAAATCAGTCTGCACGTTGGCTACTGAACTCTTGCGACTCCCTCGACCAATCGCCTGTTAAAACGAATAGAAACACTATTGGCAAGAAATTCTCGTCGGTTGATTTTATCGACATAACGAGCTCGAACTACAGCAACAAAGGTAAATATTGGGTCTTGGAATAAATTAATGGGGCTATAAACTTTGCACCTATAATGTCATAAAGAGGAAACTTTTATTATATCAAGAAACTTTTAGCATGCCAGACTCTCTTATTGTTATCGTTAAAAAAAATATTTTATTGTTTTTATGACGATTATCTAAAAGCATTTTAACACCGGTTGTTTTTAAACAAAAAAGTTACTAGTGTCAAAAAAAAATTAAAAAGAAAACTTACAAAACGTTTTTATTTAGGGTGGAGTATCACATGTTTACGCCCCGCGCCGCCTTTAAGGCCACAGTCCTTTACGATCGGTTCAGATGAAAACATCGGACCGACACACCCTTATGCGCCGCACCAACGCAAATCTAACTCTTACGAAGAAGACGCCCTCATACTTAAAGTTATCGAGGCTTACTGTACATCCGCGCGATGCAGGAACGCTGTTAGTTCCGGTAAGTGTACCCTTTATTTAAGGATTTATTTAAAATAAGTCTAAAGTACTATTCACACCAGACAGAGCGTATTGGCACAGAATAACTAGTAGTACGTACAGAAGGTTTACTCTCTAACGACTTTCACGCGAAATTGAAACTTATCATGTGACCCGAGCGTTCATATTCCGTTAAGCAACGCTGACTCGATAACGATTTGATGTCATGAAGTCAGCGTAGGGTTTACGCGCGCGCGCAGGGATTACGAGTTAAGCGGCCGGCGCTCGGTGTTCAGTGCGTCGGCTCGTGGCAACCTTTACTGCCATACGCCTAGGCGGCCTGCCTGGGAGGCGCGCCAAACGAACGTACCTAAATTGCGGAGTGACACCCGGGGTGGTATTGGCGAAGTAAAGACCGGAAGCGATCGCTTGCCGCGGCGGATTGCATCATGTGTCTCACACAGAGCATCTGGGCCAGGTACAGACGCCAGCACTTCAACCTACCACAAAATGACAAAGGACAATGCCCATTTTTGACCTGTTTATTTTTGAGAATGTATAAATCGTAATGGAAAAAATAGCTCAAAATTCAGTAAGTAAAACTAACCATGCTATCATAGTTTCCCTTTAAAGTCAGGAAAAAATATAATACTAAGGTAGGTACATACTTAGTTTTCTTTTCTATGGCAGTAATTAATTTAAGGTTTTTGAACGGACTCTGCCACTCAGAGCATTTCGTTCCGCTATCTAGATGTTATCGTTAAACATAAACAAACATTAACATAGTAATTAATTTAATGTTTATAAAACTTGTTCTCCTTTTAAATAAATGTTATCATGACATTAAATACGCGTAACGATTTATGATGAATTATTAACAAAATAGTTCATCATTATGAATTGATTGAACGGCTCTAGGTACTTAGCAAGATAAAACAAAACGTATTTTTGACTTGTCAGTTGTCAGCTGTTTCTGTCACTGTTGTCTGTGGTTGTCCGATTCGATATTTTTAGTATGGTGAAACTCATGTTTAGTATTAATTATTGGCTACTTTAATATTAAATATGTGTTGTGGATGATTAATTGAAACAAAAGTTGTATAAAACATGTTTAGAAAAATTCTGACTTTAGACCAATAAACAGTAATATAATAGAGTACATTTTGCTAACAAGACCATTTTGTACAAGCTAACTCATTGTCAGGTTTTCAAATGTATGGGCCGTGGGCATTGTCCTTTCTTCAATACATTCTGAACTTTGTCACTGGGGCATAAAGATGAATATCGGTTGGAGAAGTTTGACAGTTTTGGAAAGGTTGATCTCCAGGCGTGTGTACCACGCGCATCTGCTAGCCAAACGCTGCACCAGTTGTCTTCGCGCCTTGACGCCACTTCCGCTTAACATCTGGTGGAGTGAAGCCATTTTCCGGACTTTTTATTAAAAACGGACCTCTACAGCCGTTGGAAACAAAATTCGAACGCAGTTGGGCCTAACTAACCAAATTATTTGCCTAGGTTTCATGTATTATTGTTTTACCACTGTTGAGACTTTATTTCGTTAATAGAATATAATAATATTACTCTAATATTATAAAGGCGAAAGTTTGTGGGTGTGTATGTTTGTTACTCTTTCACGTAAAAACTACTGAATGGATTTGGGATGAAATTCGGCATACAGATAGTTTATAACCTGGATTAACACATAGGATACTTTTTATCACGATGGAACGGGAACCACGCGGGTGAAACCGCGAGCGGCCGCTAGTCGAATATAAAATGCGCTCTGCGCGCGCCGCCCCGTTTGGCGTGAATAGTACTTTATATTAAATTATCATACAAATAACTTTAAAGCCCTGTGACGTACGATTTGTTGTTGGACCCGACAAATAACGGCTGTTTGTTAAATTACTATCTTTAAGCTAATTACGTGAAACATTGTCACATAATGGCAGTAATTAACAAGCAGACCATTATCAACGCGAGACATTTTGCCGAGGCGGTTAACGAGTTTCGTTCTTTCTGAAACATTTTCTATTTTCGACTGCATTAGATTGTTTGCATAGTAATTGCGTATTAATAAACTGTAAAATAGAAGCACTTTACATTGGAATGTAATATAACTGTAACCGATTAGTGTGTTGGCAAAGGGTTTCTACTAACAAAACTGTATTTATTATGCAGTACCCAATATACCACTGGAGATATTCGAGTCAACAAGGAGGCGACATGCAAAATCAAGAAACCGTATAATCAGTTGGTTATTAGAATAGAAAGATCTGTATATATTTATTAAACCAAATATTGCTAGTCATATAAAGTTGGCGCTTGAGATTAATATTTAATCGTTGTTCGAATCTTTTGTTGTTGTCGGTGTCATATTTAACGCACCTGCCTCACTTTAATACTCTATAAACTCGCATACTATTCTGATATGAGCACATGTCTCTAAATGCATGTTTATGCAGCATGCCTTGGTAAAATAACTATATAGCATATTCACAGTATTCATATACTCGTAGATCTATAAATACTTCTAAATAGGAACGTATAAGTAGTTATAGTGGAGCATATTATCTCTATTAGTTGTTAAATAACAGTACAAAGTAGCTAGTCGTAATGTGGTACTGGTCAGTTGTAGTAGAATGTATACTTTCGGTTTTGTAATTTATAAAAAAAAACTCGATACCTATAAATTATTATATTTCTTTTGCCATACCGTATTTAAAGGTTAGCAAGCTGAAGCGACTATACAGTAGACTAGATATTTTGTTGACAGTATTTGTGAAAGTAAAAGTATTCATGACGTTTTCGTAAGTTCCTTTAAATATTTTCTCATAATCGAGGTGTTTACTATCGTTAAGTATATTATTGGCTTATTTCTTTTAAGGTTAGTGTATAGTTACGACAATATTCATATTAATTAGGCTTTGTGCTATTTCTCATTAAACTAAAAAAATTATGCATTTTGTAAAATAATGAGCATTACGCATCTTTCTTTAAGCGTATTCTTCGTCGTTACTAACAGATTAATGGCAAGCCTTCACTTCTCGTATTCCCTTCTAAAATGCAAGAAGTATGTAAATAAAACTAAACACTGGCTCGTTTAGTCGACACACGGTAGTCTGAACCTTTCTATTTTGTTACATGCGGCTGCCTTATATCGCACCTGCAGTGGACTGCGGTCACTTGTCTGTCGGTAAAGTACAATATCACGCACCCGCTACTAACATACCTCACTATAACTACACTAAACTGCCGATGGTGCATCGAAGCGAGACCCCCGACGGCATAGGCTGTAGCAATTCCACGAAAGTGAAACGTAACAAAAGCTCGTCGGCGGCGGACGCGTACCTTTACCGCGGGCCGGACACGAGGAGGCTGCTGTCGGAGAGGAAGTTCCAGCTGAACCGCTCTAATCCTAACCTTTGGGAGTGCGCGGAGGAGCGTAGGCCGAAGATGAGCTACGGCTGGGACAGGCGGAGTGGCTCGCACCCCAGCCTAACGCCGTCGCGGGGCCCGCTGCTCGCCCCCGCTCCCATCCCCCGCTCCGCCCGCTCTTCCACCTGGTGCTGCGGATCCTTCATCAAACAATTACAAAAGTCACACCATTTCGACTGACACAAGTAGACCCACCGTTTGGTGCTCCCGATACTCCCTTGTCAGCTCCCTTTGACGGTCTTTTCCTGCTCGATACGCTGATCGCTAGAATTTACTAATTTTCTGATATTGTTCTCGTCCTATCAAAAGGCCAACTACGAAAATCGAATTTCGATGTCTGTTTCCACCGCAAAAAGCTCGCGTTCGCACTACCTATTTGGTAAGCGAATTAAGTAGAAAATGGGGAGGGTCTTTGAAGTTCCCAATTATTATAGAATTCGATTATCGTGGTAGACTGTTATGAGCTTTAGCATTTTATAAAATCTCATTGATGGTCCCGAAAGTTCGAGAATAATGCTTCAGGTATGCGTGATCATTGTTTGGCGTTTGATCTTAGAACAACATTACCTAACCAAAGCTGAATCCATCGACTAATGTTACTGAAACAAAGTGGCCGATTCGCATTTTATAATATAAACAGAATATGTTTGATCTCACATTAGTGGTTGCTATTTATTTTGTAAATATACAGACATGATAAAATGCAGTTCAACTTTTCTTCAAGAAAAGTGCAAAGAGGTTATTTGCAGGTAAACGGCAAAGCGCAAGTTCAACAAGCGTCAGTAGGCTGCAGTGACAATTGGGTGAACCTTGAAGCGTGAACCGTAAAGCCTGTTTGCCGCCTATCCTATAAAAAACCTTGAAGCCTCATTGTTTTGTAATAATAATTGTCTAAAAGTATCGTAACCGTCAAAACCAATTTTAGTCGAATCTAGTATCCACTAAAAGTTGCTTAAGAGAAGAAAGAGAGAAATAAAGAAAGATGAATAAAAAAATTCAAGTAATATTTATTAGTATTGTATAAAAAAAAATAGAAAGCAGCACGTCTCCCCTTTGTCCCGCCATCTCGGTTAAAAAAGTAAGTACATGTTTTTAGGGCATGGGCTAAAAAATTTCGTGACATCGCAATTGTCAAGCTGATATTGTATGACGAACCAATTTGATTCCAGAACTGGTTGAAGGCTTTAGACTCGGATAGGTTGAGATAAGAGCCAAACTTTACCAAGTAATAGTTTGGTCTGGACAAAACTAGCTTCGGTTAAAGTTGGATTTTGACTGTTGCATATGCATACACGTTTTTTTTCGCTCAACTGTAGTCTGTCTGTGAATCCGCCACTGTTTATTTTTATTTGTATCATACTAATCGTAACTAATTTTACCCATATACATTTTTAATGTATTTTACCAGCTTTTTATAAATAATATTTAGCTTTTAGGATGTTTTAGGACTTTAATCCAACGGAAACGGAGCTGCATTCAGAGGCTTCATTCTATAGATTATATTTATCCATCCATCCATTTAATTCGTGATGTTTTACAGGTCGAGTTGAGTTTTTTTAATATTAATAAGCGATATTTCTAAATGCAGCTATTATAAATATGAAATTTATTACATATTTATAAAAATAACGATTTGTCTTAGTGCCATTGAAATGGGCTCATGCCTTAAAGCGTGTTATCTATGTTTACATAGAGTTTTAATTATTTTAATGTAAATGCATGTATGCAGTATTACTTTAATAGGTAGCTAAATGTCTATAATGAATGCTTATTATTAAATGTTGCAAATGAATCATGGTGCATTATTAATTTGGTGCGTAGTTGTAGCATGGTATTACGTAGTGCTATGAATTATTATATTTATAAATGTTACGTTCATTTTATTGCAAACTAATGATAGTGCAGAAAAAGTTTGGAAATCATTTTCACAAGCAGGTTTTTAACCGCGCTTTCTGACAATTAGAGTCAGGCTCACTACCAATAAGGCTAGTATCCGACCCATGCATATTTATTCCATTCTATCAACTTACTTTGTGAGCCAAAAAGCTTTTTTCATTGTCAACAACTACATCATCAGCTTCCCATCTAAATGTTTACAAATATTAATGATTACAAAAAAGCTGGTAAAAATCCCGCCCATGGAACTTATTTTTAACACATTTTCTGCATTAACGTAGTGGTATAATTATACAATTCATTATATTGTTAAAAACAATGTGTACTTTGTCGGTAATGGCGACGAAATGTGATATAATAATATGTATATTGTAATATAGCTTTATGACCATGAAGTCGTTATCTGGGCTGGTTCAACTTTCGTCTCGCGATGAAACTATTTTGAGAGCACACGATCGTTCGCATGGGCGGTCCCTCAATAGCGCAAGGTGATCTTTCCGTCAACGCTTAAGAAATGGTTTCATCGAAACTGACCAAACATGTACATGTTTACGTCGATGATGTTGTAGTTCGTATGACTACAAAAGTATGTCACAATGCTATAAAAGCTTTCACGTTGTGTTTGTGTGTATTGTTTTTTTGTATAATTATATAAAAAAGAGTTTTGTCGACTAGGTGAATATTTGTTAATTTGTATTCTTAATTTAGTTTGCCGCTGCTTCAATGTGTAGGCTATATGACAGAAATCATGTTTAAGGTCTTATCCAAACCTTAAACATCATTTATGATTTGGGTAAATTTAGTACAGACCTGTATAGACGGATAGCTTTGATCGTAATAATCTCAAAAAGTCACAAGTAACTAGGTATAATGTTTTAGTATTTTGTCATAATTGAAAAGAACGTGATGAAACGTGGTACATAAATTATATTTAACTTTGTCGATTTCTATTAATAAACCGAAATTACAGTTAGTAAAACAACTGACTCTATAGTTATCTCTTGTAGACACTCTTTAGTGTGAATCAACACTATTTTTATTCCCCTTTACCCTAAGGATTAATTTCCAAGGTAACCTCATTTTCTTGGAAACAATCCACGTCTCCGTGAGAAAAAGCTTCATCTGGCAAATTGTCACTTAGCGAAGCATTTATTAGATAATATTTTATCTTTATATTAATCGTACAACCCTGGGGAAAAGGAATTTCTGTAATATACCGTTCTGTACGATCACTACTGATATTAAAATTACAAAAGTAATAAAACTTATATTTTTCATTTAAAAAATTGGGAGAGAGTGGATGTATTAACTAGTAATACAGCCTCGTTCCGTATTTTAATTGCTATGTATCTATTAGAAATTTTGAAAGCCTACTCGATTCCCGTCTCAATACATTTCCAGCTTCTCAGTAGATCAACGATCAATCGACTGTCTAGAACTGCTAATTCCCAATTTTGTTTCGAAAGTACCCAACAAAATAAGAAAATACGATAAATATTCATTGGTCAGTACTAATTATAGATGTAACGCATTTCTTTCGCGAGCGCTGGCCATCGGTTTAGTAACTTTACAATAGATCTTTACAGTAACTCAGTTAGACGCATTTTGGCTGTGCAAATCTTTAAGAGATGAGGTTTGAAGATAATGGTTTGTGTATCTTAATTATGATTCAATGTGATCAGCAGCGTCTTTTTAAACTATATTTTATAAGTGAAGATTTGTAGTTGGCTTTCAGTTATTATATCAATTGTGATATGTCTACTAACCGCGATGCCGTTAATCTTTGAATAAATGGACTATACTTTACATCTCATATGCTTTAAAGTAAGCCTACGTAAACATACAGAAACATAAATTACCGTAGCCTAGGTGAAACTTTCGTACAATTTAAGTTTTACGTGGACCTGCACAGATGGGCAGTATTCCAACAATTTGTTACAGAAACTACAAATACAAATGCAAACCCATTTGTTTTCATGATTTTATGTAAGCGAATTCAAAATTCGACTGTGCACTTGACGCTCACAGGCTGGAATATTGTAACCCGCTTGTTTTAAACGTATCTAAATACATATTACGATTACGAGCCTCTAACGCTTTTAGAAAGGTCTGCCAAAATACACGGATACATAATTTTAATAACGGGAGGAAGGCTTTGAGGTGGCTTTTGTTAATACGCTCAATTGTGTTTACATAAATTCATTAAGTCATTGTTAATCATATCAAATGTGTTAACTTTATTCGCTCGTTATAACGTCGCGGCAGGGTCGAATTATGCAAAACGTAGACAACGAACAGCTAATGGAGACAAGTGGAGCAGGTTATTAGATTGTGGTGTGGGTAATCAGAGCGGGCAGCGGTCGGCCGCGCGTGCCATTCATTTAATATTGAGCAGGATAGCGCAGCGAGCCGCATGCAACACTTACGTAGGTACCTACGAGTCATATATACCCGTGCCAAAACGCTGCAGCCTAAAACTCGGCCTGGTGGTGTTTCCGACGTTACCGTAAATTAACTTTTGTGGCTGTAAATGTTTCAAACAGCAATATTTTTGGAAAATTCCAAAGAAATCTTCTAGTTTTATAGTAGCTTACACAGTGGTCGTGATGCAAGCTAAAAGTCACGACGCACAGTAGAATCTACCTATGATCGGAGGTCGATCTTTTAGGATCTGGAGTAGTTTAGACTTGTTTAATGAGTATGCTTATACTTTAACACATTAAAAACGTATTTCAAGTAAATAAATGTTTAAATAATATCCGATTGCATATTGTCACTAACCATAATCATGCACGTAAATTAACAAATAATTAATGGTTGGTTCGGATAGTGCTTAGTTTTACCCTGGGGATTTCTTCGATTCTGAATTTACGCTGTTGCTGGACAAATGCAATGTGGTAGGTACATACAGTAGGCTACCTACGTATAAATTTTCATTTAATCGCCAAAGAAAGGATATAAACCTGTAGACAAACGTTTGAAGCTCATCAAAGTAATGCATTACTTGTAATACAGTTTCCTTTTCTTAGAAGGCAGTCTTTTTAACAAAATTAAACTTGTTTTTCCTTATTACTTCCCTCCTGTACATTTTATAGGGTCGTAACAGAATCAATGAATTTACTTAGTAGGTAACTTAGATAGGAGTGTGAACATTCTCTGTTCTAAAAAAAGAAATTTTAGAACGTCTTTGTCACGAATAGTTTTAAAAGATGTAAACCATATTACTTAATGGTTTTTTGTTTCTGAGGCAGATACAGATATTAACAAATAGAAGGCCTTAAGATGAGATATAAAAGAAAAAGCATTTGCCATAAACATAGGTACGACATACAAACAAACATTATATATATTTTTTTTAATAAACAACTAACAAACAGAAACTAACTCAATTACCGGACCAAACACAACAGTAACGATTGTCATTGTTTCACGCCGATATTCCGTGAGAGGGTGGTAGTATTACGCCGGACGAGCCAGCCCAATTCGTGCTCTACCACACAGGAAAAGTTTTTTTGTGATGTCTCACGCTTAAAACGGCATTAATACATTCAACATTTAGTAAAAAAGGAAAAGAATCATGAATGTCGCCGCTATGACAAAAAACTCCCACTCAGGACAATGCTTTAGAGCGCAGAGTAGCATTATGCTGCGCTGAAACACTGATATTCTGCGAAAGCTTGAAAGGCCCGGAACAAATTAACGACTTAACATTTTACCAATTTAAGTTATTGTTACACGAGCGCTCTCTCTAACCTCAATTGATGATATACCAAAGCGAGCCATAAAATAATGGAGTGTCTACCTTTAGCTGATCGCAGGATTATTTCGCCTACACAGAAACTTCCTTTTTAGAACTAAATTGGCATATCCCGGTCCCCTACGCGCCGTATGTGAATGAGGCTGACGACAATCTCCCACGATATAAGGTCTGTGTAGGCGTCGAAACCAGCAGATTGCCTAGCCTCCTCACCTCGTGAACTCCTAGCTGCCTAGCCTCCTCCCTTAAGCAAGTCGATGCAATGTTATGCATCTTATAGGGTTCCGAGTTGGATGGGGTAATGTCCGCCAGAAAAGTTGTAACACAGATACTGAGATCAGTTAGGAAAAAACGGAAACTGCATGTCACAAAAGTACTTAAGTCTTCTGGAAAAGAAAAACAGCTATAAATTGTGAAGCTGATAAAAGCTACACTGATTATTTCATTTAGAAACTGGGAATATGACATGATATCGAATACATAAAACCGAAAATAGCTTTGTTATGAAACAATTTGCTTAGCACGGTGCTAATAAAGTGAAATGGAACTAATTTGCTCACGGAAATTAATTTTGTATGCAAGGCATCGTGCATGTTATGGACGTAACATTATTTTTAGTAATAAATAACGCTTGGAGTGAAATAGAACCCTGTTTTGTTGGGACACTTATTTGTTTTCACGGGGTTTCGCTTTAATTACACACAATATTTTAATGACTTCACTTCTATCTCTGCCTAAAGTACAATGAAATACAAGTTCATTATTTGAAAAATTGTTTATAAATTTCGTACAATATTAATATTTTAATCATCAGTAAGAATATAGTATTCATCAGTATCATTCTCAGAGTATAAGTAGGTACTATACGTCTTTGTAGTTGAACGAAAATTAGTACCGTTGGATAACATTGCCTACGGCACCGGCATTTATGGGAAACTGCAGAATTCGCTCTGGGGGGTTACTCTCGAACGCAAACTCAACCTTAATACAATTCCAATGCGATTAATATGTATCGATATTGGGATAAGTAAAAATAATTCCGGAACGCCATCTCGATAATAATTTGTTCAATCAATTTCCACGCAATTTAATTCCAATGTGGCGCTATTGTCGTTTACAAAAGTGCCATTTGACATTTTTTAGATTTGTAATTGAAAATTGGCTAATGCAATTCTGTTTCAAGAGTAAGCCTACTGATCGTAACGTCATAACATAGAACCAGCAATACTGCAAAATTTAAAATGTTACAAAAAGTTTCATCACACATTTTAATATCTATTTACAATTATTACTTTATTTTTTTTCCATAAAATGTATTCGCTGCAAAGCTTAAGTACTACGGTGTTCAATAAATTACCTACATGTGTACAAAAGAATATAAGTAAATGTCTTTTACAAATTTTGGAAAACTGAAACAGTAAAAAATTCAAAATTCATAATCATTTATTCAATTTAGACTACAATAATAATTGAGCACTTATGAATGTCGGGAGCCTTGTACTGAGAAGAACTGGCAAGAAACTCAGCAAGGCCACTTCTTTTCTCCCTTTCTTTTACAGCGTCAGTACAAATTGGATAATGCCTTCCCTATCATAAAAGGACATTTTCTATTACAACATAATTTAATACGATTACAAGACAACACAGCGCTCATACAAAAGAATATCTAATAAAAACAGGTATTGCCTTGCTAGTTATGTTGTAAAATCCTTTTGAATAATGTACAAATAATACTGAACTTTCTCCTTTGACGATGTTATGCCCTGTGGTGGTTGGTTTCTTAATAATAAATAATTCATTATTCTCTCGCATCGTATGTTATAACGGTTAGGCACAGCCGGGGTTGGGCAATGGCGTTGACAAGAATAGGGGCTACATAATAAGTTATCCAAGCGAAACGTTACGAAGATTATCAGATGTTATACGCACTGTTTTGTATACATCAGTTGAATAGCTTTATTAATTATTCAACGTGTTATGTGAACACTGTGTCGCTACAAAATTTCTCTTAAGCCTTATTGTGTATACAGTTTTGTTTATTACTAACAATTTAATGAATATTTTTGTGTATTTTGTATCTTTATGTCGAAATTCTTTGTGTATTTTTGTACATTACTTATATATGTCTTAACAAAGAGGCTATCTCAAAATGTTTGTATATTTTTAATCGATTTGATACTTAGTCTAATTTGGCTTGAGGATATAATGATTTTTAAACTTGATATAGAAATCTTTGTAAATTGTTTTGATTTGGCCATAAGAGCTTTATATATTTTATAACTCCTCATCTAGTCATTATCTTATTTGACACAAATATGTTTGATTTTTTAGAACGAAAAAAGATTCGTAAAATGTTGGATGAGGAACCTATTACAAATTTTAATATACTATAATATGAAAAATAATTACCATGAGCGCGTTCTAGGTGCATGCTTCTTAAAACATTGGGTTTTAGAAGTAATATTAGGCTTAGGTACAAACTGCAAATGCGAAAGTAACTAATTTTTACTCGGACCGTTTTTGGCTGATTCCTTGATAAGTGCTAGAAATTCGTACATATAAATTGAATTACTTAATAGACTGTCTGACACTTATCAGGTACTAAGTTGTGAGTCATTTACCAATGTGTTGCTTATGTACTAGGCCACGCTCATGCGAAAAATGTATTCATTATGCATAGTAGTCATAGATTATTATAATTAATATAATCGTGTGTTATATTGCTATATTTATTTTTCTATTGGAATTTATTGTATTACTCATGATATTTTTTAAATAAATCTCTCAAATATTATTTTTATGATATATTTATTGACCTACCCCTAACACATAACTACACACTAATTTGCCATGGCAAACACAATTGTCACATAACAAGTTTAGTCACGTTACAATGCCTTGTGCCTGCACCCCTTAAGATATCTACTAACTACACTGAATGTAGGCAAACAAATATTAAGCTGAAGTTAAGCTAAGTTTCTAAATCGCTCCCTGGTTTCAAGCATGTACGTACGGAGCTGTAGACTTCTAGAAACGCTAATATGCAGACTAAGTTGTTGAACTGGAAAGCGTGATCGAAACGCGGTGTCAATGCAAATGTCGCAACTTACAATATTATGTATATTTGCTCCGCGTCAGATGTAACAGAATCGGCCTGCCTACAAATAAAGTTTAATCATTTTCTTCATGTTAAGGTGGGTATTGAATTAACGTTGCTATTCTGTTTCCAATTGTAACAATAGTCGCACATAAGCGTCGTTATCTAAATTTGTGTTAATTTTCACTGAATAATACGAAGTGAACTGATGTGTGTGGCGTTAAGTTTGCGTCCCCTATCATGATTGTAATTCTATTTGCAGAGTGCGACGACGAGACACCCTCGATAGAGGCGCTAGTGCGGTCCCCGTCGTTGCCCGTCCACGGCAGCCATAGCTCCCCCACCCTGTTGACTGTCGTAATGCGATTACAGAACGAAGTGAAAACACTCAAGCTGGAGGTTAAAAATGTACAACTCCAACTCATCGAAGAACGCCAGGAACGAACTCTTGCCATCGCCGCTTTGCAGTCCAAAAATATATTGAAGGACGCTAGAGAGAGCAAATGCTGAGTGCCTTACTTTTAAAACCTATGCTATTTTTATTTTACAAGTATTATTAAAAATCTATTGAATAATATACCGATGCAAGTCTGAATAAGTTTATCATTTATTTACTCCCATTTTATCGGATACGTGGTTCGACTACAACTTGTGGTTAGAAGGCTCGCAGTTACAGCTACAAAATGTTTAATCCTTTTAACTAAGAATTATTTAAACAGAACATTAAATTGAAGTTAAATAAAAATCAATTTCCGAATATGCTCGCGCATAACTTCCGATTGGCTGCACTGGCTGCACTGCAATGTAATGCAGTGCAGCATTGCTATTAGCTTATTCTTTTTTTGTTGTGTTTGTAATTGTCAGAAAAAGGTTTGTTTGAAGGAAATTCGTTACGAGGTGTTTCACGCTAATAAAGTCATGGGAGGGCCGCTAGTCAATAATTAAAATGTTACTAAGTATATTCGATAATGTTACAATATGTTCAGCATAAGTAGGTATAAGTAATAAAAAAACTTCTGGAAATAATTATAAGTAGGTACAATATATTCACCTTTAATATAAATATCTTCAAAATAATTATCCAATATATTCTTAGCTTAAAGTATAACAAAAAAACTTCTGGAAATAATTATCTTGTCTGATAGTACGATCGAAGCGAATGTGACAACCCTACAAGAACGGCCGGAACACAACAGAATCGCTTGGCGGGGCACGTCCACATATGGATAAGGATGTCTTTGTCCGGTAAGTACCCAAATAACCGACGGAATGGATTACGGAAGATATAGCTTAGTGATAAGGCCGACTTTAGCCTGCAATCCTAAAATCGTTTGTATTTATTGGCCTACGAGACAGATGGATCGCTTCCATAAGGGTCAGATAGTCTGTCTTAGAGCTTTGATCTCTATCATACTACCAATCCGCATTGGGCCTGCGTAGATTATGGCCCGATCTTCCCACTTGGCGTGGTGTGGTCATGTGGGAGCCTGTGCCAGCAGTGGGACTATAATGATACTATTAATATTAAAGTGCAGCCTGTACATTTTCCCACAGCAGGGCAAAGACCTCCGACATTGAAATCAATTAACCCTATATGGGGCTGTCCATGGACACCATATTTTGAACTTTAAACAATTGAGATAAGGTCGAAAACCAATGAAAAATTAATTTAATCATGCTGTGCCCGTTAAAGGGTTAAGTCACCAGCACGCTTGCCAAATGCGGGTTGGTGATCACAAACCCGGGCTATGCATCGAAAAATCCGAAATACTGCCCGATCTGGGAATTAAACCCGGGATCTCCGGATATCAAACCGAGCGCTTGACTTCTCGACAACCGAGGCGTTACTATTAACATTAAGATAGAATAAAAGCAGGCTCTCTAGCAGTTACTTAGTTATATGTAGGTACCTATAAAAGGCTTTTTTACACATTGGCCTTCATCTCACCTGATAAGTACCTAACTGATGATAATGCTTTAAATGCTAAATATTGCACGAAACTATAACGCTCAAATAATACAATGTTGAAACGTTGAAAAAAGTTGACTAGGTACCTACCTCAGCCGGCCATGCGCAACACGAGAACTCTTCTCGACCAGTTTTCTCAGGTTTTATTCATTTATCTCTAATGTCTATCGACACTAAAGAAACATGGATGCGCTTAGAACTCTACATAATATGTCAAAAATAGACTTAAGTTTTTGCATAAAATGTGGCATTTGTGTCTACAAACCTTAACATGACAACTTAAATGATTTGTCGTCTCTCGTCCGCGACATTATCTCGTGTTGAGCATGCTAGGCATAGAATAATAATGCTTTAGTTATTATTCTGAGATGCTAGGCCTATTACTGGTGACAGGGAACCCACGTCCTCCGCAATCGGTAAATTCAAAAAACTTTACTAAGACACTGTTGTTGTTAAAAGTCTTGGTAATAGGTATTAGACATGGGCGCCGAGTAAAAAAAAACCAGCGGCGGCGCGCCTAAAAAATATGCTCAGCGGCGGCGTGGGATTTTTGAAGCCGTTTTTGGTTATGTAGTTAAAGGTAAAAATAAGAGTGATAAATAAATCCAACACTTCTTAGATTTCAACAACAAAACATTATATTGTCGCCATAGAGCGAAAAGTAACTAAGTAGGTAAAATTGATAGTGGAGTTCCTCCTTGCGTCGTGTTCCTCAATGCTGAGGGTCGTGACCTCTCTTCTGCATCACTTTCTCTTTTATGGTTTTCCTCCATCTGTCTCTGTCTTTGGCGGTGTGGAGGGCGTTGTGAACTGAAGAGTTAAGAGTGGTGCGGATCTGGTCAGACCAACGTATTGGGCTGATTCCTCGGGGCCGTTTCCCGCTACTTTGCCGGTCACGATGAGCTTCTCGAGGTTGTCACCGTCTTTCCTTGCAATGTGACCGAAGTATTCGAGAATTCTGCGTAGACATCCGAGGATGACAGCCGCGAGGAGATTTTGAGTTCTCGCAATTTAAAGACGTTAGTCCAAAATGCTGTCCAAGGAATACCGAGCATCTTTCTCCAGCACCACATCTCAAAAGTGTCAATGCGTTTGCGGTCTGCAGCTTTAATGTGTCCAAGTCTCAGCGCCGTATAAAATATCGAGAAGTTAAGAGTCCGTACTAGTCTGGTTTTGGTTTTTACGGAAATATTGCGACCTCTCCAGATTTTTGCTGAGACATGACGCTCTTAGCCATGCCAATTCTCCTGCGCACTATGGACTTACGCGTATGGACTTAACTGAAATCGTCTTACAGTAAGATAGATCGGCACAGCTACCTTTTTTGTTCACAGGCTGCATATTAGCCAGCTTCAACGACTGAGGAACTAGATCAGTCTCAAGTGAGAGGCGATACAGGCGTATAAGAACAGTAGACAAGTTAGGTGCACAGTTACGTAGGACAATGGCCGGGATTCTATCAGGACCACTAGCCTTGTTCACGTTATAGTACGGAGAGCTTTGAATATCTCATTGCTGCGGATGTAAGGTTCTCCCATGGAAAGGTCGGCTAATAGGCAACTTAGGTGGAACCTTGCTAGCGACTTCCAGACGTGAGTTCTTTTCAAAAAGAGTGGCAAACACCTTCCTTTTCTTCCTTTACCTACTCAGCTGCAGTGTGGGCAAGTGAACCGTCAGGCTTTATCAGCGGTGAAAAAAGGTATTTCCAAATGTTTCGCACCCATTTGTATTACCTATAGCCGACCCCTCTATGGGGGAGCTTCTTAAAAAAAGGTATTTTCAAGTGGGTGCGAAGCATGTTGAACACCGATGGGGCCGATGTGATTGAATCGTGCCCTACGTAATGTTCTTTAACTGGGGCTTTCTCAGGGCCTGGGTACCTGACGATTTGCGCGCTCGAGCATCAGCCCAGGCTAAGAAAGCTGACGGGGTTCCGGTTACAGTTACAGCAGTGTGCCATACTCCCCAACATTTCTAAGATACTATGCCAACGCGTGGGTGTGGACGTCTTGGCGCTAGGCACGTTCGTGAAGTCCCCAAACAAAGGGCGTTCTCCTGATTCTTCTCCTTCTTGATCGGAAATAGGGTCGTCTTTGTCCTCATCGAGCACCTGAGCTGACGCCCTCGCGCGACGCCCGCACGGCCCACATGAGTAAAGAGTAAACTGAGATTATGTTACAAGAGCCTTCACATTGGAACAATCTAGTCGGCGCGAAATTATGAACAGTCGGCGGCGGCGGCGGCGCGCTATACCTAAACGGCGGCGGCGAGCCACGGCGGCGCCCATGTCTAATAGGTATAACGTAAGCAACGCAGCGGAGAATATGACTAAAGCCGAACATGACACCCACCTAACAACCCGTACCGATTGCGGAAAACATGGGTTCGACTATTTTCAACGTTTCAATATCTACTTCTCATCTCTAGTTATGCCCTTGTCGCGTAGCGGTGAAAGAATACTTACTACCCCCTGTCTTCCCTTGGGTGTCGTAAAAGGCGTTTAACGTACTCAAGACTGCACATACAGCATAGCGCCGCTCTATCCAACAGCATAGAGCGGCGATGAGCTCACCACCTGTCACGCTGAGCACATGTGCAGTCGCTAATTTGTTGAAAAATGGACTATGCTAGAGGACTGATTTTGCTGTCCTCATTGCCTAGCCTCTGGCTAACCTTTCAAGGATAATAGTCGTGATTATACTTCATGCTTTATCCTCGATAGATTAGATTAGAGAACAGTTGTAGTTTCACGTAACGTCTCGCTAATCACACACTATAGTTAAATTAAATTTTATTAATAAAAACTCAAGTTTTTTAAAAGTAAAAAATCAGTTTGTACTGGTATCCCCTAGACCCCCACCCCCGACGCCATCTTACTTTGTCGTCACCTCATTTCAAAGCCTTATTCGCGTTTTAGTGCTACGCTAGTCCACAGTTACTTTCATTCCGTGCGTCCGTTTTTTCAAAAAGTATGCCGATATTGACGAATCAGCTCCAGCAACGAGAGCGAGTCGATAACAAACCAGAATTCTCCTGTGCCGTCGTCCGTCGGTACCCGAAAAAGTAAGTACCTACCTAGGTAAAGTAAAACTTTTCTTGTAAAATAATAGGAGGTAGTTTTGATTATGACATGTAGGGTAAGTGCACCAGTAAATTAACAGTTAAGGAATTCCAGAATTTTAAAAATATAAATAACAGTTCTGGGTATCTTAGACAAAACAATAATATTATCTGGTATTCCGAATTTATTGAAGAAGAATACAATTCCTTCGTTTTTGAATGATACTCTTATTTTTAGAGATTTTGGATAATTTATGCAAAAAGATCCAAAACCACCAGTGAATGAACAAAAATCTCAGTAAATGGACCACCTCAATTCCAATAAATGAACTACCAGCCAAATAAAGATGTCTTCAAAAATAGCTAATTTCGATAGAAAATAATGTATTTCCGGTCCGAAGTGGTTTATTTATAACTTTCCTAAATAGAAATATTTTAATTTTATTATATAATTCAGGGTATAAAAAAATATTTAAGTATTAATGTACACTTTCAAAATCCTGAAATTAGTATTGTTTTTAAATGTATTAAAACTATTTTAACGGGACCTAACACGATTAATTTTTGTAAGTAAGCCGCAGCATCGCGGCCGAATCGTCAAGCAGTACGTAGATATGTACTTACTTACAAAAATTAATCTTGTTAGGTCCCGATGCAACGCGATAGCTTAAAGTCTTATGTTTTTAAATGATTAAGAAAAAATATACCAGTAATAAGTAGTCAATTAATCAATTAATAAATGTATTCATTCATTTAAGTATCCTTCAGGATGTATAGTTGACCGCCTTTTACCTTCTCATGTCTAAATTGGAAAAGTCTTAGAAAAAATAATTGATACCTTACAAAAGATTTTAAAACATAATTTTGGCATAAACAAATGGCATTGGAATAATAATAAAACAGATTTCAGTCTGATATTTTTAATTAAGTGGCTACTCAAAATCACATACTATATAATATAGTAGATTGTTATACAAGGGGCTAAAATGACCCATTATATACAAGGTAGTTTTACTCTCGAGTTTTAATGGGGTTTTAGAGCCGTGTGTTACACTCTGCTTTTCACTACGAATGCGAGAAAATAAAACAATCCAATACAATATCAATTGGTTTATTTTATTAAAAATTAACCCGCTCGTGGCTTTTACGACACCCAAGGGAAGAGAAGGGTTGGTAATATTATTTTGATGAGCCCATCGCCGCTCTATGCAGTTGGATAGTAGGTATATGCAGTCTTTCCATCTCTTCCCTTGGGTGTCGTAAAAGGCTACTAACGGACTAATCACTACATATACATCCTACACCATAGAGCAGAGATGGGCTCATCAAAATAATACTATCAACCCCTTTCTTCCCTTGGGTGTCGTAAAAGGCGACTAACGGACTAAAGACTGCGCATACGTCCAACAGCATAGAGCGGCGATGGGCTCATCAAAATAATACTACCAACCCTTTTCTTCCCTTGGGTGTCGTAAAAGGCGACTAACGGACTAAAGACTGCACATACACATTTTAATGAATATTTTATAAACTTGTCGAATATGAATAATTACAATATTGACCAGTCTTTCATAAGTATGATACAATTAAACAATTCAAGCATTTTTCTTTATCCAATTGACGCTTACGAAACTAAGAGAATAATCGGTAGCTTAAATTCTACAAACTCTACGGGTTATGACGGAATACCTACTAAAATCATTAAAATTGTCAAAGATGAAATCTCAACAGTATTAAGCTATCTGATAGACCTCTCATTCAGTTGTGGTCAATTCCCAGATTGTTTAAAAACTTCAGTAGTTAAACCAATATTTAAAAAGGGAGATAAGAAAGAAATAAGCAACTACAGACCGATATCTCTAATACCTATATGGTCAAAGATCATTGAAAAAGCAATGCAGGCTAGATTGACAAGCTTTATAAAAAAAAACAACATTATCAAAAACGAACAAAATGGCTTCCAAAAGGGCAAGTCCACTACTTTAGCTGCATTCTCACTAGTCGACAAAATAATTGAATATGTAGATAAGCATATTCCATTAACCGCGATCTTTTTTGACATGAGCAGGGCTTTCGATCACGTGTCTCATGAGTTGCTGCTTCTAAAATGTGAGAGATATGGCATCAGAGGCCTAGCCCTTGACTGGATCCGGTCTTATATTGGTAACAGAAGACAATGCGTAGAGGTTTCAAATTTAAATAACCAAAAACTACTTGGGTCTCATCAATCTGACATTAAAGTAACTAAATTTGGTGTCCCTCAGGGGAGTATCTGAGGAGTATCAGACCTCTGCTCTTCCTAATCTACATCAATGATCTCCCTGATTATATAAATTACCCTTGTATTCTGTTTGCAGATGACATATCTGTAGTTATCCCATGCCTTAACATTAATAACTATTGCACAGAATTAAATAAGACTTTAAAATCAGTAATACACTGGTTGAAACAGAACAACCTTAAAGTAAATTTAGACAAAACCAAATACATTCAATTTACTAACAAAAACGGAATCAAGAAAGATCTTTTAATTAGTCAGGACAATACATTGTTGACAGAAACAAATGACGTTATTTTTCTGGGTTTAATACTGGACGATAAATGTACATGGGAAACGCATATTACCAAATTGTCTAGTAAAATAAACTCTTATGCATATGCCTTATGGAAATTAGGGAAAACTACAAGCAAAGAAACAGTACTTCAAGCATATTATGGTCATGTTTGTTCTATTTTAAGATACGGCATAGTATTATGGGGAAATTCATGTCATATAAATAAGGTTTTTATTGCCCAAAAGTCATGCATTCGTGCAATGTACGATGTCGACAGTTTGGTTTCATGTAGACCACTGTCTAAAGAATTAAATGTGTTAACTGTCCCTTGTTTATATATATATGAAATATGCGTTTTTGTAAGAGCTCATCCAAAATTGTTTAGGTGTCTATATGATATCCCTAGTAATTACAGCCGCAGGCAACCCAATAAACTAATTTTGCCAATTATACGAACAGCCATGCGTTCTAGGAACAATCGCTCAATGGCTGTAAGAATTTATAATAAGCTCCCTAACGACATTAAAAGTCTAACATTAAATAGATTTAAACAAAAACTTAAGATATGGCTAACACAGAATTGTTTTTATAGTGTGAAGGAATATTTTGACTGTTGTTAAACCTCTAATATTTTAATTTTATTTTGACATTAAAGCGAATAATATAATATTGTATGTGATTATTAAGGTTGAAATTTTATATAATATTTAATATTAATACTTAATTGAAAATTATATTGATTTGATGTTTTTATAAATAATTAATACCTAACTTCATTATTATTACTTAATTGCATGCCCAAACTGGGTGAATGTGTCTTGCACTTATTCCTTAGATTAAGATCGCTACTGTACCGCATTCATGCATAATAAATTATTCTATTCTATTCTATTCTATACATCCAACAGCATAGAGCGGCGATGGGCTCATCAAAATAATACTACCAACCCCTCTCTTCCTTTCGATGTCGTAAAAAGCGACTAACAGACTAAAGACTGCACATACATCCAACAGCATAGAGCAACTATGGGCTCATCAAAATAATACTACCAACCCCTCTCTTCTCTTCGGTGTCGTTAAAGGCGACTAATGGACTATGGACTGCACATACATACAACAGCATAGAGCGGCGATGGGCTCATCAAAATAATACCACCAACCCCTCTATTCCCTTGGGTGTCGTAAAAGCGACTAACGGGCTAAAGGCTCACCACCTAAGCACATGAGCAGACTGTGCAGTTGTTTCTTGCTGAAGCGTGGATTGTGTGGGCATGGTCTGTGTTGTCCATAGATTCAAATTTACCATAAACTTTAATAATAACTATCTCAAAAAAGTTGTTGATTTATGTAAACAGTAATAAGTCGAGACTTTATTCATAATTATTGTACTTAAGACTAAACACTTTTTCGTTTTTGTAGGCTCATTGTCATGTGACAAACAAATATTTAAAAAAAAATACTTTATCCCCTAGGGCAAGAAAAGCTATTTTAGCCCCGCTCTAGAACGCTACAATGACGGTCTTTTTGAGCAAGAGGAGTGAAATAGTAGATTGTTATACAAGGGGCTAAAATGACCCATTATATACGAGGTAGTTTTACTCCCGAGCTTTAGCGAGGGAGTAAATAGAAACAGAGTTTTAATGGGTTTTTAGCGCCGAGTGTTACACTCTGCTTTTCACTACGAATGCGAGAAAATAAAACAATCCAATATAATATGAATTGGTTTATTTTATTTAAAATTAACCCATTAGTTGCTTTAACGACACCCAAGGGAAGAGAATGGTTGGTAGTATTATTTTGATGAGCCCATCGCCGCTCTATGCTGTTGGATAGTAGATATGTGCAGTCTTTCCATCTCTTCCCTTGGGTGTCGTTAAAGGCGACTAACGGACTAAAGACTGCACATACATCCAACAGCATAGAGCGGCGATGGGCTCATCAAAATTATATTACCAACCCTTCACTTTTCTTTGATTTGGAAAAAGGGGACTAACGGACTAAAGACTGCACATACATCCAACAGCATAGAGCGGCGATGGGCTCATCAAAATAATATAACCAACCCATCACTTTTCTTCGATTTGGTAAAAGGGGACTAACGGACTAAAGACTGCATATACATCCAACAGCATAGAGCGGCGATGGGCTCATCAAATTAATACTACCAACCTACTCTCTTCTCTTCGGTGTCGTAAAAGGCGACTAATGGACTAAAGACTGCTCATACATCCAACAGCATAGAGCGGCGATGGGCTCATCAAAATAATATTACCAACCCTTCACTTTTCTTCAGTTTGTTAAAAGGGGACTAACGGACTAAAGACTGCACATACATCCAACAGCATAGAGCGGCGATGGGCTCATCAAAATAATACTACGCTCTCTTCCCTTGGGTGTCTTAAGAGGAAACACTACGTCGACGTGGCATGCAAAATTCTCATACAAAACACAGAAAAACGATGTTTCGTAGTCCCCTGATTCCTCCGTCAGAACTGGAAGTATTTTTGTTACTTTTTCAGCATCGGTTAGAGAAAGAGATTTTCTATGTCTGTATGTTTGATTTTTTTTAATTAAGTCATTTATTTAATAACCAGGGACCTTCAAAATTGAGCAAAACTACTCCGTTTTAAGGCGTCTTAAGAAACTTTAAAGAAAAAATCAAACATACAGACATAGAAAATCTCTTTCTTTAACCGATACTGAAAAAGTAATAAAAATTGGTCCAATTCTGAAGGAGGAAACAGGGGACTACGAAACGTCGTTTTTCTGTGTTTTGTATGAGAGTTCTGCATACCACTTAGACGTAGTGTTTCCTCTTAAAAGCGACTAACGGGCTAAAGGCTCACCACCTAAGCACATGTGCAGTCTGTGCAGTTTTTTCTTGCTGAAGCGTGGTCTGTGTTATCTCAAAAAAGTTGTTGATCTAAGTAAACAGTAATAAGTAGAGTCTTTATTCATGATTAGGTATTCTACATAAGACTAAATACTTTTTCGTTTTTGTAGGCTCATTGTCATGTGATAGACAAAAATTTTTAAAAAAAATACTTTTTCCCCTAGGGCGAGAAAAGCTATTTTAGCCCCGCTCTAGAACGCTACAATGACGGTCTTTTTGAGCAAGAGGAGTGAAAACATAATTACCTACCAGTGTTCATTCACTGGACTTAGTAACGAACGTAGTAATCAACGTTAGAGTTCATACAAACCAAAAAATATCAGTAAATTAATACCTAGTTCGAACATTAGCCTAAAATACACCAACCGTTAATTAAAGCTATGTACAGAAAACGACCTTATTTGAATAGCAATATCATATTAATTTGTTAGATTTTGAAAAATCACAAGCCTCATCATCAATCATCAATTAACCACATGTTCATTCACTGGATTTTGCTTGTTTTCGTGGTCATATTCAACCTCCCTAAATTTTTTAAATAAATGCTTGAAATTCTACAAAATCTCATGTCTATTAGATAAAGCAGCCGTTCACTAGCACATTAACGTCTACAAAGTTAAAATCAAAATACTATAACTTACCCGACTCCTTATTACGGACCCCATACAAGTGTCCATGTCTACAGCTTCCTCATTCAACATAGAGAAATTCAAAGCATGCAATATTTTTGTGCATATTATGTGCAATCAAACGTTTCAGTCCTAATTTTTGTGCCACCACAACTTCGTTACTATGAGTTGTTTTATGTGTGTAAGCTGGGGACACGTGTCACCAGCTCGCACACGCCCGTTAAGACAAACCAGTGAGGATAGGGATTTAGACTATAGCCAGAAATTTTGTGCATAATTTGTGCACTAGGAACAAAAAAACTAACCATCACACTCAAATACTGTTGAAACTACGATCATAAAACTGTGTGCGAGCTGGAGACACGGGTCTCTGGCTTGCACAGCTGTATCTTCGTAATTGTTTAAGCTACGGTTATGAATTATACCTCAAATTTTTGTGCCGAATTTGTGCATAAGGCACAAAAATTTTCAAAACTTTAAGTCAAAAGGTTTTTGAGCTACGAACCGATAAGTATGTGTAAGCTGGTGACACGTAACACGGGCTAACACATGGTGAATTACTGTAACTGTATAAGATAGCGTTTCGTTTTAAAGATCAACTAATACGTTATAATTTGTGCAAACACGAGGCAAAATTTTAAATCTCTGGGCCTTCTAGTTTAAAAATTATAAGCCAAAAAAGTCTCGGAAGTGGCTAAGCGCGCCGTTGCCGTTTCGTGCGCTACACGATTGCAATCGAGTTTGAACTTAAGAGCTGGCAATATTTAGAGTCATTTTAATTTGTGCTTTCGATTGTTTAATTTATGTACCGAGAATTTTAGACTAGGAGCCGTCTGTTAAAGCGATGCGCGACGCGACTAATTTAGTTTCACTATAGGTACCTAACTAACCTACCCTAATTTTTATTTTAAGGCCCCAGTACTAGTGTTGTTGCAATAGCGAAAGTTTCACTATCGATAGTTGACCTTGAAAAATAGTCGATAACGCGAATAGTCTTATCGAAAATATCGAAATGCTACGATACTATCGATAGTATCGATAGTTAAAACTAGGTAATACTATTGAAATTCGTCGATACTATCGATTCTATCGAGATACGATACTATCGATAGTATCAATACTATCCATAAACTATTGACGCGTTTCGATAGTATTGATAGTTTTGCTTCAGTAACTATCGACGAATTTTTGATACTATCGCGTGAGTATTGTATATCTAATGATATGATGTGATAGATGACCTATGTAATTACCAGCTATATCACCTTTTATGAGCAAGCAATAGTGTCGAAAACGTTCGACTATCGATATTGAACAGCTATCAATCGATAGGTTTTTACTGATACTATCGATAGTATCGATACTATTGATCTTTAGCAATAGTATTACTTTTTCTATCAATCGATACTATTGATAGTATCGTCAAGGGCTGATAGTTTCGATAGGACTATCGATAGTATGACTGATTTTCGAGGTCGCGATAGTATCACGATACTATTGATAGACTATCGCTATCGCAACAACACTACCCAATACACATTGGCGTATGTTGGCCCATTGTCGGCAATCGCCATTGTGTAGACATAGAAAAAGTAATACTATTGCTAAAGATCAATAGTATCGATACTATCGATAGTATCAGTAAAAAACCAATCGATTGATAGCTGTTCAATATCGATAGTCGAACGTTTTTCGATACTATTGCTTGCTCAGAAAAGGTAATATTGCTGGTAATTACATAGGTCATTTAGCACATATAATATCGTATCTCGATAGTATCGATAGAATCGATAGTATCGACGAATTTCAATAATATTACCTAGTTTCCACTATCGATAGTATCGATAGTATCGCAGCATTTCGATATTTTCGATAGGACTATTCACGCTATCGACTATTTTTCAAGGTCAACTATCGATAGTGAAACTATCGCTATTGCAACAACACTAGTACGGGGCCTTAATATAAAAAGTAGGGTAGTAAACAGGCCTTACTGTTCAAACCTGAGCGGTATTCGCTACCGCTGTGGGTAAAGCGGCAGCGAATACCGCTCAGGTTTGATAAGGCCTTTAGTTAGGTACCTAAAGTGAAACTAAATTAGTCGCGTCGCGCATCGCTTTAACAGACGGCTCCTAGTCTAAAATTCTCGGTACATAAATTAAAACAATCGAAAGCGCAAATTAAAATGGCTCTAAATATTGCTAGCTCTTAAGTTCAAACTCGATTGCAATGGTGTAGCGCACGGATCGGCAACGGCGCGCTTAGCCACTTCCGAGTGATTATTTTGAATTTTTTGGCGGGAAAACAGTTTTTGGCTTAAGTATAATTTTTAAACTAAGAGGCCCAGAGATTTGAAATTTTGCCTCGTGTTTGCACAAATTATAACGTGTTACGTGTCACCAGCTTACACATACTTATCGGTTCGTAGCTCAAAAACCTTTTGACTTAAAGTTTTGAAAATTTTTGTGCCTTATGCACAAATTCGGCACAAAATTTTGAGGTATAATTCATAACCGTAGCTTAAACAATTACGAAGATACAGCTGTGCAAGCCAGAGACCCGTGTCTCCAGCTCGCACACAGTTTTATGATCGTAGTTTCAACAGTATTTGAGTGTGATGGTTAGTTTTTTTGTTCCTAGTGCACAAATTATGCACAAAATTTCTGGCTATAGTCTAAAACCCTATCCTCACTGGTTTGTCTTAACGTGCGTGTGCGAGCTGGTGACACGTGTCTCCAGCTTACACACATAAAACAACTCATAGTAGCGAAGTTGTGGTGGCACAAAAATTAGGACTGAAACGTTTGATTGCACATAATATGCACAAAAATATTGCATACTTAGAATTTCTCTATGTCGAATGAGGAAGCTGTAGACATGGACACCCCATACAAACCACAAAACACCATCGAGCGTCCGGTTTGGACCTTCGCCATTTTAGAACTACGGGTCTCGGGATGATTCCTGTGTGACTAGTTGACGTAAAAAAGCATAAAAAAGCATTATCTTTATCTACAATTTAAAAAAAAACAGTAAGTTTAGTTGAAAAACGCGATTTCTTATTATTTAGAAAAAACGACGATTTGTTCATTCATTGGATTGGTTCATTCACTGGTGCACTTATCCTACATAGTTAGAGAGGAAGTAGTTTAGCTTTCGTAAGCGTAATTTCAGAAAAAGAATTCCTGTAGCACATGTTTCTTTTTCTTAAAGCAACTGCTTAATTTTTAAATTATGTTTGAAGTAAAAGTAACTTTGACCAATAAAAGCTGTTTGTAATATTTTAGTCAGATACTTAATAGTGTACAGGCATAACCACATATCTGGTTTTTTGACTGTACCATGTAAATAAATTTTCAATCAGTTGAATTTTAATTTTTCTCTTTTTCACACTACCTCCTATTTTACGAAAATGAAGCAAATAACATTTGCTATCGTAAACCTTGTCAACTCTGATCTTGAGTTTGATATTTAAGTGCTACGCACTGTGCTAGGGAAAGGCATTGCCACGCTCTGCCTTTCCAAATGGCCATTTTTACAAAATTGCAGTAAATAACATTTGCTGTCGTAAACCTTGTCAACTCTGATCTTGAGTTTGATATTTAAGTGCTACGCACTGTGCTACGGAGAGGCAGTGCCACGCTCTGCCTTTCCAAATGGCCATATTTTTTCTTAACACTACCTCCTATGTTTATGAAAATAAACCAAATACTAAGCGACTTTTTGTCGTTTCTGTATATAATTTGCTATCGTAAACTTTGCCAACTCGATCTTGAGTTTGATATTTAAGTGCTCAATAATAAAATAAGTTTACGCACTGCCTTTAAAAATGGCCAAGAGCACACAGGCTCATTAATTGGCTATGTCCAAGCTCGCTTGCCCCGGGATGACTTGGATTTGGAAATTGTGGAGCCCGCACTAGGGCCTTCCACGTCAGCAACAGCTGATCCGGAAGAATGCGCATTGGATGAGGACATTATGAAAAGGTTAGGCGCATCCCCAACCAAAAATGGGGAATAACATACAAAAAAGCTATAGCCTAAAGGCTATAATGTCGGGAGTTCAACTCGCACTTTAAACTTGAAGCCTCAGTTGGCGACCAGCAGGCATCCAATGAAGACGAGACAAGAGCCTGCGTATACACAAAAGTCAAACGCATGCCCGGCTCCTTTCCCGCCACAACGGGCGTTAACACCACCGCCGCGCCGCCGCCGCCACCGCTGCCGCCGCGCCGTCGCGCTGCCCCGCCCGCCGCGCCGCGGCCGCCAGCGGCGCCGCTACCAGCGACACAACAGCGAACCAGACAACGACCCTATCAGAGAGCCGATAGATAAGTTAGGTAGGTAGCTAGGGGCTTGTTGTAACAATTTTAAAAGAATATATATAACTTGAGATGTATTGTTTAAATTGCCACCAACTAAACATTAATTGATACTTTATCTATTCTTCTAATAAGTCAAATTAAAAAAATATCAAATCTTCAGGTAACTCTTTCACAATTACATTTTTTTGGAAAAAAAGGCGGTGTTACGACTTACCCCATGCTTGGGGTTTGTTGTAACATCTATCAGGGTAAGTAGTAACAGTAATAAAAACGAGAATATAACACCATTAATCATTTATTTATTTTCACACCTTGACCCATTTTGGTTAGTTAGTTAGTTAGTTTTTAAGTATGTATCTTATTTTATATTTAAATACTACTTTAGGTACTTAAATATCAACCTGGCCCTTGAAAATCACAGTAAGTTAAATTATAAATCTTCAAATTAATCTCAGTTCATTGCGTATGAAATTTTGGAACCAGTCAGGACCAGCACACTTATTTTGATGCAAAGAAAGGGAAACATTTTTAGCACCAAGTTGAACAGCACATTGGTAGGCTAGTTTCCTTACTTCCTTAGGAAGTAATCCAAAATATATTTCAGCGTACTTAAGGATACTTATATGAAGACATTTTACATTATTCTTCTGCTGTGAATACTTGTCTAGGCTTTACGTAACCAACTTTTGGACTTTCATATTCTTCTTTTTCTTAATGTATCTGTAAAGCGATACATGACATAGACCAAAATTCTTACTCGCCCTCCGAATACTACAGTCGTATTCCAAATTTTCAGCTGCAGCCAACTCATATACCTTCTGGCTTTGTGTTGCCCGCTCCGACTTTCTCTTATAGTTTCTCATTCTAAAACAAACAAATTAGGTAAATTACAAATAATAACCGTTACATATAAGTATATGGCTCAAGTTGGAATATGTTACAACAAACCCCAAGATTTTGTTACAAATAACCCCAAGGTGTAGTTTTAAATATTTATCACGATAACTATTTAAGCAACCTAGTAATCTCGAAAACTGTAACACAACATAATAAATAGATAAATTTTAACACCATATAAAATACAGAAAGTTCCAATTAATCGATAATTGTAAAGCTAACTAAAAATTTACGAATGTAAAAATATACGTTACCTGGCAAAAATGAAGCGCTTGTACACAGTCACTCACTACGCCGGCCGCCTGGCGTGGCGGGACACTGCATGGCTGTGATGTCGTGGTGGGGCGCGGTATAACGGTAGGATTGAGTCTTAGAAATGCGTTAATAAAGTTTAAGTTCTTAGTGAACAAGCCCTGTTACTACTTACCCCTGCAACAAGCCCCTCGCTCCCCTACACTGTTCAGGCCGACTTGCCTTATTTTATAAGCAATGGTGTAACAAAACACAAGACCCAATAATTTTGTCATGGGTTCTAGGTTACTGCATTCCTTTTTACAAACCAGTAGTACAAAAGTACATTCCAATTACACCTAAACTTACCACTGATGATAAAATGATGATGATGATAAGTTTTTATCTCGCTATTTTCTAATTAAAAAGAAAAATGGTTCTTCTCGTTTTATTCTAAACTTAAAAGCATTGAACATTTTAAGTTGGAGGGCCTGAGAACTACGTTCAAATTAGTTTCCAAATATTACCTTATGGCTAATTTACATAATGCTATCTTTTAGTTTCAATAAAAGAGCAATATAGAAAATATTTGAGGTTCAAATTCAATGACATTATCTTCAAATTTAATGTATTTCCCTTTGGGTTAAGTACAGCACCATTCGTCTTCACACGACTTCTTAAACCAGCATGGCTCAACTGCGATCAATGGGCTACACGTCAACTATATAATTAGATTACGTTTGCTGTATCGCTCCTGATAGTCAGGAATGTTTAGTAAATATTAATAAAACTAACGTTATTTCAATCATTGGGATTTATTATACATTTGATATACATTAAATGAACAAAAAAGCTGTCTCATACATATGTACATAGGTAGTAGGTACTTATCTTGGTTTCATTACTGATACAAAAAATCTCTAGATACATTTAACTGACTCAAAAAAAGATGTCATTAAAAAAGAGTACCTAACCGACCTAACCCATCTCAGTAAACTCCGGCGCTGTTCCATTCGTCAGCTTGCCCCGGTGTACAGTTTGGCTGGCTCTCTACAAAACAATTTGAAAGGTGCCCGCCCTTTTACAATCAGGTACTTACGATAAATATATGAATATCCCATCAAACTTACACGATGATTTTAATTGGTGGATTACACACATAAATAATGCAAGTAATCCAATAAAGGAAGGTACTTACACCTTGAACATTTTTTTTTGCTGCTTGTAAAACGGGGGTAGCATGTGGCCGGAAAACCGCGAGCGATCGTTGGAAGAGGCCTCCAAGTATAAAAATAAAACTTTAAACTATCGCGTTGCATTTCATTAATAACGGGACCTAACACGATACATTTTTGTAAGTACCTAATACCTTAAGTACATATCTACTTACTGCTTGACGTTTCGGCCGCGATGCTGCGTCCGTGGTCACAAGCGAACTGACCACAGTCCGCTTGTAGATATGTACCTACTTACGTACAAAAATTAATCGTGATAGGTCCCGTTAAAATAGTTTTAAGAATATAAATCTTCTTGAAATGTTAGCTGCATTCTTTGGCCTCAAAATATTTACAACTTAAATTAAATAACTGTCAAATATTGCTAAGGATTGACAATACGACTGCTATTTCGTATATCAAAACGAATGAGTGTAATCAGGTTTCCACATCCACAAAGGATATTTGTAGTTTTTGCGTAATTCGAAACATTTTTAATTATGCTGTATATGTCCCATGATATCGATATAGCAGACGCCGAATCCAGACGGATTCACCCTGATACAGAGTGGGCTCTCAGGGACCAAGCTTTTCGAATCATAAATAATAATTTCCTTGCCCCTGAAATCGATCTTTTGGCCACAGGGTTAAAAACAATAAATATAATAACCATATGTCTTGGCATAGAAGTGCATGTGCAGTAAATGCTTTTACTGTAAATTGGAATATTTTTATTTTTTTACGCTTTTCCTATTTTTTCAACAACTGCCACAGCATTAAGGAAAATAATTTTTGACGGGGCTCACGGAATCGTTGTGGCACCATATTGGACTACACCAGCTTGGCTCCCTTTGTTTAACAAAATGCTTGTCTCTGAACTAATCATTTTTGAACCTAATAATAAACCCCTAATTTCTTTTTATAACAACGTTGCCGCAGTTCAAGTTTATGACCGGAATATTTTTCAGGAAGCCTTTAACAGATGAAGTGTACCGTTAACCTCATTAGACGTAAGTTGTGCTTCCTTATCCAATAATTCAATAGCGCAATACACTGTGGCATTTAAGCATTGGTTAAATTTTTGTGATTAACAGAAGATAAATTATTTTGAAGCGTCAATTCCTAATAGGTATCCTCTATTTTTGATCAATTTGTTTAACGCTGGAACCCAATATGGAACCCAAAATAGTCACCGATCTGCTTTGTCATTGAATTTAGGGCCAAGGGTGACCTCTGATGACAAGGCAACCTGGGGCCCGTGTATTATATTAGATTTTTTAACAAATCTGCACCCTAACCATGAACTTCCATTAGAACAGTTAACCAAAAAGACAGTTACCTTGTTAGCCTTAAGTACAGACACTGTCATTAATTAAGTTAAAAGAAGTTAATAGTTATTCTAATAAGATAATTATAAAAATACCAGACATCATAAAAACCTCTAAGCCAGGTGCTTATCATTATTTTTATGATATAAGACCAGCTACCCTATCGGCTAAAAAATATGAATATGGACATGGGCTTCATTTGACATAGCCCATAATATGCCCATATAAGGACAAAATATGGGCTTCAAATGTCAAATGAAGCCCATGTCCATATCCATATTTATTAGCCGGTAGACCCGCTGTACCTTAAATGTCCTTCAAATGCTGTATTGACTTACATTATTATAACTAGGCCCTTATGAGGAAACAATGAAAAATTATTTATTAGTTAAGTATAGAAAACCATACCGTTCTGTTACAAGTCAAACTTTAAGAAAATAGCCTAAAAATATATTAAATGTAAGTGGAATTGACACTTCTCTATTTTCTGCGCACTCCACCCGGCATGCGAGTATCTCTGCCGCAAGCGGCTCAGGGTTAGCATTGATTTGATTAGAAGCACTGCCGGCTGGAGTGGCAGCTATAGTAGGTACTTGCCAAATAAGTACTTTAATCAGCACGTAGACAATGAAAATGTAAACGATTTTGCTCTATCAATCTTAAACAATCAAATGTACTTACCTAATTTATGATTTAATATTACATAATCACACACATAAATCGATGTCAATAATTATACAGAAATACATATTATATATTTTTTCTTTTAATATTCACATTAATATGATTAAAATGTATTAGGCAAATTGCTATATTACTGCAAGAATTAATTCATGCATTTCCTAATAATCTCTCGAGCGACGGCCTGCCGACTATCGCCAAATACAATTATAATTCAATTGTGTCTAACGCGCGACACTGATTTAATATAAATCATACAATATATCATTCAAATAATATAAATTTCTATCACTTTCCATACCTACAATTATTGTTCTCTAATCTCGAGGATGAAGCATAAAGTATAATTGATGATTAAACGAACTTACCTAAGTGACGTTCTCTCATAATTATACGAAGGCTTCATCCGAAGAGATTAGAGCCCACCCTCCCATACCCATTGATATGTCGAAATATAAATTATTTGAATGTCGTTTTAAAATTGTCTACCCTATACGACAATAAGTCTTTTTAAATTTCATTTAAGTACTATATCTTTCAACTAAATGAGGCTTTGAAATGAGGTAAAGACAAAGTAAGATGGCGTCGGGGGTGGGTTTCTTGGGGATGACAGTTCAAACTGATTTTTTACTTTTAAAAAACTTGTTTTTTTTTAATAAAATCTATTTTAACTATAGTGTGATTAGCGAGTCGTTACGTGAAACTACAATTGTTCTCTAATCTCTTCGGATGAAGCCTTCGTATAATTATGATAGAACGTCACTTAGGTAAGTTCGTTTAATCATCAATTATATTTATGTTGCTCTATTTTTTGCAATCATACTGCTAAAGCGTAAAATATTTTACAGACTATTGTCAACTATGGCTAGGTTGAGGGTGACGCGCGCAGTTCAATGAGCACCCACTCGAGCGGATCCCACTACACCGCATAGGTGTAAAGCGAAATGTTACAGAACAATGTGGAAAACAACTGAAATTCATACACCGTGCTACAAATGTTTCAATATTTTGATTTCGATAGAAACTACTTAAACAAACATAAACAAAACCACGAACATACAATAACGACTCGTGCTACCTAAATTATGGACTTTTCTATCAAAGTAAGTTGAGTGAAAGATCAGATTATAAATCAATGAAAGTACTTATAACAGATGCACCCGCTGAACTGATGTCTCAGTATTCGTTTTTAATTTATTTATTTCAGGGAAATTTACTGACAAACATCATAAAGAAATAAAGCTAATTTCAATAAGCACCATAGAAATTGCCCCCAGCTAAATTGGGGTATGCGTCGTTGTTTTTTTAATAAGGGAGTAGGTGAGCTAGTAGGCGAAATAACATAAATTGATTGCCTATTAATTTCGGTCGACTGTGGTTAGCGAGGTCGGGTCACTTCGATTACGATCGTGCAAGTTAAAACTTTTCCAATGCCAGGTCGGCGGATGGGGATGGACAACACACAGTTTGCCCCGGTTGTTGTCGTACATTCACATACCATACCTACCTACATGTTCGCGATACGTGAGTAGTTATTGCTTCTTCCAAGGTAAGTGGCAAGTGATCGAACACACATGCAAGAAGTTTCTTTTCAATTTAGTACCTGTAAAGTAGAAATTCGATAGCATGTTTTCCTTTGAACAATTAATTAATAGTCATCCATTTGACCACATTTGACTGTTCAAAGGTCCGTCTTCCCATGTGCCTATACTTGGGTCTGGTACCTAATCCCGAATGACAAAGGCCCGAATAACAAATGCCCGAACACTAAGGCCCGAAGAATCACTTGCTCGAACGCTTAAAATCTCGATGGTTCATAAGCCCGAAAACTCAAAAGGCCGACACACAAATGCCCGATCACTATTCGCCGAAGAATCATTAGCCCTAATGCTTAAAATCCCGATTGGTTATAAGTCTGAAAACTCTTTAAATAGATAATATAAAAATAAACGACACAGTAGCTTGTTTCTTTTGGTGAACTGTGGACATTTCGGGCGCTAGCCTTTAAAATGTCTCTGACCACATTTTTGGTATTTATGAGCGTGAGCTGTATGGCTTTTCGACATAATTGTGCACAAAATTAGATACAATTTGCATTTAAAAATAGATCGCAAAACAAACACAGCATTAAATGAACGCTTACAACGTAGTAATGATTGATTCATTCGGTTAGGGGAGAGTCGGTGTAATCGTACCGGCGTTTTAATCGTACCACCTCTAGATTACCCACAAACCAACACATATTTTTAACGCTGGAAACACTAAACTATGCTTCAGTGGCGCCACCAACGCTCGGCCATTTTGTAATGGCGTCGGTTGAGAACGTTAAGTGCTGAACGTTAAGAAGTGAAAAAAAAAAGTTTTTGTGAACTTTGATCTAAATTTTCGTGCTGATTCGTAAGACAGGTCAACACAACTCACAGAAAAAGTAAGTTTTTGTAACAATATCGATAGTATTTGAGTGCCAAACTAAACAGTTTTTTTTAATATTGTTTTCGCAGTCTTTAAGTTTAAAGGTTATGTAGCTATCAGTTGTTTTGTTTTTAAATACATGGTTGGCTAAATCGTACCACAGTATGGTAGGCATATTATACCGGTACAATTTATCCGACAGTTACAAACTAATATATCTTTATTTGTTTTTTTTTCTTATTTAGATGACGGGCCCTGGTAATAAACGAAAATATTATAAATGGGGCAAAGAAGATCTACAGAGAGCATTTTTGGCCTACGAAAAAAAGAAATGAGCTTAAACATTTTGGATCTTTATTTGTTAAAGAGATATTACGATTATGTCGTTTATATTAATTAGTTTATACGTTGCTATGATACAAACAATATAAAAAAGCCTGACATAGCAGAACGAAAATATATTTTGTTTTAATTTTCTTAGACTTTAAATAGATACATATTTTTTGTTATTATGTAACAGTTTATCTAAGACATAATTGGCATGTCTGTTACATTGAGTAATTATGGTCACCACCTCACTCACTCAGTAAATCACATCAAAAATAAATATTTTCATTTAAATAAATATTATTTTTATAACTGGTACGATTTAAACACCCATAGTACGATTTAAAATACCTGTAGAACGATTTAAACAACTAGTTGGCTAAATTGTACCGTTAGCAGACCTCCGTAAAAACACATATTTGGCTACTTTAACTGCAATCTAAAACACCAATTTTTTACATGAGATAACCAAGATGTTGAACTATAATTATGAGAGTTATTCATATGTGTAAGCGTTTTTGTAAATTAAATATAGACGTCAAAGTAAAAAGTGGTACAATATAACCGACTTTTCCCTACCTGCTCTTGAAAAAAAATCACCTACCCTCCATTTTTAGAAAAAATAAATTTATGTTCTATGTATTGATTTTGTACGAATATGAAAGTAGTATAATAGGTATTGAAAAGTAATTACTTAAATAAACAATAGTTATGTAAATAAATAAATTACTTATGATTTAAACGATTTTGTACCACCGTACATTAAAATAGACTGATTTCAAAGAATAATTTATATATATTTTGTTACCTACGTACATATTTAAATACATACAGCTCAAGCCCATAAATCCCAAAAATGTTGTCCGAGTTTAGATATCCCGCCCTCTCCTTTCCTCTCCCGGACTACACGTGCTGGTCTTAGGATACACCATCATACTATACAGACTATCAGTACTCGTACCAAAAAAATTGGCAAGTCGTTCCTCTGTAAGACCATTCGGCTTTGGAATTCTTTGCCGGCGCATGTGTTTCCCAGCTCCTACAGTCCCGGGTCTTTTAAGCGGGGCGTGAAACGGCATTTATGCAGGCCGTCATGAAAGGGAGCGCTCGTTATCGTGCTTATTCCACGGTGGGGAGCGCTCTCATTATTTTGGATTGCATCGGCTGCTTACCATCAGGCAGGATGCAGTCACTATGACGAGTCATTATATATATAAAAAAAGAGATATTTTAAAGGCCAGCGCCGGAATGTCCACAGTTCACCAAAAGAAACAAGCTACTGTGTCCTTTATTTTAATATTATCTATTTAAAGAGTTTTCGGGCTTAAGAACGATCGGCATTTTAAGCATTAGGGCTAATGGTTCTTCGGCGAATAGTGATCGGGCATTTGTGTGTCGACCTTTGGAGTTTTCGGGCTTATGAACCATCGACATTTTAAGCGTTCGAGCAAGTGATTCTTCGGGCCTTAGTGTTCGGGCATTTGTAATTCGGGCTTTTGTCATTCGGGATTAGGTACCAGACCCGTCTATACTTCACCCCCCTATTTCTATTATCACTACTTAAGTACTTTAAGTAGGTTGGTACCTAGTTGAAGATAATATTTTCATGGACTTTTTATTATCAACTAGGTTTAACTTAATTAATGGATATCGCGTGTAGCATTAAGCCAATTTCAAGTGTTTATTTTTTTTGTAAAGTTTATTTATTATTGTACGGTAGAAAGAAATAAAATGCAGTCTCACAACACGTGTTTTTGCGAAAAGAACACGGGAGAAACTCCTTCATGGACTTTATAGTGGTTATAATAATTTATTTAAATCTGCACTCAAACTCAGTAGCTAATAGACAGTGTCATAAAAGAAACCCTAGTCTGATTTAACTACAATCCTCCCTCAACAATGGCCATAATTGTATTATGAATGAAGCAAGAGGGGTTAATTAGAAGTGACAATGGTAAGTCGAGTTAATATTTTATCACAAAGATATCCAATTCCACGCGAATCTCGCATTTCATATCGATTAAGGTACCTAGCTGTTTGATATAGATAGTCTACATCAACTCTGCTACCGTTTTACTTAAAACTAACTAATGACGGTGACTGCGTCCCCGACACCGCTTCGTCTCCTCGAGGTCCTCAGCTCGGCCGCAGTCCGCCGCGCCTACTGGCTTCGGGCTGCTGTGGTGGTGGTCGATCTTCTGGCTGCTGTGGTGGGTGGAAGGCCCTAAGCGTCCCGTGGCCACCCCTGAGAGCTCTCAACCCCAGAAAAATACGTACCAATATGCACAATACCACTTAGCACGCCACGCGTCCGTGTCAACCAAACCAATAACTGATTTTAACCAGCCCGCCCTGGTACTAATTTATGAACACTGTTTCACTGTTTATTAGTTATTACGCCCCCCCCCCCCCCGCCCCCCGAATCAAGTGTGTGTCACACTGACACTGACAGCCTTCTGTCAAATACAAATTAAAACTAACACAAAAGGTTGCCAGCCGTAAGTGGCCATTTTGTTCCGAACACTAGCTTTATGTACGAAATACTTTTCTTTCGGATCTCAGAGGTGAAAACTTCTAAGATCGATGAGGCAATGTTGACTAAAAACATAAGCATCAAGCACTGACAAATTTCGACGGTTGAAGGCCAGACCTCGGTAGTCAAGTGGTTAAGGCAGCCGCCCGGAATGCGAAAGGTGCGTGGTTCGATTCCCGTCTGAGGTTGTCGTGTTTTTTCAGTATTTAAAATTTTACTTAAGTATATTTAAGCGTTAATAAAACGCTAAAATATAAAACATTAATCGAAATACTTTTTCCAGAAATAACTGCTTGTAGATACGGCTCTGTCAAATACTCTGTCGAATACGTCGGAAATGTATCCTGTGAGGGCGGTCAGTGAGGGAGGCACATTTTGTACCGATACATCTACCTACAAGGTACCTATACCTAGTAGCTGTCTGTTTACGTAGCAAACAAAAGACAAGATAAAAAGAAGTCGATCTAATTACGTGCTCATTCCTCTTGCCCCAATTGATAAAAGTTGGAATGTTTCATTTCTTTCATCGCATCGCCGCAAAAAATTGGAACGGTTTTCGCCGCCGCCGCCCGCCCGCCGTGGCCTACCGCCTACCTACAACAAACGTTAGCTTTTTAATTTAGTTTTCAATTTGTTGTCGTCACCTACCTACCGCAAAATGTTGCCAATAAAGATACGACACGACAGGCGCTATTTTTAATACGGTATGCAAGTACTGGGAAAGCTTAATAGAAATGGGGGTGCGAATTTTGTATATTGTGTGTGTTTTCAGTTTCAAAATAGTCACCGGTTACTTCAAAAGAGTAGCACTCGTACTCTTAAGATATCATAGTTTGAGAGTTATTCTCACCGGTTTAATAATCGTCGTTCAGTAACCTCAGGTAGGGTAGGTACCTACTACCTAAGTCGCACGGCGAGTCTCCTCCAGTTTTATTGAAGGGGATGGAAGTTATTAAATCTTCAATTTTGAACTTGTTGTCTTATACAATTAAAACTTCATCTTGATTGAGAGTATTTATTAAGGTTTAGAACACGATCCATTGAGATGAACCACTTGATCTAGTTATTAAAATATCTATAATTTTTATTAATTCATTAATTGCTACAACTTATCAACTTCAACATTTATTTGGTGTATAACACATTTATACATTAGGTAGGTACTTAAAAAATACCTAAACATTTCTTAGGATACGAAGTAAGTAGGTACTTACTTACTTAAAATATTTACCCCCTTTTGGAAATCAAGCTTACGTCCTATGGGAGACATCTGAGTAAGTTCTAAGTATCTATCGTTCAGCATAGGGTTTAAATGATATTTTTAAAACCTGTATCGATAAGGTCAGTATATAATATTTCTTGTGTCCTCATATCACCCAGTAAGTATCTAGAAAGTGATCCTCCTCTTTGTAGCTATTTTATCATACTAAAATGTCTATCAGTAGGTACTTTCGACATTTCAGTATTATAACACTATTTCTGTGATTATAAGACTATACATTTTCTAATGTTAATGTTTATTAGTAAATATGCTAATTACTTACTCTGTAAAGTTGATTCAAGGCTCACCTCAATATATTATGGGTACGATATATTACATATAAATAGCTAGATGTAATAGAGATAAGTAAATAAATCTCCAGGCATTTAGTTGTGTATATTTTAGGAAGTTCTACATAAATTGTATGGTTAAAATCAATCCCCGAACTATAATTATAAGTATTTAATTATATTACAATTTAACACATATTTTAATATTACATTATAATATTAAATAAATAAATAAATAAATAAATTATTTATTTATTTATTTATAATATTACCTGTAAGTATATGAATATAAAACGTACGTAAGTACTTAGTTATACAAAAGTGTTTATAAAAAAATAGATACGAATATAATTGTTCAGGTTTTATGAAATGATAGCTTAATAGCTTTAACTAAGTTCATGAACATATTAGGTAGGTACTTAATTTCCATGGCACATTTCTTTTAGTTATGGGATAAAAATATTAGTACCTAGGTTGTTGGTGTCCTGTTGATGGGATGTATGGTGACGACCTCCTTGGTCGAGTGGTTTGTACACCGGTTTTCATGGTGTCGCCATCTCTGAGGTCCCGGGTTCGATCCCCGGTCGGGTCAATTTAAAAATTATTGTTTTTCTAAATTGTCTCGGGTCTGGGTGTTTTCTATGTATAATAAGTATGTATTTTAAGTATGTTTATCCGTTGTCTAGTAACCATTTAACGAGTTCCATAATGAAGCTTCTCTTGGGCTAGATAATTGGTGTGAGTGTAGGAAAGTTTATTTATTTATTTATAGTGATTCTAGTGATAACAATAAAATAAATACTATTATGTAGGCGGTATAGAAATCTAACTAAGTTGTTACATTGTTTTTTTTCAGACACATAGGTATTTTGTTTTACATTTTGTTACATTATATAGTTTTAGGTTAGGAACAGAGTGACTGGGCATCGATTCATTACCTTTATTTGAGGTACCTAATCAGCAAAAAAATAGTTTAAATGTTACTAACTACTTACATATACCAAAACGAAAATGGATAAGTAAGGTCGAATATCCAGTCACTCTGTGAAACAACAACCAAAAAGTTCTACGCCTAGCAAAACTATTTAGGTATAACTAGCAACAATAACTAAACACATTTCTATGCATTCCTGTTATAAATCTACCTTAAATGTTTTGAGCAATTTCAGAAAGTGGTTTTTAGCGAATTATATAAGTACCGTCCTACTATAAGTTCTGTAACTTTATTTCGAGTAGTCTTTTATTCTGCTACTTATTTAACATTGTGCATCAGCTCATAATTATTAATTTTATGCTTCAATTTAGTCGGCTGAGGTAAACGGTACGTGTAAAAGACATCTCTGAATCTTAAATTGTACTGAACAATAACAATTAACAATTTCGTTACATTTGTCTACAAATTCAAAAACCGTAGGCACTGTTAATCAATTAAATGTAAAAAATAACAATAACAAACATATATTTTTTAAATTCCCTATAACATTTCAAACATCAGCGGGTTATCATTTGGAGTGTAGCTGTCATCTAAAAGTCTAGCTGGCTGCGTTCTTCGCAATGAACCGATACCGATCCTGCCAGCAATGCACCTGGTTGCGTATGCGGGAGACGTCGGCGGCGTAGGTGCGGCAGCAGCCGCCTACATACCGAACGCCCAGATCCAGCCACTCCTGGATGAACACCTCCACTGACTCGCACTTGTCGCGGTCTATCCAACTGGAAGGGAAGGCGCGGTTAATAGAATGTCTGGTGGTGGTAACTGGTAATCCTACTTGGCAAATGCTATATATGAACGCCTTTAAAATTAGTTTTTAACTTCGACATCAACAAACTCCCCAAATCACCTAATTAGCCCCTATCCAACTGTTCCTTTAAATCTGTCCTTCGACCTAATTCCCCCCTTTCTCCCTAGTAGCTTACGCCTACGCGAGGAAATACCTAGACTCTACACTAAACCATTAGAATAAAATTGCCCAAAATAACATTGAGATAATTCAATAAAAAAAATATATAAGTATATTGAACGCCGCTTTGGCCGAGTGGTAAAGTCCCGGGTTCAATTCCCAAGTCTGGCAGTGTGTTTTCGGAGTTTTTGATGGATAGCCCAGGTTTTGTTATTAACAACCCGCATTAGGCAAGCGTGATAATTAAGCTAACATCCATCAATTATAGCGATGACTTGATTTCAATGATGGAGGCCTTTGGAGTGTGAAATGGAATCCCAAAACACGATTAATAAAATTACTGAAGGCTAAATGAACGATATCCAAAATCACGTTTCACCAAAAACATCCTAAATCGAATCACGTTAACCCAAAAGTCCTTCCTTACTACAAATCAGTATGTATTTGATGATTTTTTCTTCTTCTTAGGTACATATATAGGCAAAGGTCTAATATGTAAATTTAATATGGACGATAGTTGGATAACTTGTAAAAAATCAATATTCAAATTTTCAGTTGTCAAAACATTCGCCGTAGAGACTTTCAACTTCCAATAAAAATTTTCGATCTTAGAAGGTTCCAAAAATATTTTTGGTAAAGCGTGATTTGAGATTTCGTTCTTTTGGGTTAACTAACATTTCGATTTAGGATGTTTTTAGTGAAACGGGATTTGAGATATCGTTCTTTTGGGTTGAGTGATTTGAGTTAGGATGTTTTTTGTGAAACGTGATTTGGAATATTTTATTTATTTAGACTTTATTGCCCACAGTACAGCAAATGGCGGACTTAATGCCGTAGGCATTCTCTACCAGTCAACCAGATCAGATGTACAGAATTTTTTATAGGCGGTGACATCTAGAGACTACTTATTTATATTAAAAAACTATATTAATTTATAAACCATAAATTTACATTACATAAATTATACACAAATAATATAAATAACAATACACATACTTAAACCATATAATAATATAATATAACATGTATAAATAAACCTAAGT
This sequence comes from Scoparia ambigualis, assembly GCA_963921215.1. Taxonomy (NCBI): domain Eukaryota; kingdom Metazoa; phylum Arthropoda; class Insecta; order Lepidoptera; family Crambidae; genus Scoparia; species Scoparia ambigualis. The sequence goes on from OY992505.1 coordinate 20,317,302, forward strand.
GATATATTTGTCAGTTTAAGACTACTGGACAGATTTGAGAAAGTGCTCCCGCGCTAAACTCTTAAAGGCAACCCTGTTCTGTCTGCGTCTCTGACGTCAAAAGGCAGTGCATTCCAGAGTCGAATAGCAGTAACAGTGAATGAGTGAGAAACGAACTTAGAGTTATGAGAAGGAGTTTAGAGTACCAGATTATTGCTGGAGCGAAGATGACGTTGGTGAGAAGCACCCAAGAATTTAAAACGCGATTTAAGATAACACGGAACGCGTGGTTCAAAAAAAAAAAAAAATATATCGTTTATTTAGCCAGTGATTTTATTAATCGTGTTTTGGGATTCATTTCACACTCAGGCCTTTGCCTTGCAGTGGGACAGTGTACAGGCTGTACTATACTTTTTTACTGTTACATACAAAAAAAAATCGACTTTGTAATTTTATCATAGCGTTTGATTATGAATAGTTCTTGGTCTATGAAATGAGCAGACATTAACAGAGTCAAAATGGTGACCGTAATAAGGTGAACTGTCGCGCGTAATAAACTGGGCACCTTATCTAGAATATAAATGTAACTACTGCATGTACGCACGTACCTACTTACGACCTGAAACGTGAAAATGGCCGTTTGCCCTCAAAGGAGTCGGCGACTTATCTAACTACGAAATCTTACCCTATTTGAGGGTTGTATTTTTCTCCAGAATTGGGGTAGACGATAAGTGGAATGGGGTAGTGCGGCCGGTCGTCGTTGAAGCCTTTCAAGAGGTTGGACACGAAGGAGGGCGCGCAGCAGTTCACTCCCACGGCGACTAGCTGGTCGGGGTTCGACTCCCAACACTTTTTCGCCACTTTCTGGAAGCTCTCGCCGTGTGCTATACTCTGGTTATCCTGTAGACAAGAGAAAAGAAAATTAATAATGTTTATTGTAGGCACATTTTGTTATAAAAGTCCGCCTTTTGAACCGTTACTTGTATATCGCCAGAATCATGTTGACGAGCCTAATGAAGGGCAGGTAGCAAGCCAACGTTGATTCCCCTTTCAACATCCAAAATACGTTTCTCTCAAAACATTGCAATGCAAAGGTAAATAAACCCCGTCGAGTTGTAGCGAGTTACGTAACTGTCAATAAGCTGGGGCGCACCCGGACCAGAAAGCACATTGACTTGCTAACTTCTTAAATAGATCGATGTTTACGTTGACTTGTGAACTCGTCTTCTCTAATAATATTAGATAATCCGCTGTATGCAGTAATGTGGAACGCGGTATGTAGCATAAAAGTTTCTGAAAGTGACATGGTGAAGTCACGGGATATTTACGCAAATATAAAGTAGTTGAACAATAATAATTAAAAAAAAAAAATTGTGGACGTGGGCTCCTCAGCTGCCAAATTAAAACGGACCTAGGCAAGGGACATCTGCCGTATGTCAGATGAACTCTGGGCCAAAGTAACCTTTGACGAACAACAAGAACTGGCGACGCGGTAGACCTAAAAGGAGACAGGACGAGAAGGAGGTAGGACGAGTTGGACTGTTTGTCAAATTATTGGTCTCAGATCGCTGGGAATAGGGAAAAAGGGAAGGGAGAGTTTTGCCCTGCAGTGGGACAGGACAAGTGTATTAAATTAAAACCCATTCTATGCGGTAAATATAAAAAAAAACCAAGAAATTAAATTTGTCAAAAATAAACTAAGGGCTCGACGCATAGTTGTAGCGTAACCGTAGCTCAGATGCCAAGTGCCGTAGAAAACGCATGCTACGAGTCGAAAGAGCTACGACTACGAGTCGCGTGCAAGTTGCACATTATCAATGTGAAAATCTGTTTTTTCGTGCTACGAGAGACTTTAGTTCAGCTATTCGTTTCGTGGTGACTATTTTTAACGTCTTGCCTTAATGATTATCTCTATCGTAGTAGTGTAAATGCTTTAGTTGGTTCAACTCAAAAAAGCCTTTAAAAAAATTGAGAATGAAATTAGTTTTATTCCTAAAGATAAGGAAATGTTTCCTTTTCAAACATTGGATTGAAGAAGGTTAATTAAGAGTCTTCCAGGTTTATTTAACAATAGATATTCTGATGTTGATTCTGGCTATACCGCCTATACCTATAAAGTTGCTCATCGTAAAATGATCCTGTCAACTGTAAGAACAAACTGCAGCTGAAGGACAGCGAGGCCTTATTTATATCTTGTCTTCGATAACCGAAATTGACATTAATGAAATAGTCCTATGAACTATATGAACAAACCTTGCAGCTGAAGCAGAGCCAGGCCTTCATGCCAGGGAACTCGCGAAGCAGGTCGCACAGCATCTCCGCCTCCTCCTGACAAGGAATTGTCTCCAACGCCAGTAGGTCTACGCCAGCTTCCACCAGCGCTTGAATACGTGGCCTGTGCCACTCACGCATTGTCTGAAATAGACGTAAACGATGAACATCAGAACTAAGTATATCAAAAAAAATATCAAAAATCAAAATGTCCTTTATTGATAACTACTCGTAGTTTTTACAATGCCTGGTTGAAAAACCCTGTCGTAAAAGAGACTCCTCTCTTAACTGTATCTTAAAATGGCTGTAGTTACATAGGTAGGTACTTATAGATTATTAATTTATTAACTAAGGAGTAAAGTATAGTCACGAGCAAAAATATATAAACAATTTAACTCCTAATACAATGGAATAGGAGTCAAAGTGTATACATATTGGTGCTCGTGACTGTACATGCTTTATAATAACACCATTGTTCTATAAATGTATGAAAATAAATAAACTAAACTAGTGTAAATAAAATAAAATTTACTAAGTTTATAGGTGTAAGTACTATATGTAGGAAATTCTTATGTAGCTTTTTACTAATGAAGTGTGGCTCCTAGTTTATTGCCTATACGAAAATTACGCCAGTTACTTGGTGGGGTAGGCAAAGACCTCGGCATTTGTATTTACTATGATCCTGACACATTTAGTTCATTGGTATTTAATTGGTAAGTAGACAATAAAATTTTTGTTAAACCTTAATTACTCGCATGAAGAAAATTACATAACTGCTCGCATGGGGTCACATAGGTGACCCCAACTTGTAGGAATATGTTTTATTGTTTATTAAATTTATACTTAAGTAAATAAAACTTCTTTATTATAAAAGTACTTTATTAATCATATTATATTTAAAAGAAATAACATGAACTTATTATCTTATTAAACAAAACCAAGCTAAATTAAAATAATTACGAAAATCATCAATTTGTACTTAGATTGAGATCAAAGTTTAAAATTTAAAATTTTTATTAGGAACTCTCCAAACCACTTTTATTACACAGTTGACAATATATTTGAGAGTGATCATTGAATACAAACTTTGCGCATTTTGTACATTTTGTTGGTACTTTCCGATCATTTATATCATGTTACATAATTACTCGCACGGGGTCACCGCTCAAGAGCGCAGCGACGGGTCCTACCATCACTCAGGAGTGAGGCTCAGGAGCCTTGGTCGCTACAATAATACACACTTTGACGCGGGTTAAGAAGCTAGCGGGGGCGCGGGGAAATGCTTAATTTTTTAATGCGGAACTGCTTTGACCCCATGCTACTAATTAATGGTTAAAAAAGAATATGAGCTCAGCTGTCGTAACACCAGACACAATAGTAATTCAATTGTTAGCAACACGGAATAGATAACTCTTCTTTAACTGTTCTATGGTTAGCAACCTCTAGAAGTTTTTGTGACAGACAAGGGGATATAGAGCGTTACTAAAAGTTAAGTTTTTATCCATGTTATAATTGTTTTACATGATACCTACACTACAACTATGTCGAAAATGGTCAAAAAGAAAGCTTAGTTGCAACGTCATTGAAGATAATAATTTTTACATGGGATTTTTATACAACAATTTAAATGAAGTAAAACCTTCATTAAGTAGTACTTTACTTTTCTATATTTAAAACAAACGCTTTCGTAACAGTTCGGACACAATATAGACTCACCTACTTTATAAAGCAATTTACTTGATATTCGCCCGTAATGAAAGTGAATTGCAAGAAAAATCAAAGAAATACTTAAAGTCGGAATGGTCGGCAGGTGCAATCTCGTTGCCTTCCACACCGACGACAGCGCCGGGGGCAGGGGACCAAGGGACGTAGTGTCAATAGAAACTTCATCTTTATGATCACTTTTAAAGTTATGAGAGACATAATATTATGCATTATAAAGAATTGAAGGCGCACACCTTTATGTGGACACTATATCTTGGCCGTGTCTTAACCCCTTAAAATCTTTGAATGTATCGGTAGATACTTTAATGAGTGTGTGTATTTATTTCTGACCTGCCTATGTAGATTTCTCCTAAATTAAACTTAGTAAGTACCATTTTAGCAGTTTCTAACGCCACTTAATTCGATGGTAGGTGACATAAAAAATGTGCATTAAATTTTCTGTAGCTAAGCGAGCCTATCGGGAACAGATGGAGAATTCTTTAACTTTCTTCTACAAGGAAGTTTTGCAAACTGAACCTTGAAGCAATTTCGTATTTCCATTTGAGCCTTCGAAGTATGAAAATTTTTGGCACGGTTTTCCTGTTAAAAGAAACTACGCCCGCTGGCACTACGTCAATATTTCATAATTCTGTATAAACACGTATTTGTACTAGACACTCTATTTATTCAGGACGGGAACAAAGGAATAATGATAATTAGGATGAAGTCAAATTCCATCACGTGTTAATTAAATTTCCATATCTGATATCGAACGAATTTCGCGGTCCGAAGAACATGCCTATGAAATTTAATATGTCCAGTCCACAGGTTAACCAAAATGTGTCATTGTCTGGAAAAGGGACTTCGTGTGTTTCGTAAGGGTATTTATATTATTTGGCGCTTAATTTGTGGGCGGCAATTATTAGAGTTCCGTGGTCAACCGGGAATCCTTTTAGATTCTGTGTTAGAAAGATAATCTAGCTAATTGGCAAGAGACTAAATCCGGAATCCTGTCAAAAACTATAATTGTAAAAAAATTATATAATTTTTTATTGACTTCTTCCTCGTCTGAAGAAGGTCCCGGTCGACCACTTTTCGGCGATATTCACTAGCTTAGCGCACTATCTACGCGCACGCTACTATACGTACGCGCGGTCGGAATGGAGCGCAAGCGAATATCGTCGAAAAGTGGTCTACCTGGAACTTCCTCGACTGAACCTAATATTGTGATGGTTTTTTTTGTAGCGAAGAGAAAGCTGTGGTCTCTGCCTACCTTCCTAATTAATTCCTGTAGGTCATATCATATGTATTGTTATACTAGCTGCTACAGAAATACTAGCTGCTTTTCCTGTAGGTCATATGTATTGTTATTGTTGTTGTAACAATAAAAAAAATAACCTCGAAATTCAAGACAATCGCTATGCTGCACTTCGCGATTGTCTTAAATTTCTAACCTATCACGTGACCTACAATTATTTCCCTAAACTTAATCCAGTAATATAATATATCACTAAACTTGAACCGTATTATATTTATATTCCTAGTAAGGTAGTAATGAGTCGCTTTCGTATAACTATGTTAGGGGATATAACTATATTACGGCTATAACTATCTTACTGCGACATATACTTATATTGCTTCGATTACGTACTATTTAAAAGCGGTTTCTTTAAATATGAATTATTCTTTTTACTTTATTACATCTAAGAAGTATGCGAGCCAAAAAAGAGCTATGTACTTATATTAAACAGAAGAATCTTTTAATATTTACAGTAAAGAAAACACTCAAAGGCATTAACAATTATAATTAATGATAGTCCACCTATAAACGTCCCACACTTGGCTCAGGCCTTTTCAGCTCCTACATTAACAACAGCAAATAGGGAGACCAAGCCATAACTTAACTTTTCAAAAGCAAAATGTTTTATTTACCTATTGAGTGATGAATATAGGTGTTGATGAATAGAGTAGAATAGAATATAATATAGAATAGATGAATTGTCTAAATGATGATATGAATGAAAAAGGAGTGACTGCTCCTGGTGACGACCGATGGAGGAGAATAGAAGAAAATAATATTTTGCGCCAACCCCTAGTAAAATAGGACCCGGGGTAAGAAGTTCAAGAAGATGCTTTTAGTAATAATAAGAACCCTTTATTGTGCATATTCGACTAGTACTTGGCCGCTTTTTTATTTTCAAAAGTGATGAGCACTCATAAAACAAAGAATTGCTAATAACGCATCCATCCAGAACAATGAAAAGGATCGGAAATTAATTAAGCCGAAGAAGTATTTTTGTTACTTCATGTTTGTTTTTGATGGCCATTTGTTCTAGGTTTCGTTAATTAACTGTCCACCCCAGTCAAATGGTTTCGGTGGAAAAAAATACGAGGAATGGCGAGGGAGTTTTTCATATTGCCGATGTAAATTTTAATTTGCCGGCAACTTTACGGCCCTCTTTACGATTTAGCTGCCGCTTTCAACCTTTATTAGGCTATGCATTCATGGCGTTCAGTAGAGGCGATCGCAATCGTAAAAATGTTAATTAAAAGAACTCTCGATCTTAATTCAGTTCGTTGACAAATTGCAAATGACTCCGTACACATATTGTTAGTGACACTCGATTACATGATAATTTGCGTAAATCGTAGTAGGGCTATCGTGTGGTTGCCGTGAAATTAATTCTATTTGTACGCTGTTTTATTTTTAAAATTACCTATCTACAGAAATTTTTTCTTATGAACTCAGCGGCTGTTGTAATGCCAGACACAATAGGAATTCAATTGTTAACTCTATAGTTAATTCTAGTCTTCGTGACAGACAAGGGAATATGACGCATGTCGTGGCAACCAAAAGCTTAGACTTCGTTTCTTAATGTAGTACCTACATAATATCTATAACTTTCTATAAATACTTATGTCTAAAGTCATTGTTACTTATAAATTGTGATTCTGTTGGTATTGTCTTTAATACATAGAATAAATGTTGAAATCAATAGAGCTTGATTGTTAAACAATATGTCTAAAAAGTAAGAGCCCATATTAATCAACTGTGATAATAGAAATGGCTTATGTACGAAGTTAGTCATGTAGCAAGGCAAAGGTCACGATCTATTCTCAACGGGACAAAATTAAACAGTTGCTTGTGAAATCGTTATGAAAGTCTGAGATATTCTTAGTAGCACTTATCTGGTTTGTATAATGCAAATGTTAAAGGTCTATTTTGCTTGTGGATATGAGCCGATTATGGCAAGGGGTAGGTTATTTTAGTATTACTTACATCTTAATAACGCAACCCTCTGGTAACAGTTATAAATTAACTGTGAAACAGTTCATAAAAAGCGTTCTTGTAGGGTACCTACCTAGTACCCAGTTATTTCGATTTTGTAAAAAACAAATTAAGTAATACTTTTTGGTTACTTGTACATCTCCCGTTTTTAGTATTACTAAAGTAAGTCGTACCTAGTTAAAATAAACTGAGTTATGTTTATGTGAGTCGACCACTTTAAGTGGTAAAATGTGCCCCCCCCCCCTGTAACTTCTAAAATAAGGGAATGATTAAACTAAAAAAAATATATGATGTACATTACCATGCAAACTTACGCCGAAAATTGGTTTGAACGAGATCTAGTAAGCAGTTTTTTTTGTAATACCTCAAAAATTAATTAGGTAATTAAAAACACTATTATTAAAACATCGATCAAAGTTACAACGAACTACAAAAACTTTTATATGATGTTACTTGCTGCTACAGAACCCTTCATGGGCGAGTCCGACTCGCACTTTGGCCGCTTTTTTAGGACAATATTTGTCCTAAAAATATTTGTTTTTAATTAATAAAGTATTTTTTAATTTTGTTATAACAAAAATAAAAAAAAACATAGCATAAAAAAGAGTATTTATTTATTTGACCTTAAAAACGTACATTTTTTTTGCTCTTTGTGACATTAAACAAATATTTGTCTTTTACATAAATAGTTTTACGTAAACAGAGTATTTTAGCGTACTTTATTGGTGTCGTAGATTATAAAGTACGCCTACATGAAAAAGAAGACATACTCTGTTCTAGAGTACGGATGGCAACCCTAGTAAAGTACGTACGCGCGCCGCGTACATAGGTACCTACATAGATACTACTATTAGGTACGCAACGTGCTAAGATAAAGAAAATCTGATGAAATATGAGTAGGTACCTCTACCTAGTTACATACGATTACTTTATTATCACAAATACCTATGAAAAATCTGTAGTGCGATTTCGTAGTTCGTGGGTGTTTTGCAAGGTAAAGTCATCATCGAAAGTTTATATATACTTTCGACAGGCATTGTTTCTTATGTCTTTGGGAATAAGGACCACAAACTGTCAAATATACGTGACTAGTTTTGATACTGACTGTACCTAATCGTAAAGTACCGCATAAAACTTACGATCGTCAATAAACTTGTATAACATTGTGTTATGTAATTAAGCTGTTAAGTGTTAACCTTTCGGTTAGGTCATTAATTTGGCGGTAAATTTCCTTTATATCCAGAAGGTAAAGCCAAACAGACATATAACACAACACGAACGTGGCGCATTGTAAAGTACCAGCTTATATAAGGTGACTGCTAGAAACCGCAAGAAACTTCAAGGGCTGGTCAGGTCAAGTGTTTTAAACATAACTAAATGAATTTAAAAAAAAACGTGTTTTTTATTTTTTATTAAATAATTCATTTTGTGAATTTTAATTGGATAGTGTTTGAGTATCTAATTTATTTTAAAGCAATAACATAAGAAAATTATAATGAAATCAATTAAAAATAACGATTATTCACAACGCGTGGACCTGTCAACCGTAGGTACTTATCGCCCAGCTGACGCGGAAAAAACACAAATTCCTTTTTTGTCATTTTTGTCATGTTTAAAACATTTAACCTGACCAGCCCTTGCAGTTTCTTGCGGTTTCTAGAAGTCACCTTAAATACTATCCCACTGCTGGGCAAACGCCTCCATCGTTAATTTAAAGTTAAGGCTACTATTGACAGGTATTGGATTTTCACCACGCTTGCCAAATGCGGGTTAGTGATCGCAAACGTGGAATATGTATAGTCACGAGCAAAATAATGTAAACATTTGTAACTCTTAATTCAATGGAATAAGAGTCAAAGTGTATACATATTGGTGCTCGTGACTGTACATATGCATCTAAAAGTCTGAAGTATGCATCTAAAAATTGATCCCGGAACCTCCGGATATCGAGCCGAGCGCTTGGACACTTGGCACTCGGCGTTTGTGGCGCATTTCACAACGATAGAAATGTACAAAATGCTCATTTAGAATTTACTATTTTTAGCGAGATGCTTTACTTTTGACATTTGAGAAATCGATAAGCAAAATGCATAAAAAAGCAAACGTTGACATAGAAATAGAGATAATTAGTAGGGCGGCATTCCGGTTCATTATACGCAATCAATTTATAAAATAATGACTATAGATTAAGTAGAATGATTTACTTTAACCCAGATTTCGTTGATGTTGACGCGGAAATTCGCTTGTAATACTTAAACATATTGACTGATATTTTATTTATATACCAAGAAGTTTTAAATGAATATTGTTATTATTAATTAATATAAACAATGTAGTTAATTTCTAACGAATATTGTATTGTAATTTATTTAGCAGCTAAGAATTTAACTGTATTTTGCATAGCATTAGCTTAATCTTTCTCTTTGCCTGGAAAACAGGAAGATCCTAGTCCCCAGGCACATGTATATTTTGATTCTATAGTACTTATATGTTTAGCATTAAGTTAATATATTGTAATATTTGTTTTTATTATAGAATTTTATTTATTATTGTTTATTAAGTATTAATTATAAGGCTGGGTTGTACAGTCACCAGCATTAAGATGTGACTATTGACGGCCTGCAAAAATATCTGATTATTGGTGGAAGGCATATGCCTATAAATGCCTTCCACCAATGATCAGATATTTTTGCATCATCACATCTTAATGCTGGTGACTGTACACACGCCAGCAGGTCAACTTATCCAAAACTGTCCTAATTCTCTAATCGATATTGATTCTTATTTCTTAGCAAAATTAATTGAAGAAATTTGATATTTTGTGGTAGGTTGGTCTGCTGACGTCTGTACCACCAGAATTTTCACAAATGTTTACAATGGTCTCACTCATAACGAGCTACTTATAGAAGTAGCTAATCATAATTTTCAACCTTACTCAATCCACTGCTGGGCGTATTCCTCTCTCTGTTTATGCCATGTAAGTCATGTAAGTCATATACTTACCAAGATATTTTAATATTTTATTTCAATACGTTTTTTTTCTGTACCGTTTTACCGTGTCGCGCGGTGAAAGAATACTACCACCCCCTCTCTTCCCTTGGGTGTCGTGCCGACTAATGCCCCCTCTTCACTTAGGCAGATGTATCGGCAGACGTCATCTGCGGATGCGTCTGCCGACGTGTAGGGGGGTGATTTGAGCGTCTGTGGTGGGTATACAGAGTCTGCAGAGTCTGCTGACGTTAAACGTGACGTCTGCCGGTGCGTCTGCCTATGTGAAGAGGGGGATTTAGGGACTAAAGGTAAAGACTGCACATACTTCCAACAGCATAGAGCGGCGATGCTTTTGCTGTCCTCATTGCCTAGTCTCTGACTAACCCTTCGGGGATAATAGTCGTGATTATATGTATGTATGTACATATATATATATATGTATGTACATATATATGTATGTACATATGTATATAGTATGTATGTACGTTTTTTTAGTAAGGAATATTTACAGACCTATAACATCTACAAGTAGCTATGTCTAAAGTCTAAAAGTGAATACAATGCTCATCGCAAGTCTTTACAGATGTGTGAACATTATTAGGTTTTTGTTTTTGAAAATTAACATAGAACAGAGGTACAATTGAAAAACTAAACTAAGAAGAAAGAAGAAGAACATACATAATTTTGTACAGGTCATCAACCTGTGATACGCCACTAATGAATAGGTAGGCACTCTAAAGTCGAAGCAATTAAAGAGTCTTCGGATTAACTTGGCATATGCTTAGACGGATAATAAAGTTAACGTCAGATGATACCGGCATTGAACAAGTTTGGAGTCAAGCGATAAAGTTGCGAAATTAGACGCCACTGTGAAATTTACTTCAGCCATAACTGAATTATGAATCGCATTGGTGATGCAATCGATTTTGCGAATATATTTGCAGATATTTTTAAAAGATAATTTTAAAACGAAATTATTTTTCAAATAATTCCAATTAAATGAATTATAATTTTAAGCACCGTGTCGCGTGGCGGTGAACGAATACTACCACCCCTTCTCTTACTTGGGTGTCGTAAAGGGCGACTTACGGACTAAAGACTGCACATACATTTGACAGCATAGAACGGCGATGGGCTCACCACCTGTCACGCTGAGCACATGTGCAGTCGCTATTTGGTAAAAAGTGGACTAAGGTAGAGGACTATTTTGGCTGTCCTCATTTAGTCTCTGACTAACCCTTTGGGGATAATGGTCGTGAATCGATGTCTATGTATGTAATAATACAAATCAGATCCATCACGTAACAGTTCTTTAAAAGAAAAACAGTGTAGTTGGTGGATTACACACTTATTATTTCTCTAATTTTAACCGTCTCTGTGGTATTATGGTTAGGTTAGGTTAGGTTAGATCGGCCTCAGACCCAGTGGTTCGACTCAAAGGGGTAAATGTTTGTAAGTACTTAGATTTCAATCAATTTTACTAACATTGTTGTGTTCCAAGAGTTAAGATACCCAGTTCCTCAATAGTCGAGGAATCTGCGTGAGGGGCGCTTCTACTATATGCCTTATCATCACTTAACACCAGGTTACATGAAGGCTGTAGGTACGTACCCATAGGAAAATATAAAAATATAAAAAGTGTTCACACTTTTTTACCTCGAATCTCAAAAAAATGAGCTTTCAACTTCTAGCCAGTGATAACAATCCGTGGGCGGTCTAGCGTGGCGCCTCAGAAGACCCACGCAATATATTTTCTATTCTGATGATGCTGTGAAACGGATAATTTTCTTTTAACATTGTTTATGAAATACATATTCAGGTAGGTATTATACATACATTATTATTCTAATAAATACTGGTTGGAGAACATGACATTGTTATGACATTTTGATTATTTTGCCAGCAGTTACATACTTGAAAAGTTTAATGAGTAGGTATGCTGCGTTGAAATGCTTGGTCTCGTAATTTTATAGTAAAATCTTTTCATGTATCAATTCGAATTGCAAACAAGACACTTTCGTCGTACAGGTAAACGCACCAAAAGGAAAAAGGTCGGTATGTATCTTAGTTAGCAACATTATTATGTTAAAAAAAATACATATAAAAGTGACAAATCCCGAGCTCAAGGATTCAATTGAGATGGTCGAGCAAAGTATAGTGATTTATTATCATTGACTTGATTTCAATGCGTTTTCCCAGCAGTGAGAAAGTGTATATAGGCTATTAACATACGTATTAAACTAAAAAAATCACTAACAATTTTACCGTCTCTAATAGAACTGTCACGAAAAATAAACCCGATTTTTACGATAGTCAAAGATATCAAAGATAATTGTGTCACTTGTCGTGCAGGGTCACTTCGCCATATAAGTTGTCCAATGTCCTTTAAAGTGTAATATGAGCACTCTGGACGTATGGAATTACAACTTAATGATCGATACCTACAGAGTAATAGCCGTTTTATGAGGGCCCGTCCTTTGAGACATGAACGGCGGGCTTGTAGCTCCACCTAAATATTCCTAATAGGTCTTGCAAAAGAGGTAGGTAGGTAGACTATTTTGTCTACAAACTTGGTTTGATAAAACCACAGACAACGGATAAAACCAATATGATTTTTGATTTATGATTTTAGAATTAAATCGGTACAGTACCGATTTAATTCTAAAATCTCAACTCCTACCACCTAATAACCAGGCCTTCACGAAAGATCAGCGCTGTAGTTATTGTCAATGCTACAAATTAATAGTGAAATTATTTTTCTTTTACATAATTTATTGTATTAACATAATTTGTATGATCACAACAAACAAACACGCGGCCACATTCCGTTTTTCCATCGTCTGACCGTATTTTACTATACTCACATAGTATTACTATTACTTTTAGTTTGGGTAAAAACAGTTAAAAATTAAGATTTGTCTCGGTTTTGCTGTAAGTACTTGCTTAAGTTTATGTAGCTTATGTCACTATTGTGTAACCTATTAATCTGTGTTCCTATGTGTTTAGTGTTTACCCTAAACATATACGATGTAACAATGTATGGAATCAACAATCGTTTCTCAGTATTAACCTTGCCAGTAGGTAGAACTAATAGCGAGCTTCATTTAAACTTGTAAAGCGGTCTGTGCCCCGCCTAGCTTTGTAGGTAGAGTCGGCAGAGAAGCGGATGAAAACTTTTCAGCTTTATGGCCCATAATAAAATTCAAGACGGGCCGCCACAAAGAGAAAGCTTTCACTATACCGTTAAGTTCTAGAAAATAAAAGAATACACGGCCATTAACTAGATTTTATGGGTTGGCTTAAAACGGAAATGTACAAGTAAAGTTTACTTTCTATATAATTTAGTGCTTAGGCAATTCACCTTTAAATATTCTTTAGTATAAGTTAATAGCACTATTCTGCGGCTCAAGAGGAGTCAAATTTTATGAGGTCTAACGCCAAAAACATAGTAGAAGTATCATACCTTTTGCCTTTGAAAGTTTTACGAATAAAAAGTAAACATTTTACATAAAATGGAACGCAAATGTTAAAAGATACATAGTACCTACACGAAGCCACCCTGACGTTGCTGTAGTAATAAGGTAAAATAATGGTATACCTACGCTTAGCATAGAGCGGCGATGGTCTCACCACCTGTCACGCTGAGCACATGTGCAGTCGCTATTTGGTGAAAAGTGGATTATGGTAGAGGACTGTTTTTACGGTCCTCATTGCCTAGTCTCTGACTAACCCTTCGGGGATAGTCGTGATCATATGTATGTATGTATGTATGTACGCTATTATAGCACTCTATTATCCCTAATATGCTATTATCCCACTCCAGGGAAAATGCCTCTATCATTTTAATGAAGTCTTCGCTGTAATTAATGGGTATTTTCTTTATCACCATCACAAGAACAAACTCAATCGATGCCGTGGTATGCTATGTTGTAATAGACAAAAATTTTTATAGTAAAAATAATAAATAAAAATTACATTCTTTTATTTCAGACCAAATGAGTCCATATATTGTTAGTACACAAAAATTAAATCTTTTATCCTATGTTAGTAGCAAAAATAATAAACAATAACACAAAAAAAAGATATGTAAGCTTGACTTGCCGCCCTGAGTGTTAAGCATGTTAGAGTGACCATCATGAGAAAGGGTAAGTTCCCGCGACTGTCACTCTTCACACAAAGGACCACCAGAGCGGCGAAGTGAAGCGATTCTCTAATGTCTACCCACAGTTAAAAACCTTTAGTTTAAATTGTGTGTAAAAAGAGCAGCCTCCTTTGCGGATGATACATTCTGTAATCCACCGCACAGCCCTACAAGTGTGGGTGATTACAAGTAGCAGTGTTCGTCTCCTCTCACGCTGTGCTAGTGGCACAGGTATTTATAGATCTGTGTTAGTTTTGTGCTTTACCCGACCACCTTTATTGCTAATGGTACTACCACTACACAAGACTTACACCACGGTTTGCTTGCGAAAATAGTTCAATTATTTACCGATACGAAAAAAGTACTTCCTTTTTTATAATATCATATCCTACTAATATTTTAAACGCGAAAGTTTGTAAGTATGGATGGATGTTTGTTACTCTTTCACGTAAAAACTACTAAATGGATTTGGATGAAATTCGGCATACAGATAGTTTATAACCTAGATTAACACAAAGGATACTTTCATCCCGATATTCCCACGGGAACGGGAACCACGCGGGTGAAACCTCGAGCGGCCGCTAGTTATGTATATATCACGGAATAAAGACTGCACATACATCTGACAGCATAGAGAGGCGATGGGCTTCCCCTATCACGCTGAACAGCAGTTGTAATTTGGTGAAAGGTGCATTATAGCAGTGGACAGCTTTATGTGTCTACACCCAGCGGGATCACCTATCTGGGAGACTTATGAGTGATGCAGGGAATTAGATCTATATTTGTTCTATTGAATTATGCTAAAGACAGAATTTGTTCCGTAAAAACAACGGAAATATAGGCTTTTCTAACCGACCTCCAGCCAGCGGGATATTTACCAAAGTTACGTCTGATGAAGTATAAATTGGTACTAACATTTAGATCTATCATTGATCTGTTCACCAAAACAAAAAACATTCTTTTACCGTCCTTACTTCAGCCACAATCAAGCTGCAAAGAAACCTCCAGTCAGCGGACTTTTTCTCTTAAGGCATTATTTTTGTAACTTTTACACTAAATTAATAAAATTTAAGCCATTTACGACTATAATTTTACATAAATTACCTATTCGTACATCTTGTGTTAAAATAAAAAGTATGGAATTTTAATTCTATTATGTGGGTAGAATACAAAAAAGTTACCTGCAAATTCAAGCTGTTTATAGTTTATAAGCAATACAAAACTCGGTTAGTGATATTGTGTTACTCACATTTGCGTAAAGAATATTTGCATTTCCGATATTAATAAGAATATAGAATTGAATGGTTTTAAATATAATTATACATTCGTTGTTTCGTCCTTTGAGATTAGGTAACACTTGTAGTAACACGTATCGTGTCGCCTTTCATCCACTAAGTTAAAAGCAAAAAAAAAAACAATTTTTTGTAGGGTAGTTGTCGTTTTCTTCTGCGCCTCGATTGTACGACCGCTCATTCGCGTTTTTGTGCTACGCCAATCACCACGATTTTTCCCCTTTAAGATACTCATTGAGTGTTACGATGCCTAAACGAGTTTATAGTGACGACGATAGTGATTATTGTATAGAAAGAAAATGAGAAAGAAAGAAAAACGTTTGCGCATAGAAAGCAGCAGTTTGTCGGCGTGGGACTCGCTGCCGCCGCAGCCTGTATCGTTACGATCTGAAGGTAATTCAGTGTGTTACTTAATCAAAACGATTCAAATATGTTAATTAATTGTGTGCATTATCATGGGAGTGCTACCGTTATACTTATTTAAGAAAAAATAGTATGTGTTGCTGTAAGGACTAGTACATCTAAAAGAAAGGTGTACAACTATACTTATCTGAAAATAGTGTGTATAGTTTAAAAGGACTATTACCGTATTTTGCCGAGATAAGAATAAAAATTATTTTAATTTGTGTTGTGTACATCTAAAAGCGATGTTGCCTTCACGTTATTTAAAACCGTTACTTTAATTTGTGATGTGCGTGCACATTCAGAAGGAATGTTTACTTATCTGAAAATAGTGTGTATAGTTTATAAGGACTATTACCGTATTTTGACAAGATAAGAATTAAAATAATTTTAATGTGTTGTGTACATCTAAAAGGGATGTTGCCTTCACGTTATTTAAAACCGTTACTTTAATTAGTAATGTGTACATTCAGAAGGAATGTTTACTTATCTGAAAATAGTGTGTATAGTTTAAAAGGACTATTACCGTATTTTGACAAGATAAGAATTAAAATAATTTAATTAGTGATGATTCAGAAGGAATGTTTTCTTCACTTTTTATACTTTATGTTTAAAAACGATTGTGGATTAAATAAATTTTCACCTTAGGTGAATAAAATAAAACAATGAACATTCGACCTTGTTCAATAAGGCGAAAACGAAATGCAGCCTGAGGCAAACTGGGGACCGATTCTCTTAGAGGAGCCTGGACCAGGCCCGTCTATTTCAGCTACGCAAGAAGCCGAAGCCACTTCCATTCACTCGATGCAAGTAGAACCGCCTCCAAGTTGTGACTGTTCGTCCAGAACTTGACAAAGGCATACTGAACCTCTTGGGACAAAGCCCTAAGAGAAAAAGCTAGAGCCAGAAAAAAAGGCAGCTTTATCTGGCAGCTTAAACGCTGATCAAGAAAGACAAAGCGTTAGAATATAAGTAAGCTCAACTGGCGGCTGCCATTTCCAACATTGGAGGCTCTTTGACCAAGTTGCTTTCATTGGAACATAGAGACCAAGCTGTCATAAAGTTCTTGAATGAAACTAGTCATCAGCTATGCGATACACAGCATTATGAGTCTATGACGAGAAGGAGTTTCATATGTTCAACAATAAAGAAAGATTTTAAGGATCAGCTGTATACCAAACAAACTCCAAACCAGGCTTTAAACCAGAGGCCGCCACTTTCGGTAGCCAGGCAAACGGGACTTGCGAGGCGGTCGGAACTGGCACCTCCAGCTGCACCGGCACCACGCCCGCGGCAGCAGCAGCCGCCGCGATCGCCGCGGCGCTTTCAGAAGCCCGGCCCTCGTCGCTGGATTCGGTACATTCTGCAGGTATGCTGTTCTATTTTTACGATAGTTTGCGAATAATAACCGACGATCCGGTTATTTTAGCTGGGTAAAAGGTTATAAAATACCCTTTTTTTTAAACGTGTTTCTCAGTTTTTTTTTTTTTTTTATAAAAGAGGAAGGCAATTGAGCAGGCGGGTCACCTGATGGAGAGTAATCACCGCCGCCCATGGACACCCGCAAAACCAGAGGAATCGCAGACGCGTTGCCGGCCTTTAAGGGAGGAATAGGTTTAAGGAAGGAATAGGAATTGGGAGGAGGGGAGGGGGGGGAAGGGGCCTCCGGAACCCTTACTGGTCGGACGAAACACAACAGCACCAAGTGCCATTATTTCACGCCGAATATTAGAGAGAGGGTGGTATTACGCCGGGCGAGCCGGCCCAACGTGTGCTGCAACGCAGCGTGGCTCTACCACTTAGTTGGTGTCACTCATTTAGCACCACCCATGGATCACGTGTAGGGTCTCAAGGGTAAACCTACGGACGCGAGCAACTTTGACCCCCAAAACGCGAACACGAACCACGCTTACTTTCATTATCTTATAATACAGAGTGGCCATATTTTGAATTAACCGATTCAGACGCCACTTCTCCTTGCCAACCTTGTGAAGGTCAGTTTCTGTCTAGTTATTTTCTGGTCAAGAATCCCAACGGCACAAATAGGTTTATATTAAATCTAATAAGCATATTACGACTGAACACTTTAAAATTAAACATTTAAGAACAACAATGAAACTAATTTCAAAGGATAGCTTCAGGGCTACCCTGAATTTATAGGATGCTCATTTTTTAGTAGGTATTCACCCTAGTCATAAAAAATATTTGCGAATCCGATTTGAAGAAATTCATTACTTTAATTTGGTCCTAACACAGCACCGTTTGTTTTTACGAAATTGTTTTTAAAACCAGTTATGTTTCTTCTTCGGTCGTTGGGCTATTTATCAACGATCTATTAAAAGGATATCTGCGCTCTTGCTAGAGATTATAAAAACTGTCTCGATAATGTCTTGGTAACAAGAAAATTTTTAGATCTTTAGGTTTCATTATTAATGACAAAAAGAGCTGTACAGTCTCTAATACAGTCTGCAAAATCTTGGTTTTTTTTAATAGATACGACAAAATTTCAAATAAGTTTAACCAATGACAAAAGAAACATAATCAAAAAAGTGTTACAACATTTTAAAATTAAAGAACGATGTAAAATTAGGCACTTCGCACGACTAGTAGAACTTCTCACTGCATCTTGCCCCGCCGTCTAATATGGTTGGTTATACACCAAACAGATGGAAACGTGTAAATATCTTGCAATTTATAATACGATTATCTACGATAGTTACATGTTGTTACCACCGTATTTGAAAGACGATTTTTCTTGGTAGTTAAAATCTATTGGAAGGGTGGATAATCTTATCAGGCAAGATAATTACTGCTTAGAATTTCTTTTTCTGATGCAAGCAAGAAAAAGGGGGGGGGGGGGGGCCGGCAGGTGCTGTGGGGACTGCTAGTGGTCAGTCGAGTATTGTAGAATCAGTTGAGCACATAAACTATTCAGAACTCTTAGCTTCCAAACAATTGCTAGAAACTTTAAATATTGTCAAATTTTGTTACGTATTGATAATATAACTGCTATTTCTTATATAAACCGTATGGGCGGAGTTCGGTTCCCACACCTTACTGAAATAACTAAGAGGTTGTGGCTTTGGTGCGAAATCCGAAAAATATTCGTTTTCGCTTCGTGCTCGTACACCAGCTCAAAAGATAATGTAATAGCAAATGCAGAGTCACGAAAATTACATCCTGACACTGAAGGACAGTTGATAGATAATGCTTTTAATAAAATAGTAAGAATTCTAGGTAAGCCTGATAATGATATTTTTCATCTAGAACAAATTATAAATGTAAGATGTAGGTATGTCTCTTGGAACAGAGATCCTAGAGCTTGCGCTACAAATTGCATTGCATTTAGGTTAAATTGGCATCATCTTTTATTTTACATATTCGCGCCATTCGCTGTTATACTAAAAGTATTAAGAAAAATAATAACGGATCACGCAGAAGGCATTGTTGTTGTTCCAAGTTCTTCTCTGTTGGGAGTTGGTACAATTTGTGCCCAGCGATAACGTGTTAATGTCGGTTTCCAACAGCCTACCCAAGCGGACACTGATTGCAGGAAGGTTATTACGAACGGCATTACTGAAGAGGAGTGTACCACCATCATCCTTAAATATCATGATAGCTTCTCTGTCTTATAATTCAATAAAACGATATGATGTTGCAATCCGTTGCTAGGTAAGCTTTTATAAAGATCACAGTGTGGATCTATACGAGGCGCCAACTCCGCAAGTAATTTATTTCTTAACAAAGCTTTTCTATTCGAGCTTACAATATGGTTCATTAATCAGCCATCGTTTTGCTCTATCTCTGATCTTAGGATCAAGAGTAGGGTCTGATGACCGTATCACAAAACTATTCAAAGGATTCTACAGACTTCGTCCTTCAGCCCCAAAATATGATATATCTTGAGACCTATTACTAGTCTTAAATTTCCTATCAAAATTGCATCCCAATACCGCTTTAAATCTAGAACAGCTAACTTAAAAAGTTACATTTCTTATACTTGTAACAGCACACAGGGTGCACATAAATAAGCTTAGCATTTTTATTAAGATACAGAACATTATTAAGACATCTTGTCTAGGTTCAATACAGCCTCATCTGAATATTCCCTTTTACAGAGAACTTTCAGAAGTATGTCCAGCGGAAGCATTAATGATATACATTGAGAGGACGAAAACTGTAAGAAACAACGAAAATAATCCTTTTATGTTTCAAAAGACCTCAAAGCAGTATCTTCTAATACTGTTAGTAGATGGATAAAAGATACTTTATTAGCTAGCGGAGTTGACACTTCTTTATTTTCTACTCACTCCACCATGAGGCATGCTACTACCTCAGCTGCACATAGAGCAGGCGTCAGTATCGATACTATTCGCAAAACTGCTAGGTGGAGTGCTAACTCTTCTGTTTTTGCAAAACACTAACATAGAAACATCCAACCTGAACCAGACTTTGCCATGTCCATTGTCAGAGATTGATGTTAATCATAATTTTTAAATAAGATTTGATTACAATATATATTATAAACCTCTAGGTTTATTTAGGTTTTGTTTTTTGATTATATTTATTTAATATACCTAGTTATTGATTTACACGGAAAAAGACGTTTTAATATTTCACTATCTTTCAAAATCTACTCGTATAATTGTGATAGAACATCACTTCAGGTAAGTTCGTTTAATCACTAATATAAAATTGAATGTGTAATTAGTTGTGTGATTTAGTGATATTTAGAATTAAGTGATGTGATGACTATGCCGGGGAGGAAAACCTACGGGAACAAAAACTACTAGCATTTATCCTTACAAACATTCGCCTTTATAATATTAATATTTTTTTGTATTCTACCCACATAACAGCTTTCAAATTCCATAATCTTAATTTTAACACCAGTTGTACGAATAGGTTATTTTAGTAAAATTATAGTCGTAAATGGCTTAAATTTTATTAATTTAGTGTAAAAGTTACAAAAATAATGCCTTAAGAGAAAAAGTCCGCTGACTGGAGGTTTCTTTGCAGCTTGATTGTGGCTGAAGTAAGGACGGTAGAAGAATGTTTTTTGTTTTGGTGAACAGATCAATGATAGATCTAAATGTTAGTACCAATTTATACTTCATCAGACGTAACTTTGGTAAATATCCCGCTGGCTGGAGGTCGGTTAGAAAAGCCTATATTTCCGTTGTTTTTACGGAACAAATTCTGTCTTTAGCATAATTCAATAGAACAAATATAGATCTAATTCCCTGCATCACTCATAAGTCTCCCAGATAGGTGATCCCGCTGGGTGTAGACACATGACAGCTTTTGCGGTCCTTATTGCCTAGTCTCTGACTAACCCTTTGAGATAACAGTCGTCAAACTATGTATGTAAGTATAATAATTAATTATATTTAGTAGACAGAGTGAATTTTGCAAGTGAAGCTATTGACCAAATCTAAAACTACGAGTGAAGAGAACAGTGAATAAATAGTATTGTTAAATACTTGCCGATTTCAGGAATTATTACAGCGACATAATCTGGTACGCTCTACTGATTGGAAAGCATAAATACTGATACTGGTAATATCGGGGCATCAAACTGGCACTAACATCCCGGTTTAATATAAATTAGCAACAGTGATCACTTTATTATGAAATGTATTAGGAATTAAACGGACAGCTCTAATATTATTTCAGTTTTTGGAGTCAATAGATATAACATGGAGGCGTTTGTAGAGCAATAGGTAGGCTGTTACTTTTGTGAATGAAATAAATTTCTTAGGTGTAAATATTGACTCACATCTAAATTGGAAGTTGCAAATAACTAAAATTAATAATAAAATATCGAGCTACTGCTATGCCCTATCTATACTTATGGAAACATTATCTGTAGAAGTAGTCAGAGCCGCCTACTTTGGCCAAGTTTATCCTCTTCTTACTTATAGAGTTATTTTCTGGGGAAACTCTGTTATTGTAAAATCTACCTTTATACTACAAAAGAAATGCTTAAAAACTATTTACAGTATGTACCTACTCTGATGACACTCCGAGAAATGTTTTTAGAGAAAAGGGTTATTTGACATTGATGGGTATTTATGTAATAAAGATGGCTTTTTTTTATTTTAAACCTAAAAGCACAAATATTTGTAATTTGCGGAAGAGATATGCAGATGACTTGGCTCTACCAAATATTAATAATGCCCTGTATCACAAGAATGCCTATGTAACTGGTATCCAAATAGTCAATCATCTGCCCACAGATCAAAAAGCCTCAGTAAATTAAAGCCCTTTTGAAATTAAATTAAAAAGATGGCTTATAGATAAGGCGTTCTACAGTTTGACTGAATATTTTAGTACAAAAACAGCATAGTAGCTGTTTCTATGTAACATGTACCTACCTACTAAAAATTGCATGCCCGACTAGGGTAAATTGTTTGCTCCCATTATTTTATGCATAACACCTGCTATGTACCTATTTACACAATTTTATGGCAATATAAAATTATCTTATCTTATCTTATCTTTTATTTTTATAAGAGCCTACCTGATAAGTTGTAGTATCTGCGTAGCTGCCATCATACTCGGAGCCGTCGTGCAAGTGAGCGCCGTAGGGACCCACGGATCCGACCACCAGCGGTATGAGATCTGTAATTAAAATAAATGCTCTTACGGTTTTCTAAAGTTCAAGGGAACACTAGTGATGACACATTTTATGCGGATATTTATTTATTTTATTTGCTTGTTAAAAGATTTACAGTCAAACATCAACCTAATTATACAAAAATGGAGCTCAACGGGAAAAAACCGAACTCAACCATTAAAAAGGTTATTGACGGTAGCATAGCATGTTACAAATAAATTTTGAGACAACCAACACCTCAGTGCCAATAAAGCCCAGCAAAGGGTTCCAAACGTTACGTGAAAATAACATAGAAATACAATAATCGCAAGTAGCATGCGTATTAAGCGTTTTATTTCAATAAAAGCTCTCAACTAAAAACGTGACTTAGGTAAAAGTATCGTAAAAGCTGCTGATGAAGTTAATAAAATTCTGTTTAAAAATTTACTGAGCCTTGCTTATTTTATCATACACTCAGCCTATATAATGTATATTACATGTCTTACTGATGGTGAAAGGGTTGCCAAAAAAATTACTTAAAAAAAGCTCTGTATATCCAAACAGGAACTAGCAATCCCTACTAGGGACTCAATGACTAACAAAGAAAACAAAACAATGTCGATAAACATGATATCAACGCTCATTACTGTGTTCTTTTCATGGCCTCAATCCAATTATTTTTCAATTGAAGTCACATAGTCGAGGTAATCTCTTACATAATGACAGACAACTGAAACAAAGCACTTTGTTACCTACTGCTTAAATAATGAGAGCTACATTAAGCTTTAAAGATCTCAATCGAAGCAAAACCGATTCTACAGATGTGTTTCAAATTATTCCAAAAGTCACGTTTGACAATAAGTATAAAAATCTATTTTTATGTTTCTACGAGTAATCCGAGCCACAAAAAATATATTAAGCATAGGATATTATAATGTTTACTCAGGTCTTTTACATAAGCCATGTGCTATAGCTTACTCTCCAAACTCCCGCTCATTACTGGCTTCATCTCCAGCTCTTTCACTCTTTCCACTATTCGTCTCTGGAATGCTCTGCCAATGCATATCCGTCGTGCTCAGAGTAAAGTAGTGTTTAAAAGACTGGTGCGTGAACACTATTTAAACCCCGTTTAGAAGTTACTGGTTTTTATTTTTTTGTTATGTATTTGCGTATTTATATATATTAGTATTTATGTAAGTAAGTATATTTATTTAGTATGTATTCTGTATATTCTTTTATTATGCTGTTTGTAATTGTTATTATTGTTCTAACTGTATTGAATATCGCCTAACTTCAAGTATACCACATCCTTACCGGTTGACTGGTAGAGAATGCCTTGTGGCGTTAAGTCCGCGTTTTGCTTTTTTATGTAAAGAACATTAAACGAATAAATAAAATATAGCGGCTTACTAAAAGAATAGTACCAACCAATCTATTCCCTTGGGTGTCTTATAAGGCGACTAACGGTTTAAAGACTGCACATATATCCAACAGCAAAGAGCGGCGATGGGTCTATTACACTATCACACTGAGCATATGTG
The DNA here is from genome assembly GCA_963921215.1 of Scoparia ambigualis. Lineage (NCBI taxonomy): Eukaryota > Metazoa > Arthropoda > Insecta > Lepidoptera > Crambidae > Scoparia > Scoparia ambigualis. The sequence goes on from OY992505.1 coordinate 20,341,510, forward strand.
CAGTTATAATTTGGTGAAACGTGGGCTATAGCAGTGGACTGTTTCTTCTGTCCTAATCCTAACTGACAGTCTCTGACTAACCCTTTAGGGATAATTAGTCGTGAATCGTATTGTATGTATGTATGTATGTATGTATGTATGTATGTATGTATGTATGTATGTATGTATGTATGTTCTACATTCAAGTATGAACAAATTACATGAGTGAGATACAATAGGCTTTTCTTTCTTTCATTCCCGTCCACACAGTTCAGCTCGGACGGGAGAAGTGTAATTAAAGAAACATTATAAACACGAGGTGCCAAATGCCTGCCGCCGAGTAGGACGGCCCTAATTTTCTTGACGTTTTGCAAATGTTCTTTTTAATTCTGTAGCTTAAGCTGGCCAGTAAATGAGCAAGAGTAATGAAGTGTGAAGTCGTATCTTGTGGAATTTCTTATACTTCTCGTATTGCTTTTGTGAAAGTCATCGCTCTGTAATAGTCATATAGAAAATGAAGTAGAAACTTTGTGTTAACAAATCGAAGTATTTCATACCTTTTGAAAATCAAAAATGCATAAAAAAATATTGTTCTACACACTTTTAAAATTTCGAGTTCCCTATAAACATATAACAATGTAAATTATGTTCAACAGATTTGTTTAAAAATATTGTTCTATCAAAAAGAGTTGTGTAGCGCTTCTCATCATCATCGAATTCAAAGTCGATCAAAGTCATCGAAACGTAAACGTACCGTAAGAAAACGATAATGATGATAAAATAATATATCAATACCGGCTTTGGTGTTGGTCCAATAATAAAAAAACGTCTGTATTTTGCTAGTGCCTAAATCATCTAAACTTTTGAGACAGCGCTCCCGCAAGTGAATTATTGTTAACTCTAACGTCAATAGGTAAAGAGGTACGAGTTCCTATTCAATTACTTTTTAATCAGCTACACGCAATACAAAATGTAGTTAGAGCGTAGAGTCTATAAAGTTGTTAGTCGGTAAATCCCCTATCTACCATCACGGTTATTGGACGGTCATTCATCATAGGCTGCGTTTCGGAAACTGGACTCGTGCGTCGCTGAAACGGGGCTTAATCCGGGGCTTTCTCAATTTTCCGAAACTACGAACTGTGGAACTAGAGTAAAGTTCCCAGTTACTGGCTGACAATGCAAAATTACTTTTTTATTTTAAGCTAGTATGAGATAGTACTTGTGCCTTTGTATGATTTAGTTATAGTCAATATCTATGCAATGATAAAATGGCATAATACTCGTACAAATCCAGTTTTTTTATGTCGATTATGAACATAAAACTCTAATGTTAATCTCAGGTAGGCCGTCCCGTCCACAAACTCGTACATTACAATATATATAAAAATGTTTCTGACGATTTTGTTAAGCAAGGTTATTACGAAAGATATTAATTTAAATCAGATTAAAAAAAAATTAAAATCACTGAATTCCATTACACTCGAAAGACAATAGACTAAAGTCAACATCCGCATGATGTAGTAACGAAAAACATTACCTTAATGAAACGCAATTTTATAAAGAAAATTTTAATTATGATATTTTCGTGTGTCACCTAGTTCTGGCGCGCTTTCACTACTACACGGATACCTTTCGACCCCTGCAAAGTAATTAATGCGTGCTTGCACCCGACCCTCGGGACGCCGCCCGGGAATCTTTGTTTACACGAAAATGCAAACATTCTTGAAATTTTATTAATGTTGATCATAAATTACATTCGCGGTGCAAGTTTCCAGTTGTTCTCTAAAATACTCATAAAGCCAACCGACGAAAACTAACTTCTCGACTAACTGCTAACATTCCGTCTCGCGTAGTGGAAATCTTCCACATCACATTTGCTTGCATATAATATATTCACAAATAAATAACTTGAGTAGTAAAACTGAGTAGGAAGTGTATAAATTATTATAACTTGTGTGTGTGTTAGCGGCAACTCGGCGTTTCCTAGTAACTCTCGTAGAAAGTTTCTATTAGTACTTTGTAAAGAATATGTTGTATGAAGTAAAGTAAAGCTACAAGATAAATATGAGTTTCTTACGCGATACATATATAACTGCTCTAGCTACAGATCTCTTCTTATAAGCACAGCGGTATATTTAGGTGTCGTGTAGCGGTGAAAGAATACTACCACCCCCTCGCTTCTCTTGGGTGACGTAAAAGGCGACTAACGGACTAAAGACTGCACATACATCCATTAGCATAGAGCGGTGATAGGCCCACCACCTGTCACGCTGAGCACATGTGCAGTCGCTATTTGGTGAAAAGTGGACTATGGCAGAAAACTGCTTTTGCGGTCCTCATTGCTTAGTCTCTGACTAACCCTTCGGGGATAATAGTCGTGATATGTATGTATGTAGGTATATTTAGGTGGTGGTAGCTAGTCAGGCCAATAAACCACAGAGGCGGTTAAAATTAATTTGCATTTGCGTATTTAGCTCTCATATAACATATCCGCCAATAACCGCCTCTGTGCTCCAGTGGCTAAGCTACCGGTTTTAGACCCCAGGTTCGATTCCCAGCGGAGGTATATCTTCGTGTACTTGGTTTGGTTGGTGGTAGGGCTTGTTAAGTCCGCCTAGCTAGCTATGATTTGTTAGATGACTATCCCGAACTCATTATTTATTCGTAGTAAATTTTCCGTTCGCATATTTCCCCGATCGGTAAAATCCACATTTACCATAATTTATTTTTCGTTGTTTTAGTCAGTAGTACATTTCCCGTTCGCATTTTTTTCCGATCGGTAAAATCCATACATAGAATAATTTATTTTTCGTTGTTTTTTCGATTCGCATTTTTTCTTAAACGTAATTTACACTTTACGTATACTTTTCACTTTGCTTCATTTCGTGATAGTTATTTTGACCAACAAACACAAACCAACCACTTATCTAAGGCTGTTGGCTTAACAACAATGTAATAGCATTGTTTTCCGAATTTCTGTGTTTCCGACAGTTTAGAGGTAAAATCGTTCCTCAGTGGTTGAAGATTCCGGGCGAAGAGTGATTCCGCCTTCGGCTTTATCGTCACTTCCCATCAAGTGAAATTAAGGCGCAACGCCGATGTAAATAAAAATAATGCGTTTTTGTGTTCCGATTGCTAGAGGTATGATAACCAGTTCCTCAGTAGTGAGGTTATGGTCGCTTGTTATCGTTAGGTGAAATCAAAGCCAAGCAATTACCAGTTGTTATTAAAAAAATAATAGAGGAGGACGCATAAACCTTATTTACCAGCTGTCTTCGCATATGAACCATCAGGTGGAACGGAGGCATTTGCCGACTATTGCGAAACGAAACATAAAATAAGAATTATCGCGTACACGTTATATTACTTACCGGCAGTATCTAAGTAAATACATACACATATAATCACGATTGTTATCCCCGAAGGGTCAGTCAGATACTAGGCAATGAGGACCGCAAAAGCAGTCCTCTGCCATAGTCCACTTTTCACCAAATAGCGACCGCACCTGTGCTCAGCGTGACAGGTGGTGAGCCCATCGCCGCTCTATGCTAATTGATGTAGATGCAGTCTTTAGTCCGTTAGTCGCTTTTACAATAGCCAAGGGAAGAGAGAGGGTGGTAGTATTCTTTCACCGCTACCCTACGCGGTTTATATCTCAGTATTATAAATTTTAATATAAGTTAACACCGAAAGTATTAAGTTCACAATATTATTCTCTTTGCCAGTGTAATGGGATTTTTAATCCTAATTGAGCGGATTAACTCCAATCGCGTTCGGAGGAACAACGCAGCGGGTTTGTTTATTTATGAGTTCACTTTTGAGCCGCCGCACCGCTGGGGTGTGTTGTGCGCAAGAAATCAACCCACTGATCCCGTACACTTCTCGGCTGCGTATAAATAACGTAATTGTGCCGTTACATGCCGCCGATGTCGATTCGGCACTTAGGAAAGCGAGAAATCGACTCGCGTGTGGAGGAAACGAAGATTTCGATGTACTTTATAGGTACATATAGTATTGTGTTTTTCAATTTGTGTTTCACAAATGTGAGAAGAGTGTGATTTCGAACTGTTAATGGAAATTAGTAATGCGTAATTCGTAATAGGAGAGTTTGTAGATGACTCCTGATAGAATGAACGGAAACGCATTTTAGACTAAAAAAATGGGTCTGACTAAATGAATGACCTTATAGTGTGGACATTATACGATCAAGTCTACCGGGTCGACTAATTTTCGGCGATATTCTCATGCACACGAGATCTAGTCGCACGCTACTACGTAGGTACGTACAGTCACCAGCCTGTGAATATTTGATGTGCAAAAATATCTGGACATTGTTGAAAGGCATATATATCTTCCACCAATGATCAGATATTTTTGCAGGCCGTCGATAGTCACACCTTAATACTAGTGACTGTACATGGAATGAAGGACAAGCGGAATTCACCCAAAGGTGGTCGTCCGGGAAGTTCTTCGTTTGTACTTTTAGGTCGAATATTATTTGTAAGTAGTATATTACACTAAATATATAGGAGGGCCTTGTTGAGGGTTAATATATGTATATACCGATTACCAAACACCCGTGTATATAGGTGTTTCAACCACCAAGCCTAATCACTTACATTACTTTCAGACATACTCGTTGATTTATTTCTGTATAAATATCATGAATCAACTACTCGTCTATTCGTATCAATTACTTAGCAAGAGTAAGTATGATGTGACGTGGTAAGTTTACACAAATTACATTCATACATACATGTACACACACGAAAGGGGTAGGTAGAGATCACAGCTTTCCATTTGTTCAATCCTGACACACATACCTTGTAACTAGGTATGGGCGCTATTTAACGTAATCAGTTTCAGTAACAGGTTATGCTGCCTGTAACGGAATCACTAGTTTCGGCTTGAACAATGAACCGGTGATTTTTCGTAACCAGTTCCATAGAGCTACGACGATAAGGGCAGAAGAGCGCGAGTAACGCCAACCGGTGACAAATGTGACCGACACATAAACAGTGTAATGTAAAAAAGAACAAAAGAACGTAATGTAAAAATATGTAAAAGGCTAAAAAAAATGAATATTTGTAAATAATCAAAAGGTGTGTAAATAGACAGAAACGATTCAAAATAACTTTTAAATCCTTTATGTGAACATGTGTAAGTAATTGTAAAATATTGTATTAATTTCAAATCATTGTATAGAATGAACTTGCCTGCATTACATAATTTATCCTTCCTACATAGTTAATGCAGTTAGTCCTAAGCCTAGATAAAGTATGAAGGAAAGTTCATCAGATCAAGGCCTACTTACTTCTGAAATAATGACACAAAACTTGTTTAAATTGTCACTAAGTACTGATAACTAAATAACGGTAGCTAGGATGTAACGTTTTTCATACATGCTCCTCGGTTTAGGGTACTCTTGACCTCTTTGGTTTAAAGACATTATTTTATTCTCATTGGAACTTATAATGATATAATGATACTCTTGATTACACAAAAGATACACCGAAAGGTGAAGTTATAAGGTATGTGTTCTATAATGTAGTGGTCTAGGTTTTAGTTTACCTATATTTAGTTAGACTAAGTAGGTCAGGCGGGCAGAGTTGTGCCCTGGCTGCGGGCAAATGAGTTAAAATGTATAAGAATGAGCTAAAAACACGATGGAAGTCTTTTGGCCCGCAATCGATTGCGGTGAAATTGAAACGAAAGGTAATGGAGCGGCTTCAAAAGAACTTTACATTAAATTTTAGTATTGTTTTAGCCTTTTCGTAAGGCTTCTTTCCTTTTTTAAGGGACGCTAACAATTGTTTTAAATTTTATTTGAAGATGCTGATTACTTAAATGGCTTATCTCGTAAATTGATGTTCTCTGTTAAATACCTGTTAGAGATGAGTTATGTATGACTAAAAGTAAGATCTTAAGAAAATGTTTATTGATTTATAGCTAAACTACGTGGAATCAATTTAAGGTAGATTAGATTTTTAGAATTTATGCTGTCCAAATAATATAACGATGATTTAATCTATTGTTATTTACCGTATGTTGTTTGCGAGACAAAACCGGTTAATTTATGTATACCCACAACTTTATTAGGAAGTTTTGTTGAACTATAAATTCTATATTTGTCGGTTATTAAATCTCATATAGCTCCAAAGTATACAAATCGGTAAAATTAAGGAATACCTACGCAATAATTGTTATTGAGACTTAACTCGTAAAATATGTCGCACAGTATTTGCTAATTGCAATAACAATATTTTAACAAGGCTTTTAAAGAGTAATAAAACAAATTGGTTATTTATTTTACCGACCTTAATTACCACCACCGATCTGTTACTACGTAAAGGGCATGTCAATTTAATGATTTTACATATTTTCCTCATCAGAATATTTTAATGTCAACCATTTTTGATGGTTTAATTCGAAGCAATCATTTTCGCGTTGGTTCTCTCTGATTCTGCTAATAGGAATTACAGATATGGTGAAATTTATATGACTGATAAGGATGTGTTTATATTTCTAATTTAACCTCATGAATACGGTAATCTCGTACAAATGATTTGCGTAAATAAGAATGTGTGTATGCAGAGAAGAGATATCGTATTAGGTACCTACTTAGAGAAAGGTCGGAAGAAAGAAAAATGGCTTCGTAACATCAAGGAATGGACCGGTATCAAAACTGAACGGAATAATTAATCAGACGAGCTCTGGATAATGTAAAATTTAGAAAACTAAATATTGCTTACCTGCTGACCTTCAGTAATAGAGACACTATGAAGAAGAAGTGCTATGCAAACACGATAGAAAGAAATTATTGAAGACTCCTTCTTAATATATCTCAAGAAGTCATCAGCTTACCAACAGACGTAAGCCTGATTTTAATTTTAGTGGTATAAAAAGCTGGTTCGTCCAGCCAATACTGAGGTGAACTTACCATTCTGCACGTAGTCCTGGTACTCCTCGAGGTAGAGCGTACGCGCCTTCTTGGCCAGCTGCACGGCGCGCGCGATCAGCTCGCAGCTCTCCGCCTCATTTAGGCCCAGGTGCTCCCGGAACCCCTCCACCGACGCCTGGTACGTGTTCGTTATTATCAAGTCCGCCCCAGCTGCAAAAACATCAATTTTAATCGCAATCACACTCCCATTAATCATCCAAAACAGATGTAATGAAAACGAATGAATCCCAAGATTAATGCTCCCAAATATTCGACCGATATCTCCGTACCTTTCGCTACGCTCGTAATTAAACAGGTCCTCAGAGTTCGCATTCGTAAACTACACCGATAAATATTACCAAACTTTAATATCTTCTAATATAACGAAGGCACGGTGCGCCCAGGGGCGTTAACAATTAATGTTATTAAAACTTAGCGGAGTAACACGAGCCGGTGCAGACCGACAATAAGAAAACAAACTTCTGGCGAGCGCTGTCGATGAAAATAATTACGTAGTAAATAGGAGATGGTGTACGGGCTGTGAATGGAAACGTATTAGGCAGAAGCGGTGATTAATGACAGCGGCGCCTTGCGGGGCCGGCGCCCGGCGCTCCTGCGGCGCTCCTGCCGCGCCATGCAAATGCGGGTAGTTAGCGCCGCCGGGAGAAAACGCCGCCACTTGGCAAAGCGCTCCGCCGTCAATCATAATAATCGCGACGATACAGTTGAATCTCTAACATACTCCTCATGCAAGTAGCTTCTCGTTTCATCCCATTACTAATTTATTTTACGAGCATATTTTATGACGGGACTTTATTCTGAGATGTATGTCTTTCATTTCAATTTAAATGCAAGAAATGTAATGGTGCTTATATTTCATGGTCGTCTTTTTAAAAGGTGTCACTGTAACGTTTACAATCCCGCAAAGTACGCGGCCATTTTTTATATTTTTTCATATCAAGTCGCGTACAAGAGGAAGCAAAGCGAGGCAGTAGGCTTCCCCCCCCAGGGAGTTATTTGCTTGCAGACACTTTTCAGCTTTTCCTTATGAAAAGAAACGGCCCGTTTTGTGGCGAAGAAAAGCGCTTTCAGAGGACGATGACACGAGACGAGGTCGCACTCTCGCTGTCAGATGCATGAAAATGACGGGCTAAAAGCGACCTAACACGTAATCCGTCAAAACACGCATGTACTACGGCACTCACTACAGGCGTGCTACTGCGGGCCGACTTCTGTCGCCGCTCGCTGCGCATTCGTTTGCGGTTTGTGTACCCTGTGGAGGTGTCGGGAAATTCGTTCAAACTTGGCCTTTGGAACGGGGAACAAAGCAATTACTTTGCACTTCAAAGGGATTAGTTGCGCGTGACGTTGGTAAACAAGAGCCATCCATCAGATTTGTAAATATGTGGGTGCGACTCTACAACAGCGCCCGTTTAAGAAAATCGAATTGCGCTAGAACGAAACTCGCGAGCGTTCACGCCGTGTAACAAATAGATGATAATGCTATTAATGCATAGCGCACTCCATCTAAAAGTGTGTACACGTGCAGCTTGCAAGTGTTAGTGATGCGCAGACAGGCGCGACGTTATTTATGTTACGCTCTACATCTTACATCTTCACAGATAGACAGTTAGGAACTTGCTACACTGATAAGTTAACGTCGTTGATGCATATTACCCGTCGGCGGGCTACATATCAATATTCAATATCCACTTACAACATTGTAAACAGCAACACAGTTGGCTAGACTATGTTTGTGTCTAATCTAATCACTCAATGTTGGTCTAGGAAGATAATGAAAAATACAACGAGAGTGTCTTGTTTTCGTTTGTTTTAGCTCAAGATATGTGATGTGGGCATTAATATTGATGTTCGAATCAATTATCTATTTAATTAGTGTAATTTCATACACATGTGTTCATTTACTAACTCGATTATATGTAAATCTTAAATAAGTAGTACAGTCGAATCCAATATTAAACATGCACTTTTCTGTACGTTAGTCGCGCCTCGCGTCCGTCGCGTGTATTCGTAATGCAGTAGAGAAGCTCAAACACGTTATTGACTTTAAAAATACTTAAACAGTGGTACCGTGTCGCGTAGCGGTGAAAGAATACTACCACCCCCTCCCTTCCTTTGGGTGTCGTAAAAGCGACTAACGGACTAAAGTCTAAAATACATCTTACAGCATGAGCGGCGATGGGCTCACCACCTGTCACGCTGAGCACATGTGCAGTCGTAATTGGTGAAAAGTGGACTATGGTAGAGGACTGCTTTTGCTGTCCTCATTGTCTCTGACCCCGAAGGGTTACCTTCGGGGATGATAGTCGTGATTATATATAAACGGTGTTAAAACTTGTGACGTGGTTTTGATTTCGCTGATGAATTCATAAGGGCACTCTATAAACACTGATAATGTATTTACTTGTCACTATCCTACGCGAGTAATGGTTTTTATTTACCAATTAACATAGATCATTGTGAAACCACCAAACCATTTAAACAGTCGGTCAGCCAGACAAAACACAAACGAATGAGACGGAACAACCGTTCAGACACTGATGCACCAAACAATTTCGTAGTTCCCCTAATTGGAAATTGACAGCTTCGGCCATATCATTAATCTCTATCACAACTGGAGCTAAACCATTTCTCTGTCTCTCTCAGATGTATTACGAAACAGACGAGCATATCTACGTTTAAACGTTTTTATTAAAAACAAAGTCTTTCAGTTATGTAGCAACGCTGGTGGGGGTCGTAGCTTTGGGCTTAATGTTGAACGAGTAAAATATGGAAACTAAAACTCTAACTATTCCACTCTAACACCTAATATTCTAACCCAAGTTAAGCTTCTTTTAAATGGTTGTTTTAATTGGTTAGATCACAGATAAACATACTATTTAAACGTCTATGTATTCTTAAACACCAGTTATTTATAATGTTACCCGAATCGAAGCCAGAACCGGCCTGCTAATAACTCGACCACGGAGGTTGTCAAAAACAAAGCTACATAATGTCACGCAGTTTAATGTCATCACACTACGATTAAAGGCCTATTCAAACCTGAGCGGTATTCGCTCAGGTTTGAATAGGCCTTATTATATATTTTTTAACGTAGATCTATACCCAACTACCTATGTGGTGTAATGATAGTCTAACGACCTGTCTCAGACCCAAAGATCACGGGTACTATTCCCAGCGTATTGTGCTCGGTTGGGCTTGTTCTAAGTTCGGCTTGTAAAACAAGCCGAGTTGGTTGCCATAACAACACTGTTATTGTTGCTCTCCTTCAATTAGATTGGCTATCTTATCTTCTCAGCGGATAAAGATTCCCGGTGACTTATTGCGGTTCCATTTTCAACCTTATCACTAGTTACGAACCGGTGAGATTAGGGCAAACCAGTTTTCCGGTGTGGAATAAAAACTATTTAACTCAAAACAAAGTGTTAATAAAATCAAATTACAAATTCGCAATCCTTTATTTGCCCCCATATCAGTGGCTATTATTAGATAAGTAAAAAATAAATACGTCCACACATAATCACGACTATTATCCCCAAAGGGTTAGTCAGAGACTAGACAATGAGAACCGCAAAAGCAGTCCTCTGCCATAGTTCACTTTTCACCAAACAACGACTGCACATGTGCTTAGCATGACAGGTGGTGAAAACATCGCCGCCCTATGCTGTTGGATGTATGTGCAGTCTTTAGTCCGTTAGTCGCCTTTTAGAGTACTACCGTAATCTATAGACGACACGGCATAAAATAATAATGTAAGTATCTATCTCTCGCTCCTTTATGTTTGCTTTTAGATAATTTTATTGGGATGCGGTTGACCTTCGTCTTCAGTGCTAGCAAGTGAGGATAAGGCCGAAGATGGAGAGCAAACTGAAATCTTATCTGTAACTTGTATAATATTACTAATATTGTTGTTATCTAATCTAGCCAGGCGGTCTAAATTCAAACTCCACTTATTACCAAACAAAACATAATGACATAAAGACTTAGCGTTTTACAATAAGGCCGGGGAGACCGTAATTTTTTTTTGTATTAACAATATACAGGGCTAAGTTTGGAACCCCCGCCAAAAGTAAAATATGGGGTAAAAAAAAGTAATAATAAAATATTTGACGAACAAAATAAACCTTTTCTATTTTTAAATAAGTACTATTTTTTGGCTGCTTTTTGAATCCTATATATCTAGGCGCGTGCGCTCACCCTTGCGGTCAAAGTAACGATGATTTTAATTTTCTTAAAGAAGAGTTGAGACAAAAATGTAAAAAAATATATCACGTGAAAAAAAAATTTGGAGGGGGGGGGGGGGGTTGCAAAATTAACCCTGCCCATTAGTTGATACCTGCATCAATTGTAGCGATGACTTGATTTCAAAGATGGATGGATGAATGGCCTTTGCCCTGCAGTGGGACTGTAAGTATACAAGCTGTACTTAACTTTCTAACAATATATAGAGGCTTTACATAACGCCTATATGAACACATTCTTCCTTTTCGATGTTCACGAGCTAATTTGCCCTGGGGAATTCGAACCCTTTATTGTAGCGTAACTTTTGGACACAATAGGTACAGCCAATGTATCTTAATAGTTGTCGATATGGTAACCTTTCCAATACAATGTTTAAAGTTTAAGGCCGACATAATTATAATAGTAGGCGACGAAGTTTTAACGAAACTCTCTAGCTAGGCCCACTTTACATCTACTAAGGAGTTAGTTAAGTAGTTATTGTGTAGGATTACTAACATAAACTTGTAGGTACAACGTGTTAATTAACAAAATCAAGCTCAAAACTTTAACAACCTAACTTAGTTTCATTTAAAAAAAATCGAGAATCGAATAAATTAAAAGATATTTGTTCTTTTGTTTAGTACATACGTTGAAGGTAAGTTGTTTTTATATACGGTATGAACGTCCCACTGCTGGACTAAAAAAAAAGAAGGCAAACGAGCAGGCGGATCACCTGATGGAGAGCAATCACCGCCGCCGCCGCAGATGCGTTGCCGACCTTTAAGAAAGGAATAGGGTTAAGGAAGGAATAGGAATTGTGAGAGGGGGAGGGGGGGGGGGGGCTCCGGAACTACAACAGCACTAATGTGTCATTATTTCACGTCGGATATTCGTGAGAGGGTGATATTACCCCGGGCGAGCCGGCCCAATGCCTGCTGCAACGCAGCGTGGCTCTACCATTCTGTCAGTGTCACTCATTTAGCACCACCCAGGGGTCACGTGTAGGATCTCAAGGGTAAACCTACGGACGCGAGTAACTTTAACCCCCCAAAACTCTTCTGTTAACCCGGCATTGCGTATGTTGCTGAATAACCGTGTCGCTTAGCGTGAAAGAATACTACCATACCCCGTCTCATCTCTTGGGTGTCGTAAAAGGCGACTAACAGACTAAAGACTGCACATACATCCAACAGCATAGAGCGGCTATGGGCTCACCACCTAGTGTCACGCTGAGCACATGTGCAGTCGCTATTCGGTGAAAAGCGGACCATAGTAGAGGACTGGTAGTATTCGACACGGTTAAATATGACAAAAAATATTGTTTTGTTATTAATGACGTGCCATAAAACAATTGTTGTTATAAAATATTAGTCATTACTCGATCCTGTTTATCCAGTTATGGTCAAGTAATTAGAGGCATTTCCTTACCTCCAAAGTTTGAATCAACAGAGCTGCTGCGGTGAAATACAATACCTTTTGTAAAACTTTATCGATTCCAACAAATAGTTGGACTTGGGTTGGCACATTTAGATGGCAGGAAATGTACTCAGAGTAAGATTGCATAATCATTGTGTTACTGGGGAAAAATAAGGTCCCGTAATACCTATATATCCATTTAGTATATTTTCCGCCAAACAAAGTTGATTTGTTGTTGTCGTATTTGTGCCCGTTCTATATACATTACAGCCAATATGGGTAATGAAATTGCTAATATCTGTAGCAAAGCTCGCCCATTGGCAACCGATTCTTGACATTTGCAAATAGTTAATATCGAAAGGCAATCTTCATCTTAACAGGTTCGATTTCGGTAGTTATTAGCGAATAATTAGATAGTGTTTACCTAGTTTGCACGCGACGGATATAACTACGATTGTCTTACTGGTAGAGCGGCCACAAAGAGGCACAAAGAAGAAAATACATAATCCAAAGCTTCATTCGATCTCCAACATGTAACTCGTTCGTGCGTGTAACAAGTGCGCCAAAAACAAGAGAAAACGGTTTTAAAATATTATTTTCTCTTCGTTCTCAGTTTTAAATCCATATTATTATACACTCTTCAAGGACAGATCGTGCCTTTAAAAATAAAAATGATTGCGTATAGACCAATGTTGTTTCTGCAATAATTAATGGTCACTACCATACGAATAATGTAAAGGTCTACAGATACAATCGAGGAAGTTAGCGGTCGACCACTTTTCGTCGATATTCGCTTATATACCTAAGGTGCTATTAAATCAATGGCGTACTTACCTATGTTTAAAGTACAGGTAGGTTACTCCAAAATAAAAATATTTCCCCAATAAGCAGTAGTATTTTGTCATTGGTTTAGATTTTAATTTTTCAAACAAAATAATTTATTATTTAATTGGCAAAAACGCATCATACTGTAGATGCCTTCACTCACACATGCGACTGCATTGTGGAAGTCGTTGCACTCACACTGACGACTGCGACGACTTCCACAATGCAGTCGCATGTGTGAGCGATTTCATCGAGGCATCTAATAGTATGATGCAATTTATGCCAATCCAAATCTGAACCAATGACAAAATACTAGGTACTTACTGTTTATTGGGGATAACATTTTTGCTTTGGCGTTAACTACCTGTACTTTAAATATAAGGTGACTGCTAGAAACTCCAAGAAACTTCAAGGGCTGGTCAGCTCAAGTGTTTTAATCATAACAAAAATGACAAAAAAAATTGCAGACCAATGTAGGTACTTATCGCCCAGCTGACGCGGACGGGTCAACGGACGGGTGGGTCAACGGCCGGCCGCTGCCCGCACGTCGTAAATAATCGTTAATTAATAGTTTATTCTTTCATTTTATTTTTCATATGCTTTAAAATAAATTAGATACTTACTCAAAGACTATCAAATTAAAATTCACAAAATGAATTAATAAAAAAGCACGATTTTATTTTTTTACATTTTTGTCATGTCTAATGCACTTGACCTGACTAGCCCTTGAAGTTTATTGCGGTTTCTAGCAGTCGCCTTATATACGCCATTGATTTAATAGCACCTTATACTGTACGTACACTCGGCGTCAGATCAACCTACCCTAATCTGTCAAATTTCTCCAAGGAATATTGATCCTTAGAACCAAATAATAAGGTTCAAAATTAATTGTAGAAATTTGTCAGTTTTGGGTAGGTTGATCTGACGCCGTGTGTACGCGCGGCGCTCCATTCCGACCGCGCGACGAAAAGTAGTCGATCGTGAAGCTTCTCGATCGTACATTTAACCGTAAGCCATCCTACCTCTCAAAAAGTCCAGGTGCGTATTGACCACCTCCTCAGGGTGGGTGTGCAGGAAGCGGGCGCTCCACAGGGGGTCGCCGTCGATGACGTGCCCCACGTGACACGACAGCTGCGTGGAGAAACCACCATCCAGTACCACCACCTTTGGCGCGTTCAGGCTCTCGCCGCTCGTCGGCGTCATGTTTCAGCGGCCGGCTCTGTAACATTCGTTATCCAATTATAAACAAAATCTCTCAGCCCCAGATTGGGTACGCATTGATAGCCCGGAGCGAGGCCTTTGCTCTCCAGTGAGACATCAATAGATAATATTATACGAAATTAGATATCTCTCTCTCACGCTAATAGATACTTAATAATTATTTTGCAGCTTATTTCAGCTTAGTAACACTACTATTGTGATTTGCGTTGTGAATATTTAAGAACACTTGATATTGCAAAAATACAAAATCTCTTTATTCAGTTTCGGAAATTACAAAAAGTTATAATAAATTATTTGGATGACCTTTCAAGTACTTGCATGTGTACCTGTGTTAGGAAATCCCGCTCTTCCCAATTATAAAATACTAGCAACCCGCCCCGGCTTCGCACGGGTAACTACCCGTACCCGTACCTAAACAAATTATAGCCTATAACCTTCTTTGATAAATGGGCTATCTAACACTGCAAGATTTTTTTTTAATCGGACCAGTAGTTCCTGACATTAGCGCGTTCAAGCAAACAAACTCTTCAGCTTTATAATATTAGTATAGATTGATATTAAAGATTGATCAAAGGAGTACCGTTGTGTTCCTATTCTATTTAGTTATGGATCGAAACATTTTATTGTCTGAAGAAATATTGAGATGCGCCCGTGTTTCCTTTTATGGCATAATGCGATCAATAGGTATCATTAGGCTCCGGAAATGGAACAGAAGGAGGGGTGGGGGGAAGCTTTTCATTGACAAAGGTGGGTAGAGACTATTAATTATATTGTTCTGTTATTTATACTGACTGAAACATATTAATACAAGTCTCCTGATTACATCACTGAGATTGGAAAGCTGTGTATTTTTGCTGAGTTGTGCGCTTTGTATAAATAGTCTAAGGAGTCAAGTAAAGTAGGTTGACTTATTATGTTTGTTTAGGTGCGAAAAGCACATTTTTGCGACAGGCGTATATATTTTGCGCTCAGTCTAGTGAAAAGCGTGGGCATAAATTCCAATTGGAGTTGAATGTGGTGTTCCTTTCGCTTTCGACACCATTCAAGAATATTTTACTTCCAAGAGCGGCGGCAACGGCCCTTTTTAATATTTCAAGCGAATATTATACTTACCACATTGTTACGGCTATTAATACTTTTTCTTTACGTATAGATCGTCTTTTGTTATGTTGCGTTATTATTTTTGTTATGCCTTTTCGTAAAAGATATCTAAAGTTTTAGTTTCAAATAAGTTATATAATATTGAGTCGTTGCACGGCTTATTATTAATAGAATACTACTATCCAACCCATCTCTACCCTTGAGTGTCGTAAAAGGCGACTAACGGACTAAAGACTGCACATACATCCAACAGCATAGAGCGGAGGTAGGCTCACCACGCTGAGCACATGCGCAATTGTTATTTGGTGAAAGGTGGACTGTGGTGTATCTAGTCCTCATTACCTAGTCTCTGACTAACCCTTCGGGGGTAATAGTCGTGTTTGTAATGTACGTATGTACCTATGTAACATAAAAAGTATAAATGCGTACATTAGTCCTTGTTATCTACCAGCAAGTAGGTACAATACAATATAAACAAGTACTTAAAAAAGCTTCCTATTCTTACATAACATTTAAAATATTTATTATAATATAATATTATGATAACAGTTACGAATGACATTTGATAATTATGAATATAATATTATGAATATGATAATTGAATCAGAATTGGTCGGTGATGGTACCTATAACAATTTAGCATAACTAATAAAACAGCAACACCAATCAACTTGCTTTTGCTCGCGGCTTCGCTCGTTTATTTTTCGCGCTAAAAAGTAGTCTATAACCGTTTACATGTATTCGTATTTATCTCTATACAAAAAAGTCATCAAAACCGGATTATAGCAGTTTAGTCCATTTATAATAGCTTCGTTTACTATAGATAATATTGCTATAAAAATGCTGATTTTAGTGTCTGCTTAATCCAGTGACAATGACAGATAAATAAAATATATGTGTATAAATGACACATTGAATAACATATTACGAATATACGGATCAACTCACGATATCACACACATTTTTAACTTCTTAGAATACATCGCTTTCTATTATTTTTGAAATTTCAAACGATTTTCTAAAAATTCATAATCTAAATGTTAAACCTATTTTGTATGAACGAAATTTCGGAAGGAATGGAAGCCGCTGTAAATAGCAAACGGAAATCGGCCGAAACTTCGTTTTGGAGAAAGAGAGTAGCCCTCTGGTTGTTGGTTTATCGTGTAAACTATAAGCACACAAAATAGGCTACAACCAACAACAAAATGAATCTTAGTCAAAACTGCATGCAGTATATGACTATGGCCCCTGGTTTGCACAACAATAGGAGCTGCACGTTTGAGATAGTTGCATCTTAAAGGAACAATAACATATTGCTAGCGCAAAGGAGCTTTTGGTGTTGAAAGGTGTTTTAATTTATTAATTTCTGCTGGCCTTTACATCGTAACTTTACAGATACGAGCGGCAAATAACTTGGTGTAACCCCTGAGTTTTTCTAGCGGTATGTAAAGTAATGTAAAGTAAAGTAAGCATTTATTCGGCGTTTTACATAAATAAACAGTTACATACGAGTAAGTACAACTATTCTAGTATTACCTAAACAGCCGAAAGGGCTGACCAGCTCAGCAATGCTGTGAATTTGAAATCACCAGCGCTGGTTTTTTGCTGGACAAGTATAATAAATAAAATAAAAATATATTATTAAAATAATAATAATTATTATCGCTTCTCTGCATAATACTGATAATTTCCTTCGCCTGGCCTCTGTTTCCACCATCTTTACCTGCATGTATTGCAATAGTATGCTGTATTCTGTATGCATGTATGTATGAGCGGTGTGGTGGCGGCTCCTTAAAAGAATACTACCGACCCATCTCTTCCCTTGGGTGTCTTAAAAGGCGACTAACGGACTATAGACTGCACAGACATCCAAAAGCAAAGAGCGTCGATGGACAACGTATCACACTGAGCACCTGTGCAGTTGTAATTTAGTGAACCTGGACTATGGCAGTGGAATACTTCTGTGGTCTCATTATCTAGTCTCTGATTAGTAAAAGATTAAGCAATGAGGACCGCAGAAGATGAGGACTGCTAAGGGTTAGCCCTTTGTGGATAATAGTCGTGAATAAAGAAGTATGTATGCTGTATTCTGTATGCAATATATTGGGGGCAGAGGGGTTTGTATCTGATCACGCGAACTGGTCCATAAAGGCACCATACTAGACTCTGCAGGGCATTCCTCTGACACTCGCAAGGTCGCGCCTCGGATCCCTATAGTTGAGTACCTATGTCTGGGCTGTCGCACGCGTGAGCGCTCGCATGGCGGCGGCACAATGTTACTCCTGATTCTTATATAAGAATAATGCTAAAATCACGGGACTAAAAATAATCTATTTTGCAGTAGATTATAGTGAGGATAAGAAGGCAATTGAAGAAATATTTTAGATATTTCGCACTGAAATTTTCAATATGTATTACAGAACGTATGTGTGGAGGGGATGACTGTCCAAAACACGATTGGAAACATTTTGCTCGATAGAAAAAAAATCCTGAAGTTACCTCTAAAATTTCAAATAAATGCACATTACGACCGTGTTTTATTTACAATAATAATTCCTATATTTACCTTATCGATATGTTGACTGTTTTGGATTTTCAAAAACTAAACATTTTTGTTAACTTTTTATAAAAATGTAAATGGCGCTTACGAATTGCCACGGACCCCGCACCGCACAACACCAGCGAGGGCCCGGAATTTTCGCTGACCGCCTAACCAGGGGGATAAGGGACGCAAATTACTTGAACCCCCACAGAAAACGAACAAGTGGCTGGCTACGTAGACAAAACCGGCTCACGGATATAACCAAGTGGGTTGGTTAAAAGTCACCCCCAAACATGGTTCATGGTGCAAGAGGCTTGTTGAGTGGAGACCCTAGGGAGAATAACGCCCTCCAGGCAGACCTCGAATGCGCGTGTACGATGACCTGAAGAAGAATCCTAAAAGTGGATAGAGATAGCACAAAATAGGGAAGAATGGTAAAATTTAAAGGAGACTTTCAGAATATTCAGAAAAACTTAGAAGAAGAAGAGATGGGTTTTTTAGCCGAAAGAATAAGATAGAAATATAAACAACCAATCAAGGGGCCTTACCAAAGATTAAAGTAATCTGCTCTAAAAATCTTCTTATTTAAGGATATTCAGACTTTATATTTAAAAAAAATTACATTTAGGGACTTTGCCGCATGGCAGAGGTTCTCTTAGAGATTTTTTTATTTATAAGGTATTTTTAGGTTTTTTTTAGTTTTTAAGTTATTTTACTTAATTATCATGGTTCGTTGTTTAATTTCTTGTCTTGTGTATGAATAAATAAAAAGACTGGGAAATAAACTTGTGACTTGATAGGCAAGTAACTATCAAATTCCTAGGGTTTTCATACAAATATTTACGAATGTTTTATTTGTTTTTGGCTATGGTACTTTTCACTCATTTTATATAATATGTTCAATCCATGAGCAATGGGATAGTATACAGGCTGTATTTTACTTTTTTTTTGATATTTTATATTTATTAAGTGAATAATTAAATAAAATTTGATTTATTAAAAAAATAATTTGATTTATTAAAAAAAGTTGATACGAAGAACTTGAGACGACGATAAATGTTACAGCGATGCGATGGCCAAAGTCATTTATCACGGCAAGTTCTCCCCACTAAAATCACGTGGTATTTTGTGAATTTAATATGTTGTATTACAGATTACTAGCTTTTGTCCGCGGCTTCGCTTGTGTTAATTTACGTGGGAAAAAGTAGCCTTTAACTGTCTCCAGGATTTCTATCTAGCTCCATACCAAAATTCATCAAACTCTGATTAGCAGTTTTAGCGTGAAAGCGTATCTAACAAACAATTAGGCTAACCCACTTTAACGTCTACTTAAATTAATAAAAATCAATTGCTGAAATGTTTGTAATCGCATCACTTTAGAACGGCTGCACCTATTTGGCTAAATCTTTTTTGTTGTGTTTGTAAAGTCTGACAACCTTGTCTGTTTGTATGAATATTTTTTTTAGTAGTCGCGGGCGGGCCGCTAATTCATAATTTTAGTTAGGATAGTGTGACTATTTTATTACGAAATAACGAAGATCGTATTTTGGATCCTCCGTTGTCATTTACAAAATACGATTGAGTTGAAACGATTAAGACACAAAAACATAACATTCGTAAAAAATAAACCAAGAGTTATTAACAAAATTAGCAATTTATTAAACTTAGTTGAAATCCAAAACTATTGTATTAAGTACTCAGTCTAATCTGTAACAAAACTAAAAGTACCTAATAGATAAGTATTAGGTAGGTACTCCGCTATTGATCGGTTTTTTACTAATGAGGTATATTTGTAACTAGCGGCCGCTCGCGGTTTCACCCGCGTGGTTCCCGTTCCCGTGAAAATATCGGGATTAAAAGTATCCTATGTGTTAATCCAAGTTATAAACTATCTGTATGCCGAATTTCATCCAAATCCATTCAGTAGTTTTTACGTGAAGAAGTAACAAACACACACACTCACAAACTTTCGCCTTTATAATATTAGTGTTATGTTATGTGATAAACTTCTGATTAAAAGTGTATGTAGGTATTAGTGCAAACGAACAAAAATTCCTTACCCAATAATAAACAATTACTTAAAACTATTTGCCACATGAACAACGCGCGTTCACCGTAGCAACAAAACAATATGAGCCATTAGCTTTATCTTTGTAAATATAGACTGTATTAATTACTAGCTGTAATTTATATGTTGCTGATATAACAGCAATCAAGTCAATAAGTTATGAAAGAGGTTTGTATGGTCTGTATAATGTATATGCTATATATATGTTAATAATGGATACGTGGAGGTATTACCTAATCTCCGCTAACTTATGTGCAGAGCGGTTAATATCCGGAAAATACATTGATGGCCGAAATGTCTGCGGTTTCATCCCTTTCTAAGGAGGGCTTAATGCTACAGCTGCGAATGTTACTGCGATAAATTATAGCAAACTTATAGGGAACTATGTATCTCGAGCGAGCCGTGTTTGAGACTTCGTCGTTTCTGTCAGTATTTTTTTGTTAGCTAAAGATGTTACGCTACGAACGTTCACAACTTGCTAGGATAGTACGATTTATCATCGCAATTTCTGTTTATTGGAGGCTGAATCTTGCATTGTCTACACTGCATTGCTTGTTTTAACCGCCTCTGTGGTCTAGTAGGTAAGCTACCGGTTTCAGACCCAGAGGTCCCGGGTTCGATTCCCAACGGGGGGTACATCTTTGTGTGCTCGGTTTGGTTGGTGGTAGGGCTGTTTAGTCCGCCTGGCTAGCTACCACCATCTTATCTAAGTCTGTCGATAACAACGATGTTTATAGCATTGTTGTGTTCTGGCAGTTTGAGATAAGATAGCCAGTTCCTCAGTGGTTGAGGATTCCGGGTGAAGCGCGCTTCCACCTTCGGCCTTATTGTCACTTACTATCAGGTGAGATGAAGGCCAAGCGCTTACCCGTTGCCAATAAAAAAAAAACATAATTATTTGAGAATTATTCCGAGGTGGTGGGAGCCAAAGGACCTGCCGTGCGATTCTCTAAGCTAAAGCCTTGATTGCTGCGGCTGCCGCAGCGTTGACGAATGACTCCGTCTCTTTCATATTTATAGAATTGGAAAGAGACAGCAGATCACAGCCATGCGCGCAGCGTCTATGTGTCGCTTAGAGAATCGCATAGCTGTAATCACCCACATCACTGGGGTGATGAACATGTGGTATCATACATACATTCATTCACGACATTATCCCCGAAGGGTTAGTCAGAGACTAGGCAAAGAGGACAGCAAAAGTAGTCCACTATCATAGTCCACTTTTCACCAAATAGCGACTGCACATGTGCTCAGCGTGACAGATGGCCATCGCCGCTCTATGCTGTTGGATGTATGTACAGTTTTTAGTCGAGCTCATCGCCGCTCTATGCTGTTGGACGTAGGTGCAGTTTTTAGTTCTTTAGTCGCCTTTTACGACACCCAAGGGAAGAGAGGGGATGGTAGTATTCTTTCACCGCTACGCGACACAGTTAATTTTGGGTATCACCATCCCCTGTATACCTAAACCTTGAACTATTTTTGTACTGTTTGGGATGAGAATATGAAGATTCGCTTTTTTATAATAATTATCATGATGATTATAATTAATATGTTTGTTCGTAGTATCGCCAAGCGATAACTAAACCAAAGAGTATGCCGCGAAAATATGTGCTTTGAAATTCTTAAAACAATCGCGTTGTATATTAAATTTAAGTTTCACTTAAATACTTTTAATAATTATCATAATTATTATACAAGTATCTCTTGTTACTCTACCACAATAAATGTACGTTTTCTTTGTCGAAGAGAGAGAGAGAGAGAGAGAGAAGACAGACTCTTTAAAAATGTTCTCATATATAAAAAAAACATTAGTTATGTTAGGTACTTCTTGACATTGCGTTGCACCTTTGAAAAACATGAAGTTATCCATTCGGTCGTTTGGTACAATATAATTGGAACTTATGCACACGAGCCAGACGGCATGCAAAATGACATCAAATAATAAATCTTTAGTACCTACTTGAAACTGTGGTCGATTCAACATGTAAGTATTATTGAGATATTATAATTAACTACAACAAAGTAGCCAAAGATAAATCTCCCCTCTCGTACCTATCAGTTAGGTGGTTCGATACGAAAGAGAGGTCACTCATACCGCCGGCCGTTATCAGCGTGCCCGCCAAGTCATAATATATTTATAACAAACATGCAATTTCAGACTGCGGCTACCAACTTTCATAGATTCAATTTATTCTGGAATGGATTTAGCATGTAAGTAACATTCACGGGCGCAGACTTAAATTGTTCGCAAACTTTCCCCGAATCCGCGAGGAGGGCCCGACTCTGAGAACTTGTTAAATTATACCGAAAACGACATAAAAATGTGAAGGACACTCTAATTAAACATAAATCACTATACGAAAAACTCGGGGCTCGTCGTAACAGCGGTTGGGACATTTTTGCTCCTGAAGAAATATCGTTTCGGGTGACAACAATATTTTAAACGTCTCGACATCCACCTGAGCTCGAAGGGTGTCGAAATGAGTTATTGTAAAGTCTGCGAGGTGGCTGCCCGATCTGCTTTATATTAGGCTTCAATTTACGGCGGCACGCTGCGGCCAAATAATAACTGACGTCGCTTGCACACCGAAATTATGTTTTACCACATCATAATATAGGAATGGATCTTATATTCCTTAATGTACCTTTCGCTTATTTAAGATCTTTAATCTCCCAGAAACGAAGATTGTTAAGAATGAAATATTGTTTTTTTTTTCCAAATAATTACCACTAATCCTGTCAATTAGGTAGTAATACTAAATTTTAATTATAGCTAAGAGATACATAATACATACATTATATAAATAAAATTTCGGCACCGTTACAAATAACTTAAGTGAGTAAGTACCTATATTTATCACACACAATTGGTCCCGTAAAAGGATTTAAACCTGGAATGGGTTGGCATGCAATGTAAGTTTTGCCGACCCGGCCGGTAAGTACAGAGTTTGTTTTAGCCAAATATTTCTTTTATAGCCAATTTTTCTTTTATACTCCACTAGAGGCCCGTAGCGACTTTGTCCGCGTGAACACCGTAACGAATTAACACAAACCACAAAAAAAGAATCAGTCAAATCGGTAGTGCCTTTGCCTAGTTATATACCTAAGACATTTCAGTGTAATGTACCAACTTGTAAAAAAAATTGTAATGGTAATCTCAAATACATAACATTAGTAATACTTGATAACTAATTAAAGTGTCAAGTCATCTACAGCAGGTTGCGCTTATAAAACGAATGCTATTTTAAAAAGAGTTTTTCACCGCAACTGTTTACACAAAAACTAAAACAATCAAAACTTACGTACCGATGTCATTTGCAACACGTGCGTCCGCAATTTAAATATTCATCAAAAGAATTTAAATGTTTGGTTTTAACAAGTACTTACTATGCATTTGTTTTGTTGTATCGCGTCAGTCACTTGTCAAAGTGACTAGATTTGGATCTATTTTTTATTTTGAACTAGCGGCCAACTCGCGACTACGTCCGTGTGGACCCCGTACCCCTTAGCGAATTTCCAAAATGTTTCCTTCATACAATCCTTGTCCTGATAATAATAAATACAAACACAACAAAAAAGAATTAGCCAAATAGGTGCATCCGTTCGAAGTGATGCGCATACAAACCTTTCGGCAATTGATTTTTATTAAGAAGATTAGGATAGACATTCATTTCACATAAAAATAATTTAAACTCGTGTATAATTACGAGTACCTACTTACCTATTTTTTACTATACCGTTGTAACTGGTCGAGAAGAGGATTTGATGTGTGTTTTGTTGATTATTCACGCGTTACGAGGTCAATAGCAATTTTACGAATGATATCCGTGGCTTCGGTGGGCGGCGAAGGTTATTTCTATTCTAGCTTTTGTATTAACCATGATGTGCCATCGTGATATTTTCTATTTTAAAATAAAGACACACTACTCAAGCATACTTTTACAGCAATACAACATACTAAATATAAAAGTATGGTAACAATAGGTACTTATAGAAAAATAAATGTGCAGTATCACTGAAAGTTACTTAATATTATTGTAATTAAAATAAATTGCGTATTGTAAATAAAATACCGGCATCATGTGCTTGTAAAAAATATTTTGTAACTACGAGTTTACTGTTGTTTTCCTACTCTAACTACTCAGAGAAGAATTTATTTAAATATTAAGAATTCACAGTTTTTTTAATTAATACAAACCACTGGTACTAAACAATCAACTTGCCATTATTATTTATTTTAAATACACTGCCGATAATACTCACATTGCTCCGTCGAGATGTGGCTGGTTACGAACTGATAGCAAAAAAAATATGTTTTTTTTATTTATATTCAAATATCGTAACGTTTTAAACTATACGTGTATATTGCTTTGAAGACAAGCATCAACACCAAACGACGCGCAAATAACAACTGTAATCAACACGCGCGTATCTCGTACATACCTAAAGCCTTGCACAGTGATCAATAATGATTTATTTAGGCAAAAAAAATACTTAATTATGAGCAGCGACAAGCAGTGTTTGCTCTAGAAAACACGAATATAAGATACGGCGGTTAGATGAGCACTGACAGCGAATATTAAACAGCCGCCGTTAGCTATTACAACAATGTATTATAATGAATGAATATATTATAAAGACATTACAGTTGTTGTTGGCTAAATTAAGCGTGTTTTATTGACGGGCACCTCAGAGAACAAAATTAAACAAATTGTATTATAAGTCGAAGTTGACTAATTATTTACTTAGATTGAAATGCTAATGAATTAGTAATAAGTGACTTAATTACCACACAACCGAGTAGTATTTTGTTGTGCACTTATACAAGCTAACGAGAATTACCGTGCTAAAGAGGAAACTTATAAGAGTTTATCCACTGCTGTGGAAGCTGTGCTACTTTTTATGACTAATAATACAAATTTAGTCAACCTTTTCATTTTAAATACCTACTGAGCAACAGTGCTACTTTTACTACAATGCATGCTCTCTAAAGGATTGTCTTTTCAAACTTTGTGGCGTTTCAACGTTAAAACAAATTCGACAAAATTGTCATTAGAATAATTATATGTACACATAACACATTCATGTTTTTGACGTGACAACGTCTTAAATTAGGTTAGCTGGGAGACACTTATGAAAAAGTGTAACGCTCGTCGGGAACGTAACGATGAGTCACCGAACGAGAGAGAGGCCCGCCGAATGCCTTGCGTCTCTCTCCCACTAAATAGTTAAGTTTAAGTTTACATGTACAATGTTTTAGTAAACAAAATAAAACAAAAAAAAAAAAAATAAAATAAAATAAAATAAAATAAAATAAAAAAAAAAAAAAAAAAAAAAAATAATAAAAAAAAAAAAATAAAAAAAAAAAAAAAAAATAAATAAAAAAAAAATAAAAAAAAAAAAAAATATATTTCTATAGTTAAAATTTGTGCAATTCTTATTTTCATTCAATTCCTTGTTCCTATTGTGCAATTTAATTATATTCATATCAATAAATATTCTACCGAGAAAAAGACGTTGTCACGTAAAATCTTCGCCCGTAAAACCGACTTTACAGGCAACCAATTTTTTCCCTATTTTTCTTTAACCGTGCCCACTGTGCGGGCGCCGGTGGCCGGCGATTGGCTCACAGCGCGCCTCGAGACACCAGATAGATATTAATAGAGTTATCAACACGGAGCAACGCACTTGCGGCCAGGGTAAACTGTAACGACGACTCTTCCACAATTCCGGTGATAATGCTCCATTTTTTATGCTAAAACAGTCGACGATACCGGCCGACACACATTGGCCTTGTAATAAGTATTTGTGGAAAATATTAAAGGCTATTTATATCAGTTACGTGTTATTGCACTAATGTACTGTGTACAGATTTTTAATCAGATTTGAATTATTTAAAAGCTTATTGTTGAAGACTCAGATAAAAAATGCTTATTTTAGGTATCAAACTGTGGGATTATACTTGAAATTTGCAGTCCTTTTCTGTCTTCGTGTTGAAAAACAAAGATGACATTGAAAAGTTTATAGCACAACAGGTTGTTTTATCATTAGATTTAGTATGATCGCAGTAGGCAGCTGGCCTAACCATAAGTATTTAATCATATAAATATAATACTCTCCTACGGTTGAGCGGTAGAGTCTAATGTATTTGTTGTAGTGACTTTAGTTGGAATTAGAGCATCAATGTAGGTCGTAAGGTTTCAAAAGCAAGTTCGAAATGGAAACACTCATGAGCTTTTACAGTTTTTAATGTTTCAAAGTACACGTAGCCTGTGGTACCTAAACACTCTTTTCTTTATCAACACCCTCACATATATCTCGGTCGGGCCGCCTTGCAGCATTTTTTATACCTTAAAGTGGCAATTATGACAATTGCAAACTACATACCGGCTACGTACGAACTGATGATTGATGACTGATGTTATGTGGTTGCCGTAACGTATGACGCTTGTAATTACAATACCCACGTGTTGTCAACCCTGATATTTTTCTGCTTTGCTGTATTCACGAGTAAAGAGGCAATATATATTTTCAATATATTTTATATATATTTTTGTACAAAACATCTTATGCTCAGTGATTAACCCACTGTGTGGCTAAGGCCTATGTGCTCAGCGTAATACCAGGCACAATATAAATCCAATTGTTAGCAACCTCAAGAAGTCTTTGTGACAGGCAAGGGGATATAAGCTGTAATGATCGATTACTACCAGGCTGACAGCAAGCTTGTCTCATCATAATCAGCATATAAACGTGTCTCGGAGCGGAGGAACGGAGGAGTGACACGATGAGGAAGAGTTGGAAGGTAATAATTGCACGAAGAGTTCAGAAGTAAAGGTATTATTTAAACAAAACAAAATATTAGTAGTTTAAAAGGTTAATGCACTATGCTTGTGACTACATGTAGGTTTAGGTTATAATTATTATTTTAGAACGTATGCCTGGAACTGCCTGTTATAATAATACACTTCACTAATAACAATATTTCGGAAGGATAACAATAATTAGAATTCCTTAAGGAGCTCTTTCTAGCTCCGCGGATGAATCTGAACTGCCTTTTTCATGAAAACACAGGCTAGCAGAGTAAGTAATATTTTTTATTTTAATTTAAAACTACATAGAGCCTGGCCAACGAAAGCTGAATGTCGTAGTAATTTGATTGGCAACACTTTGTCTCTATGTGTGTCTATCTGAGGTGTCATGTCGTATATCAAATTGATTTTTTTCTGAGAAAATTGCAGCTGTGTGAGTGACCCTGTGTTACCCAGTCATGATTTTTTTTAATTTGCCGCGTTTTTCTTGGTTCAGCTTTCGTTAGCCAGACTCTACAAAAGAATGTTATTCGGAAAAGAGGTCAGAAAACCAACAAGGCTTTAGCTGCCTCGTTACAAACGCTCCACAACAGAGATAGGGGCATAACCCACCACACTGACGCAATGCGGGTTGGCCGTAAGCTTGTATGCCCAGACTATTAAAAAATAACCCATGTAGAAAAATCTGTTCCTGCCACGCCGCCCAACATCGGTTCGAAATAATTTTCAAATTCAATATACTTACCTACATAGTTCCTATCGTACTACCTCGACACATTTTCCACAGAATTTTAAGTCCATTACTCTAGGCGGCAAAGGAGAATGGATGGTGAGTGACATTTTAATTAATTACTCAAAGCAGTACGGTGGTGTGAGGCTTAATTTTTAAGCCTCATTCTATTAAAGGTTTGAAGGAGTTTGTACCTATTTTGGGGTCAAGAGTTAAGGGTTTTGTGGTGGCGGCACACCACATAAAACCTGCTCATCCTCTTACAAGGGTGTCAATAGTTTAAGAAATTAAATTAAATGAAATATCTTTATTTGTTTAAATTTTCGGTACATAGTATGGTGTTTTCACAAAAAACGATTCCCTTCAAAATCTACTAAATATAATAACTATAAGCATATAAATAAAGATTTGATAGCCGAGTTGTGCTGTGTTGGTAGCCGCTCATTAATAATACTAACGCACCATCTCTTCCCTTGTGTGTCGTGAAAGGCTAAAGACTACACATATATCCAACAGCATAGAGCGGCGATGGGTTCACCACCTGTCACGCTGAGCACATTTGCACTTGTCATTTGGTGAAACGTGGACTGTGGAAGAGGACTGCCTTTGATGTCCTCATTGCCTGATATTTGACTAACTCTGACATACTCTGTACCTATACAGAGTATGTCACAGTAAGTCATAGATCGTGTATGCATGATAGTCGAGTGGATAGATGCTTAGATTGATAGCGAGCAATCGTGGTTTAATCCCCATGGCTCCGTCACATTACTGATGTGAAATACTGTGAAATATCTCCGACGGGTTAGACAGATACTAGGCAATGAGGACAGCAATAGCAGTCCTATACCATAGTCCACTTTTCACGAAATAGCGACTGCATATGTGCTCAGCGTGACAGGTGGTGAGCACATCGCCGCTCTAAGCTGTTGGATGTATGTGCAGTCCTTAATCCGTTAGTCGCCTTTACGACACCCAAGGGAAGAGAGGGGGTGGTAGTACCGCTATGCTACACGGTTAACAGGACTTTCTCCACTCTCCCGCCAATTCTAGCCCAAGTTAGTTTCCTTTGAGTTTTAATTGGTTAGATATCGGATAAACGTACTTATAATACCTACATAGAAAACATCTCATTTTCGTGATTTAATTATATTCTTAGAGATACAGTTATAAACCGTAACATATTTTACGTACACGTTTCATAACTATCTCACGGGGAATATATTAAAGTGAGTTCTCATTTTGCAAGCGAGATGCCTTAATTGAAAACGGAATGCTTCTTATTTTGTGCTTAATTAAATCAGAAAGCATACAACTTACCCGTGCTATTGTGTTTTGTAAAGTAAAATACTGTTTAACACTATCCTACAGCAGGGTAAAGGCATACATACGTGATAACGACTACGATGACACCAACGCCAATGATGGAGCTCTAGATATTTTCATTTGATCACCCATCCGATGACCCACCATTGTTAAAGCTTAACTTGCAAGAGCACTACTTAAAAGTGCAAAGTAAAGAAGAATGGGCGTTTTTGGATTTGTTAGCCGTAGGTCCAATACGCAATTCGTCTATTTCGCATTTTGCCGTTCGCTTAGTACTCAATTCGTCAATAATATGATTCGACCGTTTCGTGAATCGTCATTGCGCAGTTTGTCCATTTCGAGGCTCGTCTTTATGCAGTTCGTCCATTTCGTGAATCGTCATTACGCAGTTCGTCAATGAGGGGCTTAGTCGTGAAACGAATTCGTTAATTAATCCTGCAGTAGGCTTTAAACCAGCCACAGTAATTTTTAGGGTTCCGTACCCATGGGTAAAAATGGGACCTTGTTACTAAGACTCCGCTGTCTGTATTTCTGTCGGTCACCACCAAGCTGTATCTCTTAACCGTAATAGCTAGATTCTTATTTTTGTTTAAGCAGGGGTACTTATGTACCTATATATAATAAATAATATAATATCAAAACAAATTAATTAATTAATTACTATAAACAAATAAATGCGTGTTGAATGAACCAAATACGTCAATAACGTCTTTAATAATAAAGACACGTTGGACGAAATGCCTTTTAGACGAAATGCTTGCTGGACAAAATGTATATTGGACCAAAAACGTGTTGGATAAATAGATGTTGGACAAAATGCGTGTTGGAATTTAAACGAGTCGGACGAAATGAGCTTTGAAATACAATTTGGGCTAACTGTGTATTGGACTTACGGCTAACAAATCCGTTTTTGTATGAAACCGTGAAAAATCAAGTGTTGTTGAACCTTTTTGTTTTGTTTTTTTGTTTTAGTTTTTTTGTTTTATACTTTCACAGCTAACCAGTACCTACATATTTGCAAAAGGTTATAGAACCTTTTTGAAATATGTAGTATCAAACAAAACAAAAAACAAAAAAAACAAAAAAAAGGTTCTACAACGATTTTTCAAGCTTATGCATACCTCGAAATACGTGTTTGTAAGGAATATTAAATTGATTAGTAGTGGTACTACCAGACAGGCTAGTACCACGGGCAAAAAAAAATTCCCGTGGTACTACCAGTAGGACCACCGGTAGTACCACGAGTAAGTACAGTAATAAAGCTAGGCAACGAGAACCGCAAAAGCAGTCCACTGCCACACGCTTCACCAAATCCAACTGTACATGTGCTCAGCGTCATAGTTGGTGATCCTATCCGCGCTGTTTCCTTTTTACGACACCCAATGGAGGAGAAGGGTTGGTAGTACCATTTTAGTGAGCCATTACACCTCATATGTGTACATGCTTGGGGGTTAAAGTTACTCGCGTCCGTAGGTTTACCCTTGAGACCCTACACGTGACCCCTGGGTGGTGCTAAATGAGTGACACTGATTGAGTGGTAGAGCCACGCTGCGTTGCAGCACGCATTGGGCCGGCTCGCCCGGGGTAACCCTCTCACGAATATCCGGCGTGAAATAATGGCACTTCGTCCGGCCAGTGAGAGTTTGGTCCCCCCCCCCCCCCCTCTCACACAATTCCTATTCCTTCTTTAACATTATTCCTTTCTTAAAGGTCGGCAACACATCTGCGACCCCTCTGGTTTTGCAGGTGTCCATGGGTGGCGGTGATTGCTCTCCATCAGGTGACCCGCCTGCTCGTTTGCCTATTTCTTATATAAAAAAATAAAAAATAAATGTACCTACTATTAGTTATTCTGTGACCACACGGCTCTGAGCTATGACATTATTATTACAATGTGTATGTACATTGTGATATCTTATCATCGTTATCTCTGATACACGTTGTGTCTTGCACTCCCCCCTCGCCTCCTCACCACCTTACTGTCTAGGCTGTGGACGTAGACTCACAGGCGCCTGCTTCAAACTCATGACATTATTCTGTGCAGAAACTAGGAATTGAACACCTGGGGGCTATTATGGAAATCGAACTCCCTATCTACAAAGCGGTCTTAATGAATTTCATATGTACACTTAGGTATGCAAGTATGAACCTAAGTACCTAGTGTTGTTAATGAAGCAGGAATATTTGGTAGAGAGCAATAATAAAAACTGCGTAGTGCTACATGTACTTACCATCTTTATTGAATCAATTTTAGAATGTTAATCATAACTTTATGTGCCTCACAATGTAGAAACATACATTAAAATGTTATTTTTGTAATTGAAATCATACTTGATGTAGGGTTCAACTCCCTCATTCAAAACGTTTCGCAATCAGGACGGCTGTTGTTAAAATTTTTACATTTACATAATTTTATGTCAAAATTCAAACAACAATCATAGTACATACATAGGGGAAGTCAGCTCAATGCGGCCATAGAAGGCAAAGCGGCCACACCCAATTTTTCGGTAACTAAAAACGATTGCGCGTCGTTGCCTTTGCGCCATTATAGCCAACCTCCCGCCCTGCACCAAGCAGTCGTTCGGTGCCGATTGGAGTAAACGCGTTGCCGCGGCGACATGTGCAAAGAATTTGTGCATTTTGTTAAAAAAATCCAGGGAAAGTTCAACCTGTTTTGATCAAACCTCTTCAGAATTCAATCTTTTTATTACACGTCTATTGTTACTTACCTATTTGGCTTTGAATGTTTAACATTTCTTCCGACATGGGATAAATAATGTGAGCTGAGTTTATTTTTTAAACAAAATGGTGGAAAAAGATAAAGCGGTCCGGGCAAAGTGGCCAATTAATAAGGGCAAAGTTCGCCGCTTTAATAATTTGTTTTTGTGTATTACGAGTACTTATGATTAGAATGTTTTATAATTTTTTTGATTTAAGTACGAGTATTAGTTAGTTGTTGACCACAACTACAAAAGAAAAACTACGCAGGGGGAACTTTTGGTGCATGGATTTTAGTAAGAAAGTATGAAGACTGAAATTATTGTTCCATTTGAAACTTTATTAGTTACTTTTTGATTTTATCTTAAATAAAGCTTTTTTTTAATTTTGGTGTTTTGTTTTTTAAAATTTCTTGTTATACATATATAGGCATGACCACTTTGTCCTTACCCCTAGGCCAACACGGGCAAAGCGGTTTTTTGACTAGTTTTCGTAATTTACAAATTAAAATAAACCGTTTAAGTTTTTACAAAATGTGCCTACACGTTATGAAAGCTTATTAAATTCCCTTTCTTTTGATATAAAAATCTTTTTTTAAATTGATTCTATAGTGGTATTTTTTTAAAGTCAAAGTTAAGGTGGCCGCTCTCAGCTGACCTCTCCTACCAACGCGCGTTTCCCGGAACACGGTCACACTTTTATTTATATTACTTCCTCTCTTAACATTCTACAACAATTTTTTTTCACTTTACTAAAAGCGATTGCTTCAGATGGCTCTGCAGTCACTGTAAAACTGTGCTGCATTTTAGCCAGGCTCGACCATCAACTCAAATGGTTGAGTGGAGCTCGAGTTTCCATAGATCGAACTACATCAATCTTCCTACGTGAACCAGTACAAGCGTATTAGCTTAGCCAGAGATTGAATGTTACGGCCAGTATTTCAACTGGTATTACAATAGTTTAAATATAGGTTTCAGTATGAATTTACTTGTTTACGAATGTGAGAACACATGAAAAAAAAACAAAAGAATAATTATGTAATTTTGTTAACTGAGATACTTTTAGGAAATACTAAGTAAAAGTTTAGAGTTGATGTAACATGCAACTGACCTTTAGTGTTACCACCGTGGTATAAATATTATAGTATGGTATTACAGCAGGGCCATGTAGGACTTAGATAAGTACTTTTGTAAGAAAGTATTTTCCAAGAAAAATAACGATTTACGCTGTTACGCAGGCGAAAGTTGCGTTAAAGATAAATATATGAATAAAAAAATATATGCACTACCATTTTATGCATGTCCACGGGCTCAATCAGCACTCAATACTTACATTGTAGTTGGAAACATTGTTTCCACAGCTTCGCGGCCAATTTTACATTCCAATCACGTACGTTGTAGTAAAATCTATTATTAGGACGCGAGACAAGAGCTCGTGTAGTGCGTAGGTGATTGTTTATGTTCCCACTCACATATTGGGAACTGTTCTTACTGAATCAATCCGTCACTAAATTGCCTTACTTCAGTAGCTTAGCTTTAATTCAGAAGCAATTGCTAATGAAACTTTTTATACAAAAATTACCCCAAAATGAAACTCTTTTGTGTGAATTCCATTTACGTGCACAACACAAAACCCAAGCATAAAAAGGAAGTTCAAAAGCTTCTTAACTTTCGGCATTTAAGCTTTTACCCGTAAGCCGTATCCGTAAATTGATTCATACGAGTAATATTATGTTTACGAAGTCAAATGATTTGCGAAGTGGCCCATTTACCCATTTCCTTCCTTTCATCAATTATATTCAATTTGTCAACGAAACTCCGTAACATGTGATTCGCAACACAAACGCCCTCGGCTGCTCCTACGGCCCAGTGCAGAATAAAGGGGTTATACAACCCATTGTTTTCAATCCGGTAACATTGCTAATTTTCGCCGTGTTGGTAACAAGCTGCTCTTAGACAAATTAATACAAGGCGCTTTTGGTATTGTTGTGTTGAATAGATTTATACCGATAAGGAGTACAATGATACTGATTTCTTTATGTGCTTGTGGTATCTACATTGTACCTACTTAATTTACATGTATGTATGGTGTCCATATTAAATAGGAGTCCATGTTTAAAAAAGGATTTTGGCCTATTACTAAAGAAAATACAGGGCATATTCTTTAAAGTACCTAAAAACTCAAGCGACAAGTCCTGGTTGAAATCTATAAACACTACATTAGCACTTATTACCACAAAATAGGATTATTACGTTGAAGATTATGGCGAGTAAATGTTTTATTTAAAAGAATAGCATCTTAGAGGAAACTTTCAAGGGCTGCATCCTTCGATCATCCAAACACTAGATAAACAATCCCAAATACGTTTAAAATGGTGGGCCCAACTATTCTATATAAATTTTAAGTTTTGGAATAATCATAACTAAAGGAGAATGACCAAACCAGCCTATTCGATATCTATTGCGTCTTATTCATTCACATAGCAAAATAGGTCTCTTAAGTTATAATGATTACTGTTAAAAAAGGTTTACTATAGAACGCCGCGTTAAGAGTCAAGTGATAAATAAATGCTGAACTGGTACTGATAGTCATACGATAACAGTTGTCATAGCCTCAAAATACCTAAAAAGTCATAAGCTAAAAGTGAAGATGGCTTCAAACTCCCGCATGATATTGTAATGTAATTTGATCTTCATAATTCAGAGCATTGCTGCTATTGATTACTACTTAATTCATTAAAGCGCTGTGTTACACTATCTAAGTAAAAAACAAAAATAAACTAGCCTAGCTCCCATAGTAAAAAGGTCATTCTCCTTTGATGTTCGGCCCTATTATCACCAATAATAGGTATTAAATTTTCACGGCAATGTCAAATGACAACTGAGAGCATTGAGGTATTAAACTAGAGTAGACGTCCCATACAAAGATTGTGCTCAGCTAGGTGACAGCGGGCATCACGTGGTACGTTGGGGGCGGGGGCTTGGTTTATATAGAGTAGTCCGAGAGCGCGCAGATGCGACACATTATTGAATATAGTTTTATCGTATTGTAAAAGAATATTGCTAAAAAAATATACAAATCAATATTTTATTGAATGTTGTTAATTGTAATATTTTAAAATGAGTAAATTAATACTAAAAATAAAGAAGTATATAATTTATTAGCTAAAACATTTATATATGTAATAGTTATGAAATCTTTTTCTTTTTCAATAATTAATAAGATGTCATTAATGGATATGAGTCTATCCTGCTTCATCTGGAATTACTTATTTTACGAATATAAGTAGGTATTTTTTGTCACAGCTCATGAAGTAGGTAAATAAAAAAGTTGAATAAAATAAAATACATTTATTAAAATGCCATAGAAAAAAGAGGTTCAGATAAGAATTATTAAGAAAATTAAAGTTAGATTGTAACAAAAAAAATATGTACCTTTAAACAGTATAGGCTTAGTAAGCTTTTGCCGCTTAGTCGTAATATTGCTGTTATATTTTTTTGATTCGTGATGGAGTCGAATATTTGTATATTTGTTTATTATGGCACGTACCAAATGAGTTCTGTGATTAAAAGCAGGCTGGGTAAGCGAATGATTACATAAACAATCAAAGACGTCTGTCTTCATGAAACACTTTAAGGTGTTCACAGTAATGTATTTAAAATCGTATTTTGAAGACAGAGCCTTTTACTCGTAGTAACTGACGTATTACTAATTCCGTAGAGAGGCATATTTTGTACACATTTTCCGATGAGTAACATAACCCACCCATGTCTTTAATACAGATAAGTTTGTGATGCGGAAGTTTGTGTGATGTAGTTAGGCTGTCTATACATTCTTCACATTTCAATTGTTTAGTTAATGCTGTTGATACAAATCCAGAAATGTAACCTACAATAAGTTTAGTTTCTTTTTTAAAATTCGTAAAGCTTCTGTTGTGTAACCAGGCTCCGCGTCAACTGTAGAATACCATCTGCTGATTTTTCTTGGATGTAGAAGAACTTTATTATATGTTTTTCTCTAACATATTTATATGCAGCTGGGGAGTAGTAATGCAAAGTTAAGGCAAATTTTCGAAGCGGTACTGAGTACTGGCGTTTATTATGCCTCTTTGTCGTTAATAAAGATTTATGCAGCTCTACAGTCTCAGCAATGGCCATTAAATTAAGTTCAGTATGTTAATCGATATTAAATTTTTCTTTCAAACTGGTTACAATTTTTTTAAGATCTGCATTTTTTCTGTAAGTATCTGTTTTGACGATTTAATTTCTTGATTTTATCTGCAAGTCTTTTCCTAGCTGAAGTTTCCTTCAATAACTTTATTTTAGAAAAAAATTATTAAGTAAAAAAAATTTACTTCAGTATTGAGTGTCAATGCATTCCAATTTAAAAGACTCATATTTTTTACAACAATATCACGTAGTCTAAATTGTCAGACATGACCTTAAGCGTTACACTTATAAAATAACAACAAATATTTTTTTCATACTACAAACAAAATTAGGCATAATAGGCAGAAACTCATTTGCGCGGTCTGTTTTTATAGTCTATGATTTGCGTTGAAAAAATGGCGACGATAGCTTCGTGTTTAAGGAGGTTGGAAATATTTTATTTATGAGTTAAAACGAGTAGAGTTTCGTGTACTTTCCGATGAAATGTTACACCTAGACTTTTGTTTGTGTTTCTTGAGTGATACGAACAACCTTTGAGTACACAAGAAGGCATATTTATTTTTTTCTTAGTAAGACGTCTATATCATGTCACCGCAATCGCTCGGAAGTGACTAAACAAGGTGCGGTCCATGGACCGCACCTGAGTGCGCACAAACTTGCTTCGCGGTGTCTTATCTAGCTTTATACATCAATGACTGAGAGCAATCCAATGCTTCCTCTTGGTTGGAGATTAGTTCGAGGCGTCACTTTGAGAGCGCTAATGCTGTCTAGTGTAGATGATCGCAGGCTGCATCACAGACGCACTTTTAGCAACCAAGTGACGGAAGCCTGAAAGCGTACGCCAGCAATGTAGTTATATCAAAAGTATCATAAAAGTACAGTACATAACATTCTGGTATAAATGCCTATGGTTTAATATAAGTCCGCCTCTGTACAAGCATGCGTAAAGTGTGTTGAATAAAAAAAGACCTTTAGAGGAAGAACGCCTGTCCGATTAACAATTTTTTTTGCTAGCCTTTAAGTAGGTACTGTACCACTGATGGGTAAAGGCCTCCCCCAAATCCCTCCATCTATATTTATAATAATAATAACAAATCTCTTTGCGATCGATATTGTACAAGATTAATGGCCTTCGTAGAAAATTAATTACGCATAAACATGGCTGAAACCACGGGAAGGCCCTTCTTAGAATTCTTAACCCACCACATTGTCTCAACAATGCCTAATTAGCATAATTTTGTGGTTGTTTCTGGATGACAAAACTTTTTTACATTTCCAGCAAAGACTTTAATTTTGATTTGTTAGGAAACCCCAGTGTTTTTTTTTGTAACTGAAACGTAGTAAATTGTAAATTGTGATTGCTATAAAGTTAAGGGAAACTCTTGGTTATCTCGATTCACTAAAGACGCGGAAAAATATTATCTTACGTAATCTGTGTTCCTGACCAAAAGTTTGAAGGGAACAATTTTATTGTGATTGATTGGTTTTGTATTATAATTTGAAAGACACGTTATAATCACAGACACCATTATTGTTCATTGGCTATTGATAAGACATATTTTTTTAAAATTTAGTTTATTACTTTTTGTTCTTTGATGTTTTTATGGGTAATTATCAACAACCTGCATTGGGCCAGAATGGTGGGTATATGGCCTAATCTACGTACCTATCTGCTGTTGTCCATGTGGAATGGCCTGTGCTTAGTAGTGGGACGTTTATATGCTGATGATGAAGTCATTATTGTTTTTCAATGACGCTTTTGTTGGTACTTAACCAACACAACTTCCATTTTCCTTTTAATAGCAGTGGAGACAATGGGTCCATGGGGGCCGGAGGCCAAGCAGCTCGTTAAAGAGTTAAGTGCTCGTCTTATTGAGGCCTCCGGTGACAAGAAGGTGGCAGCTACCTCTGCCAGCGTATCAGCCTGGCAATCCGAAGAGGTAACGTTGTCAGCATTCTTGGTACCGTACCCAGGAGCCCACAGTTGGAATACATCTTTTATTTATAGGTTTTTTTTTTTTAACTTTAGTTTAGGTAGTTTAATTTTATTTAAGTAATAAGTTTTTTGTTTTATTATTAAGTTATGTTGTTGTTTTTGTTATTATTACAATATTATGAATTGTAATTTACCGAAGCAGACCTTTTTTTATTTGTAGATATAATACAGATCGTTTTCAGGAATGTAAAAAGAATTTAATTTAGTTATGACACACCGTGACTTGTTAAGTAAGATTAAAATTTTGAATCAAATTAGCATAACTTTGTTACGAAGACTTACGATTGTCTATAGGTACTCTGTTGGTCAGCACTACCTACTCTCATATTAAAAAAGATACATACATTTTGATAAAAAAAAGTAACTGTCTAAATATCGATGTGCACCGGCGTAGACAGACGAATGCGTCAGTAGACCAGATAATGTGAATCCACCGATAAAGTATCTTGAGTGTTATGGTATCAAAAACACAAATAATGAGGCTGTAGCGACAATCGACATGTTAAAAATGAACTGTTTTGTCACTAGGCAACAGCTACATCGCTCTAGATTTACCTAAAACAATAAAAGGCGTACTACAAAACAGTATTAAAAGTTAAACTCGTTGTGTCTTTTTCTAAAAGTATTTGAGAAAAAGTGCGAGCATCGAGAATCTGTTTTAGACATTGTTTAACTATTTTTTTTTTAGTAGGGAAGACCTAAGCTGGATGAGATTAGCCGCGGATCGTGCTCAGGGGCGTGTTCTTGGAGGCCTATGTCCAGCAGTGGACAAGTAAAGGCTGACGATGAAGACCGTAAGTGTTACTCTATAACCTGGGTTCCGAACCTGGGGGTAATTACCCCCGTGGGGGTAAAATAGTTATTTTGCGGGGTAATAAGGCGTAGGAAAATTTTTGTGGTTTAGAATTTATCTGCAGTAATGGATTCACTTGAGTAATATTTACTGAACATGGATAATCGTCAGTCCAACTCTGGATGTTGAGATAATTTTTGCAAGATTTTTTACGGAGGGGTAAAATCAATTTTCCTAATAGATCACAGGAGTACCAAGATTAAAAAGGTTAGGAATCACTGCTCTATAATAATAACTTTAAATCAAAAAAATGTAAAAGTCATCCAATAGCATAGCGATGGGTTACCACTGAGCAATATGTAATTGTAACAAGGCGCGCTACGCTGTTGGTCGTCATTCTTTCCCGGGTAAAGCTTATGACGCATACCCACATATTTACGTTCTTATTAATATGATAAAAGCAAAAACGCCACTGTCCACTTTAGTCTGTACCTATTTCAATCAAACTAAATCTTTGATTGAAATGATTTTTTAAAAAAGCTTAAATATATATTTTTTTAGTAATTAGCTATTTATTTATTTTAATGTAAAATAAAACTTTAATAATCATTTTAATAAAAAAATAATCTTTGATTGAAATAAACTAACTAAAGTGGACATCCCCTCTCCTTATTCACTAAGTTTTATTTGTACTGGCACCTCGAGACCAACCGTTATGTTATGCAAGAAGTGCCAGACGTCCCTTGCCTAGCATGCGCAACACGAGATATGTCGCGGACGAGAAACGACAAATCATTTTAAGTTATCATGTTAAGGTTTGTAGACAAAAATACCACAGTTTATGCAAAAACTACTACTAAGGATTTAAAAATGACCGTGTAAGTTCCTCTCACGGTGGGGTGGCTATAAATCTTCGCTCACACATCTCATATTCTATCCTTAGTCGATCTCCTCAGCTGGACCCCCAACTCTGCCGAACATTTGTTTTTAGAAATTTCTTTGTGTTAATACAGTCCCTCCTTAAGAGTGGACTACTTCGCGTCTTTGGAACAACTTCTCGAAAACTTTACTCCTGCTTATAACCACACCATTATAATGGGTGACTTCAACACTTGCCTGACAAAAAATGATTTACGTTCTAATAAGTTACTCTCCTTAGTTAACTCCTGTAATTTACATGTTCTTCCCTTACGGGAGACTCACCATTTTCACAATTGTTCCCCGTCACTTCTGGATCTTATGATTGTATCCTCTCCCAACCTTGTTAATAAGTATGGTCAATTTTCTGCCGACGCCTTCTCTTTCCACGACCTGATGTTTTTGTCTTATCGGGTTCGCCCTCCGAAGGATAAGCCGCGCGTGCTGCTTCAGCCAAAATGGATCTCAAGCAGCTGCAGGAAGATGCTTGTAGTTTGGATTGGTCGGCCATATTCACTGCTGACTGTGTAGATACGCAAATCGTAATTTTTAATGCAATCTGATCGAGCTGTACGACGTGCACGCGCCTATCCGACCGGTTAAAATTAAACATTTGCCTGCGCCTTGGTTGACGGATGAT
Organism: Scoparia ambigualis; assembly: GCA_963921215.1. Lineage (NCBI taxonomy): Eukaryota > Metazoa > Arthropoda > Insecta > Lepidoptera > Crambidae > Scoparia > Scoparia ambigualis. Next base: position 20,381,946 of record OY992505.1, read on the forward strand.
ATAAGATTACTTATGACTAAAAAGAACTCTGCGAAATCTAGGTACAAACTTGATCCTTCGAATAAAAACGAACTTAGGTATAACCGTGCTAGAAATCGTTGCAGCAACACAGTGGTAAGGGACGCTCAAAGACGCCACATCCATAAATCTGTTCAAAATCTGTTCCTGCTAAGGTGTGGAAATTCCTCAAATCTCTCGGGGTTGGCAAATCTAAGCAAAGTAGTCCCAATAACATAGATATAAATATTCTAAATTCTCACTTTACCTTATTGTTGCCTATTAGTGTCCACTGTAAGACCGATACTTTGCAGCGTATTTCAAATTTACCAACACCTGATTTTTCACCGTTTGTCGTAGATACGTCATACGGTTTGCCCGCTCAGTTCTGTACCTGGATTGCCAGCTTCCTGCATGAGCGTAGAATCCGTGTCCTTTCGGATGGATGCGCTTCGCGGTTCATGTCAGTGAACGCTGGTGTTCCTCAAGGCTCCGTTCTATCCCCCACGCTGTTCCTTCTGCATATCAATGACATGCTTCCTCTTGGAAACATTCATTGCTATGCAGATGATAGCACAGTGCATGGGGGATATAACGGGCACCTAACGGCTGGGCGGGTAGACACCGAAATGAAGCGAGCAAATCTTGTCATTGAGCTCGATCGGATGTTAGACCTCATTTCTAAATGGGGCTCCGATAATCTGGTGGAGTTCAATGCCAAGAAAACACAGGTGTGCGCGTTCACAGCGAAAAAGTCGCCATTCCTTCCCCTTCCCTCTCTTCAGGGTACATCTCTAGGCCTGCAGAGCAGTATTAACATGCTCGGTATGGATATCCGCTGCGATCTGAACCAAAAGGACTACATCGAAACCATGATTAAAAATGCCTCCCGTAAACTCAGTGTCCTGAACAAGGTGCGGCGATTCTTCACGCCTGATCAGTTGTGTCTATTATACAAGACACAGGTGCGGTCTTGCGTGGAGTATTGCTCTCACCTTTGGGACGGCTCCGCAAAGTACCTTCTCGATGCCTTGGACAGATTGCAGCGCCGCGCTGTGCGCATTATCGGCAATGCAGAGGTCACTAAAACTCTCGAGCCTTTGCAATTGAGTAGAGATATTGCGTCACTCAGCGTCTTTTACCGTTTATACCATGGCGAGTGCTCTGAAGAACTCTTTGACCTCATCCCTCCTTCTCCCTTCCTCCATAGGAGTACGCGTGCTGTTCTGCGGAGTCACCAATTTACAGTCTCTAACATTCCATCTCGCACAAAGAAATTTGGTGACTCGTTTCTTTGCCGCACTTCCAAAAGATGGAATAGTCTACCAGCACACGTATTCCCTCCTACCTATGACATAGGGTCCTTCAAACGAGGCGTGAAGAAGCACTTTGTGGGCCGGCAGAGTGAGGATGACTGATGCTACGTCTCTTACGCTGCACCAGTTGTCCTCGCGCCTGGACCTCATTTCCACTTAACATCAGGTGGAGTGGGGTCATTTGCCGGGCTTAGTATTAAAAAAAAAAAAGATCAATTTACGGAGGGCGATGTTAAGAGAGCAATACTCTCCATAGGCTCTAGTGCTGTGGGTAATGATTCGTTAAGTCGTAATATGATCCTTCCCTTATTAGATATCCTTACTCCCGTTATTACTCACATCACATCCTCAACACTTCAGTGGCGTCTCGAGTATTTCCAACTGCTTGGAAGGATGCTACTGTTATTCCACTTCCTAAAAAGTCAAATCCCACCCTGTATTCCGACTACCGTCCTATTTGAATACTACCTTTCCTCTCTAAGGTCATTGAAAAACTTATCTATCGTCAACTTAATACCTTCCTAAACATAAATAATCTCCTTAATTCCTTTCAATCCGGGTTCCGTATGGGTCATAGTACGACTTCAGCCTTAACTAAAATCACTGACGATATACATCGTGGCATGAAGAATCGTCCTCTTACTTGGTTGACATTACTAGACTTCAGTAATGCCTTTAACTCAGTGGACTTTGATATTCTCCTTAGTGTTTTGCATTCTATTAGGATATCGCCCTCCGTGGTTGATTGGTTTCAAAGTTACCTGTGGGGGCGTCGGCAACGCATACGTGTTGAAGAATCTTTATCTACGTGGTGCAATATTGACGCTGGTGTCCCTCAGGGTGGCGACTTATCTCCCCTTCTTTTTTCAATTTTTATTAATTCCATCTCACAGTCACTTTCATGTTCCTACCACCTGTATGCTGATGAACTCCAGATTTACACACAAGCACCGTTATCGGATCTGTTACATGCTGTGGAAGTCACTAATAGAGATCGTGACATGATATACAATTGGAGCAAGTCTTTTGGCCTTGCTGTTAATCCTAGCAAGACACAGGCTATAATCATCGGTAGTCCTTATTTTGTTTCAAGGATCAATTTTGCGCTTCTACCTTCTGTTAACTTCGCGGGCAGTGTTGTTCCATTCGCTGAGAATGTAAAAAACTTGGGGATTGTTTTTGATCACTGCCGTCCCCAGGTTGAGGCGGTTCGGAAAAAGGTTTTTGCTGTTTACAATTCTCTTAATCGTCTTCGAAACTTTCTCCCGACTAGCACCAAAATCACTTTGGCGCAAACTCTCCTACTATCCATCCCCGATTATGCTGATGTATGCTACGCTGATCTTTCGGAGGAACTTCTTAATAAGCTGGAGCGTCTGCAGAATCTATGCATTCGATTTATTTTTAATTTAAGGAAATACGACCATGTTTCGAGTTATAGAGCTCAGTTTAACTGGCTCCCAATACGACGGCGTAGGGACTTACACGTTCTTTCTTTTCTATATTCTGTCCTCTTTCTACCAACTTCTCCTCCTTATATACGAAATTGTTTTTCCTTCCGTTCCTTTTCCTTTAGCCGTACCTTGCGCTCTACTTACAACCTTGCTCTTATAACTCCTCTTCATTCCACAGATTTCCTATCCTACTCCTTTTCTGTGCATGCTGTCCGGCTTTGGAATGCACTACCAGAGAGCATCAGGAGTGCTCGCACGTTGAATTCGTTTAAGGGTCAAGTCCAGAGTCATTTCTTAAGTATATCTTCATAGCTTTATTTATTTCCTATTATATAATATTGCATGATCTATTTTATCTCAATTATTTAAATATTATGTCGTATCTTGTCTATCTAGTTTTTAAACAACACATCTTGTATTCCTTTTTTCTTATTTCCTTATTCTTGCACCCATTTTATTATTCTTTCTTTTTATATTTTTATTTCCCAAGGATGCCTGGAAGAGATTGCTTGTTAGCAATAAGGCCGCACGTTTTGTACTTTGTCTATGTAGAAATGTTCTTTTCTGTGTATGTTCTTGTGTGCAATTAAAGTATATTTTATTATTATTATTTATTATTAAGTCTATTTTTGACATATTATGTAGTTATAAGCGCATCCTAGTTCCGATATACATTAGAGATAAATGAATAAAACTCGAGAAAACGGGTCGAGAAGAGTTCTCGTGCTGCGCATGCTAGGCCGGCAGGAGACCATCTGCGCTAGGTCTTGATGCCAAATCAGTGCCCGCCGCGGCGCGCTCTTCATTCGGTACTCATAAGACTAGTGTCCCGGGAGAGTATCCCCGTGAACACGTGTAGTTCACTGCCTATTGTCCAGATAGGTAACCGGAGCTGTCAAGCACGCTCACTTCTCGTTGCACGAGGGACACAACTCGCAGTTGCCACTGCTCGGGTCGTCGACTCTAAAATCAACTCTCAAGTGTCCACCTTGGTCGCGGAGTAGTAAGCACACTCACTTCTCGGAACCCACCCGGGCGCCTAGCCAGTTCCTACGTCCTACGCGGCTGGCTGGACCGGAGGCTACGGCATCTAGGGGGCCGCCTCGTCTAGTTCTCCAGACTAGTACCGGAGATGTCAACACCAATGTCCAATGAGAACCACCGGACAAAGCTGCCAACTTAAAGGGAAACTCACGTTCCCCGCAGGACATTTCGCTGCTGGCCCCACAGAGACTGCTACTAGGCCCCGCTCGCTGTGCGCGAGTTTGGAAGTCCTGGCACACAATACCAGGTAAAACGAACATTCCCAAGCTCTACAGCTAACCACAAGTCACTACGAGTCCAACCCACGTCCGGAATCCCGCCGGAGGCGCCGGCTAAGGCACAACCAGCGGGGGGCATGAACCGGAACCCCGTAGTACCCCTGAGAAACACAGTCGGACCCGTAGTTCCAGCTGCGATACCCTATCTATAGGGGTCAGTAGATAGGGACTAAAGTGAACATCTCCTCTCCTTACATCACTAAGTTTATTTGTACTGGTACCTCGAGACCAATCGTTAGGTTATTGCAAGAAGTGCCAGACGTCCCTGCGCCAGTAGAACACTCGCGCAGGGGACCATCTGCACTAGGTCTTGATGCCAAATCAGTGCCCGCCGCGGCGCGCTCTTCATTCGGTACTCATAAGACTAGTGTCTCGGGAGAGTATCCCCGTGAACACGTGTAGTTCACTGCCTATTGTCCAGATAGGTAACCGGAGCTGTCGAGCTCGCTCACTTCTCGTTGCACGAAGGGCACAACTCGCAGTTGCCACTGCTAGGGTCGTCGACTCTAAAGTCGACTCCCAAGTGTCCACCTTGGTAGTGGAGTAGTAAGCACACTCACTTCTGGGAACCCATCCAGGCGCCTAGCAAGTTCCCACGTCCTACGCGGCTGGCTGGACCGGAGGCTACGGCATCTAGGAGGCCGCCTCTACTAGTTATCCAGACTAGTACCGGAGATGTCAACACCAATGTCCAATAAGAACCACCGGACAAAGCTGCCAACTATAAGGGAAACTAACGTTCCCCGCAGGACCTTTTGCTTCTGGCCCCTCAGAGACCGCTACTAGGGACCGCTCGCTGTGCGCGAGTTTGTAAGTCCTGGCACACAATACCAGGACAAACGGACATTCCCAAGCTCTACTGCTAACCACGAGCCACTACGAGTCCAACCCACGTCCGGATCCCGCCGGAGGCGCCGGTCAAGGCACAACCAGCGGGGGACTTGAACCGGAACCCCGTAGTACCCCTGAAAACACAACCGGACCCGTAGTTCTAGTTGCGATACCCTATCTATCGGGGTCGGTAGATAGGACTAAAGTGAACAGTGGCGTTTTTGCTTTTATTGTCGGGTATGTTCCTGTTTCCCTCAGAGTATGGTAGGTAGGAAGCTGGTCGCAAGGTGCAGCTGAGCCATGTTCCTGATGCTCCCATAAAGAAGTGACGTTACCAACCGTTTTCTCCCTTGAGGTTTCTAGTCTTTGCAGCAAAACACCGACAACTACTAACATTTACAAACTTCCCACTGCTGTTTTCAGGCTTATCAAAATGAGCAATAGCAAATGGGAAAACCAGTCCAAGGGATTAACGTATTTATTCATATTTTGGTCACCCATTCGGAGAACCAGTATAAGAAAAGTTGCTTTACTTTCGCGATCACAACTCGAACGCCCATGCTGCTACGCCAACAAACTGGGCAGAACGATAAGACAAACCTTTTTTTATTTAAGTAAATTAACTTACCTGCTATTAAGTAAGCAAAGGTTAATTAATTTGCCCATACCTACACGTCGCTGGATTATTTGCTGTGGCACGCCGCGACTTGTTATGTTCTAAAGTTGTGCTGGCCAGAGTTTAAAACAAACTGCTTGTTCTGTACGTGTAAATCCCATACTATATTCAGGGTATACTTTATTTAAAAGTTTGACCGGAACAGATTTTTTTTACAGTTTTTGTTTTCAAGAGACAAGGAGGTTTTGGCTTACATGTTACCTGAAGGCAATTTTTAATAAGGCCAAAGCGCATTTCAATTAGAATGTTGAAACACAGAGGACCCTATCTTGCGTCTTTACTGACAGAGAGAAAGTTAATTCGCATTTTGTCCATTTAGCCCAATATTAATTTCATTTAACTATGATAATATATTACATAAAAGTATTACGCTTATACTGCAAGCGCCTGCCTAATAGATAATAATAATAATTTTAATTTTTTTACTATGTAACGGCTCCTTTTTATGGTCTAAATTTTCGGCGCTTTAAATTGTATTGTAATTCTGCAAATAAGCTCAATAGATTTAAATCACCTTCACCAAGTATACAGCCGCATTTTCGTAGGCCACAAATAGAGGACAACAATTTTATAAAGCGTCACATTCCTATTCACCAGTATATTTTTTATATTTAGCTGCGCATTTTTCCAACGTCGCCACTAAGAGTTAGAGGCACATTATCGGTCATTCACCAATGCTGTTGTACATTTACAAAAATCAGCGTCCCGTCGCTCTTAGTAACAATACATATAATAATATGTAGTTAATGGTGTTGCGTAGCGGTGAAAGAATACTACCACCCCCTTTCTTCCCTTGGTCGTGTAATAATAGTCGTGGTTATACATATATATGTTTGTATGTGTAGTTGGCGCGCACTCAACGCTGTACCGACCGACAGCCCGATACAATATTCCAAATGAAAATTGACCCAATTCAGTTCGGCATAAGCGCAATAATGTAATCGACAATATGTTCGCTAGCTTTTTCTATTAGTGTTTATAAACAGAGAAGTTATTTTGTTTCCCTATATATTTGGGTAGCCGGCTGCAGCCAAGAACTTTAAGGAGCTAGTGCACACGAGCCTACGTTTTTTTAATTAGTTAATAATGTTAATTTAAGCTAGTTTCCGTTTAAACGTCACATAAAATTCAGAATAAAATTTTCTTTATTCACTTTACAGTTAAGTTTTATAATGACATGAATAAGAGCTCAATATCTATATGCCTTCATCGGTTTGTGAGCCTACGGCGGAAGGCCTTGTACAGGGAAGAACCAACAAGAAACTTTGCAAGAGCGTTTCTTTTTTACGTTCTTTTACAGCTTTAGGCTTGTAAAAGCCTATTCCGTTCCCATCATAAGAGGTCATATTGCATCACAGAAATCCACTATCTAAGAGCATCAAACATAACATTTGATAACAATAATGTAAGATTATAATTTAAGCATTCACGTGGTATGTTCATATCGAAAATAATATAACTTATTACAAAAGCAACTGTATATGATACGCGCTTATATCGTTATTTAAAAAAAATAGCATATTATTTTCTTACAAAGAGGTTGGTTGAAATCACCACTGCCTGGTTTATAAAGATCGATGGCGCAGCGGGTAAAGGCCTTCACAGATGGCAGCTATAATGTAAAGCTGTATATTATAGCACGATACATCTCACTACATCTTTCCATAGAAATTGTCAGGAGACCACAGACGACAGCTATATTGTATGTTATAGCTGCCGTGTTAAATTCCTAAATGTAATGTACATTAATATATATTATAGCTGCCGTGTGTGAAGGCCTTAAGGCGTTCGGTTTACGGGTGATGGTTTATGGGTCACCAAATTAAATACATCTCGTGCTCTTTCTTGCTTCGAAAGATACTTATAGCCTTTGGTCCGTTGTTGTCGTAAAATGGCATAGTTAAAATTCACCAACCCGCATTGGGCGATCGTGGTGGGTTATTGCCCAATCTCCCTTCCCATATGTGCTGCAGTGCCATTCTTCGATTCTATAAGTTAAAGCCGTAATAGCAGCTGCTGCCGCAGCGCTGAGAATTGACTCTGTCTCTTTCATGTTCATAGAATTAAAAAGAGACAGCAGATCACTCTATCTATCTATCAGCGTCTATATGTCGCTTAGAGAATCGCATAGCTGCTGACCATGTAAGTAGGTCTGTGTAACCTAACCTACATCTCATAGTTATACCTAACCTAGGCGTAACTATGAGAAATCTATAGGTTTATGATGGCGATACATATAATCACGCCTAGTATTCCCGAAGGGTTAGTCAGAGACAAGGCAATGAGGACAACAAAAGCAGTCCTCTACCATAGCCCACTTTACACCAATCTTTTTTTTTAATTCCACAACGGGTAAGCGTGGCCTTCATCTCACCTGATGGTAAGTGAGTAAGTGACGATAAGGCCGAAGGTGGAAGCGCGCCTCACCCGGAATTCTCAACCACTGAGAAACTGGCTATCTTATCTTACTGAGGACAGCAAAAGCCAGCCCTCTGTCATAGTCCACTTTTCACCAAATAGCGACTGCACCATGTGCTCAGCGAGACAGGTGGTGAGCCAATCGCCGCTCTATGCTGTTAGAAGTATATGCAGTCTTTAACGTTAGTCGCCTTTTACGACACCCAAGGGAAGAGAGGGGGTGGTAGTATTCTTTCACCGCTACGCGACACAATTAAATAGAAGTCCTTTATATGATGGCGACGGGTTATAAAACCTCATCCCCAGCACTGCACTGCAAGAGCCAAATGAACCGTGAGCAGATTTTGCATAAAACACAAACACACAAGTACAGACAAAAATAAACGCAAGTAAAACAAGAACACATTTTTATACAACAATTTGATGATAGTAGGTAGTATGTTGTAACATAAATAATTACTACATTTATGAAATTTTAATAGCATCCTCACTGTTATCACTTACCCTGTAAAGGATTTGCAACATTCCACTAAATAATGTGTAAGACAAACATGAATAGATCTATTTGAAGTGTTTCATTTTAAACCTTACCTTAAGATAACCTTAAGATAAATCGCTTGCACGTCACAACTTGGCAATCTTGTATCTACACAACATGTAGACAAATGAAAAATGTTTTACTTTTGAAGTTACCGTGGCTAAGGTAAGTTATTGGATAAGACGAGGAGGGGCTAACGACTTTATTTTAAATCTTCTAAGACTATTGGAAAGCTGCGTGTTAGTTTTAGGGCGAATAAAAGATTGAGTGCTGATTGGCTTTTCTTAATTTCGATTAATGTCTCAGCTCTTGATTGGTAGCACTTTTTTAAGAAATAAAGATCACATAAAACATGTGAAATAACCATTGTCTAGGATCTCGAAATAATACTTTATTGTGGCTATGACAAAGTTGACTTCCTTATTTAGATATAAAAACAATAATTTAATAAAAATCTTACACTAAACGGCACTTTTATTAAAACAACTTGCGAAATAAGAATCACACATACCAATCAGTATTGAAACCAAACTCTATTTTCTGATACTGATACAAAAACTGCCCCTCGATCGCGACATTCACACAAAAAAAAAATTTTAACACAACGCATCGACGACGCGAGCAACGTATCAAACTCTTGTAATTAGCGCTTTTTCAGATTTTCAAAGAGCTTCATTAATATTCGCGCAGGCTGCGTCAAGTTTTGTACGCTTTATTTTACATGGATAAAGGATTTTGCCCGATCATTGTTAAGTGAACGTAACATGTTGAAAGTGAACTCCCTTGTCACGCTGATCAATAATCTAACGTTAGAGCCTAGCAACTTGATTTATCTCAGCCACAAACTGGACCACACGAATGTGATTTAAGCAGAAAATCTCCATGAAAATGCAATAATTTAGATAGCAGCCCTGCGAGAGTTGCGTTCTAGATGTGAGGGGAGCCCGTAGCGAATCCCATCGCAACGTTATTGATATTTGAATGGGAGAGATTTTTGAACGGCAAGGTCATTTTGTCTCTCTGAGCACGTTCACAATAAATCAGTTTATTTACTTTGGTGAGCTTGGCTTTAAATATGATTGACATACTCTCACTAACTTGCTACATACCTATAGTCCAAGAAACTTTACTACTTATGTAAAAGATCATTCAGAAATATCATAATTAGTTAAAGGAATGAAAACTTAGCAAAGCCAACACATAAAAACGGAGCAATCATGAGAAAGACCATGCACCATGCGGTTCACAAATTTGTAAAAGAAAAAGTCTATTGCAATATTAAAAGTAACCAATTATTTAATTAGTAGGTACCTACATTTTTTGTATTTAAGATCAAATGCTAATGTAACATATTGTGATGGCTAATTATAACAAATAGTCACCCCACATAGGTAGCTATTTGACAGATAACTATCATATCAGCCAACGGAATATTACAAACTAATTATTTAACAGATAACAATTAAACAGTCTGTTGTATTGTAACTGACGAATTCATATCTTACGGCTACACTGAACCGTTCGTGTTCGAGTTAATAAAATTGAACTTTAATTCAATTTCACCGGAGAATAATCGCATTTAATAGTTGGGGCTAACTGTAACTCGTGCGCCCAAATTTACTTGTGAACTAGTGTTTTCACCTGCCTCCGTTACTATTATTCAAATTGTGTAGCGCAATATCACCTCTTGTATTTAGCGCGTATACATATGCTTAGACATAGACCGAGGGTCAAATGACCCGTTCAACATAATGTACGTGTGTAGGATTATTTGCATATAAGTGATAACGTCAGTTAGCCGTTGGCCAGATGTGGCTTTATTGATCGATTTTGGAGTACCAATTAATGAAAGGTCGTTGGAAAATAAAGTGATGCGAGAGAACGGGAAACTAAAATTATTTTCAAAGTCCCACGGATGTGAGATTTAACCTTTACAACGAGAAGAGTAATGTTTGCAGTTTTGTACGAATAATTAGTTAATTTTGAAAGAAAATTAAAATTATAGTAACTTGAATATAAATTAAATTAACCCCTTGAGCACCGTAAAACCAGACACAATTGAAAATCAATTGTTTCGCGACCGCCGGCGGTCTTATGATCCTTGACCTATTAATGAAAAATACAATTTGTTATTATCAGATATGTCAAACAAGCATTAGGTGCAAACCTACTTGTTTCTCTAAAAGATTTTCTATAAATGTACGGACACCTTCGTTGCAGTTTTATTATGACAGATATTATATCAGAGGCTTCAGATAACTAACCAGGCGGCAGACGGACATAATTGACTTGCATGAGACGGCTATTGTGATTTGGCCCCAGAATTGTAGCTAGGTAAGCCTATAGTTTGTAGGAGTTAATTCTATAAGCGAATATTCGTAACGGAACAGAATATTTGACGTTTGTGTCTCAATCAGGCTTTGTGGAACGTGGTCAGTTAGTCAACGTTTTGGTTTAATCGTTAAACATTCAAGTACGTTTTCTAAATAAGTTTTTTAAAGTTATTTCATATATATTTCACAACCAAATTTATTAATAACCTAAAATGCATTTAGATTATTTTTAAAAGCTAAAATTAAATGTAATATTGTACTTACCTATTTTATGGACAAGCTTAAAATAATTATTTATTTATATATTGAATGTTGGAAGATTTACAGCCAAATATAACTGTTGAAAAACAATTTGTGTTAACCAAAGCGATTTATAAAAATACGAATATTTTTTTTAATAAAAATAAAGAAACTTTAACCCATAAGCTGTTATCTAAAATACTTACAATAAACCTCTTTAGTTTTTCACTATAGTTAAGACTTTAAACTATCGCGTTGCATTGCATTAAAACTATTTTAACGGGACCTAACACGATTAATTTTTGTAAGTAAGTACATATCTACTTACTGCTTGACGTTTCGGCCGCGTAAACGTCAAGCAGTAAGTAGATATGTACTTACTTACAAAAACTTACTTAACTTACTTAAATTAATCGTGTTAGGTCCCGTTAAAATAGTTTCACTATAGTGCCTAGTAAATTACAAAATATTTTGGGTAGTTAAGTTCCAAGTCGGCTGATCACTCTATAATACCACCTTACGGTTGTTGTCGTTAGAGTCACTATGATATCCATATATTATAGATATAACAACAATAATAAATATTGACATCAAACACTTAATACCTGTGCGGAATCCCATGTCACATTTAATTGCTATTGTTCTTGTTCTTTTAATTTCATTTGTAAACATTTTCTTTGTTTTTCAAGTACATAGTGACACTTTGTAAGAGCAGTCTCAACCTAATACAGGTTTATATGTTTAAAAGGCTGAGACTCACCCCACTACTAAAGTGACTTGTTTTTATAAATAAACAATTTTTTATTTTTTTTAACTTATTATTTTAACGGATTATTAGGAACGTATTAATGATAATGCAAATGTTTATATCTATGCTGCCAGACATATAAATACTATATACATACCAAGCCAAATAAATGAAGAACGACTACAAAACAGAAAAGCAATAGGTAGCTAATGATCAGCTTACCACAAACATAAAGACAGTTGCTAAATTATGAAGAAAATGAAAATATAAGTTTATCAAAAAGTATTTACTGCGTAACAATTTCAATTATTGGATATGAATAGAACATTCTGAAGTTGTTGAAGCATTTCTGAAACACCATGAATACGCGTTTACCTGCCTGTCATAACCTCGCAGCAAGTTTAAGAGGTTTACCATGTTTTATGACGTCACCGGGGAAATGGTTTTTATATTTCCGAAAGTATCTAACACATGGTGTATGAAAAATGGTCGGAGAAATTTTTTACGCTACCCATCAAGTTGTTGCTGTTTTATAGGCTTTACACATACCTACATAACTTTCACGATTCAAGTGGATTTATTATTCTTTTTGCCATGGAATGAAGAGCTCCGTTAAATTTTAAAAGGCATTGATAAAGAGGACCGGTTTTATGCTTTATATGTCTCTCGTTAGGTAAGGTTTTATTTCTAGGGTCATGTTCCCTTTTGCCCAATAAATAAATCCCAAAATAATAATGTACTACCAGATAAAGTGCACTTGGTTTTTTAAGGCTTTCATTTTTATTAAATTTAAAAAACATGGAACAAAAAAGTTATGTGAACGGCACTCTCAATTAGCGATATTAAAAATTCAATACTGTTCGAATGAATTTTCTGTCACTACTTGCTAACTCATATAAAATGTGGATATTTCACGCCTGTCGCTGAGAACAATTCAATATTTGAAATTGTTATTTTATGTGGCATTAAAAATAAAATGAAAATCCAAACTTTCAGAACTTATAACAAGTATAGATTCACAAAGTCGTAAGTTTCCGTTGCACTTTTTAGGGTCCTACGTAAGTTGTAAAAAACGGAACTTGCCTTTTTTGGCAGCTTCCGCCTGATTCATAAACTGTGATTTTTTCCTTCTCATAAGTTTTATTCTTTTATTTTTAAATTTAACTGAATTATTTATAGCTTGAATGAGTATACTTAATGGTTTTTAAATTTTTAATAAAAAATGTTACATATTATACAATTATATTAAAAAGTTGTTTTGTACCTTGTTAATGCACAATAACTGGGTATATATTAGTATAAATTAAATTTGATTATATTAAACTATAACACTTAATATTAGGTAAAAGATTTTTCAGCAGGGTCCATGTTGCAAACTACATTAGGTCTCTCTTGTACAACATAATCCAGTTAATGTTTGGCCAATATGTCTATCAAAGTTTATGGTGTATTAGCAATCACTAAAAAAACGGAAGAAAGTAGATGAAGAAGAAAAGAAAATTTTGCAATTATTAACAACTTAAGTTTATCAACTCAATATAAAGCATCATCATCATCATCATCATCAGCCTATAAACGTCCCACTGCTGGGCACAGGCCTCCCACGTGAACAAACGTGGGGATTTTTGGGCCATAATAACCCACCACGCTGGCCCAATGCGGGGTGGTGGGTTTTAACGACTGCCATCTTACGACAACAATCGGGACCAACGGCTTAACGTGCCTTCCGAAGAACGGAGGAGCTCGAGATGTTTTTAAATTTGGTCACCCATCCAGCAACCCGGCTTTGCGAAAGTTGCTTAGCGAGCAAGATCGCAAGCCGAACGCGCTTGCCACTGCGCAATCGAGCTCCTCCAATATAAAGCGATTGGCCTCTAATCGAAAGGTCCCGGGTTCAATTCCCATATCGGGAAAAGTGTTTCATATTTTAACCGCTACCCATTTTGGCAAGGGTTGTCAAGTCAAGTCAAGTCAAGTCAAGTCAAAATATATTTATTCAATAAACTCAATTAATAAGTACTTTGAATCGTCCAAATCTTTTTTAACCTACCACCCATTCAGGACCTCATTTTTTAACTGTGGCAAAGAATGGGCGCAAGAAACCACAGCGCACAAAGGCAACGACATTTACAAACAAAAAAAAGAGTATGTCGTTACCAGGGCCCCAATTCTCATTTTTCGAGATGTAGTCTCGAATCGAGTTTTGATTTCGATCTCTATCTCGATAATCGACATTTTGTTCACGAATCTCCTATTCTCAGCGCTAATCGAAATAGACTTCGAGTTTTTTTTTGATAAATATTGCCATTTAGTTTTTTATTTTTTATTATTATTATTTTTTTTTTTTTATTGGCAACGGGTAAGCGCTTGGCCTTCATCTCACCTGATGGTAAGTGACGATAAGGCCGAAGGTGGAAGCGCGCTTCACCCGGAATCCTCAACCACTGAGGAACTGGCTATCTTATCTCAAACTGCCGGAACACAACAATGCTATAAACATCGTTGTTATGGCGACAGACTTAGATAAGATGGTGGTAGCTAGCCAGGCGGACTTAACAGCCCTACCACCAACCAAACCGAGCACACAAAGATGTACCCCCCGCTGGGAATCGAACCCGGGACCGCTGGGTCTGAAACAGGTAGCTTAGCCACTAGACCACAGAGGCGGTTAAAAAGAGGCGGTTTCGAGGCGGTTTTTAATGCAATCAACTCGGGATGCGTTCCGTTTGACACGTTTTATTCGGTTTTAAACCGGTTGCAACTATGTACCTCAAATATTTTTACTGTAAAGGTATTTAAATGTATTGAACTTGCTTTTTAATTATAGAAGTAAATTTTTAATAAATATCGAAAAATCATTATATTTTAATGTGTTGTGATCAAATTTAATTTCCCTAAACAACTTGTATTGTTTTAAACGTGACGTATCGTCGATAAATTTTATGTTTTTTGTTTGTGGTGGTGTGCTTGTTTGATGACGAAACGATTTTAGTATTCACAAGACACACACAATGTCACAATGTCAACAAAAAATACCCAACGCCACAGCAGAAGCAGCTTCTTCTACAAATGTTGGAAACCGATATACAGTTAGGGAGTGGAAAGTTTTCTTCCACCTTTTAAAAAAAAGAGAGCGAGCTCTCTCAATATTTTAAATCACTTCCACGACAAAATTGGAAATTAACTCCTCCATATCCACCGTAATTTCGCCGCTATTTGACGTTTCATTAGCTTCTCGTAGTCGAAATTACGTCTCGACCACTGCCGACCACTCGAAGCGATTCGAGCGGCTCTCTTTCGAGAAATGTCGATTTCGAGATGTTCAGAATAACTAAATTGGATTACCACTCAATAAAGTTCTAATTCGAATCAAACTCGAAGTCGATTAGCGCTGAGAATAGGAGATTCGTGAACAAAATGTTAATAACGAGATTTTATGGTCGAGATAAAGATCGAAATCAAAACTCGATTCGAGACTACATCTCGAAAAATGAGAATTGGCCTCCTGGTCAATACAAAATATGTTATATAATAAAAAAAAATGATGCAATACAATGTAGTATCAATTAAATAAAGACAATTAGAAATAGCTGTTGGAGTGCTTGGAGCATTTCAGATCCAAGCTGTTTTGTCTTCTGTGTAATCTGACACTTTATAATAAGCTTTTTTATAAAGCTTTTCTTTGATTTTGATTTTAAATTTATTAAGATCTAATTTCTGAATATCATTTGGTACTTTGTTGTAAAATCTTACACACAGACCCCTAAAAGAATTATTTATTTTATGGAGCCTAGTATAAGGTACTGCTAATTTGTTCTTACTTCTAGTGTTTACATTGTAAATATCACTGTTTTTTGAAAACATTCCAGTATTTTTATGAACATAAATCAAATTTTCATAAATGTATTGTGATGCAACTGTCATTATATTTATATTCTTAAATCTCTCTCTGAGAGAGTCGCCAGCCTTTAGGTTATAGATTGCTCGAATAGCCCTCTTCTGAAGCACAAAGATAGTTTGAACGTCGGCAGCATTTCCCCACAGTAAAATGCCGTACGACATTACACTATGAAAGTAACTGAAATAAACTAATCTGGATGTATCAACGTCAGTTAACTGACGGATCTTCATTACTGCATAAGCCGCAGAGCTAAGTCTATTCGACAATTTAGCTATATGTGGGCCCCACTGAAGCTTGGCATCTAACGTGATGCCTAGAAACACAGTGGTGTCCACAGGATTCACATTGTTATCTTTAATTTGTACACTAGTTGTTACTTGCTTAACATTAGGCAATACAAATCTTACACATTTGGTTTTTCCCTCGTTTAATAGCAAGTTATTTACACTAAACCAGTGAACAATCTTTGAGATCGCATTATTCACATCGTCATAATTTGGGTGTCGTCGTTTCACTTTGAATAAAAGTGAAGTATCATCAGCAAACAATACTATCTCATGACTGTCTTTTACACAATAAGGTAAGTCATTAATATAAACCAAAAACAAGAATGGACCTAGTATTGAACCCTGCGGAACTCCCATTGTAACCACTGATCCCGGAGATCTTTTACCGTTAATGTCGACCTTCTGAATCCTGTTACTCAAGTATGAGATTAGGAGGCTCAAAGAAGCATCCCTAATTCCATAGTGGTTAAGCTTCCTGACCAAAGTTTCATGTACTTAAAACACAATCGAAAGCCTTGGATAAATCACAAAATACCCCTAGGGCATCCTGTGATTCCTCCCAGGTATCAAATATTTGGATTAAAAGCTCAACACCGGCGTCAGTTGTTTAGCGACCCCCAGTAAAACCATACTGTTTACAATGTAAAAGTTTATTTCTATGAAAATGAATTTGAATTTGGTCTAGCATCAACTTTTTAAAAATTTTACTAAATGTGGGTAGCACAGAAATAGGTCTTAAAATTAGAGGGGTCAGAAGTGCTACCTGATTTTTTTTTTTTTTTCTTTATTAAACAAAAATATAAGCTTAAAAAACATTTTAAACACACAAAAAATCACGGAGATTTGTCTCGTGTGCTAGGGGAGATACAATATTTCACTACATACTTAACAATAGGTTCTCTAAATAATTTCTGCCACACAAACACTAATTGCAATAACAGCTAGGTACTACAAGACCAGTTACGAAAGTTTACAATAAATATAAAAATGTAGTATCGTCTACCATACATCAACAGTATTCATCAATGCTATGATGATCTACCCAACAAAACAATGTAAATAACGTCTATCAAGTCGTCCTTCCCTCGCTGTGATCAAATGGTATTTAGATACGTAAGTGGGAGGGAGATAGCCCGATTGCAGCAGTGTCCCTGCGAGTGCACGCTAGGCTCGAGGAGTCTAGTCGCACGCAGGCGCCGCGCGCCGCATGCATTGTTTGTTTATCTAGGTCTATACTACAGGCTGTTTATAAAATGTGACTTTAAGTTTTTTTTAATGTTATTTACGGTGATGCTGTTTTTAAATGTTAGGTCTAAATCGTTTAGCAAACGAGGGACGATATATTGTGAATGTATGTATTTAAACAATGGAATTAATTTACTATGTTTCATTAGGTCAGGAAAAACACCGCAGTCAATGCATTCGTTAAAATGCAAGCTAAAACTGGAGCTATTGTCATAATTACTGATTTAGCGACATCCACGGAATTACCCCACAGATCAGCAGTTTTCTTTTTATTGAGAGTGTTAAATGTTTTTAATATATCTATAACACAAATTTTTTGAAAACTGGAATTACTTTCACAATCTTTAACATTCTCCTTCAAAAGATTCAGCTACAGTGGGGGAGGAAATCAAGGCTTTTGTAGTTGAAACTGGAATGTCAGTAAAAAACCTCTCAAATGTTGCAGCAACATCAGCATCAGAAGTCAAGGTTTTATTATCACAATTTAAATTGTACTCATTATTACGACTTCGGACCTTTCCTGTTTCACTATTTATAATATTCTATGTCGTTTTTATTTTGTCTTTACTATTCTTAATCTTATAACTCAGATAGTTTGCCTTGGCTAATCGGCATACTCTTTTAAATAACTTTGAATAATTTCTAACATATAATTCTGGTGTTATAGTTGCGTTCACCATAAAGTTCATAAAGGCGTTTCCTACTTTTGTGAATACCAATTGTAGCCCATTCATTAAAAGATACAGTACCACTAACCGAGATCTTTTTTGGAACAAAAGATTCATTAAATTCTGAACAATATACATTATAAAAGGCATCAGGGTTGTCATTGTATTCAAAATAATTTAATTTTGTATCTACTCGTAGATTGCTTTTAAAGCGTTCCAGCCGACCTGCAGTTTTTGGCACAACAGTGATATTCTTTTTCATCACTTGCTTACGCTGGTGTGGAAAGCTGACCATTTGGCCACAATGATCAGAGTCCAGGTTATTAATAATTTGCTTAGCCAGTGGTTTTACATTTGTATATATGTTATCAATACAGGTGGCCGAAGTGGCAGTTATTCTTGTCGGCTCCAAAAATAAATTATTCAAATTGTATGATAGAAATAAGTTTTTAATTTTAGTTGACAATGTGGAGTTTTCTAGCAAATTTATATTAAAATCACCGCAAACAATTATTGTTTTACCTACATTGCGGACCTTACGCAATGTCTCATCCATAACTTTTTCAAAAAGATCATACAATGCTGAAGGAGGTCTGTATACACTTATCACAACAAACTGCTCCAACTCCACACAAGCTATTTCTATTGTTCGCTCAACCGAGAGGCTCACTATGTCTTTGCGTTCTTTTAATTTAAACTTTTTACTAACAATAATTAAGGAGCCACCATGTATTGCATTTCCTCGACTGAACGAACTTCCTACCAAATGATTCTTAAAATTGAACATGAACTGATGGTCTCTAAGCCAGTGCTCGGTAATGCAAAGAATATCAATATTATTACAGTTCATAAACAATTCAATCTCTAAATCTTTGCCCATCATTCCTTGGATGTTCTGGTGAACAATGTTCAAAGATTCTACATTTTTTAAATTTAATGATTGACCGGGGCTTTTTATAAACCTATTTTTACATTGATTTAATTTCATTTTATTTGCAAAAATTTTGCAAGAGAGTTCCTCTTTTGTCTTATAATTTAATTCCCATAATTTGCTAGAGGTGTCCTCTATTGTCTTATAATCTAATTTAAATTATTTGGAACATATTCCAAAGTCTGAATTGGCATGTCAGTATGTTGCAGCTCAATAGAAGCCGCTGAGCTAGCCATGTTATTGGCTAAATACTTAAAATAAAATGATAGCGAATTTGCTATCTGTCGCTTAAAATAAGTCTTAAGATAATATTTATCTTTTGTCAATATAAAATTATTATCTAATAATTTATTTATGTCTATTATTGCTACTTTCTTTTCATAGAAAGCCATTGTATTCAAAGTCAAATTAAGCTTAAATCTATAATTATTTTCTTCGTGTGGCAAGTTTTTACTGTAAGGAAGTGTGAACATTATAATTTTTGGAATATTTAAAGAAAGTAATTTTTCATAAAAGTTAACTAATACTTTTTTGTTCACATTTCCCCTTTTCCCAATTAAAATAATAACAGTTTCTATATTATTAAGGTCATGTGAAATCAATTTTTCCATTATATCATGGTATGTCAAACCAGGCATACAATAATTTAAGACAGTTTGCCCCTCAGTGTTTAAAAATTGACCCAACCCTCTTCCAATTTCATCACTAAGCATTAGTGCTACTTTTAGTACATTTATTATCATTAAGTTCAACACCCATTGGACTGACTAAATTTCAAAATCATGTTAAAACGATACCTGTTTACCTATATAATCCTAAAAATACATTATTTTTCAATAAATCGATCATTTACAATATTTATTTTGCGTTTTTATATTCCGATTTAAATTGACCGCAAAAACGCTTAGGACCGCCATGTTGAGTAAATGACGTCACGCCGTGCCTAACATCCGTTTCGTCCGAGACTAGTTCTATAGAAATGTCACAACAATAAAATGACATTTGGCACGGCGTGACGTCATAACTTTTGATTTCCGTTTAATGTCACATGACTGAATGCGTATTATTGTCGCTTTTTTTCTTTAAATATAATTAGTAATCCCAATTTTTAATAATGAATATTTTAGATATTTTGTTTCTATAAATCATAATTGAACATTAGAAACTCCAAACCACCCGATTTATTCTCAGTGGACACAAGCCTATTGTAGCGATGATTTGATTTCAACGCTGGAAACCTTTACCCAGCTGTTTATACAGGACAGTTTATACTATATTATTATTAAAATGAGATATATTTGTGTACGATACCCGCGAAGCATACAACCGACTCGTCATTGTTCGGTTTTTAAAAAGTTGCAACGTGAAACTAGTTTTCGGACGCGTCGTACAGTCGCGCCGCATGGCTGGCTCCCCGATATTGTTGGACATCTGTTCCACTCGACTGACCGATTTTATAAGTTGATTCACCTTTTTGACAACAAAACAGAACTATGAACCGTATAATATGTGTATGTATGACAATATTTTCTTTCATATTAAATGCTTTGATATGATGCTGCTATTCGCCAGAGCTTTTCGTTTGAAATTATGAGCTTGCCGTTCATTATTATAATTTAAACAAGCTACTAAATAGCGCGGAACCTTCTTTGTTTCAGGACTTTAACTAATTATTATATTTAAATACAGATCTCGTTCATTATTGATATGTAATTAAGCATGAGCGCTTTTAATGAAAAAAAAAAGTTTACGTAGCTAATCTAAAAGTCGAGCTTAATAATATGCATATAAATTAAACATATCTTAGGAGGCCTATTACATTTCAAATGTGATTTTGCGTAAAATGCCCATTTCTGCATTTTGTAGTAACTTTGTAGTTGTATTTATCGTTATTATCGAAATAGGATAATAAATTCATGCCTAATATTACAAATCTCCACTCTGCGAGAATAAGTTGAGTTTGGACGGCCGGCGCATCGCATTTTGTAGTAATTTTGCAGTTGTATTTATCGATTTTATAGAAATAGGATAATCGAAGTTTTTTGGGTTGGAATAAGACTTTTTTTCTATATAAAATCAATGATATCTCAAAATTCCGAGGCTGCTACGCACTATACGGTTATATAAGAGATAACATTCAATTTTTTTTTATTTCAATTGTTTAGAACAGTAGTTCAATCGAGGAGCTCAAAAAGTACCTACGCGCATTTTATGAAAATCTTTCTCTGCAATTTTGAGTTTAATTAAAAAATTAAACAATATTTACAAAAAGCGAGGCCGCAACGAACTATTCCAATAGCTATACTACACTATTCAAAAAGTAAAAACTGTTAATGTATTTTTGTTTCTGATATCGAGAACGCCAAAATTGGCCATTTTACGCAAAAATCACAGTCGAAATGTAATAGGGTCCTTAAACACCGTCAAATAAAAATCATACAGACCTCTCAGCTCTTTTGCAAAGATATAAATTGCAAGATCTCGTTTTTTGTATCTGCCAAAGATTAGCGTTCCAGCAATCCAATTTCATTGTTTAAACAATGAGATTGAATATCTACAGAGTGTGCTGCTGCAAAAATCCATTGGGTAAATGCGAGTGCAGAGTTTTCTAATGGCGTAGAAATTGAATAATATATGTTATTTACAATGATGATTGGGGTTGTGTAATCCCAGTACGCTGCGCCGGCTGCAGGTGGCATATCTCCTCCATATGTAGGGCGGCGTGCTACCTGCCTGCAATACACTTGCCGCTGCCAAACATCGGACAACGGCCAGTGACATTCAAGAAAAAAGAGAACGCAAACTAAAGACTTAATATCCTACACCGTCCATGGCGCAAACAGACTCATAGGGACGGAACATTTTTGGAATACCCGAATATTGATTTCATAAAAAAACGGTGTATTATTATAATAAATAAGTACTCTTTAGAAAAAAAATTTGAGTACATACTACTGAACTCTTACGGGCCAAGTGGCCAAAATGATAGCCGACCTCTTAAAGGACATGGCACATGATGATGATGAAGAAGAAATTAAATCTATGTAACGTGTAACGAATAAAATTAATCTGACAAACTGTTATTATTTAACATGGACTTAAGTAGGTACACGTTGACTGCCATAAAAGCAGACACAATTGAAATTTTGTGTGCTTCAAGCTGTAATCCTCATATTTGAAATCTCAATGAAAACGAATTTTGACAACGCTAAAAAATAGTCATAAATAGTCATAAATAGTCATACATGTAAACAAAATAGTCGCATTATAGTTTCGGCGTTATAGCTATAGGTTAGTGAGGATTATGGCTTGAACGTCAAGCTGTAATCCTCATTTCTGGTGCAAGCAAACGGTACAATCTTTCGAATTGGTTTAGGTTTCAAAAAATAGTCATGAAATAGTCACAACGACATGCCAAATCTCAGAAATAGTCCTTAAAAGATTCCAGAGATATAAAGGTACCCTGATGAGGATTATGGCTTGAACATTTGAAAACTTTAAATTTCTCCGTAACGCCTACGATTTTCGGTTTAAAGTTTGTACCAAAAAATAGTCATGAAATAGTCGTATGCAGCGAAAATAAAATTGAGCTCATTTAATTTGAAAATAAAAAAAAATATTCTCCCTACATTTCTATGGATGTACAGTCGTGTATAAAATTTAGGAGACTTGTGTGGAGTGATAAATAACTAAACTTGAAATGTTTATGTTTAGAACGAACTGATTTATTTATAAAAATGACTTACTAAAGTACAAAAGTTAGGTATCGCAACTAGTATAGTAGAAAATTTTGAAAATGTCGGAATTTACTTAAGAGCTTATTTTTCAATAAATGGTATTGTTATCGAATAAAATGTTTACTAGAAAAAAAACAACCAGTCTCAGGAAGCTCGAGTGGGATTCGAACCCACGACCTTTGGATTGCCGGTCCACTGCTCATTTTATCCGTTATCTATATAGCATTGTGAATGCAAAATTTCAATAATAAAGGTATTGTTATGTTATCTATTGTTAAGTTCCGCTTTTAGTAGTGCACAACGAAACGCATAAACAACAAAATATTTTATGTTAATAGCAACTTTACCATCTAAACAAAAAAGCTCAAATTTGAACGGCAACGCATTCTAGATAATACTTTCTGAAATTAAAAGCGGCAGCAAGGTACAGGGTGGTGAAACTTTCTAAAATGTTTACATTTTACATACCTATGCATGTTATGAAGGAAAACAGCATTTAGTTTATTTGTCTCTTTGAAACTTTAATGTAACACACATATTTTGTTGTTCATTAATTATCTATGTTAACATATACAGGGCGTCCCACGGATATGCCACATGGAGGGAAAATACCTTGAATATTGTAGATTGAACATTTTACTGAAAGAATACATTATTTGAATTTAAAAAAACAATTTTAACTGCATTCATATAATTACATGGTTTATTATGGCATTTAAATAATTACATGGTTGAACCGGGAATCAAACCCGTTACATGAGAAAAATAATCACTTTGTAGCTTTATCATACCGATCGAAAGGCTTCATCATACGGATTATTTTTTGCTAAATAACATAGTGTCACAAATAAAAGGAAGACCATGAATTTTTACATTTTTAATACAAATTTAATCAATTTATGTATGAATTTATGTCAATGTCAGTTGTATGTCCTTACGGCAATGTCAGCTTTTCATTTTTCTGAACAAAATTTCACATCAAATTTATAAATTAATTTATGGTCTTCGTTTTATTTGTGACACTATGTCATTTAGCAAAAAATAATGCTTATGATGAAGCCTTTCGATCGGTATGATAAAGCTACAAAGTGATTATTTTTCTCTACAATATTCAATATACTTTCCCTCCATGTGGCATATCCGTGGAACGCCCTGTATAATTCCAACAAAAACCAGTAAGTACCTATAAATACAAAAAAGCTGGGTTCATGGCGCCATTTTGAGTAGCGCGCTTTTGTTTCTCGGGATTGGTCAAATAGCGCTATCCTTGTCTCAAACGCATCGATCGCAGTGCGATGGGCCGAAGTTTATTTTGCTTGTTATGTTTTTATCAAGTTCAGTTGAAAGTAAGTCAAGGTCATAGATCACGTGTGTCGTCAGTTGTTGCATTCGCAAAATTTTGTTAAAATGGCTATTTGATCCAGTGATATTGAAATCATGAAATAATCATTTGTGATGGGTACTCTGGTGAAGGATTTTAAGTGCTAAAGAAATCGTATGAATGAATTTATGAAATTTTACGCAGACGAAGGGGTGTCGTTTTTGAAGTTATTGTAAGTATAAAAAGTACTTTCGATTTTAGATTACAATTAACAAGCCGCCCGTCCGGTTTCGTCGTTAACGATAGAGACAAGGATATATCGCTATTTGGTCGATCCCGGGTTGATTCAACAGACGCTACTCTTGGAGTGGAAAGATCTATTATTTTTAACATTTTATTTATTTATTTATTTATTAGCCTATATTGCCAAATAAATTCTAAAACAATTTCTACATGCTAGTTTATTAGTTAAACTGTTTGCGTGTCTTGCGACACTAAGGCCTCCTCCAGCTTTAACATTAGTGATACCTTAAACATACTATTACATAGTATTATACTTTTCTTCGATGTAAGTAATTAAAAGTTGTTGATATTGTTGGTGTCTGATTCGTTTATTGAATTTCTGATTTTAGAATATGCACTCAACCTACCAGCGTTGAAATTTTCTAGAAACATAAACTGAATGAACTAATCCCACATCAACAGATATTGAACTACTAACTATGATAATTGTGATCAAAACTAATTGCTGTGATATAACCATATAATTATGTACTGAGATTTAAACAAGTTATGTAAAGCAAGCTTTCGATTGTAATAAATAAGGATAAGGGGGTTAAAGTTACTCGCGTCCGTAGGTTTACCCTTAAGACTCTACACGTGGGTTACATCTCTACACTGGGTGGTGCTAAATGAGTGACTGACTGAGTGGTAGAGCCACGCTGCATTGGGCCGGCTCGCCCGGCGTAATAACCACCCTCTTACAAATATCGGGTGAAATAATAGCACTTGGTGCTGTTGTGTTTCATCCGGCCAGTGAGGGTTCCGGAGGCCCCCCCCCCCCACCATTCCTATTCCTTAAAACGTCTAATTGGAAGTAATGTTATATATTAAGCGGAATATTTTACAATCATATCAAATGAAGTTACAAATTTTGTACACGACTGTACACCCAAGTAACACATAAGCAAGATAACAGTACACACTTAGAACTTTTAACAGTTCAAAGATGAATATGGTTTGTGTAAGAGCTTTGGGAATAGCCATATACTGAATAAGGTTGAGTACGGACCCTTAAAATACTAAGGGCCACTTGCGCATTCCAGAGTTAAAATATTTAACTCAGGGTTAGGTGCTAACCCAAGGTTAATTCAATAATTTGTCTTGCACTGCTAAGGGCCGCTTGCACGGAAATGTTGAATTAAATAAATAACTCCGAGTTAACTAACTCAGGGTTAATTTGTAAAATCTTTAACTCGGACCTTGCATTGCATCCATGACAATAAACCCGGAGTTAACTAACCCGGCAATTTGGTTTTGAAGGTTAGCATCTGTTGACAGTTTTTTTTTTTTTTTATAAAAGAGGGAGGCAAACGAGCAGGTGGGTCACCTGATGGAGAGTAATCACCGCCGCCCATGGACACCCGCAAAACTAGAGGAATCGCAGACGCGTTGCCGGCCTTTAAGGGAGGAATAGGTTTAAGGATGGAATAGGAATTGGGAGGAGGGGGGGGGGGGGGGAAGGGGCCTCCGGAACCCTCACTGGTCGGACGAAACACAACAGCACCAAGTGCCATTATTTCACGCCGAATATTAGTGAGAGGGGGTGGTATTACGCCGGGCGAGCCGGCCCAATGTGTGCTGCAACGCAGCGTGGCTCTACCACTCAGTTGGTGTCACTCATTTAGCACCACCCAGGGATCACGTGTAGGGTCTCATGGGTAAACCTACGGACGCGAGCAACTTTGACCCCCAAAAAGTTATTTTCACATTCATTCATTCTATTCACATGCGGCCAAATGAAACAGAGCGAACGATGAATGAATTAAGTATACATCTCTCTTTTACTCTTCAGTAAATAGCTTATGTTGGTTTCGCTTGGTCGGATTTAAAATGACCATGCCGTTTTAGTCTTGTTTGTGTTTATTGTCAATCGGTGTTTGGTTTAGATGTTTTGTTGTTCTTTCTCGGCTTGTGTGTTTATTTGTGATATTATCACTGATTCTCTTTACAATGGATATGAAAAAAAATCGTTTACGTGAACCATATTTTTCAAGTAGTGACAGTTCGCTACTTTGTGATATTAATTATTAAATATATACTTTAGAGGTTACAAACACATACAACATGAAACAAGATGAAGATGGTTTACCTGTTGTGTGTAGGCTGTTTTAATTTATGTTCAATTTTACTTAATAAATATGAATCATTTTCTTGTTGAAACGTTGATGAAATTGAAATGGTCAATCCTTTCTGACACTCTCCGATTAAAATAGTTGGAACTTACACATTCAATAATTTCTTCATCGTCGTCGGAAAATAAAAAGTCTAGAAGTCACTCATGATTACGATTAGTACTAAAAAACTATTTTATTTCTTTGCACCGACCGACAACAAACTTACTCTAACCTCACAACTTTAACATTTGGCATAAATAACCCAGAGTTAAGGACCTTAACCCTCCGATTTGGCCGGGTTAAATATTTAACGTTTTAACCTGAGGTTAACTAAACTAAATTTTTTTTCATATCCATTGTAAAGAGAATCAGTAATAATATCACAAATAAACACACAAGGCGAGAAAGAGCAACAAAACATCCAAACCAAACACCGATTGACAATAAACACAAACACGACGAAAACGGCATGGTCATTTTAAATCCGACCAAGCGAAACCGACATAAGCTATTTACTGAAGAGTAAAAGAGAGATGTATACTTAATTCATTCATGGTTCGCTCTGTTTCATTTGGCCGCATGTGAATAGAATGAATGAATGTGAAAATAACTGTCAATAGATGCCAACCTTCAAAACCGAATTGCCGGGTTAGTTAACTCCGGGTTTATTGTCATGGATGCAATGCAAGGTCCGAGTTAAAGATTTTACAAATTAACCCTGAGTTAGTTAACTCGGAGTTATTTATTTAATTCAACATTTCCGTGCAAGCGGCCCTTAGCAGTGCAAGACAAATTATTGAATTAACCTTGGGTTAGCACCTAACCCTGAGTTAAATATTTTAACTCTGGAATGCGCAAGTGGCCCTAAGGGTTAACAGTTAACCCCAGGTTAAAACGTTAAATATTTAACCCGGCTAAATCGGAGGGTTAAGGTCCTTAACTCTGGGTTATTTATGCCAAATGTTAAATTTGTGAGGTTAGAGTAAGTTTGTTGTAGGTCGGTGCAAAGAAATAAAATAGTTTTTAGTACTAATCATAATCATGAGTGACTTCTAGACTTATTATTTTCCAACTACGATGAAGAAGTTATTGAATGTATAAGTTCCAATTTTTTTAATCGGAGAGTGTCTTAAAGGATTGACCATTTCAATTTGCAAAGAGACAAAGCGTTTCATCGACGCTTTCGAATAGAAAAAGAAAATGATTCATATTTATTAAGTAAAATTGAACATAAATTAAAACAGCCTACACACAACAGGTAAAACATCTTCATCTTGTTTCATGTTGTATGTTTTTGTAACCTATAAAGTATGTATTTAATAATTAATATCACAAAGTAGCGAATTGCCACTACTTGAAAAATATGGTTCACATAAACGATTTTTTTCATATCCATTGTAAAGAGAATCAGTAATAATATCACAAATAAACACACAAGGCGAGAAAGAACAACAAAACATCCAAACCAAACACCGATTGACAATAAACACAAACACGACTAAAACGGCATGGTAATTTTAAATCTGACCAAGCGAAACCGACATAAGCTATTTACTGAAGAGTAAAAGAGAGATGTATACTTAATTCATTCATCGTTCGCTCTGTTTCATTTGGCCGCATGTGAATAGAATGAATGAATGTGAAAATAACTGTCAACAGATGCCAACCTTCAAAACCGAATTGACGGGTTAGTTAACTCCGGGTTTATTGTCATGAATGCAATGAAAGGTCCGAGTTAAAGATTTTACAAATTAACCCTGAGTTAGTTAACTCGGAGTTATTTATTTAACTCAACATTTCCGTGCAAGCGGCCCTTAACGCTTAATAAATTCTGTATTTCTGTCCTTTCCTTCTTTACGCTTAATAACGAATCTCCGTAAGATTATTAGACAGATGTTATTAAGCATTACGCATTCCAGGTGGCTTAAATCTGAAAAACAGTGCCTTCGGCAGCATTGATCTGATTAACAATAATCTATACTGCTATTATTAAAGCAGTACTAAGCTTGTAGCGTTTGAAACAGCTAATTGCTGAATAAAGTATCACCTTCTGAATAATATTGTTTACATAATTCTGGTATTCAGCTTGATACTGAATAATTGTTTTTACTTTATCTTTAAACTGTATAAGATTCTATGTTTTACTAATTATTCAGCTGCTGAATAAACAATATTATTTGTGTTTTTAATAAGCTTATTTCAGTATAATAAAGAGTTTCAACTAACTTATTCAAATTAAAGACCACTTTTGTATTGATATAGCGCCCATAGCTTAATACCAGCAATTAGAATATTATTGTACGTACTTATTTTATGCGTTGTTTAAATCATGGATCAAAAGTCGTGGCAAAAGCGTAAAGAACCGGTCATATCGAAAGAAAATTGTTAAAAGAATATTTAAATATCAGCAGTAGTAGGTAATTGTAAGTGTCATCAGCAGTAATGATCATGACAGGATTTGTGAAATAGTTTAAACGAAACTGAACCCGGTCCCAATCAGCAAGCGTGTTTTCCCTTTAATGATAAGGGTTCCGTCCTCAAAAAAAATATAACAGATTTTGGGATTGGAAAACCGAAAGATCTAAAAATCTAAGTTTACAGAAAATTTCATTTCTGAAATGGTTATTTTATTAGCAGAAGGTATCGCAATACAAGAAAATAAAATTAACGTTGCCATAAAATGTTTTATTTGCGTTGTTTGTTTGTTTCATCGTAAGCCAATCTACGCGAGGTTGGACACTGCTGTCTTTACTTAATTAATAAATCCGCATTATATCTTGGCCATCGAAGTTGT
The DNA here is from genome assembly GCA_963921215.1 of Scoparia ambigualis. Taxonomy (NCBI): domain Eukaryota; kingdom Metazoa; phylum Arthropoda; class Insecta; order Lepidoptera; family Crambidae; genus Scoparia; species Scoparia ambigualis. Next base: position 20,411,099 of record OY992505.1, read on the forward strand.
TCTTTGTTCTTCCATTGGGTCGGCACAGTACACAAATCTGAATGACCCTTACAACGTGTTGAAATTATTTTAAACATCATTTTTCTGAAACGAATTATAAATTATAATTAATAATATAATAATAAGTCCGCCATTTGTACATCCTACTGTTGTGCAATAAAGATTAAATAAACTAGGGCCCAGTGCACACCACACACACGAAACCTGCAATTTTTTTTAAACGTAATAGATACTATTAATATAATAGTCTTTTTCACGAAAAAAAAATAACAAAGATGCTGTGATTTTAAATGTAAGTAATCAATTTAGTGAAAGCCTGATGGGAAAGTTACACATTATAAAAGGTTTTTGTTCGTTCGATTAGAGAACCATAAAAATATGAGTAACTAATATAGAAATGTGGTCAACTATATAAATGTTATTCATAAGTAAGTGTAAAGAGACTACTCTTTTTCAAGTTATAGTTTAGTAACAAAACATGTGTGCACTTTTATTCAGCATTATAAAACAAAACATCGATCGCCATTGAAATCTTTGTAATTAATTCTTACAAGGAATTTACGAGATCACCAAAATGCTTATTAATCTTACAACTACAACATTTCCAACTCAAGTCATGTTATTTTGTTGGATAAAATTGCTAGAATTAGATAATTCATCACAAGTACTTTTGTCAGACCTAGTATGTATGTATGAAAATACTATTTACAACTAATTATTATTTTTATTAGCGAGGCGCGTCATAAAAATGAAAACGAAACACGTACTATTCACGACAAAATTACTTGCGCACTAATAATTAACATGTAGCAGACCGCAAACTTGTAAATTAAAATTTACTTACCGAATAACTTAAAGTTCACGTCATGTCAAATAAAGGTATCGACATTATTATTGAACCCAATTTATTTCTTCTTTTCCCAATTTCTATGAATATTGCTTGCATAAATGTCAACAATAAATTAAATGCTTAATAAATTCTGAATACTCTAACCAATTCGACGTAGCTGAATAACTGAGTTGTAAAAGCTTTATAAAAGCAATGTGTGCAGTCATTCAAAAGTTATTAAGCTAATTGAAACATTATTAAGCTCCTACTCAATTGTTACTCAGATGTTATTCAGCGTTAAGCATTCAAAATTGGGGCCCTTTTTGCTTGAATAACAGCTGAATAGACGGTACTCAGACGTTATTCAGCTTAGTATTCAGCTTATGCTCTTGATGAGTGCTCTTAATCAATCTTTATTCAGCACGTCTGTGTTACTTGGGCATCCATAGAAATGTAGGGAGAATATTTTTTTTTTATTTTCAAATTAAATGAGCTCAATTTTATTTTCGCTGCATACCACTATTTCATGACTATTTTTTGGTACAAACTTTAAACCGAAAATCGTAGGCGTTACGGAGAAATTTAAAGTTTTCAAATGTTCAAGCTATAATCCTCATCAGGGTACCTTTATATCTCTGGAATCTTTTAAGGACTATTTCTGAGATTTGGCATGTCGTTGTGACTATTTCATGACTATTTTTTGAAACCTAAACCAATTCGAAAGATTGTACCGTTTGCTTGCACCAGAAATGAGGATTACAGCTTGACGTTCAAGCCATAATCCTCACTAACCTATAGCTATAACGCCGAAACTATAATGCGACTATTTTTTTTACATGTATGACTATTTATGACTATTTCATGACTATTTTTTAGCGTTGTCAAAATTCGTTTTCATTGAAATTTCAAATATGAGGATTACAGCTTGAAGCACACGAAATTTTATTGTTTGTCGGTCACCGGTGACCCCCATGGCGTCTAAAAGTCTTATTTTTTATTTTATAATGACTTGTCAAAGTGACTGCATCCTGCCTGATGGTAAGCAGCCGATGCAGTCCAAAATAATGAGAGCGCTTCCCACCGTGGAATAAGCACGATAACGAGCGCTCCTATTTATGACGGCCTGCATAAATGCCGTTTCACGCCCCGCTTAAAAGACCAGGGACTGTAGGAGCTGGACTCCACACTCGATCGCATCTGAGTTTTGTACGGTACAGTGTTAATCTATAGTTTAAAAGTGAAATGTACAAAATCTACGGAAACCGCTTACAATCAGGTGGTCCGTAATGCCTCAGGCATGTTACATTAATGGCATACAAAAATATAGTAGTTATGGCTGTTTTGTTTTTTACTTCGATCACATATAAAATATCGAAGGTTATTTAATGTTTTAAATACCGGAAGACGCGGGTTCGAATCGCACCGGATGCAGTGGGGTTTTTTAACGTTATCTTTAAGTATGTTTAAGTGTTATAAATGCAAAAAAACACCAATAATTACAAGTGAAAAAATAACAAAGTATAAAACTAAATTGTGTCAGAAAATGATAGCACACAAATTGAGAAACAATATCTATCCTGAATTCCTAAAACTGGAGGTATAAAAATTCTACTTTTGTCTTATTTTATTTACAGATTACATTCAAATTGATTAAGGATACGAAGATTTACCAAAACGATGTTGATTGCTTTACGTATTGTTACCTTCTATTCCGCTTCGTTAGGTGAATACTGAATTGTCTCAATATTGAATACGTCTGTGGTATATTTGACTAGAGGAGCTCTATGGCGCAGCGGTTACGGCGGTTTGCGATCGTCGTTAAGCAATGCCGTGTTTCTGGATGGGTGACATAATTAGAAAACATCTCGATCTCATGCCTTCCAAAGCACGGGCTTCGGTAAATCAGTTGGTTCCAGTTGTTGTTGTAAGATAGCAGTCGTTAAAACCCGCATTGGGCCAAAGTGGGTTGTGGCCCAATTTCACCATGTCATTGTGCTGTTGGCCATGTGTCTTATGCTCAGCAGTGGGATAGGCTGAAGATGTTGATGATATTTGAGTATACTCTGACTGTTGTTCTGTATTGGCCTGACCAGTATGTTCTGAAAGTCTGTGTATCTTAAGAATTTTCACTTCTCAGTAAAGTTTGAGGAGGGTTCGAAAATTTGAAGTGGACTATTCTTAAATTTTACTGCCAGCAACTTAAACTTATCTCGAATTTAGAGTTTCTGAAAGCGTTTGACGACGATCATACCCATATCATCTTTGAGTTTGAGTTACTGACAGCTAAGTTATGAAATTCAGCTACTTAAACCACAGGTCGTTACTTTAACTTATCCAGTAAGTAGTGTGTGTGTGTTTTTTTTTTCAGCACATTTAGCCAGCGTCAAGTTTTTAATATTTAGTAATTATTATTTTCTTTACACTAAGTGGATGATAATGAGTGATAATGAATGTTTAATGGTAAATGATTTTCCCCCAAACCTCTCGAGACTCAATAAAGCTGTGGGACTTTATTGAGGTCTCACACGGACTTCTTGAGAGAATTTGAAAAGTGTTGTTGCATTGTTTTGTTTTATTTGCTAACACTCATGCACGTTCACGAACAGTAAATACAGTAAATAATCCACCATTATCTCACATTAATATTCGACAAAACTTAAATTATAGAAAATATTACAAAACTGCAGAACTGACTCTTCACTTCCGCCAAGAAGTCCCTAGTGTGTGTTGTTCGGTGATAATATACCTTCTGACAAAAAAGTTTCGGGAACGGAGGATTTGTTTCCAAATTCGATTTTTTGTTTTTTTTTGTTGTTAGATTGGCACAACTGTTATCCATTTTGGTGCAGAGTTTGAGTTGCATCTGTTATTTTAGATTATATACAGTGCTGTTTTTAGTTAGTTTATATTTATTGTGTATTGCGAATTTCATAATGGATAAAAACATCGAACAAAGAGTTTGTCTTAAATTTTGCGTCGCCAATGGAATTTCGTGTTCGGAGTCACTGAAAATATTACAGAAGGCTTACGGTGAATCGACTTTGAACCACTCATAAGCACGTGTTTTGGATAAAAACACGTGCTTATGAGTGGTACAAAGCGTTCAAAAGTGGTCGAGATGTGATGGAAGATTTGCTTCGCTCTGGTAGGCCATCAACGTCTTCAACTGAAGTTAACATCGCAAAAGTGAAGGAAATGGTGACTGAAAATCCTCATTCAAGTATGAGAGAGATAGCTGTTGAACATTCTGTGTCTCACGAGTCTATCCGTACCATTTTAAATAATCACTTGGGTATAAAACATGTTGCCGCTCGGCTAGTTCCAAAAGACCTGAATTTTCTCCAAAAACTCAATCGCTTAAGAGTCACTGAGGACATGCTAGAACGAGTAAATTCCGACCCAACATTCATGCAACGCATTGTTACTGGCAACGAGACATGGGTTTACGAGTTTGACATGCAAACTAGTCAACAAGCTTCGGAGTGACGCCTTCCAACTGAACCGAAACCGAAAAAACCACGCCAAAATAGATCAAAAGACAAAGTCATGTTGACTGTTTTCTTTGACTATCGCGGTTTTGTGCACTTGGAATTCTTGCCGGAAGGTCAAACGGTAAATAAAAAATATTATTTGAGCGTTATGCGGCGTTTAAGGAGAGCAAATTCGACGAAAAAGGCCAAATTTGCGGAAAGAAAATTCTTAGATTTTGCACCACGATAATACGCCTTCGCACAAGGCCATCATAGTGAACGAATTTTTGACCAAAAACTCAACAAATACCATCGAGCAACCACCTTATTCACCAGATATGGCTCCAGCCGATTTCTTTCTTTTTCCTAAACTCAATTTACCACTTCGTGGCACCCGTTTTCATTCGGTAGAAGACATAAAGGAGAATTCGCGGCGAGAACTGAACTCAATTCCAGAAAAGCGTTTAAAAATGTTTTGATTATTGGATTATTCGTTGGCGTAAGTGTATCGTTTCTGAAGAAGCATACTTTGAAGGCAATAAAATAAATTTGGATAAATAACTAACATTTTGTGTATTAATGATCTGTTCCCGTAAGTACTTTTTTGACAGAGTAGTATTGTTATCGTCGACGAGGGAACCTCACAAGACACTACTATGCAGTCGAAAAGTTGCAAAAAACCGGTCAAATTTATTAAAGCATATTAGTAACAACTTCTGGTGTTGCAAACGGGTGCGTATCATTTCACATAATGACAAATGAACTAATTTCAAAGGACATAACGTTCATTGGATATTATTTTTACTTGTTCTAAATACACTTCCTATAACAACATTACGTATATTTTTATTACTGAAAATTTTGCATTCACAATGCTATATAAGATAAAATGTTTACTAGAAAAAAATCAACCAGTCTCAGGAAGCTCGAGTGGGATTCGAACCCACGACCTTTGGATTGCCGGTCCACTGCTCTAACCCCTGAGCTACCGAGACCCCAGAAGACTCGCTGAATTCTTCCTAGTAGTTTGATTTACGCTGCAAGCCAGCGGTATTAAACATTTTATCCTATATCTATATAGCATTGTGAATGCAAAATTTCAGTAATAATAGTAGATTTTTATACAAGGGGCTAAAATGACCCATTATATACGAGGTAGTTTTACTCCCGAGCTTTAGCGAGGGAGTAAATAGAAACCGAGTTTTAATGGGTTTTTAGCGCCGAGTGTTACACTCTGCTTTTCACTACAAATGCGAGAAAATAAAACAATCCAATACAATATGAATTGGTTTGTTTTATTTAAAATTAACCCGTTAGTTGCTTTAACGACACCTAAGGGTAGAGAATGGTTGGTAGTATTATTTTGATGAGCCCATCGCCGCTCTATGCAGTTGGATAGTAGATATGTGCAGTCTTTCCATCTCTACCCTTGGGGGTCGTCAAAGGCGACTAACGGACTAATGACTGCACGTACATCCTACAGCATAGAGCGGCGATGGGCTCATCAAAATAATACTACCAACCCGTCTCTTCCCTTCGGTGTCGTAAAAGGCGACTAACGGACTAAAGACTGCACATACATTCAACAGCATAAGCGGCGATGGGCTCATCAAAATAATATTACCAACCCTTCACTTTTCTTCGATTTGGTAAAAGGGGACTAACGGACTACAGACTTCTCATACATCCAACAGCATAGAGCGAGGATGGGCTCATCAAATTAATACTACCACCCCTCCCTTCCCTTGGGTCTCGTAAAAGGCGACTAATGGACTAAAGACTGCACATACATACAACAGCATAGAGCGGCGATGGGCTCATCAAAATAATACTACCAACCCCTCTCTTCCTTTGGGTGTCGTAAAAGCGACTAACGGGCTAAAGGCTCACCACTTAAGCACATGTGCAGACTGTGTAGTTTTTTCTTGCTGAAGCGTGGTCTGTGTTGTCCATAGATTCAAATGATTACTAATTTTACCATAAACTTTAATAATAACTATCTCAAAAAAGTTGTTGATCTAACTAAGTAAACAGTAATAAGTCGAGTCTTTATTCATGATTATTCTACATAAGACTAAATACTCTTTCGTTTTTGTAGGCTCATTGTCATGTGACAGACAAAAATTAAAAAAAAATCTTTTTCCCCTAGGGCGAGAAAAGCTATTTTAGCCCCGCTCTAGAAAGCTACAATGACGGTCTTTTTGAGCAAGAGAAGTGAAAAGATATTTTCATCCCCCCATCTCGGAAAGAGTATTTTTACTCTTCGATATCAGAGTGCCAAAGCCGTTTTTATCCGCTAGAGAATAAAGTAAATTGAATTTAGAACATCGTGTGCACTAAGTTTTTTAATTTGTTAAAAACTCAGACTCGGAACCTTTTTGGTGTACCTACTTTTTTAATTTGGGTGGTAATTTCCTCGTTGAGGTGGGATGAAAAGTTACGTGTTGCACTCGAGTGCAAAGATTTTTCACCTCGTGCTCTTTTGATTCCCTCGGTAACGCTCAGGATTCTATTTTTTGAATCTCACTTGCTCGGTCATCAAAATTGAGCACGCAGTTAAAAAGCAAGTTTGCACTCTTGTATAACAAATAACTATTATAAGCAATTACGTCTTTATCGATTGTTAAATACTTGCAATAGTATTTCTTTCGACTGGGAGGGTAGACTTCACAGTGACGTAATACCGCTGGCTTGCAGCGTAAATCAAACTATTAAGAAGAATTTAGCGAGTCTTCTAGGGTCTCGGTAGCTCAGCGGTGAGAGCAGTGGACCGGCAATCCAAAGGTCGTGGGTTCGAATCCCATTCGAGCTTCCTGAGACTGGTTGATTTTTTTCTAGTAAACATTTTATCCTATATCTATATAGCATTGTGAATGGCAAAATTTCAGTAATAAAGATATTTATAAGCAAAATTACGTCTTTATCGATTGTTAAATACTTGCAATAGTATTTCTTTCGACTGTGAGGGTAGACTTCACAGTGACGTAATACCGCTGGCTTGCAGCGTAAATCAAACTACTAGGAAGAATTCAGCGAGTCTTCTGGGGTCTTGGTATCTCAGCGGTTAGAGCAGTGGACCGGCAATCCAAAAGTCGTGGGTTCGAATCCCACTCGAGCTTCCTGAGACTGGTTAATTTTTTTCTAGTAAACATTTTATCCTATTACGTATATTATTCATTTGATATAATACTCATATTCTCTAACAACTTTTTCTATAATTGGTAGAATAATCATATTCTATAACATCATGATATAATTTTTGCCTATAAATAAAAATAGCAAATAACTCTAAATCGATTTCAAATATTGTATTAAAAAGTTAATACGTTGGGTTTTCGTTGAGATTGTGCTAAAAATTCAGTGACAGAAACGAATCGCGGCAAAACCGACTCCACGTAGACTTGTCTGCCCTACGCTAGAGTGTAATTTAAGCCCGCGTTGGCGCGGAGGGGCGAGGCGGCCCGCGAGCTGCGGAGCAGGTGGGTTTAACGACAAAAACCATGCCTGCAGCATGATGCATGTCCGCTTGCATGCTGCATGCCTGCCAGCATGCTGCATGCCTGCTTGCATGTTGCATGCTTGCCTGCATGCTGCATGACTGCCTGCATCCTGCATGCCTGCTGCATTCTGGCTTGCATGCTGCATGCATGCGTGTATGCTGCATTTTTGCTTAAATGCTGCATGCTTGCATGCGTGCTACATGCTTGCATGCATGCTGCTTGCTTGCTTGCATGCTGATTGCTTGCTTGCATGCTGCTTGCTTGCTTGAATGCTGCTTGCTTGCTTGCATGCTGCTTCCTTATTACATAAATAATGTTTCATATGATAAGATTATCAAATGTATATTATATCAAAAGTACATTATCTCAAATGAAATTATAATTAATAAATTATAGAATCTAAAATTATATTTAATGTTATTATATTAAGTCAGTTGTTATATCAAATGAAATTATATGAAATGAAATTATATTATATGAACGATTTATATCAAACAATACACGCCCGTTGCAACCGTACAAAATCTATAGAAACCATAGTCTTACATAATGACATAAAAATATGGTTGTTTATGGGCGTAATTGAAACGTTAAAGCAAAACATTGTATATTCCCTCAATATAAACAGATGCACCTAAAACCTTAAAATATTTAAGACAGTCTATTCTAAAAATGTTAATATTTTGGATTTATTGCTATTTATTGTGTTTAAAAATAGTTTGTTCCTTTTCTTATGTAGGTACGCTACAAGAAAATAAATGAATAAATGAAAACGAATGAGTATGCAGATAGACCCGCAGCTATCATCTAGCTTAGCGGGGTCGGCAGCTCACTCCTCATCGTCTGCATTTTTCTCATTTCCTTTGCACTTATTTGACGTTAATAAAATAACGCCGTCTTCCAAGGGTTACGGAGGAGTCGCAGTGCACCCAGCGACGTGGTTTACGAGCTATGGCTGCGCCCAGATGAGTCACCCGCCCCGGTGCGAATTGCGCGCCACCATTCTGTAGGGCTGGTGACGTCAGGTAAACCAATAGTAATATACATCATTAATAATTGTAATTAGTAATATAGATAGTTTAGTAAGAAGTCGTTGTTTTTTAAAGAGACACGTGTAGGTACTACATTGTGAAGAAGTCATTATCATCCGAATCATCATCAGCCGAAAGAAATCTACTGCTGCTGCTACTATAAATAAATACTTTAATCAATTTCTACACAGTAACCCGCATTGGATCAATGTGTTAGGTTTTTGCAAAATCTTTAAAATCTCCTAAAACTTTATGTGAAAAGGCCTGAGTCCAGCATCTTCATCTCGAGTGGTATTTTAATGTTAAATGTTAAAACGGAACCTATCTAATAAAGTAATTTTACGGTTAAAGTTAATTACAAATAAATGTCATACGAACAGCACTTTAGTCATCTTGTGACTATGGAAGATCCGTTCTCAGTCAACAGAGGGTTCAAACCTTCAGCTAAAAGTATAATTCTCTAAAGATAGTGACTTATAGAATCATCTTTATTTCATATTCTAAGATTCTTTTTCATTCTATGTCGCCATCCCTGCGATTCAAATGTCCTGAACCACCGGCGATAAATACAAAGCCAAACGACGAATAAAATCTAGCGCTCTATGCGCTGCGACAATGAATTTATATAAAATAGAACTTGGATCTCGAAGAGCAGTACCCCCTGGTATCTGATTTAGGGTTGATAGACGAAGGAATGCCAAATTTAAGTTTTGTCGGTTTCGTTATCTGACTTGAAAGAGGTTATCATCCACATTACTTACGATGAGAAAAGGTTCAGGTAATCAATAGCTAGCACAATTTTCCTGATAAAGTAGATGTAGCTTTAACAAGAAAATTTTTCATGAAACAAGAGCTTTGTATTTTCTCAGAAGCAAAGCCTTTATTATTCTTCCGTTCAATTATGAAAGGAAATGTGTTAATTACTTATTTACCCTCAGTTCTTGTAACATATTATTATCCACATCCTTTGATATAAAAATCTGTGCTCTGAAATCAAACGTTAAAATGATTTACGGCTTTTAGAATCACGACAGCCGAAATTAAATGTTCGCTCATTTCAGCGGCAAATCGTTTTAAGTAATGCGAACAGAACCTACCTACGTATCTTCCTATAGGTATATGGATTATAAATTAGCTGTCATTTTATTCAATTAAACCAATTTTGAGTACATCAAACACAAGTTCATTACAATCCTGGTTCTGCTTTGTTTTCAAACGAAGCGTGGTTAAAATATTGAACAAAGTATATCGTTAACGTCGGTATATTTTCTTTTTCCACACAAACCGCGAACAACGTCTAACAGCAAACACTTAATAGATCTCCAGAGACACGCTATTCACTGGCGTAATATTTTTAAATCAATACGCCGATGTAGGTGCTCGCTCCTGTCGGCGTACAGTTATTATTTTTACATTACAAGATACACGTAGAATATTCAGCTGTTATGAATTCCTGAAGACGACGTAATAAAAACAAACAGATTCGATATCGTCGCAGACTAGCATGTTCGTTTACGATCCCTTATTTATGTACCCATCATTGCTGAAACATAAAAAGAACGTAATAATTGACACTTCACGGTTTACTAAAACGTTTATATCCACACATATTATCTATCCGCAAGCGGACTTAATATAATGGCTACAACACAATAACTACAATGTAGCTTAACTGATAAGTGGATGTAATAAACCCTCATACACCATGCATATGCTAATTGTCTACATTAATCATTTATTATGAAGGCACACTGATTTATTAGCAGGTATCTTGGCTGCGGGATTCTCGTAGAACACAATCTACGTATTTAACTAAGCTCGGGTTGTGTCTGCGGGGCCGACTAGTCTTTGCAGTATCACTGCTATATAACATAACATCATGAATAAACAAATTGAATTCTACGCTGGACAAGTATTGAGAATGCTCACGTGGATTCGTATAGTTGAAATTGTTTTGTTGGGGGCGACAAGCGGGGCCGGAATGATGGTCGACGGCTCGTACGAAATCACCACTTGTGAAGAATTCGAACGCGGCGCACGGTTTAACCCTTACGAGATTGTGGATTCTATGTGGAAAATATTCTACTTCTGGGCCAACACTACTGAAATGTACCCAATCGTATTTTCGTTGCCTGGCAAAAAGGTTAGTGTAACCTTTAAATTTATTTTCGCCTTAGTGTAATTATTACCATGTTTTACGTGTTATTGAACGTGATTAAAATTATGTATTCGCTTTCACCAAATAATAATAACGGGCGGGTGAATTTCCATTTACTAGTAGTTTAAGCACTACATAAGGAAGATTAAAAGTAGCGTTAAACTAATTAATTCTCTGGTGTAATAGCCTCCACTGTAGCATTAGTTTGCACAAATTTTTAACTAGCTATTTTGAAAATTTAAGTAATTTCAAAAATGTATGCAATTTGCTTTAACTGTGAAACACATAGAATAATTTTGTGACTATAATAAATTCTAGTGCAATTGCATTATTTGCAAAAAGAAAATAAGGGTAAAATAAAAAAAAAAATAACTATAATAATTACATTTATGACTAACCATTTTCGGAAGTGTTAACCAAATGTATGAAAATAAAATCCCTACGCATAACCTACCTACCTCGGATCATCATACTGTGGGTTTTTCGTTGAACTTAAAATTTGGAAAAAAAAAGTGGTGATAACTATAAAAACAAATGAGTTTATCTGTGATAAGTGCCAACTTATCACAGATAAACTCATTTGATAAAGGACTGGAGGGGTATGTTTGGTCTCAACTAATTTAAATAGATTGCCCTTTGCTTTTATATCAAAAACTATGTTCTGTTTTTGGCGGTATTTATCAGGAAAGTAAAATCACTTACAACAGTACAAATAAGCGAGAAAAACAACAGTAAGCTTAGTAGTATGATATTAAAAAGAGATTTATTGTTTAGAGTTTGGAAAGGGTCACCTAAGAATATGAATAAACGGTTGAAGTACACAAAGTTTAGAAATAAATTGATTAAACAAATAAACGCTGCCAAAAACAAATACAAAATTGTAATGGCGAATAAAAAAATTAGGTCGTTGGTAAACTCATGGCTGGGTAGAAGGAGGAGAGATTTAGATAGCGTATTAAGAAGTACTTAGGTAAAATTTAATTAATATTACATTTTTTAAACTTTAAAAAGGAAATGAAAAACATTGAGCATATTATGTGTAACGAAAAATTCTTAAATAGAAACATGGATGTAAATGAGAATATGTAATTTAGGTATAGGAAAGTGGACTCATATGATATAGAAAAAAATATTGATCGGTTACATCAGAACAAGGTGCCAGGTGTAGATGCAATAAAAATAAAAGATATAAAATGTATTAAAACGGAAATACGTCCTATTTTAACCCATTTTGTTAATATATGTCTAACAAAAGGAGTTTATCCTGACCTGTTGAAAAGTGTACGTCCTATTTACAAGCATGGAAATCATCTTGATTATACCAACTATAGGCCGATAGCTATTCTCTCGGTAAATAATATGATCGTAGAAAAGGTATCTAACAGTAGGCCAACTTTTTGGATAGATACAGTATATTGTCAGACACACAACATGGATTCAGAAAAAATCGTAGTTCAAATACTGCACTCACACAATTTTCAGATACAATTAATGAAAGTCTAAACCATGGAAAACAGGTCATTGGCATTATTTATTGATTACAAAAAGGCATTTGATACCTTAGATCATGATGTGCTGCTGCAAGTACTGCAGGAGTGTGGAATAAGAGGTCCTACAAACGATTTTTTTCGAAGTTACCTTAGTAATAGAACCATACTCACTGCAGTTAACAGTACTGTAGGGGAAGAGGCTAGTGCCACACTTGGTGTTCCAACTGGTTCGGTCTTTGGGCCAGTAGGCTATATAATTCATGTAAGTATATAGTGTCAGTAATGTAATTGCCAAATGTGATATGTACATGTATGCAGATGACATGTTATTTTTATATGCTTCAAAAGATGTGAAGGAAGTATACAAAGTGACTTTGAAAACATGGGTGCACGATAACGGTATAATAATAAATCTCGCTAGAACAATACGTATGTATGTATGTATACTCGCCTTATGATGCTTTAGCTAAGAACATTATTTTGTTCAGACATGGCTGTAACAGGCCATAGTTACACATGTATGCACAATGAAAAATTTAATTGTTAATGTGCAACAAAAATAGAATTTGTGGATAATTTTAAATACTTGGGGATAATTGTTGATTGTAATTTTAAGTATGTAACAAGGCTTAGAGCAGTATTAGGTAAATTTTATCATTTAAATTATGTATTAAATAAAAATACTATATGTTTAATTAAATATGCCTTAGCTGACTGCCTCATAACTTATGGACTTAGTATATATGGCTGCACCTTTGCTTCTTATTTAAAAGACATAAAAATTTGCAAGTTAGGTTGCTAAAATACTACCAATAGAGGATAAAGTAAAATATATGATAGCCATAGATCAGTACCCTTCTGAAGAATATAAAATTAAAGTGAAAAATAAATATAACACAGCAATGGTTATGAAGGATAACTAAATTAATTGTAAGTAATTACATAAAACTATTACGGTAAAAGAACTTCATGGTAGGTTTAGTTCCGGAAATATGTAATGATATAGAGTTATTAAAAGAAAGTAAAAAAGTGTGTAAGCCGATCATAAAAAGAAAGTTAAAAGAACATTTTTTAGAGAAGTAGATATATTAAGATAATATAAGATATAGTGTGATAGTTAACCCTGATGGGTAAGTGAGTACACAAAATCATTGTATACACGAGTGCTTATCTCGCCAACAAACTGCTTTACAGTTTGTCGAAAAGTATAAGTTTGTAATGTTTTTGTATAATATTTGAGTATAAATAATAATAAATAACTATTATACAGATTAACACGTAAAATAAAATTAATAATTAGCATATTTTACAACTTAATTTCTCTATAAAAACATAAAATATCTTCTGTTGAAAGTAAGATATGAATTCCGTGAGGCTTATAGTAAATTCAATGTTTACATGCAGAGGGCTTGCATTGCACGTAGAGCTCTACCGTAACTCCACTGGTTATTGACATAAATATCTACGACACCAATGTACAGTTGCAGCTAGCTATTCGAAATGAAGGAAATATTTTGTATTTTGTTCGTTGAGTAAAATTTTGTATTTTGTTCGTTGGATGTCGTCATTGAGCGTGTACTTACATACAGGTATAAAAATAATCGGTAAATTCCGTTGCATATACAATGTCTTACTCGTTTAGGTGTACCACCCGTAACCGAGTTCCCTGAGTTAACTGTTTGAAATGATGGTTCACTCACCTCACCTATTGGGGGTTAAAGTTACTCGCGTCCGTAGGTTTACCCTTGAGACCCTACACGTGACCCCTGGGTGGTGCTAAATGAGTGACACTGACTGAGTGGTAGAGCCACGCTGCGTTGCAGCACATATTGGGTCGGCTCACCCGGCGTAATACCACCCTCACACGAATATCCGGCGTGAAATAACGGCACTTGGTGCTGTTGTGTTTCGTCCGGTCACGGAGTTACGGAGCCCCCCCCCCCCCCTCACAATTCCTATTCTATCCTTAACCCTATTCCTTCCTTAAAGGCCGGCAACGCGCCTGCAATTCCTCTGGTTTTGCGGGTGTCCATGGGCAGCGGTGATTACTCTCCATCAGGTGACCCGCCTGCTCGTTTGCCTCCTTCTACTATAAAAAAAAATGGTCAAAAGAAGAAAATAATTAGTCTGCTACTTAGGAGCTCGATGGCGCAGCGGCTAGCGCGTTCGGCTTGCGAACTTGCTCGCTAAGCAACTTTCGCAATGCCGGGTCGCTGGATGGGTGACCAAATTTAAAAACATCTCGAGCTCCTCCGTGCTTCGGAAGGCACGTTAAGCCGTTGGTCCCGGTTGTTGTCGTAAGATGGCAGCCGTTAAAAAAACCCACCAACCCGCACTGGGCCAGCGTGGTGGGTTATGGCCCAATATCCCCACCTGCTATTGTTCACGTGGGAGGCCTGTGCCCAGCAGTGGGACGTTTATAGGCTGATGATGATTACCTAATAATATTTCCCTAAACAAATAAGTACCAATAAGCCGAGAACCTTCCTATTTACTTCCTATAGGAGAATACTATTGTCTTTTTGAGAGTATCTGTTTGACAGTTTGTAGATTATTAAGGGTAAGCGATCTAAGTTAACCTACAAGTAATGAGAACTTATCAATATTTTATTTATAAATGTGAGTAGGTATTATATGTTTTAGAAACGATTTGCACCGTAGTATTTTATTTGTAACTTGGACAAGAGGTTTATACCAAAACTTATTTCTTACAACCACCCAACTAATGCAAAAAAAACAAACATACATTATATAATCACGACTATTATCCCCACCGCAAGAGCAGTCCTCTACCATAGCCAACTTTACACCAAATAGTGACTGAACATGTGCTCAGCATGACAGGTGGTGAGCCCATCGCCACTCTATGCTGTTGGATGTATGTGCAGTCCGTTAGTCGCCTTTTACGACACCCAAGGGAAGAAAGGAGGTGGTAGTATTAAGTATTTTAATGAGCCGCTACATGACACGGCTCGATAAAAAAAAACAACTTGATATTATTCTCAGATGAGTAGTTAAATATATAATATGAAAGTTTTCTAAAATTATTAAATGCAGTTTAACGTATATTTTGAACCGACAACACGTCCCTTCAAACAAATTTCCCTCCCGTAAAGTTTTGGATTTCCCCATACTGACCCATTTAATTGCTCACTAATCGTAAGCGTAATGGTAGTTTATAACAAAGTTCGGAATACAGAAACTTTTACGAGGCAGTGATTTAGTTTTTGTTTTTTTTATGACTTCAGTGGTTGAGGGTTCCGGTTGAAGCGAGCTTCCACGTCCCTTACCAGCAGGTGAAATGAAGGCCAGGTTCTTACCCGTAATGGATAAAATATAAATATATGAAACGGAACCGGCAAACGAGAATAAGGTTTCCTGAAAAGCAGTAATCGCAGAGCTCATGGACGCGCGCCACACCGAGAGGCCATCACGCGCGCGCTGTTGCTGATGCTTCAGTCCCCCTAGACAAGTGGCAAACGCACTCTATCTACTCGTTATCGATTGTCAATTGACAATTGGTAGACAAGTTTGCAGATACTTGGCGAATATTAACTTTCGTCAATCGCTTCTACAGAACAAAAAAACATTTGGACAATGGGCAAAATGCAAAACTTTGGGCTTGGAAGCGGCCACTTCAAAAACATGGTTTTTGAAGTGTCCTATTGTCATAATGGACCTAATACAAACGATATACTACAAGGAATACATTTGAGGATACATGTAGAGAACGTACTGGTCGACTAAGTCATTAAATCATTATCAGCCAGAGGACGTCCACTTCTGGACAAAGGCCTCCCCCAAGGATCTCCACCATAATCGGTCTTGTGCTGTTCGCATCCAGCGGCTACCCGCGACCTTCACCAGATCGTCGGACCACCTTGTTGGAGGCTTGTCCGCACTGAGTCTTCCGGTGCGCGGTTGCCAGGTTGCCACTCGAGAACCGTTCTGCCCCAACGGCCATCAGAGTTCTTTGATGTGCCCTGCCTATTGCCACTAGAGCTTGGCGACTCTTTGGGCTATGTCGGTTACCTTACTTCTTCTACGAATCTTTTCATTTCGGATTTGATTATGTAGAGAAACCCCGAGTATAGCCCTCTCTATTGCTCTTTACGTGACTTTAAGCCTGCCTATTAGGCCCATAGTGAGCGACAAACCAGTCGAAGACTTCGTCTTGAGACACTGTGGTATTTTGGACGAAAAGATATTTCGTAGCTTACCGAACGCTGCCCAGCCGAGTTGGATTCGACGATTGACTTCTTTCTTAAAGTTGGACCTACCTAACTGGACCGTTTGTCCCAGGTATACATATTCGTCAACAACTTAAAGAGCAAAGTATCCAACCTTCAGAAGAGTGGGTACGACACGTAAGTTAGACATGATTTTCGTCTTCTCCATGTTCATTTTAAGGCCAACTTGTTGAGAGACTCTGTTGAGATAACCAAGTATTGTGCCGAGGTCCTCCAGGGTCTCAGCCATGACTACTATGTCGTCGGCAAATCGATGGCGAATGATGTACACGCCGTTGATATTAATGCCGAGTCCTCTCTAGTCCAGAATTTTAAACACGTACTCCAGTGCAGCAGTGAAGAGCTTCGGAGATATGACGTCTCCTTGCCTCACTCTACGCTTCAGCCGGACTGGCTTCGAGCTCTGGTCCTGAAGACACACACACACCTTATTTTATAACAAAAACGAAAAATCAATGACCCCGGCACCAAGAGTGTAGACAGAATCTCACATATCAAGTTAAAAAAAAACATTATTGAAGAAATTTAGGAAACTATAAAATTTACGTAATCTATAACCATTTTTAATCGTAACGATGCCCTGCTCTATCGATTAAAATCAGTTTTTGAAGTGGCCGCAGCCTAACGCATTTTGAACATTCTCCTTTATTTCTTATGTCATTATGCCACTTGACTAGGCCCTCAGTTTTTATGCCTCTTAATCTCTATGCTTTTTAATATAGGTAACTTATTTTTTTACAGAGAATGGATAATCTAAAAATGCTGGTGGACGCAGTGGATCCGGAATTGGGTGTGGAGTGGGATAAGGCCACGCTCCTCATGGAGCCTCGTCCAGGCGTAATGATGGTGTTTCTGTATGGTGGTACTCCTGGTGCATTCAGAGCTCTCGTCAAACAGGACCGTCGTACGAATGGTACGTCGTACGGTTTAATCCTAAATAAACCGCTGCGAATTGGAAAGAAAGGCTTACATTGAACATTATTATCATTTCTAGGCAGGTTGAGCTACAGTGGCTTAAATGTCAACAAATATTCGCACAAAGGGCAGTTTTAACATAGTACCCGTTCAAATAATCGAAATTACCCTAGAAAGCTTATTTAAATTTTAATTGTGTCGGTTGATACAACACAAAGGAAATAGAAAATAGAACGAGCGCTTTATAACAGTAGACAAGTGGCCGACTTGGCCCTCATTCCATATCAGGAATGAAATTCGTAGCTCCTATGTGGCTATTGTGTAACTCCGACGACAATGAAGATCACTGAGCGCTTTTGACATATCAACCGAATATCGAAGTAACAATATTGGCATGTATTGTAGCAGGCAATGTGTTTATATGTGTAGGTACTAGTGGGACGCCCGCGACTTCGTCCGCGTAGACACCCGCGACGAATTTCCCAATGAAATTATTTCATACAAACCTTATCCGGACAATTACACAACAAAAAAGAATTAGCCAAATACGTGTAGCCGTTCTGAAGTGATGCGTGAACAAACACGAAGGCAATTGATTTTTAAAGTCCATAACTCTGAATAACACAAATTCCTTTTGCTCATCGATGACAGTATCGACACAGTTACCCTGGTATCGATGAGCAAAAGGAATTTGTGGGCGCAAAAGCTTACGTAACGAAGTGACACAGGTAAGTGATCTATATCTTCGAACTTCACTTTAAATCTCAAGTCCTTTAAACTACAATGTTTCAGAGATTACATAATTTTGTCGCAATGTTTCCGGCTCTCAGGAAGTAGATTAGTTGAAGTGAAAAAGTGAGCCTTAATAAAATTATGGAAGGATCAACATCTTCTCCGACAAGAGCTGTCGGGGTTTGTTTTTTTTATTACTAGTTGTTCATAATTTTATGCAGCATGTATGTATTGTGCTTAATGAAGACACGATATAACAAGGCGGGCTTTGCATATTACCTCAATGGTGGTGCGGTAATTGCATTTTAATGCTAATGCTTAATTTTAATGCTAAAAATTAATGAATATTAAGCTCTCACGACTTCATATTATATCCTCTTGTGCGCTACGGCCATCTTGGCCAATATGACCGCATGTGTTACTTCCTGTTTATATCCGGTCTAGGTCTAAAGACGATTTCCATGAATTTTTTATATGGAGACCATATAAAAAACTTATATCACTGGAATCCTTATTCATTAAGCGATTTGGCTATGTATAATAATGTATAGTTTGATGCTATATTAAAGATATATATACATATAATCACGACTGTTATCCCCGAAGGGTTAGTTAGAAACTAGGCAATGAGGACCGCAAAAGCATTCCACTGCCATAGTCCACTTTTCACCAAATAGCAACTGCACATGTGCTCAGCGTGACAGGTGGTGAGCCCATCGCCGCTCTATGCTGTCGGATGTATGTGCTGTCTTTAATCCGTTAGTCGCCTTTTACGACACCCAAAGGAAGAGAGGGGGTGGTAGTATCCTTTCACCGCTACGCAACACGGTCAACTTAATACGTATTCAAAATAGTAAACTCTAAAACCGAATTATAACATAATATCCTTTTACTATAATATTAATGTGAAAGCTAAGCCACCGTGATTAAAAGATACATTAAGCCGTTGCCCAGTGGTGGTCGTACGAGGGCAGTAACCCGTACTGTGCCTTCGTAATAGGATATGATCTAATTTTATACATCCTACTGTCTACAGCCCAACAATTGTACGTTTACTGATAAGCACCTTCGTCAAGCATACAGCATGCGAAAGAGGTTAACCTCTATGATCGTTTGCAGCATAGGAGTTTACTAGAAGAATGTTGCAGATTCTAACCTCTTCTCCCTCTAGCATCAAAAGAAAGTCGTTTCCAAAATAAACAGTTTTGACGAAAATAATACAACGCACCAAAAGGGCCATTGTCTTTTTGAATTGTCGCTTTATTTAGACAAGCAACATTCGCTTGTCTAAATAAAGCGGAAGTGCTTCCTCGGACGGTTCCAAAATTTGAGTGTAAGATCTCGTCAGGCCTACCTCTGTAAACTTGTTACAGACAACTGTTCATTTTACGACCGACAGGTAGCAAACAGCCCCAAACGCGCACTCGCTTTCCCCAACATAATTTCCGCTCCTAACTTTCCCCGCCTGACTTATAATGACAATAAACAGGTCGCATTTCAAACAACCTTTTTTTTCTTTTCACCGTCTGCTAATGACCGCAACAGTTTCACTCGTTACTTTCGCTGTCTGCACTTATTTCAGTTAACAAATGACTGGTCGCAACTACAGGGTGGAAAAATACTCCAAAGTCATGAAAGAAAGCAGTGTGGGTTAGATAGCGGTTAACGTCATTTATTGGCTGGAGTGGGCTCTGCGCCGAAATAATAATGTTTACCTTTCTCGCGACAAAAGTGCAAACTTGTTAAGCTGCCCCACTTAAACAGTTCAACAGGGACATTAGGACGCTTGCGGTAATAATATCTTTTTCATGCAGCTCTGTAAGTGCGCAGTGCTCTCACTTAAAGCTAATGCAATTGTCATGCTTTAACCTATTTAATGTCTTGTGTTTACTAGTATTTTACACCATGTAGGTACAACACAAAAACACTTCTTTTACCAAAAACAGTTTTAAATTTAATAATTTATTCACATCTGTTTATTTATGTATCGAATGAAAAAGTCACAATTTCAACTTAGTTCTAAGTCCCTTCCATTTACTTTTATTGCATCAATTATTTTGCTATTTTAACTATTTAGTTAATTTTAATATTAAAATAAAAACAAAAACCAGTAATACTCAATTTCTATGCAAATTAAAATTAAAAAGTTACTTTTATTTGCATTGTTTCAGTGCGACCGTTTCCTCTGCCGCTGATTAAGTTTGCGGACGTCCGCCTGAAGATGTTGGACCGGTACATAGGCATGATGTGTTGCGAAGACCTCACTGCCTATGCACTTGCGAGAATGGACGATATGCCTTTAACTGACGAAGAATGCGAGAAAGCAGCCGCTAAGTTTGATATAAAACAAGCCAAAGCACATTCCTATTTGTACGTTAAGAGATTAGCCGATGAACTGTGAATGGTTCTGTCACAAAGACCTTACCGCCATTGCCTTCGTGAGGGCTATCGATATGCCCTTTCAAGATGAAGAGTTTACGTCTACAGTCGCTAAGTTTGACATCAATCTACCCAGTGCACATTCATATTTGTACGTTAGGAGATTAGTCGATGAACTGTGAATGATTCTGTTACAAAGATCTCACCGCTTTTGCCTTTGCGGCTGAAAATTTACCCTCTCAAGAATGGGTTGACAGGACTAGTATTTAATTTGTGTGCAAATTAAAAACAATCTACATTCTTTGTACGTTAAAAGTTTAGTTGATAAACTGGTTGTATTTAATTATTGGTTTTCGACAGTATTTTATTTGTACAATGCCAATAAATCAATGTTTAATCAACATATAATCACGACTATTATCCCCGAAGGGTTAGTCAGAGACTAGGCAATGAGGACAGCAAAAGCATAGGTGGTGAGCCCATCGCCGCTATATGCTGTTGGAAGTATATGCAGTCCATTAGTCGCCTTTTACGACATCCAAGAGAAGAGAGGGGGTGGTAGTATTCTATCACCGCTACGCGACAAGGGTATATTTAATTTAACTAGGTATAAAAAACGTTTTATAATATAATGAGATAAGTAATAGAAAATCTTGTTTTCTATTTAAAGTTCTCTAGATCTGATGAAAAACAATGATCAAATCAATCACGTGACTGGCTGTTTGGGTGCTGCAGTTTTCCCGGAAACCACTTACACCAAAATATTCCCACTAAAGGTATCCCTTTTGGGACCCTATCTGGATTTCAACGCTAAAAACTGTATCGAGTGATTCATAAAAAAGTGTAGCCTATATTATTTTCTGTAGTTCGGTGCGTTAAAAACATTCGTGATTAAATTCCTTCGCTCTCGAATACCTTGATAAAACAATATACCGGTAATGAACTGCCGCATGAAATCTAGCAATTTAACATAAGTTCTTCAATTTAATACGAAGTGATTAAAATTGCAGAAAGAACAATGGACCATTAGATTCTCCTCTAATCCAAGTGAACTAATCGGATAATGAAAATTTTCTTAAATTGCTGTCAACCGGAGGTAATACTGTTATAAACTTATTTGGGATCGGCGCAATGCCTTTCTTTTTCATTCTGCTCGATCACTCGACATTTAAACATTTCCTAATTTCTTTCACACAGTCTATTATATCTCTAGTCGTCGTTCCCCCACATTACCATAAACTTTCATGTTCACAATATAAAATAATAACTATTTATAAAAAGCGTAAATTTGATTTAACCGATAATAGTAAGTATGTGCACGTAGAACATAGATTCCCATTTCCGGTGCGGCGGGCGGGGTGCGGGGTGGGCGGCGGGCGGTGCCGTGATGTTTTTAGTGAATAATGTGCG
Organism: Scoparia ambigualis; assembly: GCA_963921215.1. Taxonomy (NCBI): domain Eukaryota; kingdom Metazoa; phylum Arthropoda; class Insecta; order Lepidoptera; family Crambidae; genus Scoparia; species Scoparia ambigualis. The sequence goes on from OY992505.1 coordinate 20,433,263, forward strand.
GCCCGGGACGCGGCTCGTCCCAACTAACAATAAATCAATTATCAGCTGGCAATGATTCATCATTATACGCAGATTACAAAATTGCACGGCCCGCACTGGAAAATGCTTTCAAGACTCTCACAACTAACTATTTAAGTAGCTTTCAATAATATTAGTAGTTATCTTATCTTATCTTAGTTAGGCACGCAGAAGTCTCCCTTGGAATCTTATGTACAAATAGTAATGTTAATATTAATAGTTAGATATATTATGTGTTTAGGCAAGCTATGAAAATGTTAACAATAACAACTATTTATTCCGAACGTTCAAATAACAAAATAAGACAACAATAAAGTTTTTTTTAAATATTATTAACATCTGACCTAAATACGAATTCCTGTAACCTATAATGTGGCCAGTAAACTCACAATTTATGGAGCGTAAGTAATGCCGGAGTTACGGCTCGCTATTCTCATAAAATTTCTATGCAAGAACTTGGCTTTGACAGGCGCTAAAGAGATTCTCAAATGACTAATCTGTCAATTAACTTATTGATAAAACGGATAGCGAAACATGGAACATTAATAAACGTTAACGATGATCAGCTGTCATAATACCAGACAAAATAGAAATTCAGTTGTTAGCAACCTCTAGGAGTCTTAGTGACAGACAAGGGGATACAAATGTTAACAACATTATTACTTTGTAAAGCTTCCTAGAAGATAATGCAACCGCAAGCATCAAGCCTTAGCTGTCAGTTAAGTTACCGATCATTAGTACTTCAAATTTGAGTTTCTAACCTACACTTACTTAGTTTGAGATTGTAAGGAAACTTGCATGTTTACAGGTTAGGTACGATAGGTTGTGCTAGTAGTAGCGTGTAGTAAACAAGCTAACCAACCGCAACTTTGAATATTGAATTGAAATTGAAAACTCTACGACACATCGTTTACGGTTCACTCGTCTTTGAAATGTTTTGCTTGTGGCTGTATAACGTGCCAAGTGATAATGATAACACAATTTATTAAAGCTGTGTACTTTTTTTAGTATTTTTCTGTACAACTGAGTCGACAGCTGAATCCATCTACATAATAATTATGGCATAGTGGTAAGTGGTAAGATAAAAAAATATATATTTAAGTTGTTTGATGTTAAAAACTTCAATGCCCTATACCGATGGCATGCCATGCAGTTGGGTTTTCTAATAAAATTGAGGTTGTTTATTTACTTCTATCGGTTACTATCTATCATACGGGCACAGTTCAGTTTTGTGATATGATCTTCTTCTTCTATTTATGACATGTTTTGTCTCTACTGCCTTACCCAACTTCGCCAATATCACGTCATACAATAGATAACCAGTACGCGGAAAGGACAAAAGAAAGGAAAGGTCAAAAATAAGTTTAGACTTGATATTAGTGAACTTTATACCATTTTTAGCTAGTCAAAATGTGCCTTTCTGTTGATAGCTAGAACGCCGGGCCAGAGGGATGGGGAATTCTCGTTGTAAACATTCGGACGTTTCGGCACCACTTTGGTAGGGCCGGAACAGGAATCGACAGATACGGCTGCTTTCTCAACCCCCAGTGGTCGACACATGTCTGACATCAGGGTTGGCAGGCAACGAATTTTTTTTTTAAATAGGTACCTTAATTATATGTACATAATTTTTTTCACAAATTTTACTGCAAAATTTGGAAAAAGACAACATGTTGGAAGAATTGCGCTTGACCCAGAATTTTTTAGGGTGTTTGGTTCGAATCTCCTCCTCCGAAATCTTTTATTATCGCTTGACATTTTCGAATCAAAATAAACATATTTAACAAATACAGTATAGTTTTTGTGTTGTTGATGTGATAGCATACTCTTGAAATTAATTTGTATAACTTGAAATTAGTTTTTCTAAAGACTAAGATTAAGAGAAAAGATGTAGGGCTGTCTCCGAATGCGAAACTTGGCATGGAGCAATTTAGAAAACAATCTGGCGAATTTAAGTTGAAATAAAGTTCAGGGAAAATGATATCCTCTTGAGCCGAGTGACATAAATGAATTACTCATCCAAAATATTACGCGATTACTATAAGGCGGTTGAACAGTAAAGTATTATTACAACATCGAAAGAGCTTTTTTGACTGTTTATTCAATTCACAGTAAAGCTGCTAAGATTCATAGGCATTAACAAATATTGGTGTACCAAATTAATAGTTTATAAGTACTCGTTTAACTTAAAGCAAATTTTGTTGTGGACAAATTGCAAAAAGTTTTACAACTTTTTTAGCACATGAAGTGATCTTTGGTTAAAATAATTAAAATAAGGCAGGCAAGGCAGGTGAGGCACGATAAAAAGAGAAAAAAAAACGAGTGATAAGTATTTAATAACATAATTCAAGGTCAATCGATATCGAATCGATAAAGCTGTGCGACAGTCAATACCCCTTACGCGCAAGCCTCGCCTGGTGAACTTAAAAACAAACATAACAAAGTGTTTAACAGCTATTTAATCGCAAATAAATTGTTCATTACCGTACAGAACTCGACATGAATTACGAATGCACTTACGAGTTGGTTTACGTGATGCAATCAACACGCCATTAAATGTAATTTCATTGCGCTCCTGAAATGCAGTTTTAAGTACCGAACCACCAGTTTTACGTACGCTCGTATTACAGGGACTCCTGCTGAATTGTTCAAGTCATACATTTATACCTAAATACATAAAATCACGACTATTATCCCCTAAGGGTTAGTCAGAGACTAGGCAACGAGGACAGCAAAAGCAGTCCTCTACCATAGTCCACTTTTCACCAAATAGTGACTGCCCATGTGCTCAACATGACAGGTGGCGAGCCCATCGCCGCTCTATGCTGTTGGATGTATGTGCAGTCTTTAGTCCGTTAGTCGCCTTTTACGACACCCAAGGGAAGAGAGGGTGTGATAGTATTTTTTCACCGCTACGCGACACTGTTAATTATGTTCAAGTCATACTCGTTTTATTTGCTAACTTGGCAAGTCATACTTCTAAGTTATAACTTCATGTTTGCTTACAGCTGTTTATGTTTCCGAAGTAAGACCTATCGCCGAGAACAAAATTAAAGTGATTAGTTAAAATTTCAACCATAAAAGTTGGGAACTTTCAATCTCTAAGTTTTTTTCTTATTCTTCCTCTATCTTATCTTGAAGTGTAGCCGCTAAGTATTACCATAATGTTAGTAGAACTTGTGTAGTAGTTTCATTTTTTAGGTTTCTTTGTAAGTATTATACTCGTAATTATGATATGACGAAAAATCAATTGTATGCAAAATTTTTGTTTACCCTGATTTTAGGTAAGTCGTCTAATACTGTTACTTTTTAATACGAGGGCTGCCTTTTAAGTTGTGTCGTTTGAAATAAGTATAGACAATTGATGATTAAACGAACTTACCTAAGTGACGTTCTATCATAATTATACGAAGGCTTCATCCGAAGATTTTTTTAAATAATTGTGTAATAATTGACAACATACTCTTTAACCATATAAATAAATACAGACAGCATGCCTGAAAAGGTGGTCATAAACATTGAGTTATAAGGTACGAGTAGGTACTACGTACTAGAGGAGCTATCCCAAGCAAAAGTCTTGTTCTATTTTATTAAAAGTTAAAACAAAAGTGTTCTGCACATACGGCGCTAGACCGCTTCTAGAGTGTTGTTTTCTCGCGGCCAAAAGGTCAAAAGCGCCGCCATTTGCACGGCGCGCTTACGCGTTTTGTTCACCCATGTTCAACGTAGTGCAACAGATAATAGATTTTACACTGCAGAACGGACATAGTTGTTGTGCATGTTTTCTACCTACCTTTCATTAGAATTCAATCTTTAATACATTTTATTATTTCAGATTAAACCACAGGTACTATGGTTCGATAAAATGAAAGAAACTCTTTTCGTTTATTTATGACCAATAATTTATATACATGCGTACTATTTCTTCTGCCCAGGTAGTAGGTACTAAAATATAAATAAAAATATCTCGGAAACGATGCGTCAGAGCTAAAGAATAAGGTTATTTTCCACGCCGTGTTAATCCTGTGATACCTCGGAGGTAAATATCTAATACCTAAAAATAGGTATATCTAATGATCTCGAAAAAAACGGTCAAGTTCATTAATAAAAAAGTATTTTAGGTAAGTTTATTAATTCTAACAAAATCCCAAATCAAACTGCCACCATAATCCCAACCCTAGTAATTATTTCACTTAAAGTGTCACTTCTACACAAAACAGAAATATTGTTAAGTGTCACTTCTGCACAAAATAGAAATATTGTTACCGAAACATGGCCGCCGCTTAATGTCTCGGCGATTTGATAAAATAGTTAGTTAAATGCATGTTACATCGATAATTTAGTACGTATTTCCAGATGAAAAGTGCTTCCTTTGGTTTTATTTGTATTTCCTGAGATGTTTAAACAGTACCTTATCACACATAAAGGCATATTTTAATAAAATTGAACACAGAATACACACGTATTGTTGCGTCTAGCGCCTGCCACAGACTACTACAGTGAGGAGCGTCTGTTCAAAAGGAGATAAATCCACTTTCCATTTTTTTGTTTTTTATTGCTCTTTTATGTTCGAATACACAACTTAGTGCTTAAAATTGGCTTCAAAAGGCGTTATTTCCAATAAAAAAACGACGTTAAAACTCACAGTATCAATCAAAGGGAGACATTTCCAAAGAATATTAACAGAAAAATAACACAGTAAAATGTTTTGAACAAATGGAGTTATATTTCATACAAAATGACCACCATGCCAAAATGATCTGTACAAAAAGAGATATTTTATTTCTGTTTCAATTATTATCAAATCATATCAAATCTACTGAAAACCTTTATTTTTAAAGAACCATAAAGAAACGTTGTTTCTTTTTATCTTTAATCTGTCAAAGATATCAATTTTAAAAGAGGGAAAAGAGATTAATCTTGTTCAAAAGGAGATATTTACAAAGCGTCCTGAACAAAAAGAGTGATAATCTAAAATTCTAATCAAAAGGCGATATTTGTAAACTTCAACATTTTTTTAACCTAAATCAATAAAAAAATTTTTTTGACTTACTTCTGAACTATGGTGGTAATACCTACCTTTCACTTTTAAAAAGAAAAACCTACAAGTTAAACTCAGCATGATATCAGTTTTTTGTGTTTTATGAAAATTCCTTTAAGGTGGAATTATCTCCTTTAGAACAGACGCTCCTCAGTTGTTACAAACAATCTAGTTCTGACGTCTTCTCTAGTACGTAGTACATTATAACTCAATGGCATTTACTGCACATGCGCTTCTATGCCAAGACAATTAAGGTTATTACATTTAGTGTTTTTAACCCTTAAGAGCTATAATGAATTACCTAACTCACTAAGACTATAACGGGTGTAAAACCACCCAACTTTTAAAAAGTGATTATATTACTAATAACTTGTAAAAATTATAAATAACTTATTTTAACAGTTAATTTGAACCTTTAGTAATAAATATAAGTACTTATGTGTACATATTTTAATGAAAAATCCAAGAAATATTTGATTTAAAAACTATGACTCAAACAGCTCACATTATTAGAAGACATCCAACAAAAAAAATTGTTTTTATAAAAATTAAATCCACATACAAATCAAATTTTTTTTTCTCATTAGTCTAATATATTGTCTTTAATCTTGCGTACTTAACAAAAATAAATCTTCAAAAAATATAGTGAAATATTTCCATAAATAGGTAAATACCTTAGTAATACAAAAAAAAATAAACATAACAATAAACATAAAAAGTAAACGAAATAAAATACACTGAGGATCATCTACTTCCATTTACAAGGGATCCTCGCAGACATGAGAAAGAAGCTCTTCTTCATCTTCAACACCTTGGACATCATCTTCATGAATGTCTTCTTCTAAAAGTTGTCTTTATCTGTTTTCTCTTCGTCAGATGCTAGTGCAGCTTCAATTTCACACTCACGCAGACGACTCATTATCTAAAAATAAAGTAAGAAATAAATAACGTCATTTTGCATGCAAATTTGAATAATAAAACATTAATAAGGTAAACACTTACTTTGTAAATCAATAGCGCACTATGACTATTATGGGTGTCGATCCACCCAGGAGACGAGCGTGTGACAAAAACTGCGCATGCGAAGGACCGCTCCCACCACTCGTTGCAGGGCTATTAACTACTCAGGAGGATGCACGAAAGCGCAAGGCGCTGTGAAAAAAAATCAAGAGGGTAGCGATAAAAAAACCAAATAGGCCTGGGTGTCTTTACACCCATATAGTCTTTAAGGGTTAAAAAGATGTGTGTGTGTGTGTGGCAAAAAGATCGATTTCAGGGGCACCGAAATTATTATTTATGATTCGAAAAGCTTGGTCCCTGATAGCCCATCTCTGTATCAGGGTGAATCCGACTGGATTCGGCGTCTGCTATTTCGTTATCATGGGACATAATCAGCTTAATTAAAAATGTTTTGAATTACGCAAAATCTACAAAATATCCTTTGTGGATGTGGAAACCTGATTCCACTCATTCGTTTGATATACAAAATGGCAGTCGTATTGTCAATCCTTAGCAATATTTGACAGTTATTTAATTTAAAACAACCGCTCGCGGTTTTCTGGCCACATGCTACCCCCCACCAGTTTTACTAGCTTAAAAAAAATCTTCAAGGTGTAAGTACCTTCCATTATTGGATTACTTGCATTATTTATGTGTGTAATCCACCAATTAAAATCATCGTGTAAGTTTGATGGGATATTCATATATTCATCATAACTACCTGATTGTAAAAGTGCGGGCACCTTTCAAATTGTTTTGTAGAGAGCCAGCTAAACTTACGTTACTCTTTTTTAATGACATCTTTCTTTGAGTCAGCTAAATGTATCTGGGGATTTTTTGTAGATTTGTTAGATGAATTTCGCGAACGCATTATTCAGTAGCAGCTAATTTTAGAGTCGCATTTTTTAGCGAAAGCTTTATTTATGTTCCTATAATTTATTATAAGATGAATTTCGCGATCTTCTTTTTTAGTCGCAGTAAATTTCAGAGTAGCATTTTTTTTAGCGAAAGCTTTATTTATGTTCCCAAAAATTTATTAATAGATGAATTTCGCGATCTCCTTTTTTAGTTGCAGTAAATTTCATAGTAGGTAGCATTTGTAGCGAAAGCTTCTTTTTAGTACATTATATACATATAATTTTAAAAGGGGGGGTCTGGGGGCCTGCGGCCCCTCTCCGTTATTTGTCAAAAGTCTAACCTAACTTAACCGACAAAACTATAGTTTTGCATACTTTTTTCCTTTATAGCGGGGGGCCTCAGGCCCCCGAGCAGGGGGGCCAGCCCCCGATGCATGCTGCATGATTGAATTTTTTTTACGCTTAAATAAAGCGATCTCTTAAGTAATCCGCTGCAATTAAATAAGACGTTCGCGAAATATATCCAACATGAAATATTGATTCGCCAAAAAATTCGATACTGAAATCCGCTGCAACAAAATAAGGCATTCGCAAAATATATCCATCATGAAATATTGATTCGCTAAAAAATGCGATTCTAAAATTCACTGCAACTGAATAATGCGTTCGCGAAATTCCCCTAACAAATCTTTTTGTATCAGCAATACAACCAAGGTAAGTACTTACCAGTGGCGGTACCTTCATACAAGCCGAAAAGCCCGGCTTGCCCTAACAAAAACTCAATATCACTACTGGTAAAACGCAATTATTAAAATCACTTCATATTTTTTACCATTGTTAATTTTCTTTCATCAGCATTCAAATTATCAATTTTATAAGTTTCTCTTAATAAGAATCACCAAACAAATCGCATAAAGCTGCTTATAAATCGTGCGATGCTTTACATCTCTCTCGCACAAGTTGGCTTGGCTTGCAACCGGGCTTCGGATTTAAAGTATATCCGCTCTCTTCTAACTTTAACAAAATTGCTACTCTATAAACATAATACTGCGTAAGTATGTATAGATTCTATGAGAAATTCATACTCTTCGTCAAAGCCAGCTTGCGTTATGAAGTTCGCAAGTAAGGCCTTCTCCAAATCAGGCTTTATTTCTACCGAACACGTGCTACTTCAACGCGGGCGAGCCAATCAAAGGCGACCGACGACAGCTCGAGCTAGGGCGAACCAATCAGAGGCGTTAATACGTGATTGTGCTGTGCAGCAGCCACAGGCTGCAGCCAGCCATTTTTTATTCTTTGTTCACACTTCACTTTGTTTGAGCGATTGTTTTTAAGTAACAAGTGTTTTCGTAATTTGTGATAAAAAAAATGTGTTCTGAGTTCATTTCGTCGCTTTATTGGTCTCTGTGACGAACTTAGATGTGTTGGGCATGTGATGTGTTTCAAACAAATGTGTACCTAAACGTGTTGATGATTGGCATACGAAAGGCAGAGGTAAATAAATTCTTTGAACATCACACATGATTTATGTATTTCGCAAACTATTAAAAGTCATCTAGGGCATTAATTATAATAGGTCTATGTAAAAAACTCTTTGGATTGTTGGTTGCTTCCATTCAAAATAATTAATTAATAATTAATAAATTAAGTGTAGAGGCCATATCGACTGTGATTCCCGCGCAAAATGCCCATTTTCGCATTTTGTAGTAATTTTCCAGTTGTATTTATAGTTTTCATCGAAATAGGATAATAAATTCATTATATTTTTATTCCTCATGAAGTAACAAATATTCTGGTATAAATTTTACTCAATAATATTATCGTAGATAAGAGAAATTCACAGTTAACTTAATAACGCGATTTTCGAAGTTTTTTTGGTTTTGAATAACATTTTTTTTCTATATAAAATCAATAATATTTAAAAATTCCGTGGCCGCTACGCAATATACGACAAGATAACATTCTCAATTTTTTATTTAATTTGTTTAGAACAGTAGTTCAATCCAGGAGCTCAAAAAGTGTCCTCGCGCAATTTATGAAAATCTTTCGCTGCAATTTTGGGTTTAAATAAAAAGTTAAGCAAAATTACAAAAAGCGAGGCCGCTACGTACTATGGCAATAGCTATTCTACACTTAATATGTAAACACTGTTAATGTATTTTTGTTTCTGAGATAAAGAACGCCAAAATTTGCCGCAATAATTTTTTTTTTTAAATTTCTCACAAAAATCACATTCAAGATGTAATAGAAGGTAATAAGCTGTTTTTTTACAAACGACAAGAACGTTTGGAATGCCACGGCCTATGACGATTTGAGTAAAAAATGTGACTAGTGTCACAAATGGGCACCAACATTGTACCTAGGTAGCAAGATTAGGAGCTTCAGGTTTAGTGGCTTGTCCCAATATGAAGCTCTAGGCACGCCACTGGTACTTACATATGTATGAGATAGCTTTATTGTTCATTTATATATAAACAATCCCAATGATTGAAATAGAGTTATTGTTTCATTATTATTTACTAAACATTCCTGATTATTAGGAGCAATACAGCAAACGTAATCTAAATAAATAGATGACGTGTAGCCCATTGATCGCAGTTGCGCCATGCTGGTCTTGTGAAGACGAATGGTGCTGTACTTAACCCAAAGGGAAATACATTAAATTCTTAGATAATTTCTTTGAATTTGAACCTCAAATATTTTGTGTATTGCTCATTTATTGAAACTAAAAGATAGCATTATGTAAATCAGCCTTATGGTAATATTTGGAATCTAATTTAAACGTAGTTCTCAGGTCCTCCAACTTAGAATGTTCAATGCTTTTAAGTTTAGAATAAAACGAGAAGGACGAATTTTCTTTTTAATTAGAAAATAGCGAGATAAAAACTTGTCATCATCATCTTATCATCAGTGGTAAGTTTTGGTGTAATTGGAATGTACTTTTGTACTACTGGTTTGTAAAAAGGAATGCAGTAACCTAGAACCCATGACAAAATTATTGGGTCTTGTGTTTTGTTACACCATTGGTCATAAAATAAGGCAAGTCGGCCTGAACAGTGTACCTTCTCTATCGGCGTTGATAGGGTCGTTGTCTGGGCCGCTGTTGTGTCGCTGGTAGCGGCGCGCCGGCGGCGGCGGCGCGGCGGCGGCGCAGCGGTGGTGTTAACGCTGGGTACTGACGCCGTTGTGGCGGGAAAGGAGCCGGGTATGCGTTTGACTTCTGTGTATACGCAGGCTCTTGTCTCCTCTTGATTGGCTGCTTGCTGGTCGCTAACTGAGGCTTTGAGTTTAAAGTGCGAGTTGAACGGCCGGCATTATAGCCTTTAGGCTAGCTTTTTTGTATGTTATTCCCCATTTTTGGTTGGGGATGCGCCTAACATTTTCATAAAATCCACATCCAATGCGCATTCTTCCGGATCAGCTGTTGCTGACGTGGAAGGCCCTAGTGTGGGCTCTACAATTTCCAAATCCAAGTCATCCGTGTCAAGCGAGCTTGGACATAGTCAAGTAATGAGTCTGTGTGCTCTTGGCCATTTAGAAAGGCAGTGCGTAAAATAATTACTTATTTTATTATTAAGCACTTAAATATCAAACTCAAGCTCAGAGTTGGCAAGGTTTACGATAGCAAATGTATATACAGAAACGACAAAAAGTCGCTTAGTATTTAGTTTATTTTCGTAAACATAGGAGGTAGTGTTAAGAAAAAATATGGCCATTTGAAAAGGCAGAGCGTGGCACTGCCTCTCCGTAGCACTTAAATATCAAACTCAAGATTAGGGTTGAAAAGGTTTACGATAGCAAATGTTATATGCTGCATTTTCGTAAAAATGGCCATTTGGAAAAGCAGAGCGTAGCAATGCCTTTTCGTAGCACAGTGCCTAGTACTTAAATATCCAACTCAAGATCAGAGTTGACAAGGTTTACGATAGCAAATGTTATTTGCTGCATTTTCGTAAAATAGGAGGTAGTGTGAAAAAGAGAAAAATTAAGATTCAACTGATTAAAAATTGGTCAAATTTATTTACATGGTACAGTCAAAAAACCAGCTATGTGGTTATGTTTGTACATTATTAAGTATCTGACTAAAATATTACAAACAGCTTTCATTGGTCAGAGTTACTTTTACTTCAAACATAATTTTAAAATTATGCAATTGCTTATGAAAAAGAAACATGCGCTACAGGAATTCTTTTTCTAAAATAACGCTTATAAAAGCTATACTACCTCCTCTTTGACTATATACATGTCATAATCAAAACTACCTCCTATTATTTTACAAGAAAAGTTTTACTTTACTAACCTTTTCGGGTACCGACGGACCACGGCACAGGAGAATTCTGGTTTGTTCTCGACTAGCTCTCGTTACTGGAGCTGATTCGTCAATATCGGCATACTTTTTGAAAAAACGGACGCACGGAATGTAAATACGTGGCGACTAGCGTAGCACTAAAACGTGAATGAGGCTTTGAAATGAGGTAACGGCAAAGTAAAATGGCGTCGGGGGTGGGGGTCTTGGAGATACCAGTTCATCCTGATTTTTTACTTTTAAAAAACTTGGTTTATAAAATCTATTTTAACTATAGTGTGTGATTAGCGAGTCGTTACGTGAAACTACAATTGTTCTCCTAATCTCGAGGATGAAGCATGAAGTATAATCTAATAAATTATTACCATTTATTGACCACTCCGAAGTGGGGGTAGTCAAAATGGCCGATTTGTATTCGTCAACAGCTTCTTCGGGTGAGCTGAAACGTTGACCACGAAGACTTTGCTTAATTTTGGGGAACGCAAAAAGATCGTTAGGGCTTGAGTCAGGGCTGTAAGGCAAGTGATCTAAAATTTCGACATTTTGGGTGCTCAAAAACATCTTTGTTTGGCAGGCGGTGTGTGAAATTGCATTGTCATGGTGCAGTATCATACGACGTCTTGAGTTGTTTTTTCGAAACTCTGTAATGACTTGTGGCAAACAAACAGTGTTATACCAGTTAGCGTTAACCGTCTTGCGATCTTCTAGTACAATAGTGGCGACGTGACCATCCTTTGCCACAAACGGGGCAACCATTTTTTTAAGTGCTTCGTGAGCTTAAGCCCAAGCGCGCACTGGCGGCCAGGTCGCAGCGGCCAGGCCGCGGCGGCCAGCAAAATATATGCACTATGACTTTGGTCGGTTTTGGCTCATCTTGGAAGACCCAGACAGTTGACTGCTGCTTGGAATCTGTATCGTAAGCATATATCCAAGACTCGTCACCACTAATAAACGTGTTTTGACACTCCTCGGTTTAATCGCTGCAGAGATTTGCGACACCATCTAACACGGGCTGCTTTTTGGTCGTCGCTAAGCAAATGTAGAGATCAACTTTCGTACGGTAAGTTTTTCGTTCAGGAATTTTTAGATAGAAGTCCCTAAAATGCCTACGGATGCCTCTATTTCACGGTATGTCACATGACGATTAGCTGCCGTACGGCGTCGACATTCTCTTGCGTCATGGCGGTTTTTGGACGACCTTCACGTGGCTTGCCACTGAGGCTAGAGTGCCCACGTTGAAATTCTAAATATCAGCGTTTTACAGTCCTAAGACATGGTGCTGCATCACTAAACACAGAAGTGATCTCCTCAAAGCACTGAAGTCGTGTTAATCGCCTTTGAAAGTTGTAGAAAATTATCGCACACATATTTTCCTTTGATATTTCCATTTTTCCAACCGACTTGTCACCTTTGAACAGACGCTACAATAAAACTATTCGATTAATCAAAAAACCTTATATTAATGATTGGTCTCGCTGCGCTCGCGCAGCGAGGTCAATCATTCATCTATGCAAAAACATTATTTTGTTTTCGAATTCTAAATTCAAGAAGATGAGAAAGCCATATATTTTTTTTTAATAATCGCGGAAGGTTTGCAAACGACACAACTTAAAAGGCAGCCTGAGTGTACTCGCGTGTAAACTTAGAAAACAATGTATTTGCATAAAAATAGGTAGATATGGAGCATTTATTGGTATTTTGATACTCGGTTTGGTTCAGCAACCGGAGCATGTACCGAGTTCATCCGGTTAGCTACCATCATCATATCGAAATATATAACCCTTAACAAGAAATACTTAGTAGTAGCATACTTACCTAGTTGCGTTCCGAATGTTGAGATAAGATAGGAGAGCTCGTCCTTGAAAACCTATTCAAATTTTAGGTGAAGCGCGCTATCATCTTTGGCCTTATTATCACTTACTTGTGAGTGAATGAAGTAGTGGTGAGATGAATTCTAAGCTATTTAAGATATTTGAAAAGTAATAAATATTTTTTTATGTTGATGTCGATTTTTATCTCGTGACTCGCACTTGACATCTTTCTTATTTACCCCACCAAATAGCAATAGAACGTGGAAGTAATGTTGGGAATAAAACAAGCTGACGGCCAACAAAATAAATAAGCCAGTAAGTCGGAGATCTGCATTCAATAAGACGTCGTTGGCGAGTGCCCCGGGGCTCCTCATATCCACCAGAACAAATTTATTTTCCTCCAAAGCATACTAGACGTCAACAAATAAGGTTATTTTTCAATAGAGAGGTTTTATTCATTCTTTTATGGATAGCATGAGAAAGGCTGGCTCGGGAGAGCACCTTACACTAGCCGTATATCTCTCGGAGTCGTTGATATAGCACGTTACGCTTCTTGATTCATTTAAAAATCTGTGAATTTCTCGCGGGATCGCTGCGCGAGGATTTTATTAAAATAAACGAGGGAGGATCTTAAACTAATAACAAGGGATGCGTAGTAATAATGAGCCAGCCCCTTACCTTCCCGCTGTGCACCTGTCTCATTACACAATATTCTAAAAGGCTTATAGACTTTATTAGAGCACGAAGTAATCTAAAATTAAGTTATTCAAATGAGCAAAGTGCTTAAAACAAATGACGGAAATAAAATATTTTAAAGCCATTATTTGAACTATCACATTTTATTACCAAACTGCCGTGTCGCATTTGCCTCGGGAAGTAACATGCCGTCTCGAAATATTATGATATATTATGTACGATGTCGTTAAATACAGTAATGTATTTACAGGTAACTTAATTTATAATAAGATTTTTCAATAAGTATGTTTCTTTTGTCAGTAATGATGCATGTTTAACTTGTTTTAAAGCAAAAATTATTTTATGGGTGCATATAAAAAATAGCTTAATAAAGCAGTGTTGTACCTGTAGCTTTGCCCGGTTTGTGAGACGTCGTCGTGGGTACGTACCCCATTTTTGCTAGCAGCAATGTACTCGTAGAAGGCGTCGTTAAAGTGGACGTTAAGTTTGACTATCTATTGTGCCAACACAACCCTGCGATCGAGGCCATCACTTGCTTCGGTGAAGTGTGTGCCAGAATAGTATGTACGAATGACTCGTTTTAACAATCTTGCTTAGATGCCACTAACCAGATGTTCTTGTTAAATTCTAGATTTATGTTTACCTCTTAAATTTGTTATGTATGAATTAATTTTTATTCTTAGTGGTGGTATATCTTCGTTATTCTAATAATGTATTAAGCTACACTTTGTACGTTTTGGTCATTGAACTGAAAGGTCACTTGTCAACTTAAGCAATAATATAAAAAAATTGCTTATGATCTATTCAGTCTGTACTCTTAGTTAATAAAAATAATGTACTTACGTAACAAAATACGAGTAAGTATGTAACTTACTCGTATTTTTTAGAGTTCCGTACTCAAGTGGTAAAAACGGGACCCTGTTACAAGCTCCACGTCCGTCCGTCCGTCCGTCCGTCTGTCACCAGGCTGTAACCTCATAAACCGTGATAGCTAGACAGTTGAAATTTTGGGTTACACGCATAATGACACATTTCGGCCACGCATAATGACTTATACGCGAAATGACATAAACGCGAAATGACATATACGCAAAACGACATGTACGCGAAATGACATATACGCAAAACGACATGTACGCGAAATGACATATACGCAAAACGACATGTACGCAAAATGACATATACGCAAAACGACATATACGCGAAATGACATATACGCAAAACGACATGTACGCGAAATGACATATACGCAAAACGACATGTACGCAAAATGACATATACGCAAAACGAAATATACGCGAAATGACATATACGCAAAACGACATATACGCGAAATGATATATTATACAGGGTTACAGATTAAGTCGACCTAATCCTGTTAAGGGAGTTTAGTTTACATCGTTTGTAACTAATTTGACTATGAAACACCCTATCCTAAATCTAACTGTTTTCGAGATATTTAAATTTAATTGTTTTTTTATAAAATAATCCCGATTTTCGGCTATCAGCTTAGATGTTTTAAAATATGTAAGTCTTATTATTACTATTATTTAATTTTTACATGTAAAATAAGATGGCAAAAAAGCTAAATAAAACAATAGGTGAGTACAAGATACTAAATGACATATTTTTTTTGGTACTAAAACGAAAAAAAAATTAACTGCAACAATTCATATACTTCCTTGTCCAAGAGACTAAATGCTATCATTCTGTATATTTTTTTGATTTTTAATTACCTCCGTTTAAGAATACTGTATTTTGAAAAGTTTTGTATGTTTCTGAACGAAAGTTCTTGTTTTTTTAATGTTAACGAAGGCAGGGTTATTAAGTAGGTAAGTCTATGAGGTCTATGTTAATGTTGAAACGATATCGCTAACACAGTTATCTTTTTCGCACTTAAAGTTTTAGCAACGATACACACAAATAACAACGAAAACGCGACTGGGAATCGTCTGTCGGCTGACAGTCTGACATCTGCCTACGATGCGTATTGACATATAAAACGTCAGACAAGCGTCACTTTTTCGCTTTTAATAATAAAGTGTCACAATCCTACTATATTGTGGCCATTTGCGAGTAGAAATCAATGTTGGTTTTTAATTTATATAAAAAAACGGAGGTCTTTAAATTAATAATACGGTCATAAATATGTTGATAATAATGTATTCTTCAAGTATTTATACATTGGCGTCAAGTTAAAAGACTGGAATTTAGTACCAAGCCCCACAGTAAAAGAAATATGTCCTTTACTAAACTTTCAAGTTCCAAGTACTGATAATTGATAAATTACACTGAGAGTGTAATTTTATGTTCTTTTTAGTACGGTCAGCATCAAAATTAGCTAAATACTATAATACCATGTCTCAGTACTAAAGTGCACAGCTACTTTTGATGCCGACTGTACATATAATATGTAAGCGTGGATTTTCTTTTTAGTATAAAAATGTTTCATTTATGTTTAATTATTACAATAAATAAATTACAAATTAATCTAATTTATGCATCATATTTATTTTCAAACCCATTGAAATGTGTCATTATGCGTGTGTGTCATATTGCGTGTGTGTCATTATGCGTGTGTGTCATATAGCGTGTGTGTCATTATGCGTGTGTGTCATTGTGCGTGTTTGTCATATTGCGTGTGTGTCATTATGCGTATAGGTAAAATTGTGTACAGTTGTCATTATGCGTGTAACCCGAAATTTTCACACGTCATGATGTATTTATGTTGCTGCTATAAGAGCAAATACTAAAAACAGAATAAAATAAATGTTTAAGGGGGCTATTACGTATATTATAATAAATTATTTAATAATAAACCAACTATTTTAATTTGTGTACATTAAAAAATATATTGTCAGCTTCATCTTTTTCTCTTTATTATAACTGTCAGGTAGCCATGAAAGCATATAATAATCCGGCGTACAATATTTTGCAAGTCGAGCCACAATATCCAATATATTAAGCTCCGTAAAAACAGGTTCCCTGGTAAAGCCATCGGGTCCGGCTCCCTCACGAAAATATGAGTCAGATAACAGTGTGCCCCAGCACGTCTTTCCATTTACAGTATTCCGAAGGAATTCCTATTAGTGAAGGTTGTTTTCTGTCTGACGGAACCATAAAAAGTTCTCTGTTAAATGAATGTTTTCTGAACCCTCGAAAACAAAACGCTCAACTTACAATGTTTGAAAGACTATAAAAACAAACGTAGCGTTTATTGTTATTACGGTTCGACGTTGCCCCCGGAAAAATAATTAACAGTTTTTATACGGGAGCCATATATTTTTTCCCCTCTATTATTAACGTTGCAAATTAAGATTGGCACTTATAGCTCCGGTTCTATGATATAAAACACCACGGGTATTTTGATATATCGCTTTCATATAATTTTATTACAATAATGTTCATAAGGTATAATAAATGTTAGTGTATATAATTTCATTAGATATAACGTTCTGTCAGTATAATGTTTCAAACCTACAAAATAATTTTTCTAATAATCAATTGAACTAATATTGCTCGATGCACTAAGTAATCCGGTAGGTAAACCGGTTATGAAATATAATCATCGAATAAATCAATTCGCTCTAAAACCGACTCTCCCATTTTCTTGTTTGCTCTTTCCGTAGAGTACAATTTAGACTAATATTATTACGTCCCGCGATCGCGACCGCATGCTGAGAAGCCGACGCTACGCAGCTTCGTAGCTTCGTAGCATGCTACAAGGTTCGTCGACGAAACCGTGACAAAAGACATAAGCTCTGTGTGTCTGCTTGCGTGCTGCATCCCTGCGTCACAAATCATTATTAAAGAGTTTCATACTATTGGAAAAGTTTTATTGTTATTGCAAATATTATTTTGGAATTATATCTAAGACATCTAAAGAATATTATGATTTTTTTTTGTACAAATCAAAATAATATCAATACGTTAAAAGCATTAATCATCTTGTTGTTGTAACATATTAGTCACTCAATTAAACCTCTATTGCCACAGTCTTAATTGATAAGTGTAACCAATGGCGGAAACGGACGGTTTTATTAGGTGCTTTCTGGTGGCAGCCATTTTCACGTTCGCACATGACTATAATGGGCAGACCAAATGATCAACATCACTACTATCTTGTGTCGAAGTTTTCGTCCGGGATTCTCAAAGCATTTGTAGTAATGACGTACTTACCTACTATTTAATGTTTTATATTCAATCAAAAAAAGATGATACTGTTGTGTGAAGGAAAATACCAGAGATTGTTGACCAAGAATATTTTCCATGCAATTTGTCTTATGTCAAAGAACATCAGAATAGGGAAATCTCAAGGCGTGTAATGCCTGTGTGGGTGGTCCTCGGGTCCTCGGGAAGTTAGGCGACGTTCTTGGGATCTGGGGGTTGTACAATGTATAATTTGGACAAAGGAGCTTGCGCGCATAAGCTTAGATTAACAAATTTCTACGGGTATAAGAATACACCGCTGTGGGCTGTCTTTGTTATTTAATGACATGGTATATGCGAAAGCTTAGAACATAATAAAACACCTTTGAACAAACAGTTTTAAAATACAGGCAAATTCGATAAAGCAAACAGGTATAATTTACATTAAAACATTAATTCTATAATAAAAAATTGTATGTCAGCTTGTTGAATTTTCTAAAAAATATATGTGTGTGAACTAAAACGAAATAGAAAGGTTCTCGAAATTCTACGATGAGGGCATCGGACATAAAATATTGAAAAATTGTACCTACCACATAAATTAATTGCGTGGTTAAAGTAATCATTGTACATTACTAATGTTAATCCTTGAATGATATAAAGTTGTCGCAATATTTAGATATCTTCAAGAGATCAGAAACAAAAGCAATTTATTCTCGTTTTCGAACGCCGACAGTTATTTCCATTTTTCTTTTTGTCTTTCACTATTATTTATAACTAGCTTTTTCCAGCGGCTTCGCTCACGTTACTGTAGATTTTAACAATCAATTATGTTTGCCTTATTATTATTTTACTAAGTTAGAAGCAAACCCCACTACGCAATAAAAAGTTTCATACAGAGATCACTCCCCCATTTCCCACCTTCAAGTTTTATTTTCGCGGGAAGAAGTACCAAAATAACCGTCTCCAAGGCCCAATTTGTCTCTATGGCAAATTTTTTTTTAAAAACTATTAACGTAAAAGCTCCTATTAGGGACCCCCTAAAATTTGTATTCTATTAACGACCTATTTTATCATTTATATTAGACTAAATATGGGTTCCAGAAAAGTCGCAACTTAAAATGAGTTAGGTATTTTTGTTGGTCAAGCAAAAAGAGTAAAGTTTGTGTGTATAAATAGTCAGTGAACGGTATAATTTGACGATAAGTGGGACGCGCCCGAAACGGACACACGTTCCATAGTGTCGCGTCTCCAGCTACGTAAGTACACTTAAATATTTCTTAAGGAAAATAACATACTTAGAGTGGGTTTATCTTCTTGCTATTACATAAGAACGGTAATGTTTAAATTAGTTTTCTAAACTAACCCATAATATAACCATTATTATTGGTTTTAAGGTATAAATCAGATTTTAAATTAGGGCGGTGATAGAATCAAAACCTCCTAATTTGATTCTAATCAGCAACCCATAGCGTTCTTAGAAATTTGAGAACATTTAGTATTTAAAGATGAATTATTATCAATTATCTAATTTAATTAGATTTATTTTTCTTGTTTGATTCATAAGGTTATTTTACTTAGTTGGATCAATTAACGCTATACGTTTTTCTTAGAGATTCTGGGTAAAACTCGTTAGTCATTATCTCTATTATTATACGTTAATATACTTTAAATAACCTTTTCTGTTTAAATTAGTGACTAATTGATATTAAAAGAAAATGTATAGCAATGACATCGAATTAGTTCAATTCGATGTCATTGCTATACTTTCCATGGGTTAGATATTGTAGCCGATAATTATTAATTTTATTGATCGCTAATAGAATATTGTAATCTTTCATACTTGATTCTATTACCGACTCATAGATGAAAATACATTTAAGATCAAATTTTTTAGGGGTTGGTAATAGAAGCAGAAAAAATGGTAAAAGTATCTAACCGCATTCCATGGGTCGGTAATAGAATCAACTGCTCTTTTGGATTAAACTATTATTTGATAATTATTGTGTGATTGAATACTAAATTTCATAGAATACTTCATTAACCCGGCTTCATTCACGCTGGGTCATATTGACCCGAGGCATTTTTGAGTGTTCATATTTGGTTTCTGCGCCCATTTTTTGACACGAGCGTTCGTGTAGCTGGAGGTACAGCCCCCCTCTACCCGCCCCATCGGCCCGCATAGTGCGACGCTGCTTGCGCAGCAAGATACACCTGTGTCAAATTAAAACGGGTAATTATGACCCGGCGTCATCGGTGGCGCGGTAATATTGTGGCTTACTTTTATTCGCTTATTTTGTGTTTAGTGTTAATTTATTTTGTTCTTTTTTAAGTTTTTAGTCAAAATGTCTTTGACAACCAACACAGCAAAAATTTCAGCGTTGCTAGAAGAGTCGGATTCCAAGAGTGAAGAATCCTATGCTGCTTTAGACATTGACATTCATAATCATCATCATCATCAGCCTATAAACGTCCCACTGCTGGGCACAGGCCTCCCACGTGAACAATAGCACGTGGGGATATTGGGCCATAACCCACCACGCTGGTCCAATGCGGGTTGGTGGGTTATGCGGGTTGGTGGGTTAATTTTTAGACATTGACATTGAGGACCACTTATCAGAACGTAATAATAACAGCGAAAGTGAACAAGACGCAAGTGATGTGGACTCAGATTCATTGGATAATCTCGACCTTGCATCAGTACGACGGCAAGTACGGCAAATTTTTTTCAAAGGAAAGGATGAAACAATGTGGCAAATGACACCTCTGCTGCGCGGCCTAATGTTCGTACGATCTGAAAATATATTATCTGAAAGACTGAGTCAGAATGTTAGAACTTATTCATATCTGTGTAAAATTCAAACATTCACGAATCCAATACGTGAAAGAAATAAGCTGCGTGTGAGGTTTTGAAGAAACATAGGTATATGGGTGAGTTCGAAATAAGTGAAATGGAAGCGTACATAGGACTTTTGTTTCTTGCTGGATTTTATAGATCTAACAGACAAAATTTGAGTAACTTGTGGCAAACAGATGGTACGGGAGTGAACATTTTTAGGCTTGCAGACCATTTGATTCCATACTGCAATAATTGCAGCATTTCCATGGCTCTGAATGATGAAGTAGAAGACTGATCTCATTGTATCTGCATGACAAGAAGTTGATTTGATCTCTTTATTCCTAGATAAGATTGTTGATTCCTATTATTACTATGAAATCTTTACCAAAAACTCAAAATATAGACACGTTGTATTTTTATAGATGATTTTGCATGTGTTGTTAAATAATTAATAAAAAATGATTTAAATAATGTATTACTTTTATTTTTACTTTATTAGCTCAGTGGAGAACCCTTTAAACATAGACAGTAATTAAAATTAAGATGACTTCATTAATTTCCTGAAAAATAATCGATGAAATTTGGGTCATCACGACCCGGGGTCATCGTCTTTGAAATTATTGTCACGTCATTGGCGCCGGGTTAAGATTAATTATAAATTATAACATGTTCCCTACCTTATCAGCTTATATCTATTTTTATAAAGTGAATCCGAGTACTGCTAAAACTGGCTGTAATAGGAGCTTTACGTTAAACGATAAAAGACGAGAGACATAAGTACTTACAAATATACAAACTTACTTTCGCATTTAGTTAGAATTAGGATACAGTTTTTTAGCCAAAATTTCTCCCATGATTCAGTATTATATGCTGGTACTAATCTCTTATTGACGGCTGTTTACTGTTTACCTACGCCGTGTAATATGGATAAAAAGGCCACGATAATAACAAAATGAACTATAAAAAGTTGTTATAACGGTCATAGTTTGTAACTAGGTACGTGTTTCTCGGTTAATGAATCTTTCATCGCAGGATAATCACGTAGACTGTATTAACTCGGTTATTGAGTTTTCATGCCTGCTAACTTTCTTTGAAACGGTGTAGTGTCTTCGGTGTAAGGTAAACGGGTTAAGCGTGGCATACAATATTCTCTAAGCGTATGTAACTTAGTCTTGCCGTGGGATACAACTAACTGTATTCAGTGCCAAATTTACAACCATGCAGCTATCACAAACTTGCCTATTAAATAGTTATCGGCATTCTAATGGCGCAGGATATCTAATATGTTAACTCGACTAAAGAATTTTATTAGTTAGTTGTCACCAAATTCTGTTACTTTTTTTAGTTGTAATTTTAAAGTAAAACTTGTTTAGCGTAATATGTATTAGTGTTAGTTACTGTTTGTGAACTATACAATGAATTGACAAAGAAAAACCGACTTCAAACCCTAACATAAAAGTAGTACCTACCCAAGCTCTTATTTACCTAGTGAGTAACAAAAAAACCTTCCTATTTTTTGTTGCAATATAACCGTCGCGGTTACATAACCTATTTGCAACGCAAAATCTACAAAGCGACCCCACAACGCACGGAGTCCCCTAATCCTGTCGACGTTTTTCCTCTAAATTGGACAAGCTCACATTTTATTTAACTGCGCCCATAAAATTAATACTATACGCATAGAGGGAGTTTCATTAGTAGTTAGAACTCACTGAACGCAGCAACATGGTATCTCTGATTAGAAAAATGTTTATAAACCCTATATACCTACAGAAGGTAATTTAGTTTTTTTTATATTCCTTTGTTTTTTTAATGGGACGGAGTAAATACTCTTTTGTTTTAATCGTCAACGCTCTTTTATTTTATTTCTGTCTTCTTCTTCTGCGTTCTTCTGCTGGTTCTGTTATTGGGTATGCTTAGAGCATTAAACCAACTGGGTATGGCATGGCATGGCCTACCTATGACATACGGTTCTTCAAACGAGGCGTGAAGAGGCACTTTGTGGGCCGGTAGAGTGAAGGTGACTGATGCTACGTCTCTTACGCTGCACCAGTTGTCCTCGCGCCTGGACTTCATTTCCACTTAACATCAGGTGGAGTGGGGTCATTTGCCGGGCTTTGTTTAAAAAAAATGTATGTTAGCGGCTTACCACCTATCACGCTGAGCACATGTGCAGTTGTTATTTGATGAGACTGTGGCAGTGCACTGCCTTTGCGGTCTTCATTGCTCTAGTTTCTGATGACTAACCCTTTGAGCATAAAAGTTGTGAGTGTGTCTAAGTAACTTTTTTTCTTGTCTATTTTTCCTACGTTTACAACACCGTTACACATTCGCAATCCTGTAACATTTTAAAAATGTTTATCAGACATGTCATGTCTCTCAAGTGAATTAAAGATATCCGCGCTTACTATTATACCTACAACCCGCTCATCTCATTCAAAAGTAGCCGATTATTTCTAGAATCTTCATACAAATTGTAACTGGCCGTTTATTGAGCTAAGCCTGGAGCGCAATGCGGTGCCTAACGCAGGCAATTTTACCATATAATGACTATGTATATGAGCGTTCGCTGACACGTAGATATGTGTATTCGCGCGCATATTATTAATTGTATACAGAAAGCATTCTACATGGCACGAGTCTCCATAACTCAGCCAGAATATTTTGGTAAAGTGGCAGGAAACGTGCCAATAAAACTTTTTATCTAATTTGGACTACCTTCGACAAAGGAAATCGCATTTGCTCCCATGTACCGGCGAACAAAAATATGTTTGAAGTTTTGGATTTTTTATTTTTATTTATTACAATACTTATTTAATAAATAGTGCTTCGTAACAGTAAAAGGTAAAATAGTTTTTGCAACGAAATGCTGTGACTGGAGTCATCCGAATATGATCAGCTGTATGTTAGAGACCATAGGCATATATACATCCAGGAGTGGTCCAGTCCAGGATGTTTATGCGGATGTATAATAGTCGAGTGCTATTATAATAGTCGAGTGCTATTATAATAGTCGAGTGCTATTATTTAACCGTGTTGCGTAGCGGTGAAAGAATACTACCACCCCCTCTCTTCCCTTGGGTGTCGTAAAAGGTAAAAACTGCACATACATCCAACCGCATAGAGCGACGATGGGCTCACCACCTGTTACGCTGAGCACATGTGCAGTCGCTATTTGGTGAAAAGTGGACTATGGTAGAGGACTGCTTTTGCTGTCCTCATTACCTAGTCTCCGACTAATCCTTCGGGGATAATAGTTGTGATTATATGTTTGTATTATTATATAATTATGTACTATTATTTATTCTATTCTATGGCACAATCGAAGCCGCACCCACAAGCACACAAACGCAAGACCAAATGAATGAACAGAATCGTTACCGAGGATTTTCTTACTGTAGTTAAGTACATAAGCTCCGGTTACAATGGTAACACCAAGTTAGATTTGAATGTAGATTATATTAGAGGAAACAGTAGGGTTCGACAGACATTTCCAGATTCTTAACTTTACTAGACTCGCACGTATTGTATGATTTAGAATCACTGTAGTCTCTACTGTCGTATTGTTTTTGTCCTTAATTGAAGTTAATGAATGCTAATTAGGTCTCAAAACTGTTTTGATCCTTAACAATACAAAACTTTCTCTCTGTGATTATTGTTGAAAATCTGCAGCAGCAAGATGAGCAAGAAATTTGAGACCGAGAATATCCAATAAACGTTTAGGATGATTACAATGAATAAACAAGGAATACTGAGAATATGATCAACGTATGTAAAAAGAGAAAAAAAGTTCGCGCTCTTGTTGTAGGTACACATTTTTAAAATTTTTCATGATTTTTCCCTTTCTCTGTGGAGAGCAGTTGTGCTGAATCTATTTAATGACTGAGGAAATAATAGTATCACCAGAAACAATAAGAAAGTACTAACTTCCAATTGCTATTACTGCAGCAGCAATATCATTTTCATATCGAAATGTAACACTTGAAATCGGAACGTGCTAGGTAAACCAATATAAAACAAGTTTTTATTCAAAAGAAGCTCACTTTCAGGAACATTTTTCAATAGGTAATCATGATTCCGGGTTCGGAATGCAATCTTCTATCGAGAAAAGTGCGACTAGTAACCGACGTGCTTTCGCAATCCGGGCGACAAGACATTGCGGGCTTGTACATCCACGATTTTATATTTCTAGGTAGGTATGTAAAAAGTTTCTTTGTGATTTACAATAGTTAGATCTGTGATCTTTCACTCATCAATATTACGATAATTCAACTGTGAGGCCTCTATAGTCGCGTCGTAAAGGGTCAATTTCACATCTTTATTGTTGAAATTTTTGCATTTACAATGCTATATAGATATAGGATAAAATGTTTACTAGACCACTCGAGCTTCCTGAGACTGGTTGATTTTTTCTAGTAAACATTTTATCCTAGGTCGATTTCACGTTTGGGTAATTGTAGCGATGCCAATGAATTGATTTCAATGATAGACTACTTTACTTTTACCTCTTGAAAACAATACGGCAGACGAACAAATTTTTTTAGGTATTTTTTACCCTAATTTATTTGAATTAATAGCGAAACTAAGGTCTCCTAAACAACAATGCTCGGATGTTTGACGAATGGAGCTCTTGTTACATCTACACGAATTTGGTACATTCAATTGTGGCGATGACTTCAAAGAGTTTTTGCCACGTAGGTAGGCTTTAACAAAAAACTGTTCTGTCGTTGATTGTTCTAAAATTGAACGTTTCATTACCGTACGCATCTAACACTCTGATTACATTATGGCAGAACACTACAGTTCGTGGAACCTTGAATCGGTAATGGGCTAACGAGGTAGCCTCATTCGGAGGTTGTTAGCAAACGGGGCGCAGGAAGCCGCACCTCACAATAACACCCGAAATGGCTTGTGGCCGAATAACTGGGCTGCTGTTGTGTCTGGAATTATCATCTGCTGCCGGAACACGCGTATCGTATATTACGCACCCCAAACAAACCCTTTCTCGAGTTGTATTTGCAATCGCTGTATTTTAAATTATTTCTTTTTTGATCTATAATTTTGATCTTTATAGACGGTTGATTAATGTTTTTTTTAGAAACACCAGTATTGCCAATTCATTAAAACAAAACAAAAGGAGTACTTAATAAAAACAACGACATAACTTATTAACTTACTTAAATAAAATTAAACTACATAAACTTAAAACTTAATAAAATAAACCTGTATATATATATATATATAATATTGTTTGTATTACTCTTTTTTTATAATTTCGTCATAAATGTAAAAATATACACACGCCAGCAGAACAACGTATCTAAAACTGTCAAATTTCTCCAATCGATATTGATTCTTAAAATTGAGTCATAAGGTTTAAAATGTATAATAGAGTTTTGACATTTTGTATTAGGTTGCTCTTCTGGCGTCTGTACCTTATCCGTTCGTAGCACCATCACTGTATAACCAATAGGTACTGTAAGCTCCCTTTGTGTGAAACCGAACACACCCGATAAATATAATTTGGCCGTAGCATTTTACAAATTAATTTTTAGATTACCGACACCTCTGTTTTCCTTGTTAACACAGACCGCGCAAAGGGTTAGAAACTCAGAGCATTCGTTAAAAACGACGGGCAACCAGTAAAATGAGGTTAGATCTGTAGAAAATGTTAATTTCTATGTGTTGAGATAGTGTTCATAAAACTTCAAAAGATAATGCATTTTTTATGTATCTTTAGACGCAAATTCAATAACAACATACTTACTCAGATAATCTCAACAAGCAACAAGTAACTAAGTAAAGAAATAAATTATTGTATTTAATTTTTAACTATTAAATTCTGATTAAATACTAAAGAAAGGGAATCTAAAATATAATAAGTAAAATTAAATGGCTATTTTCAACTGAAGTTTAATAAAAGAAACTAAAAAAGATTCCTTATTTAAAAATGGTAACAATAGAAACAGTAAAAACGATACAACCTATTCGCTTTAAATTGTTTCGGATAGAATAGAATATAATATTTTATTTGCATTAAAAGTGTTACAGTTACAGTTATTTGATAATCATACATATTCATTCTTGAATCTCACTTTTAGTCTTTTCACACATGCAAAATTAGTTTAATTAAAAACAATGAATTGGTTAAAACTATCAAAATAGTACAACTAATTATTATTATTATGTATGTCGAACAATATTGCAGCTATTTCAGTAGATTTAACTTGACTCATGATAGTATTCATAAGTTTGTGGGTGGCTTTAATCTACATGTGAAAACACCCAGTTCGAAAGACAAATTTATTAATTGGAATAATACCGGTGCAATTCCTGATTTGACAGCCTTGATGAAATTTGTGGGGAGGTCATCATAGCCTACAGACAGAGGTAGTTTAATCTTTGCTTGCAATAATTTTACTAACCTCTGAAACGAAGACTTCTTGGCGGGAAAGTGAAGCGTCATGTCTGTAGTTTTGTCTTATTTTCTAAAATTTGTGTATTGTCGAATATTAATGTGAAATAATGGTGGATTATTAACCGTTAAGTGTTCGTTAACGTGCATGAGTGTTGGCAAATAAAACAAAACAGTGCAACATCACTTTTCAAATTCTCTCAAGAAGTCCGTTTGAGATACAGTAAAGTCCCACATCTTTACTGGAACTCAAGGGATTTAAGGGGAATATCATTTAGCTTATTATCATCACTCATTATCATTCTATAAGCATATAATAAATGAACTCTATTATTTCCACTGAATGACTAGTATCCATGGTGAAGAAACAAATTATAAAAAAAAATCTCCTCTGAAACGACAGAAAGTTGGATACAAAAAGATACTATCACTAATAAGCGGGATGTTGTTAATAGTTGGAGTAGTATCTTCAGAGAACGACATCTCAGAGCACAGTTTTACAAAGTATTTATTGAATAAGTTAGCTATTTCCTGGGGCTTACTAGTGGTTATGCCGTCATGTAGGTATAATTTTATTTATGAAATTACCCTTGTGATACTTCCTATTTTTTATTAAATTTCAAGATGCTTTACAAATGTTAGAACTTTTACCAATATATTTTTTTTTTGCAAATTCTTTATGCGATATTTATACACTTGTAAAAGAATTTATAGTAGTTCTGATATGTGATTTTCATTTTTTTGTAATACCTACCTACTTAATCAGATCTAAGGAAACGTTTATTTTTATATGCTAAGCGTATTCCCTTTGTTGCCGACAGATTCTTTCTTCGTTTTATAAATATTTTGATTCCTTTTAAAAGGAATGCATATATTATAAAATAGTGTCATAATCGTGAAATATATATTAAATGTTTTTTACATGAGTTTCGTCATAGATTTCAGACCAAGATAAGCATTGCAAATAATCATTGAGCCTCGTTATTTTTTCATGGTGTCAATCTCGCTTTTTATTAAGTAAGTACTAGTATTTTATTTTCCCTGGTTTATTGTCTATTGATAACATATATTAATAACATCATTTACCGCCAAATAACAAGTAAAGTACAGCTTATATACTACCCTACTGTTGGGCAAAGGCCTCCATCATTAAAATTATCGCTACAATTTTTTTATTTTTTTATTTAGACATACCAACAGTGTACATAGTATTGCACATTAACAAGGTTTCATAAACAAAAGACAAGTAGGTACTGATTGATATATACACCTAACAGGTACGCATAACATTCACTATTGAACACTTCTAAAACAAGAGGAAGTTTAAATTAAGTTTTGAACCAGTATTAAAATAAAGAGCAAAAACAAAAAACACAAAAATAATATTAAAAACTAGTTTAAAAGACTACAAATGATTTATTTATATTGGCTTAATATCACTCTTGTCAAATGCGAGATGGTCATCACAAATCCGGGAATAGCCCAAATTTTTCGATACATATAGTAGCACAGCATGCATATAGTACATCAAAAAATCCGAAAACACACTTTGCTCGATCTGGAATTGAATCTGGGACCTCCGAATATCGAGCCGAGCGCTTGACCACTCGGCCACCAAGGCGAGTCCACGGCCAAATAGTCTGTATTTTTAATTAAAACGTACAAGTATATTTGCACTACAACGGTAGTGCAAATATACCTACTCGTACGTTAACACTAACTCTAACTCCGACCTCAAACATTGCCAAACGTATTGATGACAATTTCAATAACAATGGCGTCTAGTTACAAAAGAAATCTTCGGCTCCGCTCTGAAGAGGGTGTGAAACATTCATAAATGTACACGTCAGTTGTCGCGACCCAAACATCTTTTACTCGAGTCTCGAGAGGCAATGCCTTTCTCGTCAACCATTTTACTCTTTACCTTTCCGGTCCTTTCCTTTCTACTCCTAAAATTACCTTCGCTTATATTTCTTCAAATATTCTCACCTACCACGCTGTGTAAATTCAACGTTGCGACTAAACACATTTCCACAGGTTTCATGGACGAACAAAACGTTAAGAATATCAAGTAAAATGTACCTACTTTGAAACAATATTCTCGCAATGTAAACTACAGGAGAATAGTCTAATGGTAAATCTTTTCTCAACGACTCACAGCTACAACAGTTCTCTCTAGTTGAACAGAACGTAAGATGTAGTAGACGTTCATACATTGCTAGGGAGGGATGCATTGAGAAAGCGATTATTAGAACGTCTTTTGTTTTCTTAATGACTTTGATAAACTATTTTGGGTTCAGTTACTCACCTAACTTTGGCTATGTGTAGTTCGACGCAATATTCCTTTAGTTTAAAAAAAACAAAAACCAAATGGCCAATCTTTTTTTTAAATTAGTAAAGGAGAACCGGCCCTTTCCATAGAAAAATGCTTAACTTGTATACAATAGAATTTGGTCATAAAATAAAGCTAATATTATGTGCTACCTAAACCAAGTTTTGTCTTATTTTTATCGAATCGCGGATAAGAGTTATTTAATTATTAATATTTTTAATATGGATACTTTAAAAATATGTAACGTGGATGCATAAACCATAATTCTTTTGCTTTTAAAAAAGGGAAATGTCAACAATGCCATCACGTCGTGTTTGATTTGACAGTTAGCGACTGTCATTTGTCAACAACTGTCATTTGTTGACAGATATTGCCAGTTAAATAATGAATAACAGATTAAAAAATTAAAAAAGTATACAACTTAAGCATAAAACGCCGGGTCTCCTTTGAAAACAAAACTGCCTTATCAATATGGTAGCCACAGCTCATACCTGCAATTGTTGGCGACAATACAATGGACAGATAACATAATTGTTCTATCAGATGAAGCTACCCAGCTGTACTACAGCCAAATTAAAAAAAAGCTGATTGAATAATAAATAATACAACAATAAATTAGTAAACAAATTACTGTAAATTTTTTGTGCAAATATCAAGTTTCACTCAGATTTTCAATATATTTTGAAAGAAAGACACCATAAACCACCATATTAAAGAAAAAGTAAAAACCCGTGTAACACTAGATATTTGCACAAAGCAATGTCAATAATTTGTTCACAAACAAACAAACATTCATACATACATACTTGTAATCACGACTATTATTCCCGAAGGGTAAGTCAGAGACTAGGCAATAAGGACAGCAAAAGCAGTCCTCTACCATAGTCCACTTTTCACCAAATAGCGACTGCACATGTGCTCAGCGTAACAGGTGGTGAGCCTATCGCCGCTCTATGCTTATGGTAGAATGTGCAGTCTTTAGTCCGTTAGTTGCCTTATAGGAAACCCTAGGGAAGAGAGGGGTTGGTAGTATTCTTTCACCGCTACGCGACACGGTGACATTTACAAACATTCTTTATCGGATATGGCCGTAGTATAGTCAAGTATGTGATCATATTAATATCGCCTTCCGCGTGTTGCGTTAATATCGACAAGGGTCAACACAAACCACAACCTATACCTATATCTACCCATAATTAGACAATGATGGACCGGATTGATTGATTGCTATCATATTTTGACAGAATGTGGTGAACGTTTTTTGATTAATTTAACGTATAATAATGGTAATCATAATGTTTTATAAGCTAGAGCAGGTAAGTGCATAATATTTAACTTAATTCCCAATGTATAGAAAGGATAATACAAAACCAGTATCTTCCCTTTGGTGTCGTAAAAGGTGATAATGGACTAAAGAATGCACATACATCCAACAGCAAAGAGCGGCGATGGGCTCCCCACCTGTAACGCTGAGCACATGTGCAGACGCTATTTGGTGAAAAGTGGACTATAGTAGAGGACTGCAGGCTTTTGCTGCCCTCTTTGCCTAGTCTCTGACTAACCCTTCGGGGATAATAGTCGTGATTATTTTGTATGTATGTACGGAAAGAATAGCAAATTGCATGTTCACAACAACAAGTAACCGCAAGTTTTGTAAATAATGAAATACTTTAAATGATTAGCACAGTCGGTGGGTATAAATAAAAACAAGAGTTACCGCTTCCGACCACACCGAGCGTGCGACCATTAAATCATCCTAAAAAGCCATTTGGACACAAAGGATATGGTCAATAAACAAACAGGGCTCCACAGAGAGAGCTCTGATTCGAGAAGTAAATTATTGCTCGAGAATTTTTATTTTATTCTTTGTAAACATTCGTGTTGTCTGCGAACTTTTCCGAATCGAACAGCCCCGGAGATCACCTAGCCGCCTACCTAATGCAGCGACTAATAAACCGGTCACGTCAACGTTATTTATTGTTATAGCAACAACAAAGAACAAGAAATCCACGCCAGTAGACTTATTTATCCCTCAACCCCATTTGGGCATAGCTTAATAGGACCTTGAAACAAATTTATTGCTACTTATTAAATAAAATTGTTTTCCTGAGTGTATTGTGCTTTGTTTTACCACTTTAATTAAAACCTTGGTCGGAGGTATAAAAGAAGATATTTCGTTATTAACGCCAAGCAGCAATCTCTTTCATTTTTCTTTACGTTTAATAGACCCTCAATCTGTCTTCGGAGTAATAAACGTTGGAAACAAGAAACGAAAAAAAAGAAACTCGACAAAAGTAGTTTCTGAAAAGTCCTACAATCCTTTATTAAACTGAACCTGAATAGGACTTCAATTTGCTAACGCTACTTGCCCACTTGGAAGTGATAAATGATATTTGTGTTGGGGAAACTTTCTTCGAACTAAACTAACTCCACGGCGAATCCGTAGGAAAGTTTCAGGCGCGATTGTTCTAGCTTTCAGTATTAAACGACGAAATTAACGGGCAGATTGTAAAACGATGTGTATTATTTGAAATCGTGTCAACGTAAACGAGCCGTCGTCGTCGGCGCGGCGTTTGGCGGCACGGCTGCAGCGCCGGCTCGTCCGGTCCGGTAAATACAGCCTCCTCTCCTCTCGGGTATGGATTATTCGCGGCGAGCATTGAGAGCAGCTCCAAGCCAGTGCGACCCACGCGCTCCCCGCGGCAGGCCGCCCCCAGAGCCGCGCCCGCCTTGCACCGCGCGCTTTTCTCGCTCGTGGCGAGCGAATATTCTTTCACCCGTGCTTCCGAGTTCACCTTTAGCGACGCTATTTCAAAGCATGCCATTAATACAGCCCTTATTGTGTTCGAATGCCGGGACTAATGCCACATTAAAATGTCATGGAAAGCACCTGTGGAACCATTAATTTCTGTGCAATCTTCATGTGATAATTTATTACTTTTATACAAGTAAGTGTTTTAAGTACTTATCTTACAAAGTCAGAAGCAATGAAAACATTTATAAACTTATTATAACTTTTACAAACTTGTTGAAAGGTTTTTATTATGTGTCTACTGTTAGAGTTGTTAAATATTAACTTTATCTAAAACTTCTAGAATGGGTTTCTAACTTCTAAAGTGATTGATGTCTGAGGGATACATTTTGTATGGCAACTTAAATACCCATTTAAACTACTTTCGATAAGCGATGAACACTAACTACTAATCAGTTTGATAATATAGCAAATTGTACTTTGAATGAAACTTTTATCTAATTTGGACTTACTTGAAAACAAAACGATTGTTTAATGATAAAATACTTGTACATAAAACTAATTTCATTTCATTAGTTTTTTAGTTATGTTTAAAACTTTTTCGGTTGTTTTTCTGTTTTATTATTTTAGAGAATGTTCGCGAATGCGTGCGAGATTACGTATTTAATGTTTATTTGACAAATTAAATTTCCAATAACCTTATTTTTATAGTACTCTAACATTTAGTTTAAGGATTTTTCCTTCTAAACACAACCGACTTTGAGCACCTTTGAGTAAGCATTGATTTAGGTTTTAGAATTTTCCATAGGTATGGCATTTATGATATCGGAATTTAGTATGTGTTTAATTTAAAGTTTACATATGTGTTTAATATTGGTGTAACATAAAATTGCATTGATACAATAAACTTTGCGTTATTCACAACATCAATTAATTGGCTTTGTGGTCTAGTGGTAAGATCATGGGTTTAAAGAGGAACTGGGTAAATTCTCAGCGTGATATTACCGAGTTCGCCTGTTTAGCTACCACCATGTCATCTATGTCGGTCGGCATAAAAAAAGTTTGTTGTGTGTGTCAGAGATTAGATAATAGTTGAGGTTTCGGGGTAAAGTGCGCTCTCTTACCTTCCGTACCTTAGGCCTTATCGTCACCGTCAATCGAGATTTAGGCCAAGCGCTTCCCAGTCGTGTAATAAAAAACATATTGCACTCGTTTTATCTAGTGGCAGTCGCGGCTAGTGGCCATTATAATTTTATTTAAAGCTGCCGCCATAAAAGCGACGTTAGCGGCATTGTTATACTCCGACAGTTAGCGATAAGGTTATATACCAATTCTTAAGTTAGCGATTCTTCGTTAAAAGCTGGTGTACATTGGTGGTACTGGTGTGCATTGCCTGGGTTATGTTAATTTCCCTTTTATTTTATTTTGTATATTTATCTTGTAAATGTGTGTTTGTTAATAAATTGTCTTTCTAATTATTCTATTATATTCTATTCTATTCTCAAAGCATTTATTTTTTCAGCCTTACCCTAGTTACCTCTTACTAAATAAAACACTCACCCGTGTTTAGTGTTTCATACCACAAAAGAAATAATGAAACATATAGGATCACTTTGTGGTCCGTCTGTCTGTCAAGACCCTTTTTCCCAGGAACGCGTTTAGGTATCAATTTGAAATCATCTAATACTTATGTCTCTTATACTTAAGTCCCTTGAAGCAGTAAAAAAATCAAGCTTCTGAATCAACGCAATTCAGAGATACGGCCATTTAAGCCTTATTTTCTAAAATTTCGCAGAGGAATCAAAACCTATATAGGTAGAGGAATCTAAACCCATAACCTATCCCATAGCCCTACTCGTAGAATCAAGAAATTTGGCAAGAAGAAAGGTCTAACAGTACCAGTAAAGTAAAATCCGATATTTTTTCGATTACAAAAATCTTTGTGACTCGGTCACCGTGATGAACGAACTGTTTATAAAAGTTTGTACGGTACCCTCATTGCGCGAGTTCGACTCGCACTTGACCGGCTTCTTTCTTAAGTATTCAAGATCATAAATTTTATTTGTTTCTTTAAGAATATTTTAGTGAGATAGCCATGTCGCGTAGCGGTGAAAGAATACTACCACCGCCTCTCTTCCCTTGGGTATCGTAAAAGGCGACTAACTGACTAAAGACTGCACACATATCCAACAGCTTTGAGCGGCGATAGGCTCACCACTTGTCACGCTGAGCACATGTGCAGTCGCTATTTGGTGAAAAGTGGACTATGGCAAATGACTACTTTTGCGGTCCTCATTGCCTAGTCTCTGACTAACCCTTCGGGGATAATAGTCGTGATAATTTGTATGTATGTTTAGATACCTAAGGCTATCTCATACGGACCTAATGATATCCATATTAATTACTTCGATTCAATACGATCGCATCGGAGAATAATTATTGTGCAAAAAGAGGTGTCCCTTTTTGCACAATAATTACTCTCCGATGCGTATCAGATGTTACTCTGCGTATCAGATGTGCCTCTTTTAAGAATAATAAATTTTGCCTATGACGATTTCCAAAAATCTTTGAAATATCAGTTTTGTAGTGTCTTATAAGGCACATTTTGGGAAACACTTATATTGGGAAACGGATTATTTGGGAAAAGGTGGTAATAGGAAGAGAATGCTCCGAAAAGGTAAAATGCTATGACATTATATCAAAATCAATATTATTATAGACACTCCAAAAATATAAACGCATTAACATTTTCTTACAACTACATAATTGTATATAATTTTATGTATTTTTTATATTTTGAACAGATATTTTGGTTGATGGTAGGGCTGTTGAGTCCGCCTGGCTAGCTACCACCATCTTATCTAAGTCTGTCGTCATAATAACGATGTTTATAGCATTGTTGTGTTCCGACAGTTTGAGATAAGATAGCCAGTTTCTCAGTGGTTGAGGATTCCGTGTGAAGCGCGGACCCACCTATGGCCTTATCGTCACTTACCATCAGGTGAGATGAAAGCCAAGCGCTTACCCGTTATAGAATAAAAAATAAAAAAAGATATTTAGAAGAACATTTTGAGGTTTGAATTGTCTAGGGCAGGTAAATTGAAATGGCTAGTTTTTTTGTTTTTGTTACGATTCAAAACTACACGGTGCTCGCGTGCAGCCAATAACTCCTGAAAAAAGGAATGGAAACGCAACACAACCGTATGCCTGAGGGGCATCTGTAAACATGCCTATCCTTCCATCGTAGATAGTATGTGTTATTTTTTACAACATATCTTTCTTAAATGCTCAAACATTAACTTAGTTTATAGGTATGCAAAGCTGTCGGATTACTTACTATGAATAACTTGCCTACTTATGGTTACTTATTAGTCATACATCAATTTTACTAAAACGATAAAAAGGTTAGTTACTGTTAACAAACATCTCTTGGAGTAATGTTCAATCGAGAGTTATTTAATATTGTCAAACTTACGAAAAATTTATAAGAATATCATCAACTGATTTATTAGATACTTCTTATTGATAGCATCATCATCAGAACTGGTATGGTGTTTCGCATTTTCCTTCACATTTGCCATCCTCTTCATATTTTTTTGCTATTCTTGTGAGAACCCAGTGTAGGTGTACGTACGATCCTACTAATGTTGTCCATTCATCTCATCTGCGGTCGTCACTAACTTCCTTGGCCCACATTCTAACAAGTGCCTGGCCTAAGAGCTTTAGCGTAGCGGAATAGACGAATCAGCCGTAGTGATGGCGATGTAATTGGCTGATTTTAATTAATGAAATTTGCTTAAGATACCTATCGATACTGAATTACTTGTCTCTTAAATCTGTGCCAGGTTCATGGGTATTTATTACAATCGTTATTTGAATGCAAAGTGAGAAAAATCTGTTGAGATCGCCTGGATATATCCATTAATTATTACTAAACCTCCCGCCGTTCCTCGTGTCAAATGGTAAAATAAATATGGCATTTGTGTATTTGATGTTAACTAAACAGCAAGCTCGGCCAGACGCGGCGGCCAGTCCCAGGGGCCTTATATACGAATCGTGTGTACCCTCCATGCGGTGTGAATATAGAAACTTCTGAAAACCGTCATCCGTATATTTACTTTGAGAATAATTGGTCCATTGCGTATGAAATTTGTAACAAAAACATATACCTAGCCGTACGTTTTGAGGCCATAGGCTTTTAGTAGGTCCGCCTGATTTAATTTCGAAGTTAATCTTATCACTTACCTGACGTAAGGTGAGATCGAAGTTTAGGACAAAAGAAACTTCACTATATATTCAATGGTTTGTAATAGCGTTACCGAATCATCATCAGCCTAACCTATAAACGTTCTACGCAGAGCACAGACCTTCTTGGTGGACATGGGCAGATTGGACCGAAACCCACTGCGCTGGCCGGGTTAAAAATACATAAAATTAGCGGCCTGCCGCCGACGACTTCGTCCTTGTAGCAAATTTACAAAAAAAATATTTTTAAAAACCTTGAACTCACAATTTTATTACAAACACAACAAAAAAAATATTAATTAAATAAGCAGGTATAGAAATAAAAATGAATTGCCAAAAATGTATGTATGCGTCTCACTTCAAAATGGCTGCACCTGCACCTGTATGGCTAATTTTTTTTTTCGAGTTTGTGTTTGCCTGGACAAGGTTTGTATGAAGTACCTATACAAAGTGTGAACGCGGACGAAGTCGCGGGAAGGCTGCTTGTATGTAGATAATACATTACCGTAATACTTACTACTTCGTAAATAATTTTTCCAGTTATTGATTGTCGAAGTTATAATAATGGTTCAAATTTCTAATGGTAGGATTTTTTCCTTCATAATCTTGTTTTCCATAAAACACTTTTTGCAGAATCACTCACGTCTTATACAATCACGTCGTCGTCGCCTAATTTTAAAAAATATATTTGAGTTTACAATTTTTTACTCAGAACGCATTTTTGGAAGGCAAATTTTTCATTTTTTTTTTGGTAGAATCTTGTTTCGATGTAATTCACACACTTTAGCTTAAACTGCCAAACTGTTGCAGTAAAAAATCTGGCAAACACACTTTAAAAATAAAAGCGTAGGGTACCTAGCTATAATCACATGACAAACAAGACTACTTAAATCTACGGTATGTACTTGTCACAATTATCTTTACAACCAGCCCGTATCAGTCCATCATACAGGCATCTAAAGCTTGCTATAGAAGGGACAGTTTAGTCAGAGACTAGGAAATGAGGGCAGCGAAAGCAGTCCTCTACTATAGACCTCTTTTTACCAAATAGCACATGTGCTCATCGTGGCAGGTGGTGAGCCCATCGCCGCTCTATGCTGTTGGAAGATGTGCAGTTTTTAGTCCGTTAGTCACCCAAGGGAAGCGAGGGGGTGGATAGTAATATATTATTCTTTCACAGCTACGCGACACGGTAGTCTCTGCTTCTCATCCAACTACAAGTTATTATAATTTGTACTATTAAGTACAATATACACATATATCCTACTAACCTATTCATTATATTAGTACTTGCGCACTTGCTACATCTCCTTTTTAGTCAAACCATCTAAAAGAGATGGGTTTTAGCGATAAGACCGCCTTTTCTTATACTAGCATTAAGATTGTCATGTGTAGCTGTTTCGTGTGTATGTAAAATAAAGCGTTTATCTACAATCAAAGTTGCATAAATGTCTATAATTTTGTTCTGTAACTGTCTGCTATCCAAATAATAATGTCTTTACCGATCCCGATAATAAAAATGTATAGCGTCGGCGTCATTTCATTTCGATTCCCCACTTATTGAAACGTGAAAGCGACTCTAATAAGCAGATTACACGGACAGCGTTCAATTAGCTGCCGCCTCTTTGCATTTAATTTTTTGACAATTTCATATTTTACCTTATGACGGAAAAAGGTATTTTCACTGCGTATAAAAGTTAACCAATAATATATTATATGGTGATGCTGTGATCACTATACGACCTATTTGAACTAACGATTATGATTATTAAAGTTTCATAATAATAAAACCGAACGGCCTTCACGAGTAAAGATTTTACAAATTAATAATCGAAGTTAAAATAATCTGGATAAAAGTTTAATTATCATAATGAATTTTAGAGTTATTACAACATGGATTACTATATGCAAAACAAAGTATACCTACCTACCATCTACTAACTACTTACTGCATTGTAAATTATTATTCCCATTAATATCCATTACACTTTAATTTTAATTTTTTAAACAAACATTACCATTAAACTTTTTACTCCGAATGAACCCAAAATCTCAATTCGATCTTACCTTTGCCCTTTATCTAATTATAAAACAGCAGGAAAGATTAATTAATGTCCGTGTAATTTCTACAAAAGTATTTGCGTTACTCTCCAATGGACCTCAAACAATCCTACGTGTTATTATAGACGGGGCCACGTTCTAAACCCATGCCAAATCGTATATCGATCGCGGCTGATGCAGACGTTATTAAATAACACATGTTCCCTCAAGTAGCATTCTCAAACGTTATTCAATGATGAAAAAACTGAATCTTTATAGATAGATTTTACACTTTAAAAAGGTGTATAGTTGTCTTATTTGGAGTAAGTAAAACAGAAGATAAAACAAATTCCAATGTAAAAGTTGATTAGAAAGCTTCGAGGGAAAGGGCTTTGATTGGAACAGATAAAATTTGTTGAGTTTAGTTTGAAGGGGGAGCCCACCTGAAATGGAATAGCAATTGAAAAAACTTCTTGCCAATGTTGACAGATAAGTCGATACTTAGTATTTACCTTTATCAGATAAATGCTAATACACTTGTAAGTCGCCGTACCTACTACTTAACTGAACTAAAGCTAAAAATATCTCTTATTTGATTATTACGTAGTATTACCAAGGTATTTTTGGTTACCAGTTCATGATGATTTGAGTACCGACTCGTGGTTACACCAAAATGTCACACTAGTGTGAAAATTAGGATTTTATTAATATAAATAGACTAAAGTTACATTTGAGATTAAAACGATGTCTCAGACACTATTATGTACATATGACATACATTTATTACAAGTTTATTAATAACGAGGTTAAAGTTTTGTAAATTAACCCAACAACTTCTTAGCGGTGTTGTTAGCAATATAAAGCGATTACCTACCTTTAATCCAGTCATGAATATTATTCACGCATTGCGAGATATCAAGTAATAAGTAGATATGTACAGTACATCTACACTTAGATTGATTAAGAAGCGTTCACATATAAACATAATTAATTATACAATACGAATTAATTCCTAAATATTTTAAAGTGTGTCAGTCACGTGTCACGTCACGAGTACCTACTTCGGATTTACGTACGTACTGCAATAATCACTAACTAAACTTTTTAATTGGGTTGTTAATTGGCGTTATATCCACGGTCTCCTTTGCCTTAATTCGTTTGCTTGATTTGTAATTATTTAAGTGTGCTAATGAAATTAGAAAAAATAGAAAAATGTGGTGGAAAAGACAATATTACAGTTAAAGTTAAAACTAATAACAGAAAAAGAAAGTAATAAAAACATACAGAATCAAATAGCAGCTCGAAAAATACCACAACATGCTAAACAAAACAGAAGTTGACAGTTCATTAAAAAAAAATAGATTCAAAGTGACTTTAAAGTACAAAAGAGTAATAAGTTAGTAAATATTATTACAAATGAGTATTTACGACTTCTACGAATAGACAGGAAAGTAAAACGTCATTTCTGCGGTTTTGTTTTATATCCTAAAATTTGTATTTTGTCAAATAAAATGGTGTTGGCCAATAAAACAAAACTTTGCAACATCACTTCAAATTCTCTAAAGAAGTCCCTGTGAGATCTCAGTAAAGTCCCACATCTATACTGATACTTAAGGGTTTGAGCACAATAAAACAGGTGGTTTGAGGGAGCATTATATAACATTAAACATTCATATTATCAATCACTATCATCTACTTTAATCAAAGAAAATATTAGCTTATATCTCTTTTACTTGACACTGGCTTAATGTGCTAACCGCACCAAGCCACTATTTAAATAAAAAACCAAATGGGGCTTCTTGGCGGGAAAGTGAAGCGACATGTCTGCAGTTTTGCTTTATTTTCAAGAAAATGTGATTTGTCGAATATTAATGTGAAATAATGATGGATTATCCATTTAGTGTTCGTGAATGTACTGACTGTTTGCAAATAAAACAAAGCAGTGCGATATCACTTTTCAAATTCTACCAAAAAGTCCGTGTGAGATCACATCTTTACTGAAATACATCATTTTAGTAGGTTTTTTTGTAAAAAATATTGTTGAAAATATAAGGCAATACGGAAAAATCTGAAGTTTTTCATCTGTTTTTCCTTCTTTTAGTGTCGTGTGTGTCCTCCTCTTTTCCGAATGTATTCTTAAATTCTGGAGGGCATAATCTCTACCAAGTGCGACACTGTCTTTCATTGTATAGGGGTTATTTCAAGAATACAAGCTATCAAAATCGCTCACTTTCTCATCTTCATACTGTAAAGCACCGATCATCACTGAAAAAAAATACTTTGCTCTGTATACAGTGCTCTTATCACTCATGTCCCAGTATTCTCATCATCAGTGACTTATCAATGGAATACGTAAGTACTACGCGTCTTCTTGAGAACTGCTCGTTTTCTACTACTGTTGAATTAGTGTGTACAGCAATTTTAAAATGTTTGTTCATGCGATAAAGCAGCAAAAGTTAAACTGTTCATGAAAGAATCCGTAATTTGAAATACTTACTCAAAATTTGTCTTACAAATTAGGGATACTTTAAGTGCTTTTTCAGTGTTTTTCAAAATCTTATCAGCGTTTTCCCACTGCAAAAAACATGTAATTTGTGATACTCATATTGTTTGTTAACATTTAAAGTAAAACCTCGAAACCGCAAAAGCAGTCCACCGCCTCAGTCCACGTTTCACCAAATGGCAACTGCACTTGAGCTCAGCGTGACTGGTGGTGATCCCACCGCTCTTTGCTGTTGTATGTGCAGTCTTTGGTCCGATAGTCGCTTTTTACGACAATCAAGGGAAGAGATAGATCAGCAGTAATCTATTAATGAGCCGCCACCACAGAACTCTATTTTCAATTGATGGTTATATCATTGTACCGGGTAGTAAAATTAAATAACCATCACTTTTGGAAATTAATTAAAAATTATATTCTGCTCGTGTAAAACCTTAATACGAATTTCATTAAACATTTTATTATATCATAAACCTTTTTATTATAACCTATTGTTATTTTATTAGGTTAACCTTTTTTAACACCTTATTACTTAGGATTAAAATGTTATATAATTGACCAGATTGAATAAGTGTACTTTAGTGTAACTTGTTACCTAATAACCTATATCTTTTTGTGAGTAAAATTAATTATAACTGGCAATGTCACCTGCAAATAGCGAGAAGTGACGACTAATGATCCATAAACTTACAACTTAAGTTTTTCTCTTTATAAAAATTATACCTAAACGATCTAGTGAGCGTATGTAGATTTTACTAAACTTTCAGTACTTAGGTACTGAAAGTTTAGTTTTATCTGAAGATTAAAAGGTCAACCCTTATTTACTCAGCTGCTGAAAAACCCACACACAATTAGAAATTATATTGTTGACAACCTCTAGGAGTCTTCGTGGCAGACAAAGTGTTATAGGCGTTTTAGTCACGCGAAGATTATTATCGAGTCCCATTAAAAGAATACTACTACCCCCTCTCTTCCCTTGGGGGTTGCAAAAGGCGACTAACGGGTTAAAAACGACGGCAACAAGAAAACAACATAGAGCGGCGATGGGCTCACCACTTGTCACGCTGAGCACATGAGCAGTCGCTATTTGGTAAAAAGAGGACTATGGCAGAGGACTACTTTTGCGGTCCTCATTGTCTAGTCTCTGACTAACCCTTGGGGGATAATAGTCGTGATTATATCTATTATCATCATCATCATCATCATCAGCCTATAAACGTCCCACTGCTAGGCACAGGCCTCCCACGTGGGGATATTAGGCCATAACCCACCACGCTGGCCCAATGCGGATGGGTGGGTTTTAACGACTGTCATCTTACGACAACAACCGGGACCAACGGCTTAACGTGCCTTCT
Organism: Scoparia ambigualis; assembly: GCA_963921215.1. Classification (NCBI taxonomy): domain Eukaryota; kingdom Metazoa; phylum Arthropoda; class Insecta; order Lepidoptera; family Crambidae; genus Scoparia; species Scoparia ambigualis. The sequence goes on from OY992505.1 coordinate 20,475,618, forward strand.
GAAGCACGGAGGAGCTCGAGATGTTTTAAATTTGGTCACCCATCCAGCGACCCGTCATTGCGAAAGTTGTTTAGCGAGCAAGATTGCAAGCCGAACGCACTGACCGCTGCGCCATCGAGCTCCTCAATTATATTATATCTATGTATGAAGATTATTATGACAGACGCCCGGGACTTAGCCGCGCTGCAGCCGCTGTACTACCTACAAAGGCTGTCAAGCTACTAAAAAAGCGCTCTGTGTGTTCGAAAGCAATAAACTAGATTATATCGGAAGTGCAACTATGTGTATGTGTACAAATATAGAATCAACAAACACCAATCGCGCGCACTAGTGATGTTCGTCTTTTCGATTTGTGACATTCAGTAGGTACGCAGTCCACCCGAGAGATTTGAGTACCTTCCTTCCTAGTTCGCTCGATACTCCGTGATTTAATTATTTCATTAGGACAGACAAAGATTCCATCGTCTAGTTGGGCATTTGACTTCAATTAATTAAGGTTGAGCGAAGCGATGGCTGATTCACATGTCATAGGTACTGGTGAACGGGTGCCGCCTGTGGAGGCTGGTCTGCTCTTGCGATCTTATTTTTATTTGTAGAAATAGTATTTCTTTTTCTTGTTTCAAAGATACTGTAAGACGTTGTTCATTTTATTTTAAATTGAGAAATACCTGTTTTTTATTGGATATTCTTTTGTATGTGTTGTGTTGTCTTGTAATCGTATTAAATGTTTTTTAATGCTGTAATGGAAATGTCCTTCTATGATAGGGAGGGCATTTTCCAATTTGTATTGACGCTGTAAAAGAAAGGGAGAAAAGAAATGCCTTTGCCGAGTTTCTTGCCGATTCTTCTCGGTACAAGGCTCCCCGCCCCATAGTTAGGACTTATATACGAACCGATGGCATAGAAGCATTCATAAGTGCTCCATTATTGTATCCTAAATTCAATAATTGATTTGGAGTTTTATAAAAATATACATAGCTAGATATACTTACTTTTTTTACACGAAATATTAGCATAAATATTAAGAATGAGTATATGCGGAACCTATACGCATTAAAGTTTATTACACATCTTCAATGTTGTTAACATTGTTTCATCCGCAATTAGATACTTGATCTTTTTTGTTAAAAATTGCTGTATTTTCAAGACCTTGTTTAACTTTTCATAGTTGACACTATCCTCAGTAATCTTATAAAATCACGATTTTTATAGCAATCACTGTATTATAGCTCCTGTTAAATCCCGATAAACATTTTCATCAACTCGGCATGATTTTGGTACCTACTCATTAAAAAATCATCCATTAATCTGCCATGTTATTAACAATGAAAACGGTCTTTCACCGCAAATGATTCAATTTAAAATATGTTATCGTTAACTAGAAAACTGTAGTAGCTATATTCTTAGTAAAAGGTTTATATTCATAGCTTATATCCTACTGCTCCGCTGTAGCACAAATGCCTATATCAAATGAAATCAAGCGATCGCTAGTCGCTACACAGTTGAGCGGTATCGACTTAGTAGGAATTAGGGGAAATTAATAATCAATGTAACTGTTGTTTTGATTACTACTTAGGTACTGTTTAAGAGTTAGCAATTTCACATTTCGGACCTTAAGTCAAATTTCTAACTCTAGTAATACTCAAAACAACAAAAAGAATATTTATTAATTTCTGCCATTAATCGCCACACTTGCCAAGCAGGTTGCAGGTTTGTGATGACAAATCCATTAAATAATTAAAAAATTATAACAATTTGCCCGGCCTGAGAATGGAACTCAGGTACTCCGGATATTGAGCCCAGCACTTTGCTACTCGGCCGGAGGCATTAAGACACATTTTCTAACTTAACAGTAAAGTTTTCGATGTGTATGTATATGATAACAGTTATTGAGAAAGATAATTAGTACTAAGGTTACGAGTGGTTCAGCGCGCCGTAGAATGCACAACGCCGCGCCACAACTCACGGGCCACACAACTCAGCCGATTATTTTTTCTAGACGAGAGAGCATTTTTCTCGGCCGCTTACAAATGACCGCTTAGGTGGGTACTGAGAAATCGTTCTCCACATTTTATTTTCTCTCCTGTAGATACTTCCATTATTCTGTTAATGGAACAGTGTTCAGAGCTGCCCAAACAATGTAAGCCTATCTAAAAGGCGGAGGTATTTGTAACATACGGGGATGGACGGGTGCCCATCGCGTTGTTTAGCCGGCAGATTACTGTCCTGCCAACGGAACAATACAGATTAGGTAATAGAGATTAATATAAAGCTCAATATATGTGTTCGCCATAGCCTTATTAGGTTTGTTTGTAACAACTTATCTTTTTAACTTTATGTAACATTATGTATTTGGTTGCGTTAGCGAACAGATGGATGAACGAATATCATATTTCAGTGTTTAAAAAAAATTACGTTTGAACTTATTCGACTTCATTCGCTTTAAATATTTCATTGAAAATTAAACCTATACCATATACTCCAGCCAAATTCGATGAGGAATGTTTGTAAACGTCGCGTTTGTCATATACTTTAAAATTCCTAAATCGTTACAGTGCTAGACTGACCGTACGCACGCGTATATTGCTACACACGGGGCGGGGCGTACGAGGACCGTGTCGGTTAGGGAGTGCAATCTCGGTATTCCGAGATCTCGAAATACCGAGATCTTGCACCAATTTTGCAAGATTAATCTTGCAGCCAAATTCGCGCGCGATCTCGCAAGATTTGCAAGATCGCACAGCAACATATCCCATGACCATTAGAAAGCGCGGCCGCGCGCAAACCACAGAACAATATACTCTAGCGAGGCGCAAACTGACTTCCCGCTGACGCACGCCTCGCCCGGTTCTTCTATCAGTGCTAGTGCTATGCTAGGGTGAAACGGGGGTGTGCGATGCGGAGTAGAAAACAATAGTGCGCCTGCGCGGAGTGCGCGGCAGACTTTGCATATTTCTTTGCCTTATTTGTTTCTGTGACTGTTGTGTTGTTGTGACGTATTAATTTGATTTCGCAAAGTGTCATCATGATTGATTTTAATAGTAAAAAAGTGAGTTTGCGGTTGAATATTGGTTTTTATGTGAAATAGTGCCATCATGTCATCACATGTAATTCATAAGAAGTATTTAGCAGGGCCAGTTGGCAGACGACACTATAGATATGTTGTGTTTTCTAATGAGTTTTTAGAATAATTCGTAATATTTTTAATAAATGATTCAGTATATTAGTGATTTATTTTATTTATTCTTATACCAAGTTTTAATAGAATTCTTATAATAATAATTTAAAAAATCATACATTTGCGAGATCTCGCAAAATACCGAGATCTTGCGAGATTAGACTTCTTAAATCTTGCAAATACCAAGATTGACTTTGCTGCAAGATTGCACTCCCTAGCGTCGGTCGAGCGCGTGCGCATGCGTACCGTCGTCGGTCGACCGACGACGCGCTATGGAAACAAATGAACGCGTTTAGTCACTATATTTCTGTGCGTTCAGTGCTGCACCGATTGGTGGACCGACGGTACGGATATCTGTATCATCGTCGTCGTTAAAAACACGGACCGTAAGCACCGACGGTCGGTCGAGCACTGTAACCGGCCTTACTGTCATTTCATTGTGAAAATATTTAGTTTCACTCGGATTTTTACTGTTTTGATGACAGTAATCTGTTTACAAACATTCTTCATCGAATTTGGCTGAAGTATAATCTATTAATTCATTTCGCTACGAAATTATACTTTATACACACTCACGACTATTAGGCATTGTTCACACCAAACGGATTGTCCGCTGCGGACTGTGAGTATGCTCACTGTCAGCCCCAGTTTAAACGTGGACTCTCTGCAGTATGCGTTCTCACCAAGCCGACAATACGTTATAGCGTACAATCCGCTACTCTCGGTGTCGAACATCGCGAGATACACATCTGTACGCATTGAAGTTTCTCGGATGAATTTGTACCCGCGCCGCGGCGCAGCAATGTATAATAACGCTGTTACGTTCGGCTACGTAGCCAATCCGCGTCCACCGTGCTTAAAAGCGTATTTAAAAAATCGGCCACCGAGAGTCAGTGACAACACACTACGTAATAGCGTATAGTCGGTTCGGTGTGAACGAGAAGTTAAATATATAATTATAGAAAAACGATAAACTGCGTAACGCGCGCTCACAGTCCGCGGCGGACAATCCGTTTGGTGTGAACAATGCCTTATCTCTAAAGGATAAAGTCATAGAGACAAGGCAATGAAGATCGCAAAAACAGTGTATAGCACAGCCACAGTCCACCTTTCACCATAATCATCTGGGCATATGCTCAGCGTGATGGATGTTGAGCCCATCGCCGCTTAAAGTTTTTCAATGTACATACGAGCAGTCTATAAACCGTTAGTCGCCTTTTACGACACACAAGCGAAGGGATGGGTTGCTAGTAAGTAATTTCTTATTAATAAGCCAGCTTATTTGCCACCATACAGCGCAGCCGCCGATATAATTACATTGTTTATGCCATCTCGTTATTTGTATAAACCAATGTCAAGCCAACCTATACATACCCTATTTCGTAATGTTCGTAATAAATTCATGTCATATTCCGTTGTCTCTCAAAATATCAACATTTTTACGTCAAATGCAAAACAAGCAGACAACTTCATTAATCAGAGTGCTCACTCTGCCGTGTCTATTTCAAGAAAGTTTGAAACGGTCTATAATAACGATGAAAATCAACAAAACTACTTAAATTGTTAGTCCAATTTAGGTAGTTATTTAGAGAAAAGACCTTTTTAGTATCTATTATATAATGACGGTGGAATACTTCAAAGCATGTCAATAATTGAATGCGCTATTTTGAATTGCGAAGAACCGGACTACTTTGTGCGGCTAATGATCCCACTCCGCCGACATCATGTTATGAAACATGACCGAAAACCTTCGCGATGACAACTACGAAAAATCAGTTTACGTAACCCTCAATGTACGTCCCCGTCCCGGCTTCATTGTTTGCCCAATGCAGCTACACTATTATCTATAACGCTGTTCTTACTCGCTATGCGTATAAATCTGATAATAATGAACGTTGAAATGAGCGCTCGACACAAAAGCTGTATTGTCGTACCGCGGGGGTAAAACAAGCATAAAACAAAAATGGCTTATTCCCGTCTCTAAACCTCAGACAGTCTCCGCGGCGTTTCATTCAGCCGCCACCGCCGCCCGCCCGCCCGACCTACGACATTCCCGCCCTAACGTCAAGAAAACATGCCAATGATATTCATAGGTGAGTCGCAAGGAAAATGTGCCTCCCTAATATTATTCAGGATTTTTCTTCCAATTAAGGTTAGACGGTGAAGTATTTTATTCACAACACAGCTTACTAAGCTTTCATGTTTTTGTTTTGACTCTTCGATGACAAGGATTATCTGGAAGACGTCTTTCATACAGGGTTATTAATTTTTAAGGAGTCCCAATCTGTGATGATTGACCTCAGAATACTTGGGTATATCCACCACGAGTTAGAAATAAAAATGTGAATTGCTTTTCTAATCTTTCAACCGTGTGCTTGATTTACCTTCCTGTTCGCTTGAATTGGGACCCTTCCATTTTGAATGCTTATCTGAATTCGGTAGGTATATATGTCGCGCAAGCTTTATTTGCGTATGGTTCACTTGAAATAACATAAGAATTCTACAACGATTGAGCAAAATTTAATCGATCAAACTTGCTGGCTGTACATGGAAGAGCGTGCTCGAACCTTAATGTGATATCAGTCTTTTAGTTGGAGAGCGCAAAACTTCTGAACGCTTGCCAATATGTTTCATACAACGTTATCATAACAATTTATCGAGACAATCTCTTGCACCGCGACTGCTATTTCTATCTGTAATACCGTAATGAAGGCTGAAACTATGCTAATTTTTATGCCGATACCGGATGGTTGACAATAAGGACAAAGACGAAACCTTAGTTACCTAGGAATGTTTTTATTAATAAGGAACTGCCGTTGGCTGCCGAAACTCAACAATGCTTACTAACATTGTTCAAATAGCAGGTAGCACCCTTAAAGAAAAATTTTGTATTGTTGTTGTTGATAAACCACCGATCAAACAATGCATAATTAGACCTCTGCAGGGAATATGTTAGGTCTATGACAAGACCATTGGACTACAAAGGCGAAATCAAGATGTTAATTAGGGTCGATAAAAATTCGCTTACATAAATTTTTTGCATATATTATATTTTAAACTCTGATTCTTATACTATGATTCTATATAGTATAAACGTAGTTTTTACATTTGTTTTACGTTACACCATATCCATACCCATTGTATTTATTTAAAAAAAAATACATAGCAATTAGGTTAAGTACCTACTACATAAATTAGTTCGATTTATTTTATTCAAATATATATATATTTTAATCAGATTCAGTATTTCATATCCCTTACTGTGATTCAATGCTCAAAATAAATAAAACCTCATTGAGATTCAGAAGCAGTTCCTTACCCAAGGGTCTATAAAAACTTCACGCTTTACAAGTAATTCATGAATAACGCGAGTGACTGTGAAAAATCCGACCCAATAAACAACGTTCTGGCCTGTTAATGCAATAACAATTCACCATTAATATTAAAAAACTTTACAATATGAATGTATGGCAAAATACACTGTTAGCAAAAATAAAGCCGTATACAAAAATCGCATCAACTCCATGAAAGCCTTATAATTACAACTACCAAACATGAACAAAACAACAAGTTCAAAGAGATGGCTATTTTACAGCATAGTATGCATCGAGCTATATTACAAAAAATGTTATTAACGCATCTGCGTCGCAACAATTATTTTTATTAAATGTCGTAGTTAAATCGTCTCTGATAAAAACATTGTGTAAATTTTGTGTATAAAATGTAACTTTTGTATTAACGGAATTATTATTACCATGATTAAGTTGTATTTGAGTTTCTGTTATTTTGGCACAGTTGCATGCGGTACGCCATGATAATGGACCTACTAAAGTTACTGCGTGTATAAATAAGCAGAGAAAACGGTCTATAAAAGGATACCCTCCGTGTTAATCGTTTCTGCTCTCTACACTTGTTCCGATACTAAATTACTCTGATGTTAGTGGTGTTTTTAATAGTTATAATATAATCCTTAATATCTGGAATTTTGTCCTATGTTTCAAGTGGAGAATTACAAGCGGCCGTCCCCATCGCCGTCGCGCAACTCTGTGCGGAGCGACAGCCGCGTCTTCCGGCAGCCGCGCATCATCCACGTGAACCGCGACGCTTCCACCATGATGGACGGCGAGACCAGTGCCGGGCCCGTCGCGCCCCCGCTCGCGCCCCCGCACGGGCCCCCGCACGGGCCCCCGCACGCGCTCCCACACGCGCCCCCGCCCGGGCCCGACTGGGACCCCTGCTTGGGCCCACACGCCGCACACTTCCGCTCCCGCACCTTCAGCGACGGATTTATCAGGAATACGAGCCTCGAACTCCTACTGGGCGTCGACTGTGAAGCCTGTCTCGCTCTAGCTGCACAAAGGCAGTGTGTAGACAAACATATATCAGACCACGACTTCGACTTAGTATGCAACTGTAACATACAACAAAATAACTACCTAAATTGCAATCGAAACGCGGTCGACCAACGCGGACACTCCCTCAATATTTATGAACTCGACAGGATTAAACGAGATACCGGCCGCAGCCACCTCGCCGTCGGGTCGCATCGCAGCCTCGACCGTAAACATACCAAAAGCAAATCTATAGGAGTCTCTAACTATATTTCGAAACAGTTAATATCGTACGACCCAACCAATACGCTTGTACAAAAAATAAAAAGAAAACTGTCCAACTTAAAAAAAATGGGTGGCGAGGCGATATTGAAAAAACACGCGAATGCGGTCCAACTCGCCGAGATAACATCGGGCTCGACGAGTTCTCTCAAGAAACTATCGATGCTGTCACTGGTAGACAAGTCGCAGAGGAGGGTCAACAGCCAAAATTGTATTTTTACATCGTCGAGATACCAGTCGAAAGACGAATTGAAGAATAACGCTTCGACTTATGCGAATTTCTCTGGTAATGTGGACCAATGTTTTGATAGACTCAAAGATTATGGTGTCAATGAAGATACGAGTAGAAAATCAGCGGCTAAAATGGTAAAAATGAGAAGTTTTGACAATAACGATGAATTGCTTACCAGGAACTCTCCTTTAGAGACGATGAAGTTTTCGACCCTTGATAATCGAAGTCGAAGTAGGAGTATAAGAAGGCAGATGTCGTACAATGACTTTCCGAGTGAGCGTTACCGGGATAGAGGGGGTGAAAGTTGGTCGCGGGACGACACGACGGTGGAGTCACGCAGCACACGCAGCGATCTGGTGGAGGACGAGTCGCAGACGTTCCTCGACGCGGACCTGGTGATGATGGCCGCGCCGCGCAGCGCACACGCGCACTGCACCTGCGACAACACCCACGATTCTAGGATACCTTCTATTTTTTACGATACACAGGTAATAATTAGAAAAATATTTTCCATAATTTAGGCTGACAAACGAAAATAGGACTTCAAGAAAATAGGATGTGTTAAATTCTTCGGGAGATTTTTTTATGTATGTTATAGGTCCTCTTTGGAGCGTCTTTCTGTTATTATGAAAGCAGTTAAAGCCTAGGAGTAATATTTGGACAATTTATACAAAAAAATGTTGTGATGTCACTGACTTAATCTTTATTTGAAAAATAACTATTAACAACACGCGTAGTACATTTTAATTCTGTATGAAACAGCTAACTTTTTTCGCTATTCGAAGTTAGTCCCGTAGTAAAAGTTGCTTATATTGATGGGTCGTTTCATCCCCCTTCGGAACATTATACCCTTTTTCAAACAACCCTTGAACTAATTCAAGCTTTGTCAGACATAAAGAAAGTGTTTTATTTACAGTTACATTTGCTACCTAAATCCAAATTTCTTTTTCTGACTGAGAATTACACCAAATTCTAAAATAAGAGTTTCACTTAACTTGATTTTCAAGGCTTTTGGTGGAATAAAGTAAAAACATTACAGGAAGGCCGGACCCCAATATATACGTATATTGGCGATAGATACTCGTAAATTAAATCAATCGAGCAACCATTAACAGGATGAAATAGAACATTTTTTGACCTCCATATGTTGCAATAGGCGTTCTTTGGATATTATACTTACTTATCTCTACATAAGTGACACTCAGAATCTACGATCTTTGCTTTGCTCACAATTTTTATTTCGTGAACACCGAAAGTTTAAGTAATTAATCATGTTTTGTTGGAAAACATACTTACTGCAAAGAAACAAGTGTCGGAACTTGATAAATAACGCTTATCGTTTATCTGTTGACCACAGATCATAAAAGGATTCTTGAAGAATGAAATAGGTAGAAAACATTACTTATTAATAATTAAAGTCTACCCTATCGGTAAATTGTTACATTATTTCTTTATTTTTATTTATAAAATAAATTTAATATGTACTCATAAAGCTGCGAAAGGTTTGCATGGTAGTCACGGAAAACGTAAAACAATAGTAAACCATTTGCCATGCCGATAGTGTATTAAATATTAACTTTCAATTGCAATGATAGAAAATAAATAGATAGGTAAATAAATATTAAAGTAACAGTTAGTAAATATTACAATTACATCATCAGGGTAAAAAGCGGAGTGCACCAGCGCCCGACGTGACGGACCGCGGCCAGGGCCGGATCACATGCAGCGTTTGCAAGTCACCCCAATGGGCGCCTGGCACCGCCTCAACCACGAGCCACAGCTCCACCACAACCGGGAACTCCTCACGTAAGTACGCCTGCACACCTAAATCTAGCTGTTGACGTTGTCAAGTGAAGCACGTGCAAATCGCCGCAGTAGGCGCCCGGCTCCACCTCCACCACGACCATGCCGGACGGCACTCCACCATAAGCCACAGCTCCACCACAACCGGGAACTCTTCACGTACCTAAGTACGCCAGCGGACCGTAATCTAGCTGTTGACCTGATCGAGACGAAGCACGTGCAAGACGCTGCAGTGGAAGCCCGATGCCTATAAAAAACAGTTTGTAAATGGTCATAGGTTCGCGATCCATCCGATGTAATCGTTTTTCTTAAGTGCTTTATCAAGTTGTAGCACCGTAAATGAAAAATAAAGCTTAAAATAACCTATAGACAAAAAAGTACAGAATTTATAACTGTTTCATAGCCACAATATTCGAGCTAAAGAATAAACATTAACATAATTACGTATTTACAAAATGTAGCAGCTTGGTAGACTGGTTAATGGCAGATGCAGCGGTGGCGGTGAAGCGAAACAGATATGTCGATAACTTCAAAAGCACGTCACTTTTGGAAATGCTGAATATTACTCGCAGTAAATATTGAACACAAGCAACTCATACAAGTTACCTAGTTAAGTCAGATATACCGATATTGTTTTATTGTCAGTTGGTAGTATTAATAAAACTAAAGGTTAAAAGCTGAAACCATTTTATATATTTCGGAAAAAGAAACAACTTGATAGTTTATCAATGTCGACACAGAATTATCACACTGTTAGTATTTCTACTAACGTAAATTTAGTTGATATAAGTCTTGCACAACCTGTAGTTTAAACTAATAGGTAAGACAAAAGCCAGCCCTATTCAAATTAAAATTGTTCATAACTGAAGAAATATCTTGTAGACCAGTGACAGACAAACAGGTTAATATTTTCAAGCATAATGTAACTGCATAACTTGCATGTTTACCATTTATACAGGAAAATCCAGATGATCTTTACAAGCATTTTTTTAATCTTATTAAAGGTGAATTTGATAAAACTTTCTCGATCAAGAAGTTTAAAACTAATATTTCAATGAAATTTGGGGATTGGGCTACAGCTGGTTTGCATAAAAGTAGGAATAAGTAGACAAACGTATGACTTATATGAGCAGAAAAAATATAATAATAGTCCAAGTTTTCTAGATAGAGTACTAATATCAAAAAGTATTCGAAAACTTTTAGGAAGGCTCGTGCATGTGCCAAGTCATTATTTATTAGTGAAAAATTTTAAAAGACGGATATTATAATAAAGGCAACATGGAAGTGTATGAACCGCGAAACTGGTTAAGTAAAGCCACGTGTTACTAAGTTTTCTTTAAGAATAGGCAACAGCATTTTAAGAGAAGATGATAAAGTTGCACATGCTTTTGAACAGTTTTTTACAAATATACCTATTGCCACAACTATGTTACTCAACTCTTCATCGTGCAATGCAGAAATCCTGTTAAATCACAATCAACAATCAATCAAATCAATTAAAAAACAATCCCATGTGTAATGAAGTGTATGGACCAGTGGCGCTTTTTTTTCGTTGTTACATCGACCAAACATTTTTATTTTAGTTCAAGGTAATGTAACTAACAAGATTTATTATGACTACTATACCTCTAAACTCAATCCGAGCGGAGTTATTTATTGTGTTAAATCTTTAATAAAATCTAAACTATAAAACTGTTTCCATCGGCCTTTTTACTTCATGTTTTTATTTTTAACCCACTTTTTAGAGCCAAAATAAACCGCCGAGTTTACTCCTTAGTTAAAATTATATAAACACACATTTAGATATACATATAGATTTGTTTATAAATATATTTTCCTCATCAAATGTTGAAATGATAGTTCAAAAGCTCTTTGGATAAGATAAGCGTTTATTGTAGATATAACAAAAAACCCAAATCAGTATGGGGTAAATACCCGATTTAAGAATTGGCCATTTAACAAAAGCAAACCAGAATTATGGTTATTGAACTTCTTCGTCACTAGTCTCGTCAGCCACTTGCTTCACGTCGCCGTATTATTATCTAATAAAGGAGCAAATGGTGTCAGGTTTTCTTGGTGTCTTCCCTATCCTATGAACTACAACAGGGTCCGTAAAACAAAAGCCAAACCGTCGTATTCAAAAAAATTAAGTATAGCGAATACAAAAAAACACAAGCCACACACTTTCAGCACAAAGGAATAGCAGCGAGTGACAGATTCAGTAAACAATTATTAACAATTTTTACTCACATTGAAACAAACGAACAAACACATGCGTGCGAGCGGGAAGGATTACATTGTCAGCATTGCCAGTTAAAAAAAAAGTGATTCACAAAAAAAAATACAAAAGAAAACAAAAATAAATATTACACTGCACGACTCTCCCACCGTGATCCGGCAATACCATTGCCGAGAAGAGGCCCGGGTAAAGAGGCTGTCAGTCTCGACGCCCAAACCAGCTGATGAAATCCGACTGACTGACTGACTGCGCACGGGCATGGCAGTGTGGCGGAGTGTAGCAACGACGCATGTGTTATTGCTAACCGAACGCTCGATCGGATGTAAAATCATAAGATCACGTTTTCACTCTTCAAATATTTTTCAAACTTCCAACATGTATAACTCCGCTCGGACTGAGTTTAGTTGTGTTGGTTACATCACCCTGAACTAAAATAAAAAGGTTTAGTCGGTGTAACAGCAAAAAAAGGCGCCAAAATCAGGCATTGGCTGATAAACTGTAAAGACATATTTTCATTTTTTAAATATCTTAATAAATGAAAAACACTTGTGATTTGTGAGATGTTTCAACAAAAGTTTTATTAATAATATTATCGAGTCCATTGCGCCTTTTCTTGTAGTCATATTTAATAACTGTGTTGACGAAGGAGTATTCCCAGATATCATAAATAGCAAAGACAAATACGAATAGCAAAGTTCTGCCACTTTTCGAATCGGGTTGTAAAGATGACCCGAGCAATTCCAGACTTATTTCGATTTTACCTACTCTTAGTAAAGGATAAAACTTATTTTAGATCAACTTAGCTCCCACTTCGCTATAAACCACCTTTTTCATAGTGAAAAGTATATTTTTACCAAGGGAAGGTCTACTACTGATGCAGGTGTAGCTCTGCTGAAACACATATTTGAGGCTTAGGAGGGATCGCAGAATGCTTTTGGAGTATTTTGTGATCTTTCCAAGGCTTTTAATTGCGTCAAATACAACACCCTTTTAATTAAACTAAAACACTATGGAGTGCACTCTGATGCCTTGAAATTGATTCAATCATATCTCAGCTGCAGAATCCAAAAGTTAGCGTGAATGGACTCATATCATCGGGATCTTCTGTACTAATGAGGGGTTCCACAAGGGTCAATACAAGGTTCATTTTAAAGACAAAAATGCATGGAATTAACATTCCTCTAATTTCGCTAACATATTGTTCTAATGCGTTCATTGAGCCCGAATTAAAACTTTTAGATTCACTTCTGTTTTTATCTTTTCTTTGATTGTATATTTTTTGTGATTGTTGATTGTATAATTTAGTAACGACATATTGTTTTGTAAATGTCGTTACTTCTATATTATTATTATAAAGCTGTGGAGTTTCATGCGCCCGTTCTTCTCCACAGCTAAAAGACGTCCTGAATGGGTGGGGTCGGTGGTTGTTTGCCTATGCCTATCCATCCATAGCTGTAAAATTAAGTTTAGACGATTGAAAATGCTTATTTTAAGTTTACTGAATAAAGAAATTATGACCTTGATAGAAAATCTCCTTTAAGGGTCAGAGGGTGCAGATTTGTATCCTCCTCGTGGATTTTTTTGCATCACAAATAAGTTAGTTTCAACTTATGAAACATTGATAACTGTGTAATAATATCTTGCATGTTGAACAAACACAAAAATGTGTAAAAAAAATCGTGCCAAAAGGTGTGTAAAAAAGTACGAGCATAAAAGTAGCTTTTCCAACATTTTACGAAACCAAAGGTTGAAAGTGCTTTTTGTAAGTCGTGTACAATAATTAATGTCCTCCGAAAAGTCAGATACTCAAACAAATATAAAAAGCCCGCAACGCTGAATGCGAGGAAGTACGACGTAACGGGATCATTTATTTCGCTTGCGAAGCGTAACACGAAAGGAACAAGTGTGGGGCGCGATACGTGGCGCTTACCTAATACACGCCGAAAAATTACAGTTTTTTCACCTTGTGTACGTTTTATATTTATTAACTGTAAAACAGTACAAGTACCTGTAAAAGTAACTGTAAAAGGGCTTTACGAAGTGACACAAGTCACATTTATTACCGGAATTGAGGCGTCGGATTTACTAGAGATTAAATTAATTATTGATATTGTGAAGATATAAAATACTTTAAGTACAAAATTAACATAGAATAAATATATGCAATATTCTGAAAGTAATAAACACCATAATAATAATGTTTTGGTTCGATCATTCTTCTTTTTCTTCACGTGCCATCTCCTATCAGAGGTCGGCTATATTTTATAATTATGTGCGTATAATTACAGATTAACGGAAAACCATCAAATAAATTCAGATTATTCTACGACAACGCCGTGGTTTCTGCCTTCCGGGAAACGAGCGGGCGTGATGTAATAATATTATACATATCCATGTAATTATACGACTTTTCTGTTAAAAACATTTTCTATCTTAACTTATTGCCACCTCAAATACGTGTATGATGTAGTTCTAATGAAATTGATATTGTAAAATTTTTTTTTTTTTGTTTTGACTATTTGTTTTTTTTTTCATTTTTAAACGATATTAGAAAAATAGTATTTAAGGCGAGGACTAATTTGCACCTCGCACTAATTTCAGCTTATTTCTATCGCCGCAGAAACGGTATTTTTACCTTTAAAAGCATATTGAACAATTCGTAAAACGCGACCATACCTACCCATAGGTACTCGTACATATAAAATCAAAAACCATCATCGACCGTACAGATTGAAACAGATCCAACGCTGTCATTTTTTACACACAATTCCTTTCTACTCCGATGACTATCTGCGCCGCGATTTCAATTTAATTTTTATCGGGGAAGGTTCATTGTGGAGCAAAATTTTCAAACATGTAATCCACCGTATCTACTGCGGTGATCGAGCAAGTTTGCGTTTGACAGCGAGATTATCGCAAGCCCGTAACATCCTCGTAACGACCGATTGCTTGACCCAAATTGATTTTAATGTGCGGCTGTGCACCCGGCAAAATTAAACGGTGGCGAGAAAACTTCTATATTCGGATTTTCGGAAGGTCGTGCGTCCTCTTTAGAATCCGAAGTTCTGTTGAATAAATTAAATTATACTACTTAGCAGGTATACTTTAAATTTCAACAGTATTTGAATAAAAATATAATATATTCCACTTTGTTACAATGGTTAGACAAACTGGAGTTCACATTATGAATGAAAATGCATGCAGAAACGTTTTACTTTAGCCATTGCTATAGTTAAATAAAACAATGTAGATTAGTATCTACCGAAAACGTATTTAGTTTGAAAATAGATTGGTTGGTAGATTCATTAAAGTAAGTAAACAGTAATATTTACCAATTACTTCAACGAATCTAGTTAAAGTAAACATTTACATATTACTGTGTAAATCATTTATTCCGAAATCACCAATTGTCTTTGTGTTTTTGAATAGGCGTAAAACTAACTTGTCTGTAATTATTACAACATAAAAAAAATACGTAGCAGAGCACAAATAAGTCAGGTCGTCGCCGTCGAGAGGACTCGAGCGTAAATCTCCAGATGGCCTATCAGAATCCTGTTAGTCCAGGGTCACCTTAGATAGCGTCGGAATGAGCAGGATAAAAATAAAACAAATGAAATACGAAGATGCGCCGGATAATAATAATGTAAGACAACGGAAAGATGCCTTGTTTGTACCAAGCATCATGCTGGCTTCATTATAAAATCGTACATTGAAGAACGTGTATTTAGTGGCGGATTAACGTCCGTTCGCCTATTCTTTATTGTTCTTCTATTAATTTGTATAGCTCAACGTCATGAACATTGTGGCAACTTATCCAATGAACGTACCTTATCTTTAAGTTCGCCAAAGAAAACAAGGCAATGAGGTCAAAGCAAATGTGAGTAATAAGCTGTTATGATTTAATAAAATGCTTACAGAAGTTGGTAGAGATAGTAGGTAACTAACAATATTGATATAATATCGAAGTTAAGTATTAAGGGTAATGGTTCTTTAATAGATGCTGATTTATTTTCTACCAATACTTGCGCAATTCCTCTTTCTCCTTCTTGGGTCCATAAACCAAAGGTTGTCTAGAAGAGATCACTTTCAGCGATAAGACCGCCTTTGCTCATACTTGATTAAGAATCTCATGTAAGAACTTTTTGTAATGTATGTGCAAAAAAATTTGTATCCATCTATCTATCTACTGCACTATTCGTATGTACCTCGCTATAGTGTCCCTATTACGATCATACTAAATAAACAAAGCGTATAATATACCGTAACTCTATGGTCTCATTAAACCACAGAGGCTGGAAGCGTCCATGGGTGGCGGTAACCGCTTTTCATCAGGTCATATGCGTCTTTCTTAGTACTACTTAGGTGGCAATCAGGCATACGACTCACCTGAGTAAGCGGATAAAGTATCCTGGACGTTTGCAACACCCAAGGTATCTATCACTAAGTAAGTGTAAAAACCTTTTCACACCCTTTTTGAAGAACCTAATGCAGTATTCCTTTGAGAATACCTCGGCAAGGAGCTCATTTCACAACCTGAAAGTAAGTATGCGGAAGGACGGTTTCAGAGGAGCTGAAACCAAACCAGGTCATACAAAATACTTATAGCCACGACGACATCTTTAGCCTTAAATTATCAAAATTCAAATCTTTAATTTAATCTGTTCATAAAGTTTTTAATAATGAACATAAAACCAAACATGAATGCATAATTACATTAAAAACCTATCTGTACCTATATGGAAACGTTAACTGTACACTTGCATGTAAAAAAACTTGTTTATAGCAATCCTCGCATCAGCAAGGTTCTCAGTGTGGCACCGGCGCTGGTGCTGCGTGGCAGTGCTGGTGCTGGTGGCGGACACGTAGTATTGAATTCTCTTTGGCGGGCACGGCGTGCGTAAAGAGTTCTTGGCGCTGCGGGCGCTGTCGCCGCCGCCGCCGCCATCGGGCGCATTATATACCTAAATATAAAAAAAAAGAACAATGTAAACAAAAGAAAGAACTGCTTGTATAAAGCAAGCCTTCCATCAGCAGGGTTCTCAGTTTGGCATCGGCGCTGGTGCTGCGTGGCGGTGCTGGTGCTGGTCGCGGGCACGGCGTGTGTGGCGGGCCCCCTGGCACTACGGGCGCCGCCGGGCGCTCCGCTGCACGAGCGGCTGCGGCTGGCTGAGCGGATGCTGCACGACTCGCCGCTGGTGGACGGCCACAACGACCTGCCGTGGAACATCAGGAAGTTCTTGCACAACCGGCTGAAGGACTTCAGGTGAGAAACTATTGTAGTAACTTACATACCTACTACCCTATACATAGGCTTTATAAAAAAGTAAAAATAAACTTAATTTACATTAATAGATAAAAATAGCATATGTATCTACATATTCATGATTATAATATCTAAACAAACAAAACCTTACTTACTTATGTTACCTACATATAAACACGTATTTTATATTTTACAAGTACCTATAGGTACTATAACCTATTTATTACAAAATATAAATTTTTACATATGTGATAATTCTTGTCTAAACCTAATTAATCTATTTAAAATATTAAATGTATGTGCTACCTATCTGTCTGTTTGAAGTCGGTGCCAAGCCATAGGTATGTTGCATGCAGAGTGCAGGGTGGTGCAGGCCCGCTGCGGTCGCAGAGATCCAACTCCAACCCAAAGTGGTAGGTAGACACATGCGGGCAGACGTCGCTAACGGTCGCTTTGTATGCTATTAAATTTTGATGCGTTATTGTTGTTGCTGATAGATTTCTACAGTTTGAAAGTTCCTTACAGTTGTTTTTGTTGCTGTTCTCTGTCTTTGATAATTATAATTTTTTTAATGTCATTAGGATTTCGGTTTCGTTTTTGTTATTAATTAAAATTGTATGTTTTAAATATAGGTATATTATTTTTTTCTGTTTGTGCTTGGCACCGACTTCAAATAGACAGATTGGTAGCACATACATTTAATATTTTAAATAGATTAATAGGTAAGTAATAGGTTTAGACAAGAATTTTATTAAGAAGTTTAAATTTTGAAATTTAAATTTTATATTAAGAAGATTATCACATATGTAAAAATATAAATTTTTACATATGTGATAATCACATATGTAAAAATTTATATTTTGTAATAAATAGGTTATAGTACCTATAGGTACTTGTAAAATATAAAATACGTGTTTATATGTAGGTAACTTAAGTAAGTAAGGTTTTGTTTGTTTAGATATTATAATCATGAATATGTAGATACATCTGCTATTTTTATCTATTAATGTAAATTAAGTTTATTTTTTGCTTTTTAGTGAGTTTTTGATTGTGTTTTTTTATCTTATTTGTGTTTTTTTTGAAGTCGGTTTATTTTTTTATAAAAAATCTTTATTTTTCTCTTTTTAGTGTAAGTAATAGGTACGTATAAAGTACAAATTCAGTCAAGTCGCCTTTACACATTCCACGCTGTCGACGAGTTACTAGAGGCAGCTCAACAAACTGAAAACGTCTACCATCTAACGTCATTCCTGCTGATGTTAATAACTGTGGCCATTTGATGCACGCACTGAAGTTGGGTATAGGCTCCAGACAAGCTCCAGAGTTATGTTAAGACGTAACATTTCTGTTATTGAAGTCCTATTCAACGAGGCAATGGGGATCGTGGCCAACTTTAAGTAGCCTGCCCTTCGCCGTGATCAAACAGAATCAGACGAGTTACCGGATTCAGTGTGCATAAAATTTGATGACGACACTATTGGCACAAAAGTAAAAGACAGTGATGGGTTAGTGGCCATAGCGCCCGTATCAACAACATTCCAAGTAAATAAAGGGTACGGGGATGTTGAACGGAGAATGCTGCCGCTAATCCTCAGTTGGGCGGTAACGGTGCATAAACTCCAGGGCACCACTTCAAACAGAGCCGTGATTGACTAGGGCAAGAAATATTTTGCCAAAGGCTACGTCTATGTAGCACTTAATCGTGTGAAGGCACTGGATGGCTCCTGCAACAAAAGCTGGACGTCATGGACGAGGTGAGCGCAGTGTAAGTTTGCAAGATCAGCTTCAGTGGCTGGTGCAAAGACTGTCGGCAAGAGGGACCAGATGGTGTCCCGGAGACGAGACGGGACGCAGAAGAGCCTGCAGGAGATCATTACACTGATCAAGGAAACCGATCCTGATGACATGCCGACGTTTGTGGCGAGAGACCTAAACAAGTTGCCTCCCGTCACTTTCGATCATGTCGACGTTACCTGCCTCCTGAAGGACATCGTGTCTCTGAAGGCGAATTTGGCTGAAGTGATGCTGAAATTTCAAGCATCCGAAAATACTAGGTCATCGATCGCCGGCTCATTTGTCAACAGTCGACGAGGGGCCTGCCTCGATACGTCTACGTCAAGCTGCAAGTCAGCAGTTTCAGCGCCGTATCCGATACGACCCGAGCCGAGCCGAGCGCCGGTGCAGCTGTCAGCCGCGAGCGCAGTCTTTATGCCCCGCGCGCCTGCCGCCAACGCCGCCGCCGCCCCGCTGCCTGCATCGCCGGCCGTGACGACGCATGCGCCTATCACGTGTGCGCCCGTCAACTGTCGACGCCGCGATTTCGCCGCTGTTGTTGCGGCCAATACAAAAATACGGTCGCAGCAACCTATCGCCGAGGCAAAGGCCACTTTACGAAACGTCGCACACCCGGACCAAGACCAGGATGGCTTTGTTGAGGTTCGAAGCAAGAAGCATTGCGTGAAATGGAACGATTAAGATTACTTAAAAAAAAAAAATCAGTTATTTTTTTATTTTCTCCATCCAAATTTACAAGTCCCCCTTTCTCGTACAAAACACCCCAGTAACTGTGTAAAGCCAATAAACCAAAATAAATACAAGTTAATATGGGCAAGTACAAATACACAACTCCTTAACCGTCAGGAGTTAAGGAATTGTTGCTTCCATCATCAGCTTACCTGAATAACTTGATAGTACACAACTAGCCTTCTATAATATAATATATATTTAAAGAATAATTCCCTAACTCCTAATCGTTGAGGAGTTGTGTCTCCCATCATCATCAGATCAGCAATGTCATCAGATGATGACTACAAGAAGCACGTACAATATGATTATTGTACGTGCCTATAAAATTTGAAGGTTTCCCTCGATTTCCCTGGGATTCTATTATCAGATCCTGACTTGGTGGCAATGGGACCACCTCAGAAGTATGCTCTTTCAAATAAAAAAAGAATTTTTAAAATCGGTTCACAAATGACGGAGATATCGCTGGACATACATAAAAAAAACATACACGTCGAACATAGAACCTCCTCCTTTTTTGAAGTCGGTTAAATACATAAAAAAAACATACACGTCGAACATAGAACCTCCTCCTTTTTTGAAGTCGGTTAAATACATAAAAAAAAACATACACGTCGAACATAGAACCTCCTTCTTTTTTTTTGAAGTCGGTTAAAAATAGAATGGATTGATACAGAACTACATGATGTTTGGTATTAGTTAAGTGATTCCGCAACTGGGCCATCCATTATGTGCAAAGAACAACTATTTGTATAAAAATATTCTAAAATCGCAAAAATAAACAAACAAAACTGCAAATTCTAATTCTAAATGTAAAGTTGTAAAAGCCTACTTGCGAACTGCCTGAATTATTACGAGTACTATGCCTGCTAGTCCAAAAGATTTTGTGGGCAAATTTTTCGGAAAACGGATCGCACCCGATTCAATATTGCTCTATAGTCAGAAACCGGCAGGGATCGCAAAATTCATCATCATCATCATCAGCTCATAAACGTCCCACTGCTGGGCACAGGCCTCCCACGTGGGGATATTAGGCTATAACCTACCCTACCATGCTGGCCACATGCGGGTTGGTGGGTTTTACCGACTGTCATCTTACAACAACAACCGGGACCAACGGCTTGACGTGCCTTCCGAAGCACGGAGGAGCTTAAGGAGTTTTTAATTAGGTCACCCATCCAGCAGCGACAAGCGAAAGTTGCTTAGCGGGCAAGATCGCAAGCCGAAGGCGCTAGCCGCTGCGCCATCGAGCTTCTCGATCGAAAAGTTTGTAAGCATAAAATCAAATATCATCTCATTGTATTTGAGCATTATCGACGCAAAAGAACATAAAATATGTTAAATACACCAATAGTGTTCACATAAACTTTAGAAAACAATATGAAGTGGATCGTAAAAGATGACAAAAAGGGGGATATTGATTTATACCCCATTACTCGGTGTTGATCTCTGTATTCCGGTTGTTTGTTAGCTTTTGGGAAAGTAACGACATGTTTTCCTAGCAAAGTTACAGAAAAATAAGAATTCTTGGTTCGTTTTCTAGCAATGTACGATAAATTTACGCGATAAGTTTTAGTCAAAGTCTAAATACCTAGAACTGACAAGTAGATGACGGGCAATAAAAACTTTAAATCCCAGCAGCTACAATTTATGTCAAGGTATAAATTACACAAGCTTTGATACTACACAAGTCGCTTCATATCTTCCTTTATATCATATTCTTACCCAACCTTCATATCATAAGAGAAATTAGTTCATATTTCTTCCGCGAAATGCCGAGGATTTCCTAGGCTTAACTAACGCTATTCACATCTCCATAAGAAATGGGACAAAAGAATAAGAATATTTAAGACCTCCCTTTGAAGCAGGTAACATGGTAGGTGAGATAACCTAGTAATAAATCTTTCTCCTACAACTAAATCGCGCAAAAAATGTAAAGTAAATTCTCTTATAAGTACTTATATTTTGGGTATTTTTATTTGATAAACAAGAATTTGTCAATACATAAATGAATTACAAATAAAAATAGCATAGTAATCTGTAAAGTTTGTAAACTTAATACTATTTAATTACGTACACAAAGAGGTAACAGTTTTAAGTTAACTTGGACGAATCACACGTCCGACCATGTATACAATCATATTGTTTTTCCTTTCTTCTAGGTGTACTTACTTATGTAATTTTTGACATTTGCCAGGTTTGACGAAGACCTTCGAACGATATCACCCTGGGCCACAAGTTCGTGGAGCCATACGGACTTGCCCCGGCTCAAGCAAGGCAGAGTTGCTGCCCAGGTAAGAATTCTCCAATTCCTCATTTAGATCCCAACTTCGTTTTTTTTCTCTGATCGCAGAATATGGCTGGTTTGTTCCTGTAAGAAAGCAAAATGTTCGTAAACAAAAAACTGTCCCTTACGTGGTAATGACACCATAGACATCGTAAAATATAAATGAAAAACTGGACAAAAAAGGATTGACTAATAAAACGATCCTGGTGCACCTCTCCTTAATAAGAAGTATTATTTAACCGCTATTCCTAATTTATAATTCCTTATTTATTCTATTCGAGTATTTCATGTACATTTTTTATTGTTAATGTTATTTAATGAGTCTTAGACCGGACCTAAAATTATCCGCACTTTATTCAACGACATCCTTTATAAATGTAGATTTTCAGAACTCTTTCCCTAGACTTGTAAGCGCCAGTCCCCGTCGTACCTGCATATTTATGACCCGGAACTCTGTAATAACGATAGCATCTGTAATCTCCGCGGGCTATCGGTTTGGTTAATACTCCGATTATAGTTCTCTCTCCAAGAACACTTCCTAAGTACTGGACAGACTAGCTTTACTAATTAACTTAACTTCAGTAATCTACTTAAATGGCACGATTTATTTTAAACGATTTAGTCGGAACTAATTTTAAGATAGATAATTATTTGGTTTAAAAGTGAAGGTCAAATTATTTATTCAATGTAAACCTTCACAGGCACTTATTGACGTCAATATCAATAAAAAATAAAAATAGTTAACTAACTTGCAGTTAAGACTTAACAACTAATCTAACGAACTAAACGCGCATCGCTACCCCCAGTCCCACTGCATGCCGAAACATGCAGGCTAGGTAGGCCGCGCTTTGAGTTTTTTCAAACCATCTGAGATATAGAAAATAATAGTTTAAATTCTGGAAAATAATAAATGATTATTTGTCTTTCCATTTATCTAGTTTACTTAATAATTTAACATATTACTTTAATGCAACCAACCACAACGGATGGCGAGCTTTTGCACGAAGCCTGAAAAATGCTCTAAATAATTCGAGCTCCGCCTGGAACTATAAAAAACTGAGCTATGGAACTTTTGGGAAAGTCCGAGTGCTTAATTCCCAATAAACAAGCTTCATTATTCAAATTTTATGGTACTGCATATAGTAAAGTCACATGAAAAAATCCGTTCCAAAACATATTTATTTTGTAAACAACAAATACTTTACATACCTTGACTACAAATAAAAGTTTTTTGATTTACATGCCAGAAAATGTTTTGGACTTTATCTAACCAGTTAGTATGTGGCATACATACATACAGCGAGAAGCTCGATGGCGCAGTGTCTAGCGCGTTCGTTTTGCGATCTTGCTCGCTAAGTAATTTTGCAATGCCGGGTCGCTGGATGGGTGACCAAGTTAAAAACATCTCGAGCTCCTCCGCTAAATCGTATCCCGATTGTTGTCGTAAGATGACAGTCGTTAAAACCCACCAACCCGCATTGGGTCAGCGTGGTGGGTTATGGCCCAATATCCTCACGTGCTATTGTCCACGTGGGAGGCCTGTGCCCAGCAGTGGGACATTTATAGGCTGATGATGATACATACATACATCACGCCTGCTTCCCAGATCGGTAGGCAGAGACCACAGACTTCCCTTTGCTACGATCTTGGCAGTCCTGGCATACATTCTTTGCTTCTTTATTTAAATACTGAAAAAAGAAGACAAACTCAGGCGGGATCGAACCACGCACCTTCCGCAATCCGGGCGGCTGCCTTAACCACTTGGCTACCGAGGTCTGGTTTTCACCCGTCGAAATTTGTCAGTGCTTGATGCTTTCCCGCCTGAGGTTGTCATCTTTTTTCAGTGTTTAAAAATTTTACATAAGTATATTTAAGAGTTAATAAAACGCTAAAATATATTTAAAAAAACTTTAATCCTTTGCTTCACTTACACTCATAACAGTCGATTTAGGGTACTATTGACCTGACCTTTGACGAGAAGGTTATCAACATAGTTAAGTATATCGCATATTATGGCTAAAGCCAGCAAAATACTGCATAATGTCAAAATGCTGGGCAAATACCTCTATCATTGTCATCAAGTCCTCTTACGATTAATGGGTATTGGCCGAAATTAATAAGCGATCGATCTATCTGTTGTTTTGCATACAAGTTAGTATTTCGCTAAGCTCCATACAAATAATGTCAGTCCACCACGTTTGTCAAAGGTGGTGATCACAAGCTCGGCCTACGCAGCGTAATAGGCAAAAGGTGGAACAACATTTCACTCAGAAACTATTGGAACGTAACTGTCGTAATTGTACAAGTATAGATTTGTAATGATGTCATAAGAAACCAACTATACGTAGCTTCGATTAACTGGTTTATCAAAGTTTAGTAGGTATTTATTTAGATTATCACTGACGTATTTGGTTTAATTTATTTTTCTATTTAACTGACGGAATGTTTCAATACCATTAAACATTCAATCTAATCAAAGATAACGAAACCTTGAAAAAATGTCTACTTCAGGCGGGAATCGAACCCGCGTCCTCCGCAATCCAGACGGCTGTGGTCAACGCAGCCGCAGTTTATTTGAGCGTTATTAACGCAAATAATCTAATATTACGTATTTAATCTAATAATATTCAAAATTGATACCCATTTTTTCTCTCCGCCTGTTTTTCCCACTGATTACCAAAATAAAAAACGGCGACCGCATTAAATCCCTGAACAGTCAACTCAAGTCGTCCCATGGGAACTTAACCCGTCTTGGAACCCAAAGTGAAATTAATCAGTACTAGGAAAATAAGTATCTGCTTTTATTTCAAATCAAAGCGAAAGACGAGCAAGTAACTATTAAGCAACTGAAAAAGATAAGCTAGGAGCGTTGCAGACGGGTATACGGACCTATAACTATGAGAACCGAATACATTGAAATTTTTCTTGATAGCTAAAAAGTCCTAAATCTTTTATACTCTAACTAAATGTTAGGTAGTGAACTATATAGTTTTAAAAAATCACTAACAATTATACATAATGTATGACCCAAATCTAAATTCATCAAGAGCTTTTAAATATAGTTATATACATTCACATGTAGTTACCCTCCTAGAAAATGAAAGGTATAGTTTAGTCAACATGGTAACTTGTTATATTAATCAACTACTATTTAAATAGTATAACTAATTGCTGTTGTTATTGTCTAGGATTTCGTCACATTATGGATGGAACCAGCTTTATTAGACAAAACTTAAGTTTTCAAGTTACAAGTCCAATCTGATATTGAGCGATCACTAACCACATTTCTTATTTTATTGACTCGTCCCACTTAGTCTAGTGGTAACAGTAGAAAGGAACCTAAACATATAAAACTTTTTAGTTTAGATACAGTTTGTAATAGAGGCCTCCACGAAGCCGAAAAATTTTGACTGCTTCAAACTATGCTAAGCAAAGTTGGAAATTCTTGTTCCTGACATGTCCCCATTTGGAATACCTACTTGCTAAGTACAAAGTAGAACATGACATCATGGCGTAGTGAAATATCCCAAAGAGCGATTGATTTAATTCAATGGTAATATTAAATGGAAAACTGCGGTTCACCGTCCTTTTGTAATCTAATCATAAATATCCAGCCCGCCCAAGTTCTTTCAAATCTTCGCAAAGCTTTCCGCTATAAAACCTTTGTCAATTTTCTTACAGCGGCAGCGTAGGAAATTCATATTCGGAGCGGGGATCCCGCGTTCGTGCGTGATATTTAATCAGTTGTGTGTCACAGCTATGTCACAGTAGAGGTAGCGGTTTGGTGAAGCTCGCGAGCTGCTGCTGCTCGGTTAGTTTGATTCATTGACTCTAACAGACAGATGTTAAGTTGGAAGTTGATGCAGCGGGAGATTTCACGAAATCCAATACGAGTCAAAATTCGTTTGAATATGCAAATCACAATTGGAATGATGTGAAGCAGGAGAAGTGATGCTTTCAGAGATCAGGCTGAAATTGAATTTGGAATAACTTTGAATTTGGACTACTTTAGCTTGAGCTTATTTGTAAAACTGGTACGAGTATTCGCAGTAAATACCTGGCGATGATTTGAATGCAAACTGTTTTTGTTCTCTAGTTCTGGGCGGCGTACGTGCCGTGCGATGCGCAGCATCGGGACGCGGTACAACTGACCTTCGAACAAATCGACCTCATCCAGCGGCTTACTGACAAATACAATCCACAGCTCACGCTATGCACCTCCGCGGACGGTGAGTTACACACCTCCCATGCACTTTGGCAATCGACTTCCAAATAGCTTTAGTAAAAGAAACATCATGTAACTCTGCCCAGCCCAGCGCAACTGGTAAGCTATCTCCGAGCACTTGTTTATTTTAGAAACAACAACACTGTCTGTTGCTATTCAAAGCAGTGAACATTTTTGAAGGTTTGAGCAGCTTTAATATGGATGGACGGACGAGCTATTCGTTAACACTGACATTAAGGTGAAAAGGAGTCAAAAAGCGGTAGAAAAACAAACAATGAAAACCTATATTTTGCATAGTTTTGATAGCTGAAAAAGCTAAGGATTTTGCACTTCTGTTAGTAAAAGTGAGTAACATTAATAATATTATTTGGCTACGATAATACAATTAATGCTTGAAGCGCGTTTTAATAAAGCAACTCTACCTACGTAAGGCAGATTGCCTGAAGGAAACTCAAGCTAGCAATATCACTAAAAGTGCATTCACCTACAACGACGGCACCAACGTTTCTTAGTACTTACAATAAAATATTTAGTTATTTACAATGCCAATTTCTACTTTAGTTATTTTAACATGAGAAGTTTAATGAATATGCGAATTATTTGGTGAGATGCCTCCTCGACTTTGTATTAATTGTAAAAGTAATACCGTAGGGGGTTATTTTTATATCAACTGTAAAAAATTTCTCTGCTCCTGGTCCTGGAAGTTGTCTTCTACATTTAAATGGTAGCTATGAGGTAGTCATTTGTCACGCTAGGGACACCATATTTAGCAGTCAGTTACGGATCTACTGCTGTGGCCAATGATACATGTGTATAATTTCAGTCATGTGACTCAAAAGTAATCCTCGCTTCACGGTACCTGCTCTAAAAGTCTATACTCTTAGAACCATGAGGCGTCTAATATTATGTTGCCGTCCACTTTTCCCCACTTCGCGTCTAATAAGCTTAGTCAAACACATCTATAAATGCCTACTTATAGCATCGTCACCCTCGACTCAAAGCGGTAACATAAATGGCTGGACTGATTTTGACAAATGAGGTGTCAGTCGATTCGTCTCAGTCTCAGGATGCCGACGGGATTCGATGGTTTCATTTTAAGACAAATAAAAATAACTTTTAGCCCTTACTTACAGTCGTTTGAATTGTATGTTTTACTTTTGCAATACGAACTAACCAACCGTGTTGCGTAGCGGTGAAAGAATACTACCACCCCCTCTGTTCCGTTGGGTGTCGTAAAAGGCGACTAACGGACTAAAGACTGCACATACTTTTAACGGCATAGAACGGCGATGGGCCCACCACCTGTCATGCTGAGCACATGTGCTATTCGCTATTTGGTGAAAAGTGGACTATAATAGAGGACTGCTTTTGCTGTCCTCATTGCCTATCTCTGACTAACCCTTCGGGGATAATTGATAATAGTCGTGATATGTAAATACCTATGTACGTACTTTTGCAATTTTATTGAGAAAATATCGACAGTCCTGAAGAATAACGTCATATCTGCAAGAGAGTTGTATCGCTATATATGACGTTATTCTTCCGGACCGTCGATATATCACCACTTAAGGTGCTCCGGTTAGCTCGCTAAGCCGCTTGTGCTGGTTGTTTCTGTAAGATAGCAGTCGTTAAAATTTACCAATCCGCAATCAAGATAGGTTATGGCCCGATCTTTGAAAGTGTTATGATAGACTGGCCTGCAAAAATAAGTATCACACTTTTAAATTTTTTTTTTTTTTCTAAACTACAGAAGTTACGAGATTTAAAATAAAAAACGTTTTATAGCAATTTTTATCAGCTTTCTCTGAAACTATAGTAAATTATACATTAGTAACATTTTTAACTCTGTGCGACCTTCTAAAGTTATGCCAGCCCAAAAAGTTATTGCAATTTTAAAAGTGTGATACTTATTTTTGGCCTGCAAAAATAAGTATCACACTTTTAAAATTGTGAGTGTAGGTTTATTTTGACATTTATCGACTGTTAAGTTATAGTGAAAGTGTGGATTTCAAGCTTGTTGTAAAAAAATAACACGTTTCTGGTACAGCTTTTGTTATAAAGATACTATCTGCTACAAAGCCAATGTAAATACATTTTGAAACAACAGTACTGCCGCGCCACAATGCATCATTCAGAATTCTTACGTGACACATGCTGCATTAAGTTACAATTCAGTACTCACTGTACACGGTGCGCATTGCAACGCAACAGAGATTTTTCAGAGAAGCTTTTCGCGATGTGCTTTTATTCAATGCATAATGGAGCAATCTACAACCAAACGAACATAAGTATACACCGTTAGACAGGGTAGAGGTTAGACAACGGACGCGTTCAAGGAGGTAAACTAGTAACTTATCTACATCCCTTTTAGTTGAAAAAGGTTATAGCAAATTTTAAAACACGCGAGTTATTACGCATTTTTTTAAAAGTGAACTTTCTGCATTTCGCTTGTACTACACGCACGAGTAAGGGAACGTCTCCCTTACTCGCGCGGCGGCGTTAGATGTGCGTGTGTAGTTTAGGTAATTTCTCGCGCGTAGTAAATTGTAAATAAGCAAAAAAACCATTTCAGTTAAGAAAAAAGTAAAAAGTTAAGGTGGTGTTTTTTCATTTTTAATGGAACAGGTATCGGTTTCTACCTTCCTTTAAGGCTAGGTAGTGAAAAATTAAAATAACACGTTCTTAGAATTACATTTTGAAGTAGTAAACAATAAAATTAAAATCTGCGAAAATTATGAAATATTGTTTAGGCTTTATTCTGTGAAATACACCCGATGGAAACACGATTTTATAAAGTTGGCTCGATAGAATAAATTCACAAAGTTACATATTTTTGTGTCATTTTATCTTCTTTTCCAGGTTTTATTCTTAAAATAAGTGATTTGATATTATGTGTCATTTACCAAAATGAAGCTCGTAAATAACTTGAGTTATTATAACCGATGGTTTTTTATTTATTACATCTATCAATTTTTTTAAATATAAAACGCGAATATTCGCGCCGCTTCGCTGTTATGCCCGTCCCTTACCGTTGTACCGTCGAGAGAACGAGAGGGAAGCGCTCGAAATACCTCCCCTTAACGCGTCCGTCGTCTAGCCAGTCACGGTATATTGTTTTGTGTGTTCATTCCGATTGTATGCTTTTGAAACAACGTTTGATCCTACCTTACCTACCGCATTGTGATCGCGAAAGGCTTATCGTACGATAACATACTATCGGGGTTACCGTCGCTTTACCAGTTTACAGAAATTTTCGTATGAAGCGCACCGCCCGCCCGGGTACGTGCCCGTACCAAATAGACGACGCGGTGTGCAAGGGATTTTGGCCTTTAGACTGGTAAAGTGACGGAGTCCGCGATAGTACATAGAGGCACGTATAATCGTTGCTCCCTGTTATTGTCGCAAGATGGCAGCCGTTAGAACCCACCAACCCGCATTAGGCCAGTGTGGTGGATATAGCCCAAACTCTTCTCAAATGTTCTTTTGTCAATGTGAGAAGGCCAGATCCCAGCGTTGGGTCGTTTATATGCTGATGATGATATATACAACGTGCTCTTTTTGATTTAGGGAAAATTGAGGTAGTAAGTATGTAAGCCTAATTTATGACATAAGAAAAATATTATTCCGATTCTTGCATTTTCGCTTTTTTCCGTTTTCATACAAAATAAATAAATTATTGCAATGCACTCGATGTGACTCTCACTGACTTTAAGAAACTACCTCGTGAATATCGTGCCTACCCACAAAACGGACACCGTGACATCCCTAGTTGAGTGAAACACGTCTTATCCTGTGCCTTCTTGTTGTTTACTACAACTACCTAGAAGCGTATTTTTTTAATGAATATAAACTACTAAGCAACGTAGTAAATGGACACACTGAGAACACATTACCTTAGAAATATTAATATCTCGTGCATTATGCGATTAATAGAAAACTTTTTTAAGTCAAAACCATTATTTTAAGGTAAGGTTGTTTAAAATTTCCCTAAATCCAAAATGAGCACTCTGTATAAAGTCCAGCCGGCAAGCTTTTGTCCACGGGATGTAATGATAGGACCGGTCACCTATCTTAAATTCGAAATTTATTGAATTATGCGATCGATTACACAAACGCGATCTTCCTATTCGTGATTCCCATACAATATGGATTCCACAAAACTGCAGTTTACTGCATTCGTGATTCTACACAGCCGTTATTTTAACGCAATCGGGATTTTTCCTTCATAGCAATGCAGTTTACTTCATTCGTTGTTATTTTTTCATCGTAATTAATAAATTATTAAACTTATTCTATCTCTGTATAGGTATCTATTATTCGTAAGAAAATAAATAATACGTTTTGTAATTTTATGTTTCCCATAATTGTCATTTTACCAAAAACACAATTGACAAAGTTTTGAAATGCCGTTTATCAATTGTTATTTTTTTCAAAATCTTTTGAAATCCCACTCAACGTTTGGCCGAAGCTATTAATGCTAGATGATTTTTACCGAAACATGTTTCCAATGTTAAAAAAAATACAACATTACAAATGACAAATAATGTAAACCCATAATATCATCGAAGAACTTGTAATCGTAGTAACGTTCGTTCGTTCGTTCGTTCGTTAAAGGCCCGTGCGACCGGGTGCGTTATCCCGAGAAA
The DNA here is from genome assembly GCA_963921215.1 of Scoparia ambigualis. Classification (NCBI taxonomy): domain Eukaryota; kingdom Metazoa; phylum Arthropoda; class Insecta; order Lepidoptera; family Crambidae; genus Scoparia; species Scoparia ambigualis. The sequence goes on from OY992505.1 coordinate 20,506,627, forward strand.
AATGCATTATCAGCAAGGGATTTCTGCTGTCTGTTAAAAAAAATAACCAAGAGTAAGTAAGGTGATCGCTCCGCTCCGCTTTGCGATCACCATACATTTCTAACTTCACCTGTATAATATTGATAAGTTCATGGATTAACAAAATTATGTAAAAGCAACAATCTGGTATTTAAAACTTCGTCATAGGTACTGTTTTCTAACTAACTAATGAAATTCGTAGGTACAGGAAAGTTTCGAATTCAAGATAGGTTACCGATAGGACTTAAAAACATTGATGATTGTTTGAATGTTTAGGTAAGTTTAAGGATTTGCTCTTTCTCATATGTTGTATATGGCCAATATTATTTACTTGTCATATGTATATTTATGTTTTTTCCATTTATAAATCTTCAAATAATATTACACTCCACAAACATTAAGATAGATAAAACCATAATATATCACTTGTATTGCATTGCACTGTTGCATTAGAAAACAACACTGATGAAATGACTCCAAAAAAAACCGGCCAAGTGCGAGTCGGACTCGCCCATGAAGGGTTTCGTAGCAGCAAGTAACATCATATAAAAGTTCTTGTAGTTCGTTGTAACTTTGATCGATGTTTTAATAATAGCGTATTTTTTTTAAATTAATTAATTTATGACGTATTAAAAACAGCTACTTACTAGATCTCGTTTAAACCAATTTTCGGTGGAAGTTTGCATGGTAATGTACATCATATATTTTTTTTAGTTTAATCGTTCTCTTATTTTTGAAGTTACAGGGGGGGGACACACATTTTATCACTTTGGAAGTGTCTCTCGCGCAAACTATTCATTTTAGAAAAAAATTATATTAGAAACCTCATTATCATTTTTGAAGATCTATCCATAGATACCCCACACTTGAGTTTGATAAAAAAAAATGTTTGACTTTCAGTTCTAAGTATGGGAAACCCCCAAATTTTTTTCTTTTTTTTTTCTTTTTTTGTGTGAAAATCTTAATGCAATTCACAGAATACATCTACTTACCAAGTTTGAACAGTATAGTTCTTATAGTTTAGGAAAAAAGTGGCTGTGACATACGGACGGACAGACTGACATGACGAATCCATAAGGGTTCCGTTTTTTGCCATTTGGCTACGGAACCCTAATAAAGAGATATAGTACCTACTTTAGCTATTTTATCGCTCAGCAATGTACAAGTACTGGAGAGAATGGCATGGGGTGCTTTATGGATCTGATACAAGATGAAGTGTTAATTGTATAGTAGATATTACTTTTTGTATGCGATATACGTACTAGTAAGATAGTGTCACGGGTTAGATACTATCAAGCTAACGTAATTTACTAATTACCGGGCACTTGGCTTGGCTTGCTAAAAGGTGAGATCTTGGAAAATGTTGTTAATATTTTTCGTTACTAAATATACACTTTGCAATTGCCAGTTTCACACATTACTGCGCTAACGGCACTAAATATTATATTTCTAGTGCTTTTTATTAATGTTAAAGACCACTGAGGGCATTTAATTGAGTTTTATGTAGCGGAGGTTTTATGTATGTCCTGCTTTACAAATTGTGCTCGCATCTAAATCACGCTTCATTGACGACTTTCGTATTAAAAGTATATTCCAGGCAATATTATAAAGATATAATGGCTGCTATCCTTTTATCTGACCTACATCATCCTGAGTAAAGGTCTGTTTCCACGCTTCTCGGCCTCTGGCGGGCGGTCTCCCACCAACGTAACCTGTAAATGTCTAGATTGTCCCTCCAACGCTTTCTCGACCGACCCCTATCGGCACCGGCATAGTTACCGACCTTTAAATAAGTAATTTAGAATCAAATTTGTAATTGTTAATACCCATGCTCCCGGCAATATATATAAACTGATAACCACTAAAACTGTATCCGCCAAAAAGCGTAAATGACTACAGCTCGCAGAGTAATTAGTACTGATGTACGCATCAAACGCGTCTGTAGCGTGGCAAAACCATTTACGTACAGAACGAACTGATTTAGCGTCCATGCACGGTGAAAATACAGCGATCTACAATTTGGGGAATTCATTGAAATTGGTGCTGCAAACACCGGCGCGGCACGCTCCAATCGTGCACATCGCAGTCATTGCACAATTGACGCAAAATTGACCGATACTGCCGTGTCTGGCAGCCAATGACATCACTCACAATGTTACATAATATGGACAATGTTTAATGATTAGGAAACTAATGTTTCAATTATCGTCATCAGCCTTAAACGTTCTACAGCTAGGCACAGGCCTTCCACATGGACAGCATATGGGGAGATTGGGCGATATTCCACCACGCTGGCCCAATGTGGTTGGTGGGTTAATGTTCAATGAATATAAAAATCTTCATTATTGAAATTTTGCATTTACAATGCTATACTAGATAAAGGATAAAAAATATTTATAAAATATATATTTAAATATATGTATGTCTCGGTAGCTCAGCGGTTAGAGCAGTGGACCGGCAATCCAAATTTCATGCGTTCGAATCCCATTCGAGCTTCATGGGACTGGTTGATTTTTTTCTAGTAAACATTTTATCCAATATATAAATCTATCTAATCCGCCTACATCTTCTCACTGCAGAGAATTGTCCTCCCCTTTTCATGACATTTTTTCTGTTCCGTGCCTGCTCGATGATCCACTTACTTTCGACAAGTCTGACAATGCCGTACCGAGCACCTGGCTCGATACGTTGCTTTTCGCGCATCACGTGGTTGCCCCTCCTGCTTTTCTACCTACCTCATCTAAGTTTGGCTATTATAAATAGGTACCTACTACTAAAACTTTTTAAAACATACAAATTCCTTAACCTTTTAAGTAGCAAGCGACCGAGAGGCAAAATAATTAGTCTGATTTTGAGGCTATTGCAAGTTTGAGTGCAACATGGGCGCAATAAAAGCAAAAGTTTTTTTACGTAAAATGGCGAATGTTTACACTGATGAAAACTGGTTTGTATAGGACAGGCCGTTTCTTTATACGTCAATTTTGTTGAAACAAAAGAGAACAAATTTAAGACAAATAGGTAATCATAATAGTGTCATGTGACGTCACAAAGACCCAAATGTATAAAAACAAAGACAAATTAGCTATCTGCAAACGGTCAAAAAAGACTAAAGGAAGTAAAGAACAAGAATAACGATGTATTTCTCAATTAGCTTCGTAGAAGAAAATAAATTATAACGAAACAGTTATTTTGTTTTCGTAATCTGCTAACGAAAGAAAGCATTCACTGCCATTTGCATGAAAAAGTAATTGTCTTCACTCGGTTACAAAAAATCTAAGCGGGTCAAATTAATTTAAAATTCTATTTATTTCTTTGCTTTTGTAACATTTTGTTTAATTCAGTCCTGATGTATTGCCGTGGGAACGCTCTATAAAAAAATGAAGTTCTTCTACTCGAAATAAGTTAAAACTGAAATAAACTTTTACCGCCGTCGTCGTCGGAGCAAGAAAATGAAAATGCACAGACTAGCCGCTAACGATAACTATTGTAGTCGTTGAATAGAGAGTAGGTACTGTTTCAGAAAGAATATAATCTGACCATTCAGATACTTTATACTAAATACTTTATAGACAAAGTTAATCATAAATATATAGATTTAGGTACACCAAGAAAAACATTCACAGAATAAACCATTAAATCTCCAGGCGTGTCATTAATTACCGCATAAATTGCAAGCATACATATTGTTTATGTATCACGTACCTACTACACACGTTCGTACAAAACGATAACATGAGGTGTCATCTGGTAATCTCGTCAAAATCCGGACTAATCCCACGTGGAACGATGCCGCCAGCTGTACAACTTGCAGTATATAAAACAATGTACATACATATTCGAATATTTTATCCAATCTACGCGTTTTCACGAGGACAGAACAGACAGCTTCGGCTTTTTCTTAGAAAATTGGGGAACAAAAAGATAAAAAAAAAAAATTCATATCCGCCAATTTTATGTAACAACAGGATAAGCTTCTGCCATTTTAATAAAAAGCTACTTTAATCTGCTTAATTCTGTACACTGCTGAAGCGTTCTTCAATTTCTTTGGGATTTTAAATCATTAATCCAACTGGTTATGGCCCTTCATAAACAATAAACCAATGCTTAGACTCTTCGATTTTATACGATCGAAGTTTAGACTGTACTAATATTAAATAACATAGTTTAAATATGTTGTCGTGTTCAATAAATATATAGACACCAATAAATTTAAAAATATTGATATGGCCTACTATTTTTCACTTTGTTGCAAAATCAATTTGATAAGTTGTTTGGATAATATAGGTATGGCAATTGTATATTTTTTTCTTTACTTCAGTCATTTAATATTTATTTATTTAGGAAAGATTTACAGAATTAGACTATAATAATAAATTAAGGTGATTGTTTTTTTTAACAATTGATGTGATTCTCTTAACTTTTAAAAGAATGTGTTAAATTGCAAAGCTAGAGATGCAAAATGCGATTGTAACTAACGATGGCGACCGCATAAAAGTGCAAATGTTTTTCGGGGCTTCGACGCATAATAACGTGTGGTAACTCCCACAGACATCCTGGCAGCGCACGCGAACCACCGCCTGTGCTCGCTGGTGGGAGTGGAGGGGGGTCACGCCATTGGGGGTTCCCTAGGGGTGTTGAGGACCCTGTACCAGGTCGGCGTGCGCTACCTCACGCTGACCTCCACCTGCGACACCCCCTGGGCGGAGTGCGCCTCGGCTGACCGCCCGGAGCCGTCTCCGAGGGGCGGCCTCACACACTTCGGGAAAGTAAGTCACTTCTTAAAGAGGAATAGAGATTATAGTAAACATTTTTTATAGCGATAGACTTAGGTACGATGGTGATGGAGCTAAGTGGACTTGAAATAAACAAGATGGTGGGGTTGGATGTGCGGCAAATCTAATGACAAAACGGTCTATCAAATATCCTGATGCGATCCTGAGCGCACGCGAAACTTTGCTTGCTGGTGGGAGTTGAATGAGGCTCCCTAGGGATGTTGTGGACTTTGTACCAGGTCTACCAGTGCCACCCCATGGGCGGAGTGCGCCTCGTCCAAACGCCAGGAGCCGTCTCTGGCGGGCAGCCTCACACACTTCGGGAGAGTACTTTATGAATAGAAATGACATTGATTATGTGAATGATTTGCTGTTTCTTCTTTCCATCCATCTACACCAAGTTTGCATCAGTTGACGTCAACTCCCACCCAGTAATGAAAAGTGTTCTTATATGGTTTCAAATTTTTATTTGAATCTGTAAATGAAAGGGAGAACATGAATGAACAACAGAAATGAAAGAAATGCCCTTGCTGAGTTTCTTGCCGGCCTCTCCCAATACAAGGACTCCCGCCCTATTGATTTACGAACCGATGGCATAGTAACATTAACAGGTGCTCAATAATTGTAGCCTAAACTGAATAAATGATTTTGAATCTTGATCTTGCCCGAAATCATAACCGATACGAGGCGATGTTTTTTCTATATACAGTTACCTAATTATTGATTGGTATTGAGACCGTGATACTAATGCAAGCATACATACTAGACATAAACATACTAATTACTATAACTAGGCTTAGCTGACGCGCATCTATTCTTGAATTCTTGCAATCGGAGTGTTGGAAAAGTGCAACACAACCTATATGTTCGATTTTAATAGGGCATCCAACAAATACGGACCGGGACCGTTCCGACTGCCCCTTCTCTTTTGTTTTCCGCCTTAAACATTTGCCTGGACTTTGATCCAATCAACTTTAGTAGCTCTTCACTTGATACGATAGGCTCGCACACTTGTAAGGGTTACTCACTGCGCGCTTTCCTATTTGTCGATGTCATTCACAACAAATTGCTTCTATTGTACTTATTTTATCTAAACCCGATTGCAAAATTCTTTGGAAACCCATCAAGGAACTTTGGCTTGATAAAGAATTAATTAAGAAGAAAATTTTCGCTTAACTTATTGAACTTAAACAGTGACTTATCTTTTTTTAATTATTTCTTAGGGCTTCGAGGATAAGGAAGTTGTAATCTCTTCTACAGATTATATGGAGGTGCCTCGTTAGGAAGCGGATTTATTGTCTTTATCCGAGTAGGTAACTGTGGCGATGTTTTTGTAAGTATAATTCATTAAACTTTTTGCGATAGCCCCATTCTGATGGGTATAATTTGTTTGTGTGCGTAGTTAAAATATTGTTTCTGCGATTCAAGTTATTTGATTTGAGCTCCACTATCTACAGTAAGAATATAGTAAGTAAAGCTTATATTCGACCAGTTATTACTATTTGTTAGTAAAGTCTGGGTCTCTACATTGTATCTGCCATTCAAAATTGTTGCATAAACAATTATGAGCAGTACTCAGTCAGTCTTTCTAGCATCCGTATCTTAAGGCAGGTAGTGAAAACGAAACGTAAAGATTGAGACGTCGAGTAGACTGAGTGTGCCATAATCATAAACATCCTGCGCACCGCAATATTTCGCTTTGTATGAACTCTCGGCTCGCGAGCACTTCTTTGTTTTCCTGCAACGATACTTTTCGGAATATTTTCTTTTGTTAAAACCACTCACTCCGTGCAGCGTACCCCCACGTAAGCACCTAAGTGGTGCAAGCTTTTTTCTCACTGTGCGCCAAATAGAGGCATCAGGTTTAATTACAAATTAATATAAAACACCACATTAGGTATCAACTTTAAACAATACACTGCTTCTTTCCAATTCCGAGGAAACGTGTTGCCACGGATATTTTACCAATGTCACTTCCAGTTCACACCTAATAAAAGATGCCAGGAAGTTGGCAATTAATTCGAGCAAGCCAAACTTATGCTAAAGTCGGAATGAAGCAAGAACAATTAGGGACCACTTTATAATAAATATTCAAGCAGCTGGCCGCGCCGCTCTCGGGGTTCATTTCAGCTATTCACTCTGTGCCTGCGAAAAGGGAGGGTTTATTTTTATTTATATTCGTGAGTTACAAGAATTTGTATGCAATCTACCGCAAATCCTTGCATGCTAAGTTTATTTTAGCATCTTCTGCGAAGGGATATTCTAGTATGACTCTTAAATGTTTGATTAAAGTTAACCAATTATTATAATTAAATCAAAACAAAGAGTATGACAGAAGGTGTTTTAAGAACAAAACAACTATAAACAAACGACTTTACAACCCTGGTCCTTTAAGTTGACGCCATAATGAAGCGTAGGTAGATCATAATGTAACGAAGAATATTATCCCTATGCATGAGTTTGTTTTCGTTTGGTTTTCTGGCACTGATACGCGTACATCATCTGTTGACTGCGGTGGCTGCTTTTCACCAGGGCCGTTTTCGATCCAGTAACAAAAACAAAACACTCCTCACCGACTTCTGATGTTACAAATATTGGTGAAGGCCTAGAACTAAAATACAGGTGATACGCGCTTGAAACATCATCAAGGGACTCTCATCAGGGCTGATTCCGACACAGTAACAAAAACAAAACACAGCTCGTCACCGACTTATGATGTTACAGATAGTGGTGAGGAGCAGTGTTGAGGCAAAGCCTACAACTAAAATACAGTGATACGCGCGTGATACGTCGTCCATAGGCTGCGGTGGCCGCTTTTCATCAGGGCCGTTTCCAACCCAGTAACAAAACCTAAACACTGCTCGTCACTAACTTCTTATGTTACAGATATGGGTGAAGGCCTAGAACTATATACAGGTGATATGCGCGTGATACATCGTCCATGGTCTGCGGCTTTCATCAGGGCTGTTTCCGACTAAATAACAAAAACAAAAGACTATTCCTCACCAACTTCTGTCGTTACAGATAGTGGTGAAGGAGATGAACCGGCTCGGTATGCTGGTAGACCTGTCGCACGTGTCGGAGCGCACGATGCGCGACGCGCTGGCGGTGTCGCGCGCGCCCGTGCTATTCTCGCACTCGTCCGCGCGCGCGCTGTGCAACGTGACGCGCAACGTGCCCGACACGGTGCTGCGCCTGCTCGCCGCCAACAAAGGCCTCATCATGGTCAACTTTTACACGTCCTTCCTCACGTGCAGTGACACTGCGACTGTCCAAGATGCCATCGGTAAGCACCAGTTGCGAGATACTTTTTTAAAACTTTCGACGATCATTTTGTCAAAAAAAGAAACGGGTTCATCATGATAAGACTTTAAACTATCGCGTTGCATTGGATTAAAACTGCTTTAACGGGACCTAACACGATTAATTTTGTAAGTAGGTACATATCTACTTACTGCTTGACGTTTCGGCCGCGATGCTGCGGCCGTGGTCACAAGCGAACTGGCGAGCAATAAGCAGAAAGTAGACATGGACTTACTTACAAAATTAATCGTGTTTGGTCCCGTTAAAACGGCCTCATAATGGTCAACTTCTACATGTCCTCCCACACGTGCAGCGCCACTGCAACTGTTCAAGATGCCATCGGTAAGCACCGCGAAAGAGTAACGATACTTTTTAAAACAGCAAACGATCGTTTAGTCAAAGATAAGAGAGCCAACAAAGGTCTCATCATTCATGGTCAACTTCTACACGTCCTTCCTCACATGCAGCGACACTGCGTATGTTCAAGACGCCATCGGTAAGCACCACGTGCAAGAGATACTTTTTGTAACAGCTAACGATCGCTTAGTGAAAAAAGAAGAGAGATAGGTATAAGACAACAGCTCGCCGCTAAAAAGGGCCTCATCATGGTCAACTTCTATCACAGACATATAATATGTCTGTGACTTCTACACGTCCTTCCTCCGACACTGCAACTGTTCAAGACGCCATCGGTAAGGTACGAGGCGCGCGAGAGGACCTACCAATGCTTTTCAAAACAGCCGATGATCGTTTGGTCGGAAAAGAAGAGAGTTATAAACACAACATACAGGTTATAAACAAGTTTTATAGGATTTTAATATTAAATAATGGGTTTTGTTGTGAGTATGTAAACATTATAATGAATATTTTAAATCTTGAAATATTTGAGTACTTTACTCGAAAATATTAGTTAATGGCTTTTAGTGATCATGTTACGTTAAACACAAGTACCATAATAATTAACAAATAATAAACTTGTACGGCAGAATGATCTGCTGAGCTTCCCCTATTGGCCAGCATAATGTAACAGGGAGCGCAACGTAGGATGAGCTGATGCGCAGATATATTGCGAAAATCCAAATGATGCGTGAACGAACGGTAATGCTTTGATCACAAACTCGTAAATACACAATCCATCTAAATATTACACAATCCATCTAATACTAAATCGTAGCGTAATAGTGGCAGCTTTGTGCGCGGTCGTAGAATTAAGAACGGCTCGTACCGAAAACAATGTATAAAATCTATTTATATATAAATAATTCTATAATCTATTTTTAACCGACTTCAAAAAAAGGAGGAGGTTCTCAATTCGGTTGTATATTTTTTTTTATGTTTGTTACCTCAGAACTCCGTCATTTATACACCGATTTAGAAAAATCTTTTTTTAGTTGAAAGGATATACTTCCAGATTGGTCCCTTTTTTATCAAAATCTAGTTCTGATAATGGAATCCTCGAGGAATTGAGGGAACTCCTCAAATATTGTAGGCATACCTTTAGCGATTTTGGTATTTTCAGCAATAAGTCACGCATTTGCATTCAGAAAATATCATTTGATGAAGTAGAACTGATGAAAAGACCACAGAATGCCATTGAAACTCCTCATTGATAAGTATTTCACGGGTGGCGATAAGATATCTCGATTAAGATAGTTATGCGGCTATGACGAAGCAAAAGGTCCCATTTTTATCAAAATCCAGTTCTGATAATGGAATCCTCAAGGAATTGAGGGAACTCCTCAAATATTGTTGGCATACCTATAGCGATTTTGGTATTTTCAGCAATAAGCCACGCATTTGCATTCAGAAAATATCATTTGATGAAGTAGAACTGATGAAGAAGACCACAGAATGCCATTGGAACTCCTCAATGATAAGTATTTCACGGGTGGCGATAAGATATCTCGATTAAGATAGTTATGCGGCTATGACGAAGCAAAAGGTCCCATTTTTATCAAAATCCAGTTCTGATAATGGAATCCACAAGGAATTGAGGGAACTCCTCAAATATTGTTGGTATACCTATAGCGATTTTGGTATTTTCAGCAATAAGTCACGCATTTGCATTCAGAAAATATCATTTGATGAAGTAGAATTGATGAAGAAGACCACAGAATGCCATTGGAACTCCTCAATGATAAGTATTTCACGGGTGGCGATAAGATATCTCGATTAAGATAGTTATGCGGCTATGACGAAGCAAAAGGTCCCATTTTTATCAAAATCCAGTTCTGATAATGGAATCCTCAAGGAATTGAGGAACTCCTCAAATATTGTTGGCATACCTATAGCGATTTTGGTATTTTCAGCAATAAGTCAAGCATTTGCATTCAAAAAGTATCATTTGATGAAGTAGAACTGATGAAGAAGACCAAAGAATGCCATTGGAACTCCTCAATGATAAGTATTTTACGGGTGGCGATAAAATATCTCGATTAAGATAGTTAAGCGACTATGACGAAGCAAAAGAAGGCAGGTACTGGAACTCAGTTCTAATGGAGGGATCCTTGCGGAATTGAGGGAACTCCTTAAATAATGTAGGCATACCTATAGCGATTTAGGTATTTTCAGCCATAAGTCAAATAAGGTCTACTTCGGCAATAAATCCATCATAACTAATGTTGTAAATGCGAAAGCGTGTGTGTTTGACCGTCTCTCACTTGCGCATCGACCTGATTTTGTATATAGTAGCTGAAGGACAAACAGTAACATATGCCACTTTTTATCACCCCTTATAAAACATTTCTATAAGGATTTAAAAATACACTATTCACACTATTAATTCTGTTACTTCTTATCTAAATTCTTCTTAACATCTTTATGCCGATGACTTACAAATTTACTCTCAGGCCTCGGCTGAGAACCTCTCGGACGCGATTGAGCAGATCATTGGTGACTTGGCTACGATCTACGACTGGAGCAAGTCAAAAACGTCCCGGTAGTTTGCCTAACGGTGAACCCTAGTAACTCATCATCGTAGGGGGCTCTATACAGCGTTCACGAGTAAATCTGGGTAACTTGCCGTCTGTTTTGGATGTAGATTTTCCACGTGATAGGCGTTTCTCGTTTTCTTCGCTTGACGCATTTAAACGGCGCTGTCTCATACGAGCATCGCGTTTTGTAGGTTTACCAATATTCGCTTTCGATAAATAGATCGGATCAATTCACTAAAAAGCGAGAAATAAACAATAATTTTAACAAAAGTAAAAACCGACTCCAAAAAATTTGACTGAAATAAATGCACTAAAACGTAAAAAATAATTGCATAGTTTAGTTTGTTCAATTTACTTGCAGTATTGACCTTTATTCTACTCAATCTTATATTATAATCTTAAAAAATATTTTTGGAGTCGGTGCCGGCCTAATACGACGATGTAGCAATACCTAATAAAATCTATCTACAAATGAACACGACAACTGTTAAAGGCTAATTAAACATATTTACAAATAAAAACGACAATTGCGAATAACGTAAATGTAGGAGGACCGTAGTTTAGAAAAATAAAAATAAATATTTGGTAGGATTGGCTAACCATTGTTTGCAATAAGTAATAATTGTAAAGGAAGCAAGGTTTCCACCCAGCACAATATACATGCGTTGGGAAGGGTAGAACTAAATCCTACTTGACAACCCTAGTGCCCTACCCCTACAGCCCCAGCCCTAACCATAAGTTGATAAATACATATATAAAGAAATAAGGACGCTTGTCCCGGTCGACCTAAGGTAACAAGCGGAAAGTGGAAGGAATAAGGTATAAGGATGGATTTTCTCACTGCCAGTCAAGCCGGCTCACAAGACTGATCAGATATCTGACGGCTAAAGGTGTCTTGGCCGCAGTGAGAAGATTTGTAGATCATGGATCGATCTGTCAACCGAGAAAGTAATAACGTCTGAAGTCCATGTTACAAGTGTCTCTAATTTGAGATTACAATGCATTAACATATTATGTGTATATTAATTTATTTACAAACATGTGTGGGTAATAAGATTTAGATGAATTATTTACTTTGATAATGCAGCAACATTATTCTGGGTCAATTCCGTATTCCGCGCTGTGCTGTGAGCTGCATGTTTACGGCACGTGAACAGCAATTACCGCACTGCATCGACGAGGCATCGAGGCTATTAGAGTTTGGCAAGCTTCAATAGAAATGACGTTCCACGATTCCACAAACGCATCGTAAAGCTCGTTTAGATTACTTGTTCTTTTAGCAGATACGCTCCTCTTCACTTCACGCTACAAATTTTCAATGGGATTGAGGTCTGGGCTATTTGCAGGCTAGTCTAGCATCAAAACTGATTGCTCCCTAAGAAATTGCTTAACAGAATGGGCTGTGTGTTTGGGGTCATTATCATGTTGAAATATTTAGGTCACTGCTAACGTCTCCTCAGCGTAAGAAAGCATTGTTTCTTCCAAAATGTTATTGTATTTAAATTGATCTAGATTACCTTCAATTTTTATTCGCGGGGCCCACCACGCCATATCCAGAGAAAAATCCCGAAACTTTAATGTTTCCCCCTCCATGCTTTACTTGCTTTGTGATGCATTTATTATTCAACGCTTGCTTTGCAATTCAGTTTACTATCAGAACGCAGTCTATTTATCTTTGACTCATCAGAAAATAATACAGTTTTCTATTGATTTGCCGTCCAGGGCCCTTATTCTGTAACAATTCCTTGTTTCAAAACCACGTTAATTCCTTAAAAAGTTACGATATCTTCCCAAAAACGTATGCGTTTGACGTTTGTGCGCGGTAAGGTTTAGGTGTGGAATCTATAGATTGCGATACAGAATCAGGGCCCAGCTGCCATACTTTCGAATGACATCTAGTCTCGCTCGTCGGTGCTGCCTGTTGACGAGCGGTACTTTCAAATATTTTTGCATCATTTAATTGTCTACAACGTGCGGATACTCCTTGCCTGCTGCCAAAAACTTCCCTTCTTATCGTTTCTGAGCCCCGAAAAGGATCCTCAGCCTTTGCTGCCCGAACAATCATAGAATCCTCTCGAGATGTCGTTTTCGAGATTTAGGTTTTCGAGATACTTACGTTATTGGTAGTGTCAAATTTCTTAAAGTGATTAACCGCGTTAAAAACTTTAGTTTTTGAACATTTTATATGATCAGCAATCTTTTTGTAAGCGGTCCTCATATCCTAGTCTCTGACTAACCCTTCGCGGATAGAGTCGTGATTACGAGTACATGTATGTATGAGTATGTATGATTGTGCATCTAGTTTTTATATATGATCAAAGACTAATTGCCTAACCTAGCAATGTAATGTGATAGATATATGCAATAAATAAACAATAATAAATTAATGCCTGCTCTGAGACTTAGGGTGGATTCGACCATCTAAGAGTAAATTAATCTTAGAATAAATCGTCAGTTATTCGAGAGTAAATCAGTTTTACGTTTTACCATCTACAATTCTAAGAATAGTGAACCTATTCGGGATTATTTACTATACCTACCACCGTTTCGCACTTCCGTGCGTAACGGTGGTAGTTCCGATTAGTTCCTGACTCGCCGGATTCCCGATTCGCCGGATTCTTGTTTCGCCGGATTCTCGTTTCGTCGGTTTTTTTGTAGAAGGAAAACTATAGAAATATCGCGGCTTTACCTATTTATTAAATAAAAGGCAGATATTTCGGTAAGTACAATAATAAAAATTATTTATTTGGTCTTAATTTAATAACGTCTGTTACGATAACAGATAACGTAACAGATAAAAAATGTTTAAAGCAAAATCGTCATTTCTCATTGAAAATATGTGACCATTTCTAAGTAGGTAATTTAAGTTATGTCCGATAGTGGCAAAAAAATAATAATTCATACAATAATAAATATAACTACATGCTTACTTTACTTAAGTGATATTACTGTATATTAATATTTCCGACGAAACAAGAATCCGACGAAACGAGAATCCAGCGAAACAAGAATCCGGCGAATCAGGAATCCGGCGAATCAGGAGCATACCGTAGTTCCGTTATTTCTAACGGAACTATTCTTAGAATAATGCAATCGCAGCGTCTGTCGCCGCTGACCGCTGTCATGTCTATATGTTTGATATTTTGACAGCTATAGTTATTGCAATAAACGACAAAATAGAGTTGTCAGGTTTTGCCATGAACTTAATACTATAACAGGACCGAGCATCGCGATTAAAACTAGAGCCGAGGAGTGGTACCTGTGTGTGGTTTTACATCTCTTTACATATCATATAATTATTACGTTTTATTTCCTACAACATCATGATTACCCTTGTGAAACACATGACAGGGTTACCAGAGTCACTATAATAAATATTACTAAATAGGTAATTTTAGATATACCTACCTCCTTACATGGAAATGTTACATAAACAGGACTCACTACTCACAACTAAAAAGCAAGCCGAACGAGACGTCTATTAGGGAAAAAAATTACAGTGCAGTGTATATTTGAGAGTAAAAAGGGAACAGTTCAGGAAATATTTGATAGTAAAAAAAAAGGAAATAGTAATTTCACCCAAGCGAAGTAAGGGGTTGGTAGTATTATTTTGATGAGCCCATCGCCGCTCTATGCTGTTGGATGTATGTGCAGTCTTTAGCCCTTTAGTCGCCTTTTACGACACCGAAGAGAAGAGAGGGGTTGGTAGTATTATTTTGATGAGCCCCATCGCCGCTCTATGCTGTAGGTTTTATGTGCAGTATTTAGTCCGTTAGTCGTCTTTTAAAATGGAACCTACAAACTCTTATTAAGGTACTACCAACAGCTTTATTTTTATCGGTTGGCAAATAAAAGAAAGGGATAAAAAGCCTGTCATGTGACCTCTAATTTGGCTCGTTTCCCACTATTCGTATTGGCAGCCGATATTGAGTATTACTGTTATAGAATAAGGTGTATTTATGCAACATGCACTTTAATAGTGCTCAGTCGTGTTATAGTATTAAGTCCATGGGTTTTGCCTTCTAGTCGTTCGTAGCCTAATAGTTCGTTTGTAGAACAATGACCATTGTCGGGATAATAGGTTCATTCACCATTCACATTAAATATTGAAGAATAACAATTCCAAGAGTAACTAATCTGTGGATTGTATGGAAAAATTAAATTTCATTTTGCGAGAATAAAAACGTGGAATAGATATATTCTTGGTATAGTTATTCTCATTTATATATTTATGTCAAATTTTAAACACTGAAAAAAGATATATATTTATGTTTGGTCGAATCCACCCTTAGACGTGATATTACACATGTTTCAGGCGGTACACAGGGGATTTTTCTTAAGAGACACGTGTATAAGACAAGCAAAGGAGATAGGGCAGCTTGTATGGACGTTTGGGCCATTATATTAAATTGTGTTACAGATATAACAATTACTGCATTTTGAAGGGAATGATGTTAGCATTACAGATGTATCATTATTTTGCATGTACAACTCCGCAGATTAGAGTTATGGAGGATTCACGTGAGTTGCTTACCTCGATGCCTTGTTCTGCTTTTACACTATTTCTTAGTTATTTGTGTAGTTACAAGAATTTCAAACTTATTTTTTATTGATCTAAATTAAATTCTGTATTCAGGGGTATAATTTAACATACAATGTCGTGAGAAAATAACTATTCAGAAAGAAAAGCCGGCACAAAATATTCTACAATGCATGGAGCAAAGAGAATGAATGAATGGATGACAATCGTATTGACAAATGACATAATAAGACCTGACATGACATTTCAATAATCGATTTTAAAAATCGATTTAAATTAATAATTTACTTTTCTTTTTGTATTTATTATCATGATTATTAATTCAGATAGTCTACAAAATACAAGAACTAACGTATTGGTATATTTATTATTTTAAACTAAATACTGTTTCAACAAGTATTTGCAGTTAGGCAAAAGTATATCGATTTGTTACTGACTAGATGTGTGTTTACAAAGTATGTTTAAGTGTAATTTTTGAATATCCGTTTTTATCTTGGTTTTGCGGAGTGTTACAGGTTTATTTTAAAAACCAATAATAATACAATAAGAAGACCTTATTTTCTATACCATTTTTATTTCTGTAACGAACAACTCATTGTGGCCCAAAATTACCTATCTCCTTTGTCTAAAACACAGCTTAATATTGCTGCGCTCAGAAAGCTTTGGTTTTTTCTACCTAAAGCCGTGCTGCGTCTGCTCACCTGGACCTTCGTACGCCATTTAATAAGAAAGAAAATAAAAGTTATAAGATACCTATTCGTTATATACAAGGTGTTTTTGTGATTGAAATATAATCACGCATGTGGGCCATCCTGTTTAAATGCAAAAAACAACTCTATGGAAGCAACTCTCAATTTGCATAAAAAAACAGCTGTTCCATACAAAGCTGGAAAAGCTATTCGACCTAAATGAATGGAACAGTTAATTGTTTGTTTGGAATTTTAGCGTTGCTTTGATACAAATAGTTGTTTATTGCACTTAATAGTATGGGAGCAACTCTCAATTTGTAACAAAAAAACAACATCTGTTCCATACAAAGCTGGAAAAGCTATTTGACCTAAATGTATGGAACAGTTAATTGTATTTTGGAATTTTAGCCGTGCTTCGATCTTCTTTTCTCTCTTCTCTTCTTTGTTCTTCAGAAAGGTGTTCTCCGTGTAATTTCCATGGTATTTTTGAAATCGCTAAATTATAGTAAATTACACAAAAAATGCAAATTTTTATAACATATAAAAATTAGACACGAAACGGATCTATTTATGCTATATATATGAGATTTATCTTAAATAAAAATTAGTTAGGGTAGTATTTAAGAACTACATGCATTACAACGATATTTTGAAAAAATAGTAGCTTTATTTATAAACTTACAGATATTCAAAGTAGGAACATGGAGGTAATAATAATGTTAATAATTAACAAATTTCTTATACACCGAGATTTTTCATTGGTTTTGGAGCCGAAACCCTGTTCATGTTTATCATCAGTAGAAGCTATTTAGCTTGTAAAACTAAACACACGAGCATAAAAAATCTTTAAAAAATATCAATAAAAAGTGTACGAACCCTTAGTACCGGACGATCTTATGAAAGTCAATGACCGAGGTGCTTCAAACGCTCCTCCTACCCCCCGCCCCGCCGCCGGCGCAGGCGGCCAACCGGGAAAGTTCATAGGGGTCACGGTGCACGAGCTGATAAGGAGAACGTTACTACGTGGTTTCGACAAAAAGTCACTTTTACAAATGTTTTCTCTTTGCTAGTAAAGCAATTATTATTTCACAAACAGGTACAACACTTTTTTTTATTATAACGTTTTCGGCTCCAAAACCAATGAAAAATTTTGGTGTATATTATTAATTGTTCCCATACATTAAGCATGTGGATTAACATAATTATAAAAATAACAAATGTTTGGTAAAAAGTAATAATATAAATAAAACAAGGTAATTTCTACGGGTTTTACGTAATTCCCATGGTGTTGTATACACGGAAATTACACCATGGAAATCACTAAAAAGCATTTATTTTGAAATTCCTCGGCATTGAAATGATATTAAAACCCGTTTACCAAAAATAACATATTGCAAAAATGTGACATGGTAATGGCTGAAAAGTGACAAACAAAAATTTTAAAATTATAGAACTTACCCGGCACTGAAAGCGCGGGGAAACAGCGACACGGCCACCTACCTGCAAGCTGCGGCCGTAACTGATAATTCGCAAACACCAATCACGATTCATCTATACCTAGCCAAGCCAGTCCAGTGCAGTGCCCCTTTTAAGGAGCGCAGCGAATATTTTGTTAGGCGTTTTGTTGTACTTATGTCCTTGAAATCCAAAGTTTCCGTCCGACGTGATTTAAAATTTTATCATTTAGAAAATGATTTGTCTATTTTAAATTTGTGTACGAATCTAATTAAAAACGTGGGTGATTTAAAAAATATCAGCAATATCTCAAAAGACGGCGAACGTGTTATGCGTGAAAAACTTGCAAAATAAACCGTATTTAAGTTCCTTAGGGTAAATTACTCCGATGTACGTGGTTTTTACATAATAAAATCTATAATTATGACATGTTGCATATGGAATGTATAAACAATGTAATAGTAGATTCATTCATAAATTACTTGTTGATATAGGATATATGAGTGTGTTACGCTCAATAATTGCTCTCCCAAGAACCACCCACAAATAGTTGCTTTTGCACAAATTAGTATGGCCTAATTGCGGGATTAAAAATATATTATCAAACACCGAGTATACCTGTGGTTTGTGTGGTAGAATAGTGTTTCGTGATAGATTCAGTTAACGATACATACAGTTAATGATACATACGAGGAGTGTCTGTTCAAAAATGTTTCGTGATAGATTCAGTTAACGATACATACAGTTAATGATACATACGAGGAGTGTCTGTTCAAAAAAAGATAAATCCACTTTCCATTTTTTTTTGTTTTTTTTTATATTATTGCTCTCTATGTTCGAATACACAACTTAGTGCTTGAAATTGGCTTCAAAAGGCGTTATTTCCAATAGAAAAACGACTTTCAAACTCACAGTTTCAATCAAAGAGATACATTTTAATTATTTTGTGGTAATTTTGTTTTTGTTATTTTAATTTCCAATTTTTGTGACATAATTTTATTGTTTACAGAGACTCTAGTTCTTAAGATTTTTACATTTTTATTTTAAGTATGACATGTCGGTGTTTTGGACGCATAATCTGTAAAACAGCATGTAAAATGAAATAAATAAATAAATTTCCAAAAAATATTAACAGAAAAATAACACAATAAAATGTTTCGTGATGATTTGTGATGTCAAACAAGGCATAATATTCTGGGGTAACTCAGTAAATAGTCAATCGACCTTTATATTAAATGTAAATAATTGTGGATTAGTAAGGAATATTTTTAAAGATTTTAATCTAACTCTGAAGTGTATACGAGTATATACTAGAAATTTGTGTATCTTTAAGGGAAAATAAAAATCATTTTAGTCCTAAAACTCAATACAAAAAGAATATACGCTCACAATATACGTATGATGTATTTATCATTAAACATTATGGTAAATACACACATCAAAAGTGTCTAGGGATCAACATATATTTTTGCAATAACTTTTCTCCTGATTGATATTAATTAAAATTTTCTTTAAGGATTCATCAAATAAAGTGTTTTCGTTTGTCTACAGTAACGATAAACCAAGTCACCTTTGCATTAATAAAGAAATTTGCCATTTTCCTAATAAAGGGATTTTTGACATTTGAACCACTAACATTAAAGTTTGAAAAAAAGACTGAAATAACAGTTTTCTTTAAAATTTTATTGGGTAACTTAAACAATTAATAATCCGTGTTTCTACCGCGAACACTAACAACACAAGAACATCGGTTTGGCATACTCAAAATGAGTTCATCCAAATCACGCTGTGGAATGGCCGCCCATGTTCGTTGCAACAACAAAAAAAGGTCTTCTTGCGACTGGATACCCTCCATATTCGGCAGAGCTCTTCTCTGTAGCATATCCCATGCATGCTCAATCGGGTTCAAGTCTGGCGACTGAGCAGGCCAGGACATGACATTGATGTTAGCTGCGGCGAGAGTCTGTCTTACAACTCTTGCGGTGTGCGGTCATGCATTATCATGCATTAACTGAAATAAGGGACCGATTTGCACTTGTAGAGGAACGATGACGTCTGATACAATCGTCTCAGCATAAATTTGAGCGTTGAGGTTGCCTCTGATCCAAATCAACTCAGTTCTTCCGCCGATCCAAATACCTGCCCATACCATGATGGTTCCACCACTATAAGGATGGACTTCCTGGCAGGATTTTAATCGCTGTTGGTGTCCAGGGGTTCTCCAGTGTCGTATACGTCTTGTATCCGGTCTCATACCAAAACGAGACTCATCAGAAAAGCACATGAAACGCCATTGTTCTTCTGCCCAATTTCTGTGTTCAAGAGCCCATTGATATCGAATCCTACGATTGTGCATTGCTATAGGTGGTACCCTTAGCGGTCTTCGGGAATGAAGGTTCACTTCATGCAAGCGGTTTCTGACTGTTTGGTCGCTAATTAAGTTCCCTGAAGAGTGATGAAGCCTCACGGCTAACATCATGGCGGTTATTGTTGGAGCTCTTCGAGTTGTGATTTGAATGTATCGGTCTTGTCTCCGTGTGGTGCAGCGATACCGTCCTCCATGGCGCTCAGCCACGGTACCAGTGCTTCGGTAACGTGTCCAAAGTCAACTGATAACACTCTGACTTGTATTCAGAGCTAAAGCCACAGTACGTTGCCGGGAACCAGCTTCTATCATTCCCACGGCTCTGAGCATTTCTTCCCTGCTTAAATGACGTCGCCGCTCCATAATAACGTTGGTTTTAATCAGTAGTAGGGAAACAGTAGCACTAATAATGTCTTCAATGCGTTGTATGTTTTTATAGGGAAAATATTGACAGGTGATTTTCATCTTTTACTAGAAATTGATTGAAAGTTCCTGTTTCAAATTATGAAATGCACCAAAAAGGATCCATATAAATTTATAAAATCATAAATTTATTACAAAGCCACATCTCAATCTCAAGAAATCCGCATAAAAATGCTTGATCCCTAGACACTTTTGATGTGTGTATGTATGGCAAAGCAAAAGTACTGTGATCCCATTATTCTTGGAATTTAAATGTCAAAAATAATGGCAGCAGGTGCGCCATATTTTTTTTTGAAATTGCGGATGAAGTCACAATTCCCGCCTATTGCAAAAAAAAATATTACTCTAAAATCAAACTATATTTTGTCGTTTTGTAAACAACAATATACTAACTGATATATTTCCTATCTATCAGGTATCAAAATAAAGTGATGATTGCAACAGTTTATTTGTCTTATAGTATTTCTCTAAAAATCACTCGGAAATCGGTAACATGCGAACGGACTTTACACGCTTTATCTAGTGGTAATAACAATGAATTTCTTACAACTTATTATCTAAATACGATTATTATAGTCTCAATAATCATTTTCTAAAAAGAATCAGTACTTACATTAGATAAATCCAATCAAAACAGCACACAAAATACAGCAACTAATTCACTCTGACACCGAAATTGGCGCAACTGTCAACGTCGAAAATGACAGAATTGAGCACAGACTATGTAATATTTTGCGATCATGATGCATAAAATGTACCATAAAACCGAAATAATCGACCTTGTTTACACTAAAGTAGTCTTTAAGTCTATGAAAATACGGTACAAATTCATGTGGGAGAGAGCGGTCTCATGCGACCGCTTGGGGTTTGACGGAAAGGCGCGCACTGTCAGTGCGGTCTCATGCGACCGCTTGGGGTACTAGAGGTTCATTTACCGGTTATCAAATGTACTGAAAACCCCTATTTTAAAAGAACCGTAAGGAAACGTTGTTTCTTTTTTTCTTTAATCTGTCAAAGATGTCAAATTTAAAAGAGGGAAATGAGATTAATCTGGTTCAAAAGGAGATATTTTCAAAGCTTACTGAACAAAAAGGGTTAAAATCTAAAATTCTAATTAAAGGCGATATTTCTAAACTTCACTTTTTTTTTTTAAATACTTACTAACGTGATCAGTATAAACCATTTGTTTGGCTTACTTCTGAACTTTGGTAGTAATACCTACCTACCTTTAAAAAGAAAAAACTACAAGATAAACTCTGCATGATATCAGTTTTTTGTGTTTTCTGAAAATTCTTGTATGGTGGAGTTATCTCCTTTTGGACAGACGCTCCTCCAGTGCTGTGCTGGTAGCGGCTCAATAACAGAATACTACCGCCCGCCCCATCTCCTTGGGTGTCGTAAATGACTGCACATACATCCAACAGCATAGAGCGGAGACGGGCTCACCACCTATCACGCTGAGCACATGTGCAGTTATCATTTGGTGAAACGTAGACTGCGGCAGTAGACTGCTTTTCCGGTCCTCATCGCCTGGTCTTTGACTAACCCTTCAGCAACAATAGTCGTGAATATTTCTTATATGTATGTATATATGTACAGTTAACGACAATATTACAGCTCACATCAACCACATTCGTGACGTGGCTGGGGTGGACAGCGTAGGCCTTGGTGCGGGCTACGACGGCATCAATTAGTAAGTATACAAATAATTAATTAAAAGCTCTTAACCTACGGCTATACGTTCTTGAAGGGTCCAATAAACAGATACTCTTATCCGGTAACGTTTCAAGTGTAAGCTCTTAGCCGGTCTCTTCATTGAGATGTTGATTGTTATTGTTCATTGTTTTTTGTTTCATACCGTAATCGTCTAATGTCTTAATATAAATTATAAACTCCTAAAGTTGCTTACGACACCATCGAAAAGTATGAGGAGCTATTATTTGAATAAGCTACCCGCTATGATCACACATTTTCTTTAGTTCTGTTCGTTTCTCCATTATGAATTTGAAAAATATGTACGATTTGAAGGGAAATTGACAGAGATTACCCGATGCTTGGACAGTAGGATTCGACTTATTGAGAACATGGGCGCCACCGCCGCCGCCGGCCGATGGATAGAAGGTGCTCTAACAGAAGAAAGACAGAGAAAAAGATGAAGATTTATTTTGTTTTATTTGACTTACATAAACGCATACTTTGTTTTTACATAACATGTTATTAGTACTTAAAAGTAGGTAATAGTGTGTACATCCATAAATACCACCCTGAAAATAATCCTGGCGGTGTCCATGGGTAAGAATTAAATGAAAAACGAATACCCCATTCTAACTTTCGTCCACAGCACCCCACAAGGCTTAGAAGACGTGTCCTCATACCCGTTGCTGTTTGCCGAGCTGATGGAGGAGGGCTGGAGCATAGAGGAGCTTCGCAAACTAGCGGGCTTGAACTTGCTGCGGGTCTTAGGCGCTGCCGAGCGGGTGTCGCGCGAACTGTCATCAGCTAATGTGCTGCCATTCGAGGACGTCCCGCCGCGGCCACTCGATGCGCACAACTGTTCCAGTCAAGACTTTTAGACTGATCCAAACGTTTTAGTACTCTTTGCTGGTTGGTTGATCCAAACGTTGTATTACTCTTTGCTGATTCGTTTACAAACTACATCAGGTTAATATTTCTAATGTTAATGCTTTTTATCTACACAATGGATCATGTCATAAATACCGATCGTAGTGATCGCTCTAAAAACTATCAAGTGTTGAATTTTCTGTTTTAGTATTTCTTAAGCAAACCTATGTCTTGTTTTATCTATGTTATTTTGATTATTGATCAGCATCTTTGTATAAAACGTATTAGAGATTAACCTGTTAATTTGTTATTGATTATTAGCACATTATTTTAAACCAAAGCTCCGTTATATTATAATTTTTAACTAAAACACTAATAAAACAAATTCATGAATTTCTACTCGTAATACTTACCTATAAATATTACAAGCTTTAAAACAAACCTGTGATCCTCCAAGCACGTTCAACTTTTCAGAAATCATTGTGAAATTGAGATAATTTTTAAACTTATATAATATAATGTATTGAAACGTTTATTCAATTTGTAAATTATCCAAGTAAATCGTTTTTTGGGGCATGCTGAGGTGAGGACTGAGGTAAAGACCTGTGTTTTATTGAAATCTTTAAATATTGTATTATTATACAAGTAGATACCTAAATAGTTATTTTCGTTTTTTCTTCACTGAGGGCTTTTTACCCACAGATCTATTTTATTCATCTGATCTTATAATTAAAGTTTTACCAACAGATTAATTTAATTGTTACATTTCATACAAGACAATAAAAGTTATTTTCAAATTGGCTTTTATAAAGTTCAAAGCTTTGTGTTTAAATACATGATTTTAAAAATTCAACTATTTATTTTTAAAATGAGTTCACTGGGCTGCGTTCCGTGGCTTCACTCGAGTGCACTCGAGCGCACTCCGGCGCGCGCTCTACCCGTTCCGTGGCTTGGTGAAATTTTACTCTGACGGCTGTCAGAGCGTAGTTTCATCCGTTCTGTGGCTCAGAGCGCAGCAACCAAACAACCATCAAATCGGTGGTTGTTTTTCACTCTGACAGCTATTTGACGTCTAAATCATTGATAAAGTGTCAAATTTTGCAACTTATGTCAAAACGTCTCCAAAAATTCGACCTGTTTGTTTCGTATTTTTTTACTTTTTAATAATTAGGTTTAAATATTGTATAAAAGTGGAAAAAATTTAGACAAAAAAGAGTTATCTCTCGTTTTGGACAGGAATACTTCAGAAGAGGTTATAAAAACAACTCGATCGTTCCGTGGCTCAGTTGCAACTCAAACGAGTTAAACTTTAACCAAACAACTACACCCAGAACGACGGAACGCACTCCTGTATCCGAAAAGGTCACTAAATAAAAGCTAACCATTTTTTTATTTTAGTTTATGTATAATCGTTATCTATCACAGAATAATAAACGATTAACCAAAAAACAGAATATGTGTTTGACTAAAAATGAGAGCTGAATCAATGCACACCAATGCAATGTGCACACCAATTTTTTCTTAAACAAAATGTATAATTGTTAATTCAAATAAAAGTTATTACTATATTAATGCCGCACTCATAGATGTCAATTAACTTTAATAATTACTAAGCATCTATTTGTAGAAAATCATTATTAAAAGTTTCCAAAAAGCAGGAAGTAAGCACTTTTGGAATGACACATTCTAATGAGGTTAAAGAATTTTATTACCTATGTCTAAATAATAATAAGTAATCATTAGAGTTAATTGTGATCTCTAAGCGCGGCAGTATTACCTACTTATTACTGTCTGAGTACTGTTGTTTATTAGGCAAGGTTTACGAATCTAGATTTGTTATTGAGAAATATTTAAATCTTCACTTCACGTTTGTCATTTCCATATAACTTTATAATACGTTAACTATAGTCTAAATATTTACATGTATCTAATAATTTAAGTCATGTTCCATAATTTTGTTTTAGACTTGATATTATAGCTTTACTTATCGACGACCAAAGATAGAGTGAAATCGTAGAAATTTAGACAGGTAAGTTTAGAATTGAACCTAATTATAAATTATTGTTAGATATAATTAAACCTCCTAACGCAATATTAGTGTTGTAAATAGGTTTGCTTACGGTAATAATAGACGGATCTTAAGACTGATGACGTTTCACGTGAATTTAGTGTAATTTTGCTATAGTAATTGATAATATTACATTCTATCTTAAGATGTGTTTATTATGCCTTAACGGTGCATTTAGACACGTCGCTTAGGGAACCTTAATTCGAGTGAAACAAATGCTCTCTTTATTGTAATTATCCGAAAACGAGTAAAGCACATAAAGTACTTATAGTAAAGTGACCATTGGATAGGAACTGTAAGTTTAAAACATTAATAAAATTGCCACAATACTTACATATTTTAAAACATCTGTTTGTTGCGTAACCGTGTATGCATAAATATTGTTCGTTGAATTCGTCTATACGTATATTTTATATTAAGGCAGCAAGCAACATTCGCGTTGCCTTATCTCTCTTACGGCACACATTCTGTATTGTGATTTTTGACATAGTGATGGATCCCCCGAATGAGCACAATACAATATTATCAAATCACCTGTCTGAATGCACCATAAGATGAAAAATGTTGTTCATTTTGAACTTAGGAATTTTGCTAAGAATTATTTTTATATCTCTCTCAGCAAATGAGAGAGGTGACCTGCAGAACATATCGCATTGTATAATTGTAATGTTATAAAGCTCAAACCTTTTTATTAGACAAATTGTTTATTGAATTTATAAAAATAAGTCATAATAATACGTTTAGCAGTTATATTTTAAAACACTAATGCCCATTTTTACCTGCGACCCCCTAAAATTAGAAAACCTTTAATCCACGATAGGAAACGGCTTTACTATGTCAATCGCATCCCAATTGATTGACGCGTCCACTGTCCACTAACTCCGTATCACACGTATGATAGAGCCCATTCATGAGTCCATTTTCATTCGGATTATAAATGTACCTACACAGGGACGTCCCTTCGTAGCTTTAGAATCAGGTACTCAGTAAATTTTCTGTAAGGATTTTCTTGCGGACGTGATATTGACATGTTTTTTTTGGGGTTTTGGAATTTCCCTATGCCAAAAACCTTAGATATATTATTATGCTATAATTTATTAATAATAATAAAATTTAGTTTGATCGGTGGTGGGCTCGCTTTAACCGCCTGGCTACCAACATCAGTCTTAGTCCGCAACCACAATGTTAACTAGTAGTTGCATTGTTGTGTTCTGACAGTTTGACGACCTCCTTGGTCGAGTGGTTTGTACATCGGTTTTCATGGTGTCGCCATCTCTGAGGTCCCGGGTTCGATCCCCGGTCGGTTCAATTTAGAGAAAAACTGTTTTTCTAAATTGATTTCGGGTCTGGGTGTTTTTTCTATGTTTATGTATATTTATCCGTTATCTTACCATATAAACGAGTTTCACAAGAATACTCATCTTGGTCTAGATAATTGGTGTGAGCGTAAACAAAATTTATTTATTTTATTTTTTATTATTTTGTAGTGTGATGTCCTCTGTTGTGAGGAATCTAATTTCCGTATTCGCTTACATCTTTGGCTAAACGGCTCCGTGTTGTAATATACTTAAAATTAAATATAAATCTTAGTGGTCTTCCGTGAAAATGGGCACCAGTATTTTTTTGCATAGAATTTGTACTACACTACTTTAAGATGTCATTCGCAGAGGTTTTGTAGTGACTAGTTTGTGATATTATGAGCATTTGAGTATTTAAGAATAATCTTAATTTGTTTATGGACTGCACACAGCTCAGATCAAACTTTCTCAAATGAACGTGTCTTAGGAAGCTAAACCGATTCTCAAATAATTTAATAATAGTGAATTTATTAAATAGCAGTAACTACACTCAACCTACAACTATTTATTAAACCCTGATAGTATAAATAAATTCTGAAGCTTCTTTTTAATTATTTTTTTGCCAATGTGTTTAATATTACCTATATACTAAGTGCTCATAACCTGTTTTATCGATACTTATTGTGAATTTCCTTTAGACTATAAATAAATTTAAATAATAAAGTTTCTTAAAATGTAATATACACTACGAACAGTATTAATTTTATTAAATAGTAGGACTTAAATAGTGTTACTTGTTAGCGCTTAAAACCGTCATTTTATAACCAAGTTCCGGGACACGAAGTAATTAAACCTCGTAATAACAAAAAGGTGTTTTATTTTTCACTTTTAAAAATCGTACATGCACTTCATTTATTAAAAAAGGATTATAAGGTGAAACATTGAAACACATAGGTAATGTTTATTGCCATAATTTTAATTGGCATATGTCATAATAAGGCATACAATTATTCAAAAAGCATAATAGCTTGTGGCAAATTTTTTATTACCTAACGCATAAACTTAATGACGCAGAATCGTTGAAAGACATCAATAAAAACCATAATCGTTAAAACCTATATTATTGTTTGTCATAATTTTAATAAGCATACTTTAGAACGCATAATTCAATTAAGTCATAGTTTTATAAAGCCTAATCGAGGTTATTTTTTTTTATTAGACAACAGAAATACTAGATAAAGATATGATAAAAATAAGATAAAATATTCTTTATTGTACACCAAATAAACATCAAAAGGACAAACACAAAGTAACATACAATTGGCGGCCTTATCGCTAAAAAGCAATTTCTTTCGGGCAACCATGTTGGACTGGACAGAAAGTGAAATTTTAAAGGGCAGAAGGTGTTTTAATTTAAATTAATTTGAATTAGATAAAAAAATAAAAATAAATAAACATACTCAAGTTTATCAATATTATACATATATTATATGTAGTTACATAAATTTATAGTTTTCCATATAAATAAACCAAAATCAAAAAGACGTTGATAGTGTTCTCAGTAGTAGGGTTTTGAGAGTTCTGGCGCACTCAAAACTGGTCTGGTTCTGGCCCCCGCTGGGCTAGTTCAAGTCGAGCGATATCTTTAACCGTTTCCGAGATACAATTTTCGAGCGGCAGCTCTCAGTTCATTTACTAATGAATCGTTAATGACTCCTCGGTCTTAATCACCATTCCCGATGCACATCATTATCTAATGACGTACCGATGCCACTGTACTCTTGTTCAGTTGATTTGCTAATAAACCACTGTTAATGACACCCCACTGGTGGCAATAGACTTAGATAAAATGGTGGTACGAAGCTTGCCAAACGGATTTTTCTAGTCCTAGCACCAACCAAACCGAATACACACATGTGCAACCCCTGCTTGGAATCGAACCCGTGACCCGGAGTCTGAGACCGGGGTAGTCCTAACCACTTAACCACAGAGGCGGTTAGTGAGTTAATTGTAATCATTCAAGTCCTACCACCAACCATACCGAATACACACATGTGCAACCTCTGCTGGGAATCGAACCCGTGACCGTGAGTCTGAGACCGGGGTAGTCCTAACCACTTAACCACAGCGGCGGTTAGTGTGTTAATTGTAATAACGGACATTCGGTATGCATGAAATCTTCCCTTCATGGACCATCTCTCGTGAAATATTTTTGCTATAATAATACACCCATACTTACTAACTTTCTGATAAGAGTATATCTTAATAACTTTGTTCATTATAATTAGATAAACTCTATTTACTTATACTTTGAAACTAGTTTATCTGCTCGTTTAAATTAAATTAGCTACCGAACTTGTTTATTCGTGATAGAGAAACACACATTGTTCATTAAAATTAGACTTTGAAAGTAAAATTTTCCTACACTGAAGTTAAAATAATCATTACATTAACTATATTGTCTTGTTAAACAACATCGAATTAGATATCTTAAGTAGAGTAAGTTCAAATAGTCATTACTTACTAAAATTGATATATATCACACTGAGTTGTCTATTTTCGATACTCGTGGATAGGAAACTACTACAAGTGCTCCGTTCTGTATTCAACACCAGTACCATGAATGTAAGTAAAACGTTTTTATTTTTTATTTTCTGAGTGAATGTTCTGATTTGTTCTGACTTCTGTCTAACGTATATGATGTGCATAAAACTGATGTGATTCGCTTTCATTTTTTAATTACTGAGTGAATGTTCTGATTTTTTATGACTTCTGAGTAACGTATAAAATTGTACTGGTTGTTACAGATTGCTCGTTCTACATTCAATGAAGACGATGACGATGTGGTGTTCCAAGAAAATACGTATAAACATTATTATTACCCACAGTCGGACGACGATGAACTTCCATCGTTGCAGAAGAAAGAATCGACGAATTCTTTGAACCACCAAAGAAGAAGTCGAGGACAATGAGATCTTCAACAGTTGGACGTTGTTCCGGGAGAGATTCGACATCTTACGTGTCAACCAACACCGACGACGGAGCAAGTGCAACACATCTCATTAAGATTGAGGTGTATGATTTCAAGAAGATTGAAAACATTGATCAATCGGACCATTGGAAGCATGCAGATGTTCGTGGGAAATATTACACAAAGTCTACCAATGACGATCATCATAAGAAAACTCGTCAGCTTATTTACAACATAACAAAGGGAATATCCAATTCTCCGAATTGTCGGAAATACTCTTACAGCAACAAAGATAAAAAGTAATACGCCTAAATCCATAGTACTTATTTGTGATTTTGTAGAACTAAGCACTTTCTTATGTCATACAATAAATCAGATATTGGTTTGTGAGTATAAAATAAATATATTGTTAAATCATTTACTTGTTTTTATTTATTTCAAAGGTTTTAATGAAAATACCAAATTAAATTTCAACATATTTAATAATAATTTCTCAAAAAAAAAATAGGTTACAGTTACATGTTATTGAATCAATAAAAAAGACTTAAACACATGTTTTATTAACACATCATTATTATGTATCTTTATTAAACATTTCAACAAAGTCACTAAGAGACATACCTTTAAGCTTAAGCTACAAATACACAAGACGTTATTCACCATAAAGAATAAGAAATATCGAATACAATACCTATAACTTAAATTATATAAAATAGTTTTTCAAAATTTTATTTATCGTAATTTATAATGACCCCATGCTAATGTGTCAGTGGAATTTGGTACAATATATCTCTTGGTACCATTGTAAGACAAACAAATTTTATTTATCTTTTGAGTAAAAATGACATGTTTAATGGATCTAAAACGATACATTTCAGCAAGTTCTACATTTTTTTTAAACAAACAAGTTTTATAATTATGTAATTTCAATTGTCTAGATACACATTTGTTTACACCTTTTGCTTTAGTTATTGTTTTATTCTCTACTTGCATAGCATACATTTTTGAGCGTAAACCGACAAATTCAGAAAAAACATGGCCATTGTGTTCATCTTTAAAATAACCTAATTTTTTCTTATTTAATAAAGGAAAACCATAAATATTGTTTCGTGCGTAATCCGATGTGTCAAAATAATTACATATATCGGGTAGAATTTCTTTATAAAAATCTGCACAAAAAATTTGGTAAACTAAGCTGTCAGTGTCCGTATATAACAATTTTAAATTTTCAAATTTACACTTCATGTATTTGTAATGGAAATCATACATTAAAGTTTTTGATAAATCTAATATACTAAAACCTAAAAATATGGGTTTATTGTAAAAAAGTTTAGTCTTTTGTAATTGGACTGCTACTAAACTCTCAGAGAAAACTGACAAACTATGAAATTCAGGTTTAGCAATCAGATCTGACGCACCTTTTCTTTTACCCCGATTTTCCCGGTGAGTCCATAGTTTAACGTTTACTCTTTTTTTAATATTTTCCATGGTCTTTTCAAAAATTGAATTATTCATTAACTTATAAAAATCTTTTTCAAAATCAGATTTTGCTAACGTACGCAATTGCGTGTTTAAATCTACATATTTTTTAACCAGGCACTTTGTTTAAATTTCAGAACTCTATGAACTTTCGTAAGTTTTAAACCCAACTCTAAGCTTTTTAAGAGATTTCTATAATGTAAAATATATTTTTCCTTATTATTTAAATTTGGGACCAGCTTTCGTTCCTTAGAACCACCAATACATATATTTTCAGGACATAATGGTAAATCGGAATGATGATCATGAAGGCTATCAGGATATTCCAAATCTACTTCTAAAATGTAACCAAACTCTGAAGTGATAGGAACATTAAAATTAACATCAACACTCGCCCATTCAAATTGAGAAATAGGTAAATACTGAGACAGCCCACCCATACAAATTATTAGCATCCAAATATGTTAGAAAAGAAATAGGATCATCTGCTTTATAATTATCCATATAAGGATTATTGGCTTTAGCGTAACGATTACTGCATTGAGACACACCACCCCTGATACCAGCTTTTATAAAGGCTATTTTATTAAAATCTGTCAATAACTCGATTTCGACTTCGGTAAACTTTAACATAGCGTCCCAGCTTAAACCAGGAGCAGTGTAATAATGAGCAGGATCTAAATCATAGGTTTTTAAACAAACATTTCTAAAGTTTTCGAATATATCACTTAAAAGCAAAACATCTGTTTTTAAATAAAGATTAGAATAATCAGACATACTACAACATTTAAAATGAGACCACACTCTTTGAGCGTGAACGTGAACGTAGTCTTCGTTAGAAATCGTTGACCCAGTAAGTGAATTAAAAAAGTCATAAATTTTTGGTAATGATGGTGATTTTAATGACCTGAAAGAACTCATATACTCATATGGATATTCACCTTTTCTTTTCAGCAATTCAAAGTCGTTTACATTCGGAAATTCATTTTTTAGTTCTATAAACTGATTATTATTAAGATTAGAAGCTAATGAATTTAAACTACTTGATAAAAATTTAAAAGAATCAATAAACCTTAAACTTACACGCTGACCGTTTACGTGAAGAATTTTAGAAATTTTCTTTATTTTGGGGGATTATTTGTACTTCACCATCAGCAAAATTTAATGCGTGTACAATAAAGTGAGCATCGTAATTACTTAGATTATGTAATACTACTGGTACAAAGTCTATTTTATGAAACTTTTTACTACATATTTCATGTGAAACACCTATAAACGCTCCCGTCTGCCAGTTATAGTCAATAAATTGCTCATATAAATCTTTTTTACAAATGTAACATACTTTGGTTTCTTCTATACATTTTTTATTTTCATTCGTAAGAGGGAGAGGAGCAGTTTGAAAACTATATTTACTACATATAATTTTTAAATCTTCTTGGAGCTTATTTATAAATACATGAGCACAGTTTTCTCCGCTATAACTAACATATTTAGAGAGATTACTTTCATATGAACACTTAATATAATAACCGAAACTGTACACGTCATGTCTCTGAACATTAATGGTTGATGATTTGTTAGGATCACCAGAACATGAGGCAATAGGTTATTAAAAACGATTCGAAGTCAGCGTAATTAATAAAAGGAACCCTCTTTTTCTTTTCAAATTTATCAAAATATAACTTATCATTAGAAACATTTTCATTGAACCAGTTTTTTCTAAACATACTTGGACTTGGTAATATTGTACTAATATGAGCACAATCATGTTTTTGGTGGTTATCTACCGCATTGCTTGTAGGAAAATAAAGCAGACAACCATCACAAATGTGAACCGCGCCATTTCGTTTAGTGATCTGCTTACTCACTAATCGTGATAAATTTTTAATATAGCAATAATGTCCGTTACTACCACTGGTGACGTATAGTAAATTTATATGTGTTGATTTGCAAGACTTTGTAAAGTACAGGGGGCCAATAACATGATGAGTTTTAGTTTCAGAGTTATATTCTAAACCAAAAACGTTAATGCTTATATTGTTTAAGCGCTCAACTCTGTAAATATCAGTTAATTTTACTAGAAACGAAATCCCATTAAAATTTAACTTGTTTTCCAATTTCCAATACTCGTTTACACGATCGGGGTTTTTTGATACAGGATACAAAGCTGAGAGTAAAGCCCATTTACAACACTGCACATCTGCGTTTTTAACATTGATGACTGCTTTTTTAGTCCTAATATCATAAGGTAATTCAATAAAAGATGATCCCCGCAGTGGATTGAATTTATTAATATTCATATCTAAACTAATTAGGTCCGTAAGACTCCATCCACTATCTTTTTTCTCAAACTCACTGACTTTATTAGCTAATACTTCTTTTATTGAATTAAAAAGTATATTGATGTCTTCGGATTCATTGTGAATATAGTTCTGAGTTTGGAAGTCAAAAACGTTTTGTACATTTTTATTTTGGTGCACGAAGTTGGCACACAGTATAAAGTTTACTTTAAACGTTTTTAATTGTACTATATCATCAAGAATCAAAGTCCTTAAATCATCAATTATTGAATTAAAAAATGTAGGCACTCAAATTATCGTTATTTTGAACAATTGAAAGTTGAATTTGACATGACAAACCATAGGCACCACTGCTCGCCCCACAGCTTCGGCTGGTCGCCTTCGGCGACCTTGAGTGTGAAATCCTCGTTTCATGGACCATCTCTCGTGATATATCTTTGCTATTATAATACACCCATACTTACTAACTTACTGATAAGAGTGTATCTTAATAACTTTGTTTATCTGCTCGTTAGCTACCGAACTTGTTTATTCGTGATTGAGAAACACATAATGATGTACCTAGTATAAAAACGACGAGCAGTGGTGCCTATGGTCTGTCATGTCAAATTCAACATAAATAGAAGATCGATCAAATATTAAAAGTTGCTAGTTAGTAATCAATGCTTTGAGTCATAAACTTCTACTCGTCTAATTGCTTGAGAGTTAATAATAAATGGCTGGAACGAAATATGTCAGTACTTTTTTTTTCATCTTCAGTCGATAAAACTGATTTGAACTGCACTGAATATGATGAAGAGTTAAATGAAATCTGTGATATAGTAGAAACTACTGAAAGTAAAGAACGAAATATTTGTGACTCATATTTCGATGAATCATTAGTGAAACTCAGTGAAGGCATTGAAAAGACGTAAGTATTATTTTTAATATTTTTAAAAAATTTATGTTGTTGATTTTTTGTTAGTTCTAATATTTTTATTTATGTTTACAGTGTTAACATACAAATTGGGAGAGGATTAAAACGGCAAACTGAGAATAGCATTCAAAACAATGAGAAAAGACGACGTATTAATGAACCATCAACATCTAGAGGAGCTGAAGATGATTCGACTGCAGATAATAGCGAGATGATGATGTGTTCAGTTTGCAATATTTCCGTTAAAAAAAGTTATTTATCCAATCACTATAAAAGTAAGAATCACAAAAATAATGTGTTTCGTTCCCATGATAATTTACCAAATGTAAGGTTAATTGAAACTGCTTTTGGCAAAAGAATTCATACATACAGAATAACTTCTTTAGCGGACTCAAAAGATTAAGAAACGGTTGATACATTTTTTAATTCAATAATTGATGATTTAAGGACTTTGATTCTTGATGATATAGTACAATTAAAAACGTTTAAAGTAAACTTTATACTTTATTTTTAAGTTCTTTAAAATTTTTAAAACTTTGGTTCGATAGGTAGATAAAGCTCGTGTATTGTTTTGCTACTAAATTAAGAATAGTTACACTTAAAAGTCCCTAGAACATGCTTGAATTGAGCCCTGAGTAGGTATTGAAATTCAAATTAATACGATTTTATTTATAGTTATATATAAATAGCATTATTTTTAAATTGTCGTCAGATCCATGGCTGTAAAATCCGTGGATTTAATCCATGATTCTGTTTTATTGGCCGTAGATCTGACAGTTAACTTTTGTGCATATCTACCGTGCCTTATTGATAGACTGACACGTATTTAAAACTTCTCTTGCCATGTAATTTTTGTTTTCACCAGTCACGAAAAAAAATAAATACCACGGCTCTGACGCGAAGAACGCTTCACCCAAGATTCACCCAATAACGTTTACCGTATGTAACACCTCTTTACCCCGTGACGAATTTCTAAAATAACACAAATACCAGCTATATTGATCATTAATTTCATTGTCATCATTACATGAACCGTTTGTGGCACTGGCATCGAGTACCATCAACTATGCCTTAGTACCACATCTAAAACAGGCATAAAACCAAATGTAAAGAGCTACCCGGCATGAGACACTCGAAATCCTGCATAGGCGAAGGTGCTCTAAGACGAAGTTAAATCAAATGCGGAGGGAGGTAGTAAAAGGGAGGCCCGAATAATCACCGGTGCCCTGACTGGGCATAATGCCACAAAACTAATGCTCCACAAAATGCAACTAGCAACAGACAACCTGTTCATAGAACTGTTTTAATGCAATGCAACGCGATAGTTTAAAGTCTTAACCTGTTCATAGCATGTGGAGAGAAAACGGAGTCCATGGAACACCTGAGAAGGCAAAGTAATGGGACAGGGTTGCACAAAAGATCCCAATGGGTCAACGTGCTACTGCTAGGAGACCTCTGCAGGGCCCGCTAAGATATGATAAAATAAGAAGATATTATCGAATAGTCCGAGTTAACTCTTAGTAAGTAGTAGTAGTAATAGGCTTCTGTAGTTATGTAGACGCAAATTCTTATCCAGGTACGATTGGTGGCTAGGAAGAAAGTTCACCATAACAAAGTGATGACCTATTGCCAAGTTTGATTATCATGCCCACGCCGACTACCATCGACCAACTGAATTTATGACAACAATACGTTGTGTTGATATTAGCCTGTTCATAGAACAGCTAGAACGTTCATTAAATGCCGACATTCTATTGAATAGATAAAGGACACCTAGCTAAATCGTTGAATGCAAAGTTTAAATTAACTTAAACCTGCTTTAAGTTCGGCCGTCTTCATAGAAGTAGCTATGACAATAAAATAAATATATTTTAGACGACTAGTATTTCCAAAGGGTTAGACAGAGACTAGGCGATGAGGACTGCAAAAGCAGTGCACTCAGCTTTTCACCAAATAACCAAAACAACAACCGCAACATTGTGCTCAGTCAGCGTGATTGATATTATTACACTGAGAAAAAAATAATGTTGGGTAAATTTTAACCGATTTTTGTTAACCGAGCAACCTTTATGGAATTGTTAGACTGGCAATGTGAAAAATGCTTATTGATTATAGTTACAGTAGCAATATTTTTGATATCGTATGGAATCGTTACACTGACAACATTTAAATTGTTAACTAACAATTGTTATATTATAGTAGGAATCTTTTTGATACCGTATAGAATCCCTCCCTCTCTTCAGAACACTTCATTCTTCGTTTTTCTAGTAAACATTTTATCCTACCCCGTTACCCATTTCATTGGACCTCAGCATTCTTGGCATGGACATCGGCCAGAAACTGAATCCAAAATGCTACATCGAGAGTGTTATTTTAACTGCCTCCCGTAAGTTGGGTATTCTCAATAAGGTGAGGCGGTTTTTCACTCCCGATCAGCGCTGTTTGCTGTACAAGACTCAGGTGCGATCGAGTATGGAGTATTGTTGCCATCTATGGGATGGCTCCGCTAAATACTTTTTTTTATTTTTTATTCGGCAACGGGTAAGCGCTTGGCCTTCATCTCACCTGATGGTAAGTGACGATAAGGCCGAAGGTGGAAGCGCGCTTCACCCGGAATGCTCAACCACTGAGGAACTGGCTGTCTCATCTCAAACTGTCGTAACACAACAATGCTATAAACGTCGCTGTTATGGCGACAGATTTAGATAAGATGGTGGTAGCTAGCCAGGCGGACTTAACAGCCCTACCACCAACCAAACCGAGCACACAAAGATGTACCCCCCCCCCCCCGCTGGGAATCGAACCCGGGACCTCTGGGTCTGAAACCGTTGGCTTAGCCACTAGACCAGAGAGGCGATCTAAATCGCAATGCGAGCGGTACGTATTATTGGAGATGCTGAGGACCTCCAGCTGCGTATAGAGACATTACTTCTCTCAGTGTCTTCTACCGTAACTACTACGGAGAGTGTTCTGAAGAACTTTTTTAACTAATCCCGCCTCCCTCCTTTCCTCTCCAGGACTACACGTGCTGGTCTTAGGAACCACCATCATTCTGCGCAGACTATCAGCACTCGTATCAAAAAAAATGCCAAGTCTTTCCTATGTAAGACCGTAAGTATTCGGCTTTGGAATTCTTTGCCGGCGCATGTGTTTCCCAGCTTCTATAGTCCTGGGTCTTTTAAGCGTAGCGTGAAACGGATTTATGCAGGCCGTCATGAATGGGCTTGTTACCGTGCTTGTTTCACGGTGAGAAGCGCTCTCGTTATTTTGGACTACATCGCCTGTTTGTAGACAGACGACTGCCTGCAGGCAGAATGTAGTCACTTTGACTGATCACATTTAAAAAAAAATAGTTAGTTACACATAGATGGTGAGGACATAGATATAAGCCTATCGCCTCTTTATGCTATTGGATGTATGGAGCAGTCTTCAGTCTGTTAGTCATAGGCTCGTATTTTAAAACCAAACTTAAAATCAAATCCATTCATGAATACAGTTAGAAAGGGATGGCGATATTTGCGATGAATAACACCATCCCTTTCTAACAAACTCAAATCTCAAGCAGAGATTTAAGTGTGAGTTTGGTTTGGTTTTAGAATACGAGCCATAGTATTTTTTTAATAATGAGCCGACACCACAGCAGCACAATAAAATTTTGTATGATCCTGAAAATCATTGATAGTTATCTATCAACGGATATACTCTGTGGATAAATGTATGATGAAAATTACATAAGTTAAGGTTTATTGAAACCTTAAGTTATGTAATTTTCATCATACATTTACAAACTTTCCCTAAGTCTGATTAACTTTTCATGGAAGCAACTGAACTTTTTTGTGAACCCTTTTATGTAGGATCACTCGGCTGTCAATCTGTCCTCCGTCCTTCCGTCAAGACCCTTTTTTGTACTACCTCACTATAGTGGTCTATCTGAATCGTAATTGAGGTTGTCGTCTGGCAAGTGTTTGCAGTAATATTTAAAATGAAACGCACCTTTGTCTAACATTACATTAACGCGCAAAAAGAAACCTTTTAACAACACATAGGTACCTACATTATTCACGACTATTATCCCCGAAGGGTTAGTCAGAGACCAGGCAATGAGGACCGCAGAAGTAGTCAACTGCCACAGTCCACGTTTCACCAAACAACTACCTACTCCACATGTGCTCAGCGTGACAGGTGGTGAGCCCATCGCCGCTCTATGCTGTTGGATGTATGTGCAGTCTTTGGTCCGTTAGTCGCCTTTTACGACACCCAAGCGAAGAGATCGAGCAGTAGTATTCTATGAATGATCGAGCCGCTACAAGCACAGCATCCCTTGTAATAATAAAACAAAAATAAACTAAATTTTCTTTTTGAATATCATAATAAATCGACTGCTAGAAACCGCAAGAAACTTCAAGGGCTGGTCAGTTCACAAAAATGACAAAAAAGAAATTCGTGCTTTTTTCATGTTTATTTAAATAATTATTTTTGTGAATTTTAATTAGAAACGTAAGAAAAATAAAATGAAAAACTGAAATTATTTACAACGCGCGGCCAGCGGCCGGTCGTTGACCCTACCGTCTGATGACCCGTCCGCGTCAGCCGGACGAGAAGTACCTACGTTAGTCTGCAATCTTTGATTATTATACATGTCTAGATAGAGCCTGACCGTAAAAAAACGTAGAAAAATTTATAGGCCAAAATTGGCCTATCGCGCAATCCTGGCGGTCAGTGTCATTGTTTATTTATTTATTTATTTATTAATTTATTAAGAAAATCAACAGCACATTACATACAAATACTTACATTTAGTACATAACTATAAGTAAGGCCAATAACTGATTTCCCTTTTTTTTGTTACATGTTGATGTTATCAAAATAATTCGCTTATACATATACTTACAATAAACTATCATTTCTTGCTGCGTACAATATGCGTTTCGTGCGTAAAACAAATAGCTTTAAAAACAATATATATATATTTTTTTCTTAATTTTGAATTATATCAATAACATTACCTACCTAAACTCTTTCAGTGCTTTAACAATTTCTGTTTTGAATTTGCGTTTGTTATTTGCAAAAAGGTCAATGCTATTAAACTTCCAAATTGTGCCGTCAAGCAGTGTTTACCTCGGTTTCGGTTTCGGTGAAATTGTTCGCAAAATGACCGTTTGCTCAGTGAAGTTCTGTCGAAACTACAAAAGAAAAATTTAAAGTTTAACAATATTAACGGCCATGTATGCGTAGTGTTGCTGGTATCAAAATGTAGAATTGCCATTATTGGTGGCAGAATATAAAAGGAGGTTTAAATATAATAAGTATGATAAAAAATACTCAGTCTTGTAAGTTAGTATTTATACATGGTCTTGTTGTAAATAAAGTAAATACATTAAATATAATTATTAATGGAACGCTTTCAAAGTTTTTCTTTTTTTTAAACTGATGTCTGATTTATAAGAGCGTGAATAAATGTCACGGTTCCTATTCGATGCAGAATGTTTGTAAACATATTACTGTCATTTGTGCAAATGTCTAGTTTCACTAGAATTTTTACTGTTTTTTGAAAGAAAGACACAATAGTTAACTGTTTTCTTGTGAATGTCTCTCAAGAAAAAGTAAAATCCTACTGCAACTAGGTATAACAGTAATCTGTTTACAAACATTCGTCATCGAATTTGGCTGAATTATAGGTTCCGTTCTAAAACAAGAAAAAATATAATACCTACTGTAAAATTTTATAATACTATTATTATAAATTGTCATTGTGGTATGGTATCGTATCGATAATCGAAACGAATAAAAAAAATATTATGTTTGAAATGGAATGTACGTAAGTATTTATGTAAGAAGTGTGTGTTTAAGTATATGTATGTAGGGGATGGTAGTATGTATGCTTCAGAGCTCGATGGCGCATCGGCTAGCACGTTCGGCTTGCGATCTTGCCCGCTAAGCAACTTTCGCAATGCCGGGTCACTTTATGGGTGACCAAATTTAAAACATCTCGAGCTTCTTCGTGCTTCGAAAGGCACGTTAAGCCGTTGGTCCCGTTTGTTGTCGTAAGATGACAGTTGTTAAAACCCACCAACATGCATTGGGCCAGCGTGGTGGGTTATGGCCCAATATCCCCACGTGCTATCTCCACGTGGGAAGCCTGCGTCCAGCAGTGGGACGTTTATAGGCTGATGATGATGATGACGATGTTTGAGAAAGTGCGGGTGTATGTTTGTGCCCCTAAAAGGTCAATATTTCTCGTCTCATGTAGGTAAACTATTGGACACGGATATTGATGAGCAGTCATCACATTATGTAACCTTTACAACTGTTCGACCACATAGCAAACATTTCAATTTAAATTTCTAATTAAAAAATCAATTTTGATTAAGTATTAAATATAAATCATCCTGCCTGTTGCTTCTATTTCGTCCCTATTACAAACATATCACACGCACGCAGGCTTCCATTAGCGCATTATTTTATTGTACTCGCCCTCGCCTTCAATCGTCCATTTTTCTAAACACACTAGCTTTATTTATGCTTTATACCTACATATACGATAGACATACCTAATTTAAAAAGTTATGTTAAGTTATGAATCATTTTAAAATCATATTGTGCATTAATATTTTTCCCTACTTTATCGGAAATTAGGCATTTGCTGGCAACCATTCGCGCTAGTGTCAGATACGCGGCTGTCACGCACACTTCAAATTCAATACAAAAACCGACGGATTTTGAGAAGCGTTTGTACCGCGATGCTCCGTCTAGACATGTATATAGTCAAAGTCTGCAGTGTGACTCCATTTATTTTCCTAATACGATATGTGCGTATTTTTCTTATATTATTGCTTTAAAATAAATAAGATACTCAAAGACTATCCAATAAATATTCACAAAATGAATTATTTAATTAAAAATGAAAAAAGCACGAAATTCTTTTTTGTCATTTTTGTCATGTTTAATTAAACACTTGACCTGACCAGCCCTTGAAGTTTCTTGCGGTTTCTAGCAGTCGCCTTATTTAAGGTGCTATTAAACCAATTGAGTATATATTTAAAGTAGGTACAGGTAGTTTACGCCAAAATAAAAATATTTTCCCCATTATAAACAGTAGTATTTTGTCATTAGTTCAGATTTTAATTTTTCAAACAAAATAATTTATTATTTAATTGGCAAAAACTGCATCATACTGTAGATGCCTTCACTCACACATGCGACTGCAT
Source organism: Scoparia ambigualis (assembly GCA_963921215.1). Classification (NCBI taxonomy): domain Eukaryota; kingdom Metazoa; phylum Arthropoda; class Insecta; order Lepidoptera; family Crambidae; genus Scoparia; species Scoparia ambigualis. The sequence goes on from OY992505.1 coordinate 20,547,927, forward strand.
TGTGGAAGTCGTTGCACTCACACTGACGACTGCGACGACTTTCACAATGCAGTCGCATGTGTGAGTGATTTCATCGAGGCATCTAATATTATGATGCAGTTTTTGCCAATTAAGTAAGCACTAGTCTCCAATTCAGTCTTGCTCTGAATATAGACAAGACGAAAGTTATGATAGTAATCATATCGAGCTGAATATAAAATTAAAAAAATATTTTGTTTGAAAAATTAAAATCTAAACCAATGACAAATACTACTGTTTATTGGGGAAAATATTTTTACTTTGGCGTAAACTACCTGTAGTTTAAATATACGCCATTGATTTGATAACACCCTAAGGTGCCTGCAATCTTATCTCTTTAAATATATACGTATTTTAACCGCCTCTGTGATCTAGTGGCTAAGCCACCGGTTTCAGACCCAGAGGTCTCAGGTTCGATCCCCAGCGGAGGGTACATATTTGTGTGCTCGGTTTGGTTGGTGGTAGGGCTGTTAAGTCCGCCTAGCTAGCTACCACCATCTTTTCTAAGTCTGTCTACATAACAACGATGTTTATAGCATTGTTGTGTTCCGACAGTTTGAGATAAGATAGCCAGTTCCTCAGTTGTTGAGGATTCCGGGTGAAGCGCGCTTCCATTAGGGCCAAGCGCTTATCCGTTGTATAATTTAAAAAAAAATGTACATTAAGCTACTAATAAAAGTCCAAGAGTTCTTACTGAAATTTTATAAGGTAGGTACTTATATTCATTTAACTCTTTACAATTCAACTTGTTGCTTATTCCTTTCTCCGCCATCGAATGATTCTTTCTTTTTACCACCCTAAAAAACAACTGTCAAGATGACAGTACTAGTGGCGCCGTTCGCCACAGAGTAAATAAGAATAACAAAAATTAAGAAATTTTTAAACATAAAATAATCGCGACATAAAACAAAACATAAATATACTATTATCTATTTCTAACAATCGGCCATCCTAACTTACGAGTATGCCTGTCCGCCTTAAAGCATTCAATGCTCTAAGCTGTCCGCAGGCAAACTAAAATTCATTATTTGTTAACTTTATAAACCTATCAAACAATCAGTAAATTACATTTTTATTTAATACAATGGTAAATTCGTTATTACTAGTACTTCAAATTTAAATTCAACATGTAAAAACAAAAGTGTTTAAAACCATTTTCCTGTACTGGGGCATTGCAATTTCTATAATATAATCACAGTATCTATTTTTTCTTATTGTCATCACGTTATTAGTGTATAACAAAGTTAAAATATCAATAATTATAAAGCTATTTATTAAAAGAAAATTTACTTTACTTTCATTTCTTTATTAATATTTATGCTGCATTTTCTCTTCAATTAAGAATATTTTCGGCCATCCTTAGCGATGAATGTCCCCATTTATCTATTATTAGTCATAATTTAACGCAACATGTACAACGACACCTCACAATCATACATAATAAAAACCAGAAATAAACAGTGTTTTGATATTAAGGTACACACATGGTGTATCGGCCTCGATTCAGGAAAACAATAATTGTGCGTTACCGCTTACTCACAGGGCGTCGTCCTCTTCCAGTGAATTATATTATGGACTACCGCTGACACTCACAGGGTGCATCGGCCTCTTTCAATGAATTAGCGATATTGTGAACTACCGCTTACACTCACAGGGTGCATTGGCCTTTTTCAGTGGATTATATTGTGGGTTACCGTTTACACTCACAGGGTGCATCGGCCTCTTTCAGTGAATTATATTGTGGGCATACCGCTTACACTCACAGGGTGTATCGGCCTCGTCCCAATGAATCAGTTGCAGAACACCACTTACAGGTATCAGTCTTGAACATAGCCACAGCATGCCTCGGTGCCAACAACGCACAGCCAAATTCAGTTTTTTCACAGGTTATGGGGATAATGTGTTACATTCGAGATTTTGTCCCTTTTCGGGAAAAGTAAGAAAATCCCAAACGCAAGCTTCAGTGGATTGTTATCAAATAAAACCATAAAATGTTTTACAGCTAGGCAGTATATTGTAAAAGAACACACACCCTAAAATTTTGTATAGCAACAATAAAATAAAATTATAAATTTTATTTCACTACTATTATTTAAAAGAGGGGGGTTAGTCACAATTTTTCCTTATACTAAGTTAGGTACTAATCATTTACGTTACTTATTTTTATTTACTACGCCGAAACAACCAAACAAAACTATCAGTCGAAATTGACCCTAGGGTCAATCTCAAATGAAAGTCCAATAAACTTTCTAATAATTTTGCCAACTATAATTTACTGTTTAAATTAATCTAAACCTTATTACAAAGCTATATCACCCCCTAAAACACAAGAAAATCCTAAGAGTCAAAAGTGACCAAGCGGGTCGGTGATAATTTTAATTTCAAATAAATTTTATAATACGGTTCCTACTACTACCTAACCAGCCAGCTAATATTTCAGTGGTAAGAGCTATGGTCGTGGGGGGTTTGGATAAAGCCAGTACCGTCCGGAGTATGATGTTGAAATTAAAATTAAATTACTCCGTACATAAAAATATTAAATTAAATGTTTTAATCAGTTTAACCGTAGCAAAACCATCAAACGTTTAAAGCTACTACCCTAGAGAACCGTGGGGTCACACCGATATAAAATTAATATTAAAGGGCGCCAGGATCTAAAAGTAGACCCGAACCTGCAGACGACGTCACTGTTCAACTTCACACAGGTCGAACTCGCAGATCCTCAAATGTTTCACAACTTCACCAACGCTTGGTGTAGTTGGATGTAAAAGGAAAATAAAGCTTAAGGTGTCGAAACCTTAATTCAAAAAATATTCCAGTTTAAAAAACAATTATCCCAGAGTATTGGGTAAAAAAAAACCGTCAACGCCTGCTCATCTGCTAGGCAGCGACAGCTCGACTGGCAGCAGGTGGCCGCTGGTGCCCCGAAGAAAGTCTCGCGTCCAGGCTTTAGGGCCCAGCTCTAAATCCTGGCGGCGAGACGGGCCTCTCGAAGCATGTGCTGTGATATCCTATCTTTACGCGTGGCTGCCAGCGGCATCATGACCGGTCTATTGTAGCACGGATCCCTGCAATTAATTAAATTTCGGTAGATTACAACACGCTCCACAACAACAAACCTGTTACTTCCCTAATATCAGTTCACAATCCACACCTACCTCTTTAAACTGATTCTCAACACATCACCACACCACTCACGCCAGAGAATGAAATCATTTCGGCGTCGTAACTCGGCAGCTTTCCTTTCGCCGGAAGTCTTACAAATCGAAGGCCAGCTTATGATTTCTACTCTCAAAGTTGGGTAATAAATAGCAACGCAGTTCTTTGAGAATTTTTCCTTCAAACTATCAAAACGTCAAATATGACGTCTGTCACAACTCGCCCTCTGCTAACAGAATTTGCCAACAATTACAAAACAAGACCTAGAAAAAAAATTTACGTTTAGCAATGTGAAATGCGTTTTTCTTTAATTTAAAATTAATTTTTGTGATATTTAACTCACTAATTACCCTATCTTAATATTAGGGAGTATTAGTTTCCTCTCTGGTAACCCCTAAGGGCAGAGACAATATCCATATAAAAAATATTTCTCCCGTTCGAATGATCTAGATAAAAGTCCTTACAGAACAAAAAGTTCTATTTCCGGATTTGCTTGAATTTAATTTAATTACTTAAAGTAATAATTATACATATTAATTTATTATGTAATTTATTATTGGAACTGTTTCGGCTATTTTTAAAATTGAATCTTTTATGTGAAACTAAAAGCTGACAGCCACTTCGCCCCGCTACCGCTGGGCGTCGCTACGGTGGCTGTCATTTTGTCTATGGTGTCAAACACAAAACGTAAACACGGATTACGTATATCTCTTTAGATTTAAGTTTAAGTCTTACTAAAACTGATTTAGAAAGGTGTATTAATTGAAAATGCAAGAAAAGTGTGTCTTGTAATGTGTCAGCCAAGGCTCCATGTCTTAAATGTGAAGAAAAAATTGATTATAGTCTAACAAGCCCCAATGATTACTATTTTTAGAAACCCGATCATTCAAAAACAATGATTTCAGGTAAGTACTATTCAACCATTGCAAACCCCTTTTGTCGCCGCTTTAATGTATATGTGCCTAGGTTATGTGTTTCATGGGCGACAAGTACAGAAGAACTATCTTTGTATGCTGTTTCCAATTAAAAAATATAAATATGACTCACATAGTTATACTTCAAGTCAGGTTCTCTCTGCTTCCTCCAGGAACAGCTGCCTCGAATTAGATTACTGCTTCGCCATCTGTAGATTTAGGGGACAGATGACACCACAGCATGTGGTGCCTCTGTCAACGGGTCACACCTCCAGCTGGTAGCCGGGGTGACTCTTTACAGTGCTGAAATGTATTATAGAACCTAAGTAACATCAGTTACACGAGTTTCCCCTTGTGGTAAATATTGTAAGTAGTTAAGTCATAATGATAATGTCTAGTCATGGAAACAATTATAGAATAAGACGTTGCTACATGGAACATTAAGAAGGGTCCTATTGCTTAGATAGTACGGGAGAATCCTTGTATGTACTATCCCTTGTATTCAGTATCTTACTTAGGTCTTACTGGACCACTGCACCCCCGTAGGGCCGTGCGCTATCATCTCATTGGGCAGATGAACAGTTGTTATGGGTGATTATCTGATGCACCGCGGTCTTTCTGGACCGTCGCACCCCCGTAGGGCCGTACGCTATTACTGCAGGTATGATAATATGCAGTCTTACTTGTTACGGGTGCTTGTAACTTATGCACCACGGTCTTTCTGGACCGTCGCACCCCCGTAGGGCCGTACGCTATCACTGCAGGTACGATAATATGCAGTTCAACCTATCTATTTACTGCAGGTACGATAATATGCAGTTCAACCCACCTATAGAATACTTAGTGTGTTGTACTTAAATCATACTTATGCTTAGTCACCAATATAAGTACTTAGTTCACAAGTCATTTAGATAATTAGGTACCTACTTAGCTAGGTACTTAGATTTCACATAGAGATACTTAGCTTTCATTACAGCAGCACGTGGCGCCCTTCCTCCGCATCGTCCTTTCACCCAATTCACTAACATAGTACTTAACTTGCATATGAGAGAATATTATAATGTAAAATAATGAACTCACTTCGACCGCATTGGCGGGTTTTCATCCTGACATTGGCAGCGGGGTTCTCACTGCTGGGTGACGTCATCAGAGTGTTGCCATCATTTGAGAGTGTTCGTTTGACGTCGCGACACTCCCGACGGCGAAAAGTTAGAACAAGGTGATAAGGCTTTGCGTCCACTCCCGGATCTTCTCCAGGGCTCTTGTGGCCGCAGCACGTCTCGGTTTCTCGACGTCATGCGATTCCTTTTCATTTTGACTCTCAAGTGTCCGTACATTCTGATCGTCATCAAGAGTTTCCATTCCAAGGTCCTCAATGGGTTGAGTCACTCTTATATTGTTAGTTACCTCCATCTCGCTTTCACAAGTCTCATTATTTGACTTGTTGATATCATTTATTCTATCCTGTTCCATGTAAAACGTGTCGTTGGCTGCAGTGACCCTGTCGTCACAACTTGTTACGTGCTGATTCGCGTTAGGTGTGTCATCAGTTGCATAAGACTCAGTGACTCCAAAAAACGTTTCGTCCTCTTCAACTTCCAGAGGATATAACTGTCCTATCGATCTTGTGTATTCTGTACTACCTGTTTTCACTTTAGCTGTCCTGCCTGTTTCTGACAGTTCTGTTATTCTACCAACCTTCCAGTGCTGGCGGTTTGCATTATCCCCTTTGATTTGCACTATTTGACCAATTTTAGGTTCCAACTTGGATTTTACCCTATGTTCCTTTAGAGAGTGTTTATACCGCTCACGTAAGCTAGGTAAATATCGATTCACAAACATTGACTTAAATTCTTCTAATATTTTAAGACCTCTTTTCCAACTCTGTATTAAGTCGGCTTTCTTTACTGTTCCTTGCACAGTAAAATTTTCAGAAGAAACGTCTGGGGTCAAACATTTGGACATTGTTAAGAAGTCAGCAGGTTTTAGTATATGATCCTGTTCAGCGTCCACGCAGGTAAGTGGTCTCGTGTTCAGAATAGCTTCTATCTCCTTTATGACTGTTAATATCTGGCTATCGTTCAACAGATTCTTCTGTAGGGTTCTTTTCAGGCAGTGTTTCACTAGACCCACTAGACGTTCATAAAATTCTCCGAACCACGGAGCTAATTGGGGAATGAATTTCCACCTTATGTTATTTTGGATACAAAATGGTTCGGCTAGTACTTCAGCTGTTAATTTGAACTGCTGCGCATTTTCTGATGTAATTACTTTAGGGATACCCCTAGACGATATCATTCTTCTTAAAGCGAGAAGTGTTTCTTCGGCCGTCATGTCTTTGACTACTTCTAGATGTATCGCCCTGACTGCTAAACACGTGTAGAGGCATATCCATCTTTTGTTGACACTGTTTCCAGTATTAACTTGCACGGGTCCAAGATAGTCTAACCCTGTATAGGTGAACGATGTACTATAGTTGCTTCTCTCCGGAGGTAGAGCTGGAGTGTCCGGTAGCTTATATGGACCTCCTCCGTGTTTAATGCATATTGGGCATCTTCGTATGACTTTCTGGACCTGTCATTTACCTTGCGGAATCCAATAAGTTTCCCGAATGATGCTTAAGGTATGATTAGCTCCTACGTGATAGTTTTTCAAATGCACCTTTCTAATCAAGTCATTGGTGAAGTCGCAATTTTTCGGTAAGAGTATCGGGTATTTCATGTCATAAGACCAGTCAGCGTTTGATAGTCTGCCCTTGCTACGTAACACTCCATCGACATCGATAAATAACTTTAGATTTCGGCTAAGGTGGCTTTCTCGTTAAACTCGTCTGGAAAGTGTTGTTTTTGCAAAAGTTTTATTTCTTCAGATATAGAACTATCGTTCTGTCTGTTATTTTCCCCTTCTCGGTTCTCAATTACCTTGCTTATTTTATTCGTAACGTTGTCTTTTCTTTCTTGCTTTCTCAATGTAGTCATCTCGACATCTACGTTTTCTGTCTCTGACAGACCCTCCCGAGTCAACAAAGAAAGTTCCTTCAGTCGGTTAGAAGGCCATTCGTTATCTTTGAGTAAGAGGAAATCGGGTCCTCGTAGCCAGTAGGTTTTCTCACACTTTGTTTTGCCCGGCCGAATACCTACGTCTGCCGAATTAAGCTCAGTCGGGACGTATTGCAAGATTAGTTTCTTATTTTCTTTTATTTCACTTACTCTTCTGGCCACGAAGGGTGTTAAGAGTTTACTAGAGTTAATCCAATCAATAACTATCTGGCTGTCGGACCACAGAAAGTGCTGTGTAATGTTTAATCGGATAGACTTTTCCGCATATTTCAGAAGACGATTTCCTATGACTGCTCCCAACAGCTCTAAGCGCGGAATCTTGAGGTTTTCTTTGTCTTTTATGGGTACTAGTCTGGACTTCCCAATTACGAAACTTTTTCCTTTACTGTTTACTAAGTATGCAACCGCTGCAAATGCCTTAGTGGATGAGTCTGCAAAACAATGCAGTTGGTTACTTTCTTCTAGTAACGATCTCCCGCAGTGTCGTGGTAAACAAATGTCTGCTATATCACTTAAGTTAGTGTTTAGTTCTTCCCATTTAGAAGTGAGTTTTGAAGGTAGAGTCGTATCCCATTTGATACTTTTCTCTTTCCATAAATCATGAAGGAATAGCTTCCCAGGTAGTAACGAGGGCGTAGCGAACCCGCACGGGTCATACACTTGAGCTATATTTCTCAAAATTTCTCTTTTTGTTTTAGCTACCTTCATGCTCTTAAGACGCAAACTAATAGTGTCATCATTGAGATGCCAGTCTAAACCAAGAATCTTGACAGTTTCCTTTTCGCTAGTATCTGTAACTTGTTTCATGAATTCCTTGGAATTAGAGCTCCAGCTTCTTAAGTTCATTGATATCCCCTGTAAGACTTGTTTGGAAGTGTTGTACAATTCGAAAGCTTCTTTTTTCAGTCTCTGCCCCAGTCACTAAGTTGTCAACATAAATATCGTCTCCTATACTTCTTAGTCTGTCACTGTTCTTAGACAGATGGTGTTCTATTGTAGATTAAAAGTATCACAAAACCAGTAACAAGAGAAAACCTTTTGCATCTGCGCTTTTGTAGTTCCTTTCGGCATTATCTCCAGCCCCTTTCTTCTAAATGCTACAACATTCTCCTTCAAAACAGATTCAGCTACAGTGGGGGAGGAAATCAAGGCTTTTGTAGTTGAAACTGGAATGTCAGTAAAAAACCTCTCAAATGCTGCAGCAACATCAGCATCAGAAGTCAAGGTTTTATTATCACAATTTAAATTGTACTCATTATTACGACTTTTGACCTTTCCTGTTTCACTATTTATAATATTCCATGTCATTTTTATTTTGTCATTACTATTCTTAATCTTAGAACTCAGATAGTTTGCCTTGGCTAATCGGCATACTCTTTTAAATAACTTAGAATAATTTTTAACATATAATTTGAAGTCGTTGCTGGTGTTATAATTGCGTTCACCATAAAGTTCATAAAGGCGTTTCCTACTTTTGTGAATACCAATTGTAGCCCATTCATTAAAAGATACAGTACCACTAACCGAGATCTTTTTTGGAACAAAAGATTCATTAAATTCTGAACAATATACATTATAAAAGACATCAGGGTTGTCATTGTATTCTAAATAATTTAATTTTGTATCTAGGTTGCTTTTAAAGCGTTCCAGCCGACCTGCAGTTTTTGGCACAACAGTGATATTCTTTTTCATTGCTTGCTTACGCTGGTGTGGAAAACTGACCATTTGGCCACAATGATCAGAGTCTAGGTTTTTAATAATTGGCTTAGCTAGTGGTTTTACATTTGTATATACGTTATCAATACAGGTGGCCGAAGTGACAGTTATTCTTGTCGGCTCCAAAAATAAATGATTCAAATTGTATGATGAAACAAGTTTTTAATTTTAGTTGACCGCAAACAATAATAATTATTGTTTTACCTACATTGCGGACCTCACGCAATGTCTCATCCATAACTTTTTCAAAAAAATCATATAATGCTGAAGGAGGTCTGTATACACTTATCACAAGAAACTGCTCCAACTCCACACAAGCTATTTCTATTGTTCGTTCAACCGAGAGGCTCACTATGTCTTTGCGTTCCTTTAATTTAAATTTTTTACTAACAATAATTAAGGAGCCACCATGTATTGCATTTCCTCGACTAAACGAACTTCCTACCAAATGATTCTTAAAATTGAACATGAACTGATGGTCTCTAAGCCAGTGCTCGGTAATGCAAAGAATATCAGTATTATTACAGTTTATGAACAATTCAATCTCTAAATCTTTGCCCATCATTTCTTGGATGTTCTGGTGAACAATGTTCATAGATTCTACATTTTTTAAATCAGACCAAATCCAAAACAGCCATAAAACCGAATGGGAAAAGCTACCCGGCATGAAACACTCAAAATCCTTCATAGGTGGAGACGCCCTAGGACGGAGTAAAATCATATGCGGAGGTAGCAAAAGGCAGGCACGAACAATCATTGGAGCCCTGACCGGGCACTATGGCACAAAACAAATACTCCACAGAATACAACTAGCAACAGACAGCTTGTGCAGGGCATGTGGGGAGAAAACGGAGTCCATGCAACACTTACTGTGTGACTGTGACTCCCTTGCTAGGAAAAGAATGAGTCTCCTGGGATTCGCCTACCCGAATCCAGAAGATTTTGGGCTCTTCGCCCTCAAAGACATTGCCAAACTTATGGCAGTCGTTTTCACTGAGGCCTCGCTAAGATAAGATAAGATAAGATAAGATTATAGTTTTGTATTGTATAATTTATTATTTTTTAAATTCATATTCTGTATTTTATGACCTGGTAGCGACATATTCTATTTTTATTTGTAAATGTCGTTGCTTCTGTGCGCTGTGGTTTCTTGCGCCCGTTCTTTGCCACAGTTAAAAAATGACATCCTGAATGGGTGGTAGGTTAAAAAGATTTGGACGATTCAAAGTACTTATTAATTGAGTTTATTGAATAAATATATTTTGACTTGACTTGACTTGGACTAAAGACTGCAAATACAACCAACAGCATAGGGCGGCGATGAGCTCATAAAAATAATACTTTATCAACCCCCACTCTTCTCTTCGGTGTCATAAAAGGCGACTAAGGGACTAAAGACTGCACATACAACCAACATCATAGAGCAGCGATGGGCTCATCAAAATAATACTACCAACCCATATAAACATAATTTTCTGAGTGGGTTTGGTTTCGGAAATCAAACGATAAAACACAAAAACCAAAGTGAACCACTGGAAATTTTATATCAAAATGTAAGAGGTCTACGGTCTACGTACAAAATTGGAAGATTTTTATACAGGGGTCCCGTCTACTTGTGCTGATTTAATTGCAATCACAGAAACAGGTTGCAACGAATCTATCATGACCTCGGAAATGGTCCCGCCTGCATACAAAGTGCTACGTTGTGATCGCGCGGACGGGCGTATGCAGGGCGGCACGCTTCTCGTGGCCACACCGCGGTTAGAACTGCGAAGTGTGCCTGTGCCGGGCGACATTAACATTGCCGAACAAATGTTTGAACTGGTTAGCGCTAGTGTTTATTTACGCGAACGTTTTTTGTTTTTGTGTTGCGTGGTTTACATTCCGCCTAAAAGTAGTGAGAATGAATGATAATATATGGTATTATTTAGAATAATAGAACAACAGTGTGATAAGTTTAAGAAAGTAGTTGTGATAGGTGATTTTAACCTGTATTCGAGTTCTTGTTATATACAAAATTACTATGAATATTTTATGGCGTATTGTGGATTCACACAGAGTAACAGTGTTAGCAATTGCAATGGTAGGCTGCTAGATTTAGTGTTAAGTTCATTCGATGAAGGTGAGTGTGTTAGTGTGAGTGCTACAAGTGAGTCGCTGGTTTCCGTAGTGACCGGCAGGACCGACCTGGTTAACAAAGCCCCGCTGGCCTCTCGCTGCACTCCCTTAATCGCATTGCTGACACTATTGATTTGTTCTCGTGTTCTCTGTGTGAATTTACAAGAATTGCATTGTATGTTATTTGTTATTGTGAATGATATTTAAGTGTTTTTAATTTAATGAAAATTGTATTTTATTATTATATTATAAGGAAAAACTTCCCAATACCATCCCCACTACGGCTAGCCATTATAAATAGCGTCCACACAAACCAGAGAGCTCACTTTCTCTCTGGGACTCAGCGCGGACGGATCTCTGCCCGAGTGGCTATCGGGTATCGTAGCCATCTTTTAGTTTTATTGCGTTGTGTGTCTTTTGTATTTTTAATGTGGGTAGTGCTTTTTAAGGTGATTTAATTAGTGTGAGCGTGCAATCTTTTTAGCATCAAATTGTTAGTAACATGGTTGTTTTAAGTTAAGTGCTGATTGTTATTTCATTAATTACATTTAAAGAATAATTAAATCAAAATTAGTGTTTTCTTGGACATTGTTTTTTTTTAAGTATTTTCCGGGCTTGTTCCTAAAATCAGAAGTGGGATAAAGGACACTGTGGTTTACGTGTGATTAGTTTTGATTTGTTGTAAAATTGAGATTGCATACTCACCTGTTATCACCTTTGAATTGTTTGATTCTTTGTGTACCAAGTAAATATGGTTAGATCAAGGTCACACAGCCCGCAACGGCAAATCTCTCGGAGTAGGTCGCGTGACAGAACCGACAGATATAGGTCTAAGAAGCGCCATAATCGCGATTCACGGTGCAAATCTCGTAGTCATAGTCGAGGTGACACGCGACGTGCTTCGAGTGGCCAGCAACGGCGTGATCTTCGTAGTCGTTCTCGTGGCCGTGATCCGTCCGGCTCGAGTGATAGGCGACGACGCCGTTTGCGTCGCGAGGTCGGAAATCGCTCGCGTAGTATTTCTCGCTTTCGGTCGCGAGAGCGTTCTCGGAGTAATGTTCGTAAATCTCAATCCCGCTCGCGCTGCGTCTCACGTAATCGAGTGCGCCGCTCGCATGGTAGGCGTATGCCAGTAACTAGGACACCAAGTCCTATGCACTCGGGTAACTGTCGCGCCGGTCGCTCCACGGAATCCACAGCTCCGCCCTCCGAGGCATCCACTCTCGCGCACGCTTTGATGCAAGCCATAAAAACGTTACAACCGACGAGGTCTCAACATTATTACGTGTCTAATTTTGACCCGTCTATTAATAACATTGAAGCTTGGTGCGAGGAAGTGGATCGCGCCAGAGATGCGAATGGTTGGAGTGACCACGAGTGCTTATCTCGCGTGGCTTCTTGCCTTAGGGGTGACGCTAAGGTTTGGTTGGGTGAATGGGTGACAAATGACAGGACATGGTCTAGTTTTAAAAAGGAATTTAAACCCCTTTGCCCAAACAAACTAGACTACGCAAACATTTTGTTTGATGCGATGAATGCGACTTCAGACAAATATCTAACGTACGCAGAATACGCGCGTCGGACTTTATTACGACTTAGAGTAGTGCAGGGACTTAGTGATGAGTTAAGGACGCTTATCGTCATCCGAGGTATCGATAGTCCTCAAGTTCGTGCGGCTGCTGCCAATGCGGAACTAACGCCGGATACCATTGTCTCCTTTTTATCAATTTACACAAAACCAAATAAAGTCAAAACCGATAAGCCTTTCAGTTCCAAAAAACCGGTTCCTCATGGTTCAAACGTTCGTTTTGGCCCTAAATGTTTTAATTGTGGCCTGCGAGGTCATGTTAGTAAAGACTGTAAGCGCGCAAAATCAAACACTACTTCTACAAACCAGACAGGTGTCAGTAACGCATGCACGTTCTGTAAGAAGCAAGGACACACCGAGGCAACCTGCTTTGCGAAAGCACGATCGGAGTCTCGCAATCCACGTAATGTAAACCTTTGCTCTCATCAAATGGATCACAAAAAAAGTAACGATGTCACTACAGCAGTTGTAGACGGTATACCAGTGGACGTGCTCATTGATAGTGGTGCTCTCGGTGTGTCCCTGATTTCTTCGGATGTCTTAAAGCATATTTCTTGCCAACCAAAATTTAGACGTTGCGTTTTGAAAGGCATCAGTGACAAAGAAATAATAACTACTTCTTATGTAACTGTCACTGTAGAGTTTAGCGATATTGCTATCGAGACTGATCTTGTAGTTGTCCCGTCAGCATTTATGAATACACCAATAATTATAGGTACGGATGTTCTTAATCGTGACGGAATCACTTATGTGAGAACTAAGGATAGGCAGTATATTACGCGCATTGACAACGGCAACTATGTTAACGCTATTCAATCGGAAGATAAGCTTCCGGTGAACACGCCTCTTCAAGGCAAAGATTTAGATAGCCTTATGTCCGTCATAAATGATTATTCAAAATTTCTGATATCTGGTACCGCGGCGACAACTGTTAAGACTGGTATGATGGAGATTAAGCTCACTAGTCCTGTACCAGTGGTATACCGACCGTACAAGCTTTCCTACCAGGAAAAACTTAAGGTTAGGGAGATCACTAAGGATCTTTTGGATAAGGGAGTGATTAGGCGTTCAAACTCCGAGTACGCCAGTCCAATTATATTGGTAAAGAAACGCGATGGTTCCGATAGGCTCTGTGTAGATTTTAGGGAACTAAACCGTATTACCGTGAAGGATCGCTACCCTTTACCTTTGATTGACGACCACATCGACAGGTTGGGTAGCTACAAGTTCTTCTCTAGCCTTGACATGGCTACAGGCTTCCACCAGATCCCCCTTAAAGAGAGTAGTATCCACCTTACCGGCTTTGTGACACCGGAAGAGCATTTCGAGTACATCAAAATGCCTTACGGATTAGCTAACTCACCGATCGTGTATCAACGAATTATAAACGATACCTTACGGGAGCCCATAAATGGGGGTAATGTCCTGGTATATGTTGACGATGTGTTGCTGATGAGTAATACCATTAGTGAGGGCACCGAGTTGCTCCGTAAAGTCTTAGGCATCCTTACTCAAGCAGGTTTCTCTATTAATCTTAGAAAGTGTTCCTTCTTGGTGACTGAAGTAGAGTACTTGGGCAGAGTAGTGAGTCAAGGTCAGGTTAGGCCGAGCCCTCGAAAGGTCGAAGCCTTGGCTAACACCGTTCCTCCCGAAAACGTGAAGCAAGTCCGACAGCTTCTCGGACTTGCTGGTTATTTCCGCCGTTATATAAAAGACTATGCCACCTTAACTGCCCCCATTGCTCATTTGACCCGTAAAACTGTAAGCTTCAATTGGACACACCAATGCGAGACAGTTCGGCAAAATTTAATAAAACAACTAACGAGCGAACCAGTTTTAGCCATCTTTGATCCAAGTCTCACCACTGAGGTCCACACAGACGCTAGTAGTGCAGGGTATGGGGCAGTCCTCCTTCAGGCGCACCAGGACGGTAGAAAACATGTAGTAGCCTACTTTAGCAAAGTCACCCAGGGAGCTGAAAGCAAGTATCACTCCTATGAACTGGAGACCTTGGCTGTCGTTAAGGCACTTCAAAATTTTCGTCATTATCTTGTCGGGTTAAAGTTTACAGTGGTAACTGACTGCAATGCCCTGAAGTCGACAGAACGAAAAAAGGACTTACTCCCCAGGGTTGCTCGCTGGTGGATATATCTGCAGGACTTTCATTTCTCTATTGAATATCGGAAAGGTGTAATGATGCCACATGCAGACTATCTAAGTCGTAATCCTATTCCGGTGAATCAGATCACACGGCCTCGCAACTGGGCTCAAATAGCTCAGGCAGCCGATAACGAAACTTTAGACCTTATTCAGAACCTTAATGAAGGTAGGCTGGATCCTGTCCGATATTCAGTACAGAATGACCTCTTATACTACAAGTACACACCGGTAGGCGAGCAACCACGCCTCCTTTGTTTCGTGCCGAAAGGCCATCGCCTCAGCCTTCTTAGAGCGTTCCACGATGAACACGAACACATAGGCGCCGAAAAAACTTTAGACCTTATTTTAAGGCATTTCTGGTTCCCAGGGCTTAAGCAGTTTGTCTGCAAATATATTTCTCACTGCTTGATATGTATCTCCCATAAACGAGTACCGCGTGCACCTTTGCAAAACATCACTTCGTGGGAGAAGCCCGATGTCCCATTTCATACGGTACACGTCGATGCTCTAGGTCCCCTGCCTATATCCGAAGGATACAAATTTGTGCTTCTTATAGTGGACTCCTTTTCTAAATACATCCTGTTGTACCCTATATGCCGGCAAGATGCCGTAGAGCTTAAGCGAGTCGTCGTGCAAGCCATTTCTTTGTTTGGGGTACCTAAACTGATGGTAACTGATAAGGGTCGCATGTTTGAATCCAACGAATTCGTGTCTTGGATAACTGAACTGGGCTGTAATCTTCATTATATTACACCGGAGATGCACCATGCTAACGGGCAAGTCGAAAGGTACGTCAGAACGGTTCTTAACATGCTGCGAATCCAGGTGAATCATAAAAACCTGTCCTGGTCTGACACGTTGTGGAAACTACAGTTGGTGTTAAACATCACTAAACAGAAGACCACACAAGCTTCTCCGCTCAATCTGCTCATTGGAACTGATGGGACTACTCCTGTCATACGTGCGTTGGTGCGAGACATAGCTGTTGAAGGTTCAACACCAAATCGAGAGGCCCTACGAGAGATAACCAGAAGTCGAACACGCCAACTGCTGAAGGACAATCAGAGTAGGCAAGATGAGCGTGTTAACCGGCAAAGACGCATGCCGCGTCAATTCAATGTGAATGACTGTGTTTTTGTTGTCAAGTTTTCTCAGTCGACAGGCAAACTCGACCCAGGCATGCGTGGTCCGTATAAGGTGATAAAGGCATTACCTAGTGGACGCTACGCGCTTCGTCTGCTCAGTGGCGGCTACGGCAAGACGACGCAAGCTGCGGCTCAACATATGGTGCCGTGGCGGGGCGAGTGGTGTCCTGAAACATGTGCTGCTTTCTTCGAGAGTAAGTCGAACACGATGGCGTGTGTCGCCTGTCGTGTTGTGTGGGGTGGGGAAGCTATGCAACCCAAGCGTCCGTCGCTACACCCTGGCGTTCGTCGCCGATAGCACTTGGTGGGCCCCAAGTTGCTGCATAGACTAACCAAAGTGGTTGGCTTGTGTGTTTGTGTACAGAAGACGTGCAGGCGTGCACTAATCTGTTTGTGCGGCGTGCACTATCCTGTTCGTGCAGGCGTGCACTAGTCTGTTCGTCGGACCGAGGTGCCAGCAGTGGTCAGCGACTTCACTGCGAGAAGAGACGCCAAGCTAGCTCCAGAAAGTCCTAGGCTTGGTTTGCTGCTATTAAGAGACGTCTCTGCCTTACTTTTAGAATGATGAATGCGAGATTATTCCGTATGATGAGTCTAAAAGTAGAAGCATAAATAAAATAAATGATGATCGAAAAAAAGAATATTGATGTGAAAGGATGAATGATACTCATAGTCAAATTGATGACCTACGCTAATAAAATGTTATTTACAGATGAAAACGAAGATGATCTTAATGCTGCACCGCCCACATCTGGCTCAGCAGCTGCACCATCCATGCCTTTGCTGAACGAGGAGGTGGAGCCTGATCTCAGCGGGAATACCACGACGACACCATCTTTCTCAGGGGTTGCACCTTCTATGCCTTTGTTGGACGAGGCCAAGGAGCCTGGTCCCAGCGGCATCACTCGAAGACATGAAGACATGGAGCCTGGTCCCAGCGACACTACTGGTGGAAATTGTGTCGAGGACGACACATCGTCAGGAGAGGCCGTATAAGGAAAAACTTCCCAATACCATCCCCACTACGGCTAGCCATTATAAATAGCGTCCACACAAACCAGAGAGCTCACTTTCTCTCTGGGACTCAGCGCGGACGGATCTCTGCCCGAGTGGCTATCGGGTATCGTAGCCATCTTTTAGTTTTATTGCGTTGTGTGTCTTTTGTATTTTTAATGTGGGTAGTGCTTTTTAAGGTGATTTAATTAGTGTGAGCGTGCAATCTTTTTAGCATCAAATTGTTAGTAACATGGTTGTTTTAAGTTAAGTGCTGATTGTTATTTCATTAATTACATTTAAAGAATAATTAAATCAAAATTAGTGTTTTCTTGGACATTGTTTTTTTTTAAGTATTTTCCGGGCTTGTTCCTAAAAATATTTTAAATTTTTATTATTGCTAATTGTATTAATTGAATCAAATTGTATTTTATGTATGTAATGCTTTAAATTTATACTAATTATTATTGTTATTTTTTGGTACGTCCTCGATTTGTTATTTAATGTAAATTGTAATGTAATGTTTAATCGGTAATAATTTTTTAATATTCTGTATAATGTTCTCAATCTATTGCCTTGGGCATGCCTGTTATGATAGATCTGAGTTGTAATATAAATAAATAAATATAATATACAGCGTGTTAGTTGAAACGAGGGACATATTATGGGAGGACATTGGGTATTCGATTCCCGATCCCATTCATTAAAAAAAACATAACCTTATTTTTTTGCATAATTATCCTATTAAGGGTGGATTCGACCAAACTGGAATAAGGTCTTATACCTAGATTAGACGCCGAATTTGTTTAGACTAATCTCGGAGTAAGCCTTATTCCAGTTTGGTCGAATCCAGCCTAAATAATTTAGCGTATACACTAAGCGCGGGAAAAGATCATATGTGCCGACTGACGGCGCCTCGGCCGAGCGCGGCGCCGATAGATCATGCCGAAAGGTCACTTTGCTTTGCACACCCCGCACGCACCCCCGCGAGACCACCCCCGCCCCGCGGCGCGTGCCCCGGCGCGTGCCCCGCCGCGGGAGGGCAGTCGGGCAGTCTGCGTGATCTGCGTCTGCGCTGTGCGAGTCGCCGCCGTTGCTTTGCAATTCCGCGTTCGAACGACGTAAAATGCCTCATCGGTCCGGGTGTCGCAAAGGGGGTGCAGGAAAAATACACTCTAACTTTTTTTTCACAAACTGACGAAAAACATAGCTATCAAAAAGAGATAGAAAAAATTCCAAAAAAAGGCAAAAAAATTGCGAAAAAAAACTTAGAAAATTTTCAGTTGATTTTTATATGGAGCCGACACCTAGAAAAATTTGCGATATTTTTGTATGCAGTTTGGACTTGTAAAATTTTTCGCTTGGTTCCACGTTGTGTCGCAAAGGGGGTGCAGGACTTAGAAAATTTTCGAGGAAAAATTTAATTTTTCACAAACTGACGAAAAACAGCTCTATCAATAAGAGATAGAAAAAAATCCAAAAAAAGTGCAAAAAAAATTGTGAAAAAAAACTTAGAAAATTTTCAGTTGATTTTTATATGGAGCCGTGACATAGCTAACAAAAAGAGAAAAAAAACCAAAAAAAAGAAATAAAAAAAGTTTATTTGGAGTTTGTATAAAAGAGTAGTGTTTGAAAGTATGTAAAAAAAAACGTCGCACGTACAAAAACGTCGTTTCTGGCGCTTCGCCGGCCGCTGCCGCGGCACGCTCGCTTCGCTCGCTCGGCTCGCGCGTTTTTGGTCAACATACTAACCTAACCTAACCTAATTAACTCTTTAGATTTTTTCTTATGGCGGGGGGCTTTGAAGAATTTTCTAAGTTTTTTTTCACAATTTTTTTGCACTTTTTTTGGATTTTCTTCTATCTCTTATTGATAGCTGTTTTTCGTCAGTTTGTGAAAAATTAAATTTTTCCTCGAAAATTTTCTAAGTCCTGCACCCCCTTTGCGACACAACGTGGAACCAAGCGAAAAATTTTACAAGTCCAAACTGCATACAAAAATATCGCAAATTTTTTTAAGTGTCGGCTCCATATAAAAATCAACTGAAAATTTTCTAAGTTTTTTTTCAAGTTTTTTTTTTTAATTGGATTTTTTGTCTCTTTTTGATGGTCTATGTTTTTCATCAGTTTGTGAAAAAAAGTTATGAGTGTATTTTTGCTCGAAAATTTTCTAAGTCCTGCACCCCCTTTGCGACACCCTAACCGCCTCATCAGTACACTAACGAAGAATAGTGGGATATGGTTCGTGCCTACGCAATAACAAATGGTGTTCGGAGGGCCATCAATCTCTACCGTGAGATGTTTCCAAATCGCCATGCTCCTTCGTACAACCTGATGTTAGGAGTCAACCACCGGTTTCGAACATATGGCCAGTTCACGGTGCCGACACACGCACACGGACGAGGCGGAGCTCCTCTTCCTGTCGCTGTCGACCTGCAAGAAGCCATCATCGAGTACTTCGAGCAAAATCCGCAAGAAAGTACCAGAAATGCCGCCAGGCGATTCGGCGTATCACACTGGACTGTGTGGAAGTAGAGATGTGTAAGTACTGCGAGTAATGCATTACGCGTAATATAACACGACCGCGTACTGTAACAGTACGTATTACCCCGCAAAAATTAGCATGACACATGACACTATACATGTCATTATGACTTCAGCCCGCTCGCTCGGTGCGGGCCGGCACTGGGCTGCGTTCCGTGGCTTCACTCGAGTGCACTCGAGCGCACTCCGGCGCGCGCTCTACCCGTTCCGTGGCTTGGTGAAATTTTACTCTGACGGCTGTCAGAGCGTAGTTTCATCCGTTCTGTGGCTCAGAGCGCAGCAACCAAACAACTATCAAATCGGATGGTTGTTTTTCACTCTGACAGCTATTTGACGTTTATATCATTGTTATAGTGTCAAATTTTGCAATTTATGTCAAATCTTCTCGAAAAATTGGGCCTGTTTGTTTCGTATTGTTTTACTTTTTGATAATTAGGTTTAAATATTGTATAAAAGTGGAAAAAATGTAGACAAAAGAAGAGTTATCTCTCGTTTTGGATAGGAATACTTCAGAAGAGGTTATAAAAACAACTCGATCGTTCCGTGGCTCAGTTGCAACTCAAACGAGTTAAACTTTAACCAAACAACTACACCCAGAACGACGGAACGCACTCCTGCCATGAACGCTATGCGCAGTGTTGCCAGATCAGTAGGTCAAAAGTATCGTAGATTTACTGCAAAATTATCGTGTCTTTATCGCATTCAAAAAGACAGAATTTATGCGACTGGGCACTCCAAATATAGAAACATCCAACATCACGAGCTAAAAAAAAAAAAAAAAGCTCATCGCCTACAAAAAGGACTGACTGTGGTACCTTAAATTTCGTATCGTAGAACTGACAAAAAATATCGTGGAAAGTCGACGAATTATACAAATTATCGTGCGATACTTAATTATTATTTTTTATCGCATGCCCCTCGAAATTATCGTGGATCTACGATAATTATCGCACGTCTGGCAACGCTGGCTATGCGTTCTGTTTATGGCTTACATTTCTTTGACACCGCCCCCCGTAGGTCGTAAAAATATCTTAACATTCGCGCGCTTTCTTTCGTCTATTTGAGTTCATAGTCCGTGTTTTTGATAGTTCCCACGTCTTTTTAGTTAAAAGTTTAATACTAAAACATATTGCCTTGTTAAATAAAATAATCCTATTCTTAAAACAATAAAAATGTCCCAATTATTGTTTAAATAGTAGTCACTTAGAATAATAACGCTATAGAAAGATAGTCTTCATACAAGCGCTCTGTCAAAAATGAAGCACTAAACCGATTCACACACGCGTGACGTGCGCGCATGGCCGTGATCTGCTGTCTCTTTCCAATTCTATGAATATGAAAGAGACAGCACTGCGGCAGCCGCTGCTACCGATGCTTTAACTTAGAGAATCACACTGCAGTACGTTTATATTTTGACCTAATTAACTACAAGATACTATGAAATACTGAAAGCTTACCTGTGAAAAGTGATGTTTTTACACTTCTTTTGTTTTTCAGATGTGTTGTGACACAATTTAACTGCACAAACCGTCATTTTTTTTTTGTTTTCGCGAGACACGTTCGGCACGCTGTGACATTGAACACTACGGAGCGGTCCGGCGTTTGGTGCCATTTCTGGCTCCAATTAATGTGCGCGCAAAATAGGCGCGCGAACTTGGTTTCTATAGCGTTATTATTTTAAGAGTAGTCATTAAAAATATAAATTTATTACAAAAAAATTTAAAAAAAAAAACAAAAAAGACAAAAAACAAATAAATACATTTTTTAGATAAATGTAATAAAACTAAGTACCTAATTATTTTTATTAAAAACAAATCATTGTTTTATACAATAATAAAAGGTCATAAAACTATCTATTTCTATCACATTACACCTGAACATTCAGTACAATAACACATAATGACATAGGTGATAGCAGGCTATGTAGGCATTCTAGGCAATCTAAGCATTATAGGGCATCTCTCTCAGGTAGGTCATGTTTAGGCGTACTGGGTAATGCTGTAATGCCATATTACGCGGTACGAAATGTCATGACATATGGCAGTACTCCATGGAGTACTGTTTTGCACATGTCTAGAAGCTCCTCCACGTGGAAAGAATGCACCCATACCATTTTAGACCTCGGCTCAATGACCACGAACCGCGAGTAAACTTTTACCGCTGGTTTTTGGTCAATTTAGATAAAAACATTTTATTTACAAACGAGGCTACCTTTACTAGAATGGGTATTTTTAATGTACATAACGAACATTGGTGGAGTAGTGAAAATCCCTATGTGACGCGACAGGACGCTTATCAACATCGATTTAGTGTCAATGTGTGGGCAGGTATTTTAAACAATTGCTTACTAGGCCCATATTTCATTGAAGGTAGACTTGACAGTGCATCTTATTTAAATGTTTTAAATAGTGTGGTGAACGACATGTTGGACGAAGTGCCCCTCGGTTCGTTACAAAATCTGTTTTACCAGCACGAGACGGCGCGCCCGCGCACTATCAGGTACGAGTTCGTGAGTTTTTATCAAACCATTTTGGCGAAAGGTGGATAGGTCGGGGAGGGCCAGTGCCATGGCCCGCTCGCTCTCCCGATCTCACCCCGTTAGACTTTTATTTGTGGGGTGAACTAAAAAGACTCGTGTACTCTACGGAGTATTCAACTAGGGATGAGTTAAAGGTCCGTATTACGGAAGCCTTTAACCACGTACGAAATAATCCGTTTGAGCATAATCGTATTAATAATAATATGCGGAAACGAGCCGAACTATGCATAGAACGAGGTGGTGCTCATTTTGAGCAATACTTGCGATTAGTGTAAATAGGTGTTATGAATAGCTGTAAATAGCTGATTAATCGTTGTAAATAGTTGTGATTCCCTTTTTCAAATACGCCAAAACTACTTAGGTTTGTCATTTTGCATGCTTTCTTGTTGTGACTTAAAATTTAGATTTGTATTGCATAATTTACCAAATAACTACCTACTTATTTAACTATTAACCATTTACCTAAGTATTTTTGCCTGTCCTAAGCCAGGTTTAAAGTATGAAGGAAAAACGGGTCACACACACCGAACACGACAGCTAGGTACCTATTCAATATCATACGCGTAAAGCGCTAGCGCTAGGGTGCCCAAACATTACGGGAAATTTCATGAAATTGTAACATCGATTTTCTGAATTATTGTATATGCTTCGAGTAGTACTTCTTTATTTGTTTATGTTTATCCTGGCATAAACTACCATTGGATAAAATATGTCCCTCGTTTCAACTAACACGCTGTATATATATATGAAGAACTACACCGCGGTGTAGTTCTTCATTAGACATAGGTATTTATTTTTAAACTTTCAAAGTAATAAGTATTGAACAAGAAGCCGCTGTATGAATCGACAAAATATAGGTATGTGAAACGTAGGAAGTCTTTCCATCTCTTCCCTTGGGTGTCGTAAAAGGCGACTAACGGACTAACGACTGCACATACATCCTACAGCATAGAGCGACGATGGGCGGTGCACCGCCGGAAATATTAATTGAAGCACAAAATGTTATTGACAGACAATTACCATCTAAGTCCAAAGAAAAATATAATGTTGCCTTCAGCGATATATAAGTTATATATACGATATATACGTTCTCTTTAGGTTAATGGTTGCCTTACTAAAGATTCATACACTAGAAAAACAACAAAAACATGCAGTCATTTTCAGAAAATGTGTTTTCCTCACTAGTGTGTTGAAAAACGTCGTATGAAACACATGTGCATTGGTAATTACAATCCTTGGCTCGAGCTCATAACCCGCCTCGATTGCAATGACCAACATAGCACACTAGTATCATAATGTACTATTTCTGTAATGCTATATTGGTATAATAATAAGTATATTCTAGTTTTAACTTAAAAATAAAAATAGCATTTTAACCATAAATTAATTTCAAACTGTCTTAAAAAGTTGATAAGCTGTTTTTTCGGTTAGAATGTACTACAATAGTCAGTGACAGGAACGAATCTCGGCAAAACCAACTCCACGTAGGTAGTCTTCTCTACGCTAAAGTGTAAGTAATTTAAGCCCGCTTAATCGCGGAGGGGCGAGGCGGCCCGTTAGCTGAGAAGCAGGTGGCTTTAACACTCGCCGTCGCCGCGGTGGCTGAAGCCGCCTCTTCATGTCTACAGATGCGTCCACGGACATTGGCAGATATGAGAATGGCAGAGAACGTCTGTAGGTCGATCAGTTTAAGTTCATTCTAGGTAGACGCAACTCGCGCTCGCACATTTAAAAAATGGATATTGAGACCGTAGCTGCCGCAGCTCTTTATTTATTCAGTATTTTTAACTACTACTTGTGTGTGCATCGCAGTAGAGTTATTAAAAAGAGATGGACAAGAAGAAGGTGGTACAAAGAAATAGTTTTATTTAAAAATATGTTTTTTTACTTTTAATTTATTTTTTACTTTTTAGTTATCCCTGGACACGTTTTTCATCTGTTCATCTCACTGAGATGAATACTGACGTGTAAGTATACAAAATTTATTCACGTCCACCACAAACCACCACCACTCACCACCCATCAAAAACGGTCCACCCATTAAGACGAATTAAACTAAACGCGATCGGTGTCGCTTAATTACTGAGTTCCTATGGCCACCTTCATTCATCATTTTGAGCGTTTTTGCGAAGGTAGGTACGAGAATTAAAACACAAGAAGCACGAGTGCACTCTCAATCGCAACTCCGATCAAACTGATGCGCCGGCAGACGTGTGGACAGACGCCGGACGTTGGAGCCGAAACCCTTGAATGCGTGCCACAAAAACCGACAACAGTCGGATGCGAGGCAGATGCATCTGCAGACGTTAAATACCTACCACAGACGCGCAAATCACCCCCTCTACACGTCGGCCGACGCCGAAATTATTGTTAATGTTTTATATTTTAGCGTTTTATTAACGCTTAAAAATTTTAAACACTGAAAAAAGACGACAACCTCAGGCGGGAATCGAACCACGCATCTTCCGCATTCCGGGCGGCTGCCTTAACCACTTGGCTACCGAGGTCTGGCTTTCAACCGTCGAAATTTGTCAGTGCTTGATGCTTATGTTTTTAGTCAACATTGCTTCATCAAATCTTACATTTCAGTGTTTAAAATTTTACTTAAGTATATTTAAGCGTTAATAAAACGCTAAAATTTAAAACATTAATCTATAAACGCAGCTTCATCTTAACCGAATGTTCAAATATTTGTAAAAATATTTCTTTCGGATCTCAGAGGTGAAAACTTCTAAGATTTGATGAAGCAATGTTGACTAAAAACATAAGCATCAAGCACTGACAAATTTCGACGGTTGAAAGCCAGACTTCGGTAGCCAAGTGGTTAAGGCAGCCGCCCGGAATTCGGAAGGTGCGTGGTTCGATTCCCGCCTGAGGTTGTCGTCTTTTTTCAGTGTTTAAAATTTTACTTAAATTATTGTTGTCTAACCATGCCTGTTGCATGCTGCGTGCTTCGTTACATGCTGCATGCTTGCCTGCATGCTGCATGCTTGCTTGCATTCTGCTCGCATAATACAAGTACTTAATATTCGATTATTCTATCAAATGTAGTACCTACCTATATCAAAAGAAATTACATAAAGAATCTGAAATTATATTAAATGTTTATTGTTTTAAGTCAGCTGTTATATCAAATGAAATTAAGTACTTACTTACTTATATGAAGTCCTTGCTACTAATAATATAAACGCGAAAGTTTGTAAGTATGGATGGAAAATAGTTACTCTTTCACGTAAAAACTACTGAATGGATTTGGACGAAATTCGGCATACAGATAGTAGATAGAACCTGGATTAACACATAGGATACTTTTTATCCCGATATTGCCACGGGAACGGGAACAACGCGGGTGAAACCGCGAGCGGCCGCTTGTTAAATTATACTTTTTGAACGTTACATCATAAGTATTTATATCAAACGTTACACACATGCGCCATGCGGCGGCAAGCAGTGATGGGCTCACCACCTGTCACGCTGAGCACATGTGTGTGCAGTCGTTTTTTTGTGAAAAGTGGACTTTGGCAGAGGACTGCTGCTGTAGTCGTGATTATTTATTTTAAGTAATACGTATATCTACACACCCATTTAGGATGATTTATAGACATACCTAACCTACTACCTAGATTACAGTGCATTAACGGCCGGTTTCAATAACCTATCTATCTGTTGTTTTGACTACTAGAGTTAGATATTTGACACGAGCTTAAGTCAAATTTGTAACTCTGGTAGGCACAACAACAGATAGATAGGTTATTGAAACCGGAAGTTAATCACTGCCTAACTACATAATACCTATAGGTAGTTAATTTCATGATTTATTCAATTTTTTTTTTATTATCTAGGCAAATCAGTTGTAAGACTATAAATCTAAATATGAAAAAAAAAATATTTTATTTTAATAGCTTTTCATCAGCTTATATTTTTAGCTGAATGAAACGTGATAGGTTATGATACTTAACTAAAAAGTTAAAAATAAATTAAAAGTAAAAAATGTTATCGATTTTGTTGCGGAGTTTGAGTTGCATCTGTTATAATTAGATTAATAACTACAGTGCTGTTTTTAGTTAGTATAAATCTAGTGTGTATTGCGAATTTCTTAATGGACAAAAATATCGAACAAAGAGTTTGTCTTAAATTTAGCGTCGCCAATGGAATTTCGTGTTCGGAGTCACTAAAAATGTTACAGAAGGTTTACGGTGAATCAACTTTATCAAAAACACGTACTTAGAGTAGTTAGTACACAACGTTCAAAAGCGGTCGAGATGTGATGGAAGATTTGCTTCGCTCTGGTAGGCCATCAACGTCTTCAACTGAAGTTAACATCGCAAAAGTGAAGGAAATGGCACAGTATAAATATTTATACTGTGGAAATGGTGACTGAAAATCTTCAATCAAGTTTAAGAGAGATAGCCGCTGAACTATCTGTGTCTTACGAGTCGATCCGTACCATTTTAAATAATCACTTGGGTATGAAACATGTTGCCGCTCGGCTAGTCCCAAAAGACCTGAATTTTCTCCAAAAACTCATTATGAGTCGCTGAGGACATGCTACAACGAGTCAATTCCGACCCATCATTCATGCAACGCATTGTTACTGGTGACGAGACGTGCGTTTACGAGTTTGACATGCAAACTAGTCAACAAGCTTCGGAGTGGCGCTTTCCGACTGAACCGAAACCGAAAAAACCAGTCATGTTGACTGTTTTCTTTGACTATCGCGGTGTTGTGCACTCGGAATTCTTGCCGGAAGGTCAAACGGTATATAAAGATTAAGTATTATTTGTGCATTATGCGGCGTTTAAGGAGAGCAAATTCGACGAAAAAGGCCAAATTTGTTGAAAGAAAATTCTTGGATTTTGCACCACGATAACACGCCTTCGCACAAGGCCGTCATTGTGAACGAATTTTTGACTAAAAACTCAAAAATACCATCGAGCAACAACCTTATTCACCAGATATGGCTCCAGCTGACTTCTTTCTTCTTCATAAACTCAAATTACCACTACGTGGCACCCGTTTTCATTCGGTAGAAGACAAAGGAGAATTCGCGGCGAGAACTGAACTCAATTCCGGAAAAAGCGTTTAAAAAATGTTTTGATGATTGGATTATTCGTTGGCGTAAGTGTATCGTTTCTGAAGGAGCATACTTTGAAGGCGATAAAATGGATGAATAACTATCATTTTGTGTATTATTGATCTTTTCCCGGTACCTACTTTCTTGGCAGAGTAGTATAGCGTCATTCATTAATCATTACTCAATCTAAGTGATTTTAAAAGGTTGTCGCGAGATTTAAGTAGGTACCTACTCGTAAGTATTTACTTAGATTGCAAATTTTAATAGATAAATTAAAATCAATCACATCAAGCTAGTATTAACGGTACTTGTTTATTTACACAAGTAGATAAATCTCGCGACAACCTATAATATAATAATTGTTTAATAAAGTAAAGTAAGAGTTTATTTTTTTATTTTTAGGGCATTTAAATAAAAGCTCGTTTATTAAAAA
This sequence comes from Scoparia ambigualis, assembly GCA_963921215.1. Classification (NCBI taxonomy): domain Eukaryota; kingdom Metazoa; phylum Arthropoda; class Insecta; order Lepidoptera; family Crambidae; genus Scoparia; species Scoparia ambigualis. The sequence continues at coordinate 20,575,386 of OY992505.1, forward strand.
GGTTTTATACTTTTAATTTATAATCTGTTGATTGCCGTCAAAGTGTCAGCGCGGACTATTTTTAAAATTAATGATATTTTTATGCGTTTTATTGCCGATAACTTACAATTGGCTATTTGACAGTTGTAACAATAAAATATGAAATATGTAGGAAATGGTAGGTTATGATTAAACGATAATTATCCAATAGTTTTTTTTATTAAGATTAATTGTAAATATTATATTTTTACAAAATAAATTTGCGTTTTTTTATCTGTGGATTACAAGACCCGAAACACGGGCGGCCATGATTGAGCTTCATGTGACGGATTGTGACGTCACATTTCACAAAGTACACAGAAACTATCTGTCCGGTTTCAAGTTAAGTTTCTATATTTAATTTTATTGAAATGTGACGTCACCGAGCAAAATGTCACGTGACCAACCGTTTTCGCACGAAGTTTGAAATCAACAAAGAAAAATATGTTTTTTTCTGTTAAATAAAGGTTTTCGAGAAAGAAAATATTGTACGGGGTATAAAATAAGCGTATATAACTTTTTAAATACTTTTTCGAAAACTGTCAAGTAGCCAATTCATAGTCGTGAGAGAAAAGTAGTTTACTTACAATGTACCTATTAGTCTAAGATCCAAGTATAGAACGACCTTCACCGAGAAGTTTAATGGATGAAAAGTATTTTAAATCAAAATTATTATGTAAAATAATCTTAGAGCATTAAACCAACTGCTCTAAGTAAATAATATATCGCGAGTGAGTTGGCTGAAAAATTTCAGTCCAGTACCTTTAATGATTAAAAAATATATTTTTTTTACATTGCACTGGTTTGGTGTGTGTGTGTGTTTGTAATGAGCTTATCTTTATATTAACATAAATATTATTTATTTAATTAGACGGTTACAAATTACTAATATTGACTTGCCTGTTTAGACCTGCCTACCCAATGTTATGACAGGAAAAAAATAGTCAACCTAACGTTTGCATATTCTATAGCATGGATGCACAGACTTATTAAGACTAGGGGCCACTCGGGCAAATTATGAACTGATGGTGGGCCACCAGAAGTATAGGTAATTAAAGACAATGAAAAATCGATAATAATGTATTCAAATTGAAAAAGAATTTATTAATTTGAAGCGTGGCACTGCATAGTGCTTACAATCTTTTTTATATTTGGCTCAAATTTACTTGTAGCAACACGTAAAACTGCTTCCAAACTTTCATTTACAAGGCGGTTTCGATTTTTTGTTTTATTATTATTTAGGATTGAAAAGGTTTGTTCACATATATAGGTAGAACCAAATAAGCTTGCACATTTCAGAGCGTTTATGCGCAACTCTTTGTACGTATTTTTATCAATGCAGCGGTAAAAGTTCAGCAAGTCTCCTTCGTTGAATTTGTTGCGTAAATCTTGGTCGTTCTGAATGTCGATAATTTCTAACTGCATTAACTCTGGCGCATTTTCAACTGAAATCGTGAAAGGATTGCTAAATATGTCCAACAGAGGTTTCACTGTTTTAAACTCCGAAAATCTGTCTTGAAAAGATTGAATCAAAATATCTAGCTTTTTTACATAACTGAAATTAATAGCAGTTTTTTTGAATTTTTCAGCCATTTTCTTATAATTCGGAAAATGATTGTAATTTCCAGAATTCAATTGCGATCTGAAAAGTGTCAGCTTGCATTGAAAGGATGATACATGTGCGTAGAGCTGGGATATCAGTTGATTTTTGCCTTGAAGCCGTGTGTTCAAGACATTCAAATGATTTGTAATGTCAACTAAAAAAGCCAAATCACACAACCAATCAGGACTTTTAAGTTCCGGGACGTCCCTTTGCTTTTCCGCCAGAAAAATATCAATTTCTTCTATTAAATTTAAAAATCGTTCCAGTGTCAATCCACGACTTAGCCACCTTACTTCTGTATAATACAGTAAATCTCCATGTTCGCATTCAATGTCATCAAGGAATTGTTTGAATTGCCTGTGATTGAGTCCTCGTGATTTTATGAAATTCACAGTCGAAACTACCACTTTCATGACATTTTCAAATTCAATTTTTTTAGAACAGAGGGCTTCTTGGTGTATAATGCAGTGAAACTGCATGAGATCTTCAGCGTTTAAGTTTTTTTCTTGCAAATGCTTTTTCAACAAAGTAACTAGCCCAGAATTGACACCAATCATCGAAGGAGCACCGTCAGTCGAAACTCCCGATAATTTCGATAAGTCCAAATCAGTTTTTGAACACTCGTCCAAAAGTACATTGAGTATATCAACTCCTCTGGTTTGACCTTTCAATGAACACATTCCTAATAACTCTTCGAAGACTTCAAAATCTTGAGTAACACCTCGTATGAATATAAGAAGTTGAGCTGTGGAACTAATATCAGTAGATTCGTCGAGTGCTAATGAAAAAAAATCAATTATCTTAGTTTTTTCATTTAATTGTTCCGCAATATTATCTGACAAAGACATAATTCGTCTTTGGATGGTCATACGATTCAGTTGAATTTTCTCAAACTTTTTTGCTGCTTCTGGACACATTTTCTTAGCGGCAATTTCTATGCATTCTTTTACAAAATCCCCATCATTGAAGGGGCGACTCCGCTTTGCTATCATTCGAGAAATTTCATAACTAACTTCTGTAGCTGTTTCTGTATCTTGAATGGGTTTTGTAAACATAGCTTGTTGACCAATAAGCTCCCGTTTTAAAGACAAAACTTTTTGCTTTCTTAATTCGCCTGTAAACTTCGTAAAAGTAGGATGCTGCGTTTCATAGTGCCTTTTTACATTATATTCCTTTGCAATCGCAACAGAATTCTTGCAAATTAAACAAACGACTTTGTTATGCGACCATACAAAAAAGTATTTCTCAGTCCAAATTTCTTGTAACTGCCGATTTTCATCTTTAACCTTACGTTTTTTACTAGTTCCTGGCATGTCCATGTTGCGTTTTAATCCTGACTAGGATTACCACAGCACCTAAAACCAATTCAATTACAGTTCCTAATTAATTACCAAAAATAATTGATAAAATATGTAGATAAAATTAATAACAGTTTTACTTACGATTTCACAACACAATTATACACGGCACTTGACGGGAAATCTACGTTGAATGTGGATCAAAATATATTATAATTATGACACCGGCTAGTCGAGTTAAAATCTACACTAGAACTAACGACACTTTACTCAAATTAAAACCGAACTGTCGGTCGCTGCGGTTAGCGTGGCTTTTATACCACGCGCATAGAGTCGAAAACTGTCTGGAGAAATCTCGAAACCGACTCTGGAAGCTTCGTGTATCTACCTACGCGAGCTATCGGGAATTTGGGACTATTGCTATCTCGCTCGCTCGAACAGTATAACGCGGCGCGCTTCCTCAAGAAAACGAATTTAACCGAGATCAGCACGAACATTACCGACCGCTGTTACCGACGCATGCACGGCGCACCGATAAGATTGATAGAGCGCGCGCGCGAGATTCAAATTACTTTTCGAACATTTGTTATTGGTTTTATTCTGGAATAGAACTCAATATTTTCGAATGTACGAGAGTATTATTTTTGCTGTCGGCGGGCCACCAGTATTCGACCGGCGGGCCGCATGCGGCCCGCGGGCCGTAGTCTGTGCATCCCTGTTCTATAGGCTTCATACTTTCGATTGGTACCTATGTAATTTATCTATTATCGAAACAAGTGCAATATTTAAAAAAATATTTTTATATATTTAATTAATAATTAATCATACTGGAATGAAATTTTTCAGCCAACCCACTCACAATATATATTTTAACACATTATATAAAATGCTTCGTTGTATACTCGGATCCTCTACTATATAATCACATGTAATGTAATGTATCTGTGTATGTATGTATGTGTTTTAAAATAATCACTTCTAATTATCTATGAACACGCATAGAATTATCATCCGATCATTCATCTTTAAACATTAAATACAATTAAACTAGTCTGTATAGGCAAGATCCCTTTGCCTTTTTAGCATGTAGAAAACACAAAAATGGCCATTAAAAAAACAAAATGTCAAAATCAGGATTAACTTTGACACATCAACATACATCTTTTCTTTGAGATTCTTGGCGGAAAAGTGTAGCGCACAGACATATCTTATTATATGTCTGTGGTGTAGCGTCATGTTTGCAGCTTTGTTTTATTTTCTAAAATTAATTGAAAAATCATTAATGTGAAATAACAGTGGATTATTAACCGTTAAGTGTTTGTGATCGTGCATGAGTGTTGGCAAATGAAACACACAGACATATATATTAAGTCTGTGATGAAACAAAACAGTGCAATATCACTTTACAAATTCTCTCAAGAAGTCCGCGTGAAATCTCAGTAAAGTTCCACATCTTTACTGAGGACTCAAGGGGTTTGGGGGAATATCATTTATCATTCATCATCTTAATCACCCACTACTCATTATCATCTAGGGAAAAAATAAATAAAATACTAATGACGTAATGTATGGTCTCTGACCTTAGCCTGCTCCTTCACGGAACACATATATAAAAAAGGACTTCTTGGCGGGAAAGTGAAGCGTTATGTCTGAAGTTTTGTTTTATTTTCTAAAACTCGTGTTTTTTTTAACATTAATGTGAAATAATAGTGGATTATTAACCGTTAACCGTTAAGTGGATTATTAACCGTTTCAAATTCTCTCAAGAAGTCCGTGTGAGACCTCAGTAAAGTCCCACATCTTTACTGAGGGCTCAAGGGGTTTCGGGAACATCATTTATCATTCATCATCTTAATCACCACTCATTATCATCAAGGGGGGAAAAAGAAAGAAAAATACTAATGACTAGGCAGTATGGTCTCTGATCTTAGCCTGTTCCTTCACAAATATTTAAAAAAAAAAATTGACAGTGAGTGAGTACTGAGTAGTGACAGACTTCTTGGCGGGAAAGTGAAGCGTCATGTCTGCAGTTTTGTTTTATTTTCTAAAATTTGTGTTTTTTCGAACATTAATGTGAAATAATAGTGGATTATTAACCGTTAAGTGTTTGTGAACGTGCATGAGTGTTGGCAAATGAAACAAAACAGTGCAACATCACTTTTCAATTTCTCTCAAGAAGTCCGTGTGAGACTTCAGTAAAGTCCCACATTTTTACAGAAGACTCAAGGGGTTTGGGGGAACATCATTTATCATTCATCATCTTAATCACCACTCATTATCATCAAAGGAAAAAAAGAAATAAAAAAACTGATGATTAGGCAGTATGGTCTCTGATCTTAGCCTGTTCCTTCACGGAATAAAATTTATAAAAAAAAAAACTGGGTAGTGACAGTGACAAATGCGGACGCTCGATAGAAACTCGTTGCGTTGCTGTTGTTGTAAAATAATTTATTATTTTACTGCTTCTGTTTAGAAAATCAGCTAACGATGGGGGAAAAATCAACGCCCTTGTTAGCTGTACTACAACTACTCCGCAAATATAATCTCAAGGTAAAACCTAAGAAATAAACCATTGATTTTAAATTTTAAAAAAAGTTTATTTTTATAATACAAATTCATTCAAAAAAACACAGATTGATGAAAATTCATTTTCAGGGTACGGAAGAAATACTAAGAAAGGAAGCAAGCTTAGGAGATGCTGAGTACGAGAATTTAGATTTGCCGGAGGTGGAAATAGCTAGTATTCTAACAGCACATCACACAGAAAGTGATCCCTACAGTTATGAATTCGCTTACGACAATCTTAAAAAATTTGTCGAAAACTCTTTAGACATGTACAAGGTATGCAAACTTATTGTAATTGCTTAATATAAACTTTATTGAAAAGTAACTCTCAACTCTAATTTTCCATAACTTTATTGTAACTGTTATAGTTTTTTACTGTACCTATGTTAATATGTTATGGTATGATTCTTAATTCTCAAAAAATTCCAGCATGAACTGTCTACATTATTATATCCAGTGTTTGTGCACATGTACCTACTCCTCGTACTGTATGATCATAACACACATGCTGCAAACTTCTTGGAGAAGTTCTCTCCTGAACAAGAAGAATATTATCAAGAGGATGTTAAAAAAATAGCCATTGTTAAAACTAAAGAGCAAATTAAAGGAAATGAACTTGCAGAAATCTACAGGTATTTTTTTTGCCTATTTTACATAACAGTCATCCAGATTTTTACAATTATAACTAACTTTTAAACAGGCTAATATAAGTGTTTTCTATTTCTAGCACAAACAAATTTGTTGTCCAAATGTCACGGGACGCATCATCTCAATTGAAGAGATATCTACATGAGCAAAAGAATTCAACTGCAATAATCAACATCATCAATAATCATGTACAGATTGAAATCCATGATGGCCCTGGTCGTACCCTTGGTCAAGTTAGGGCAACCGCGGGGGGCCTTCTTGGTGAAGCTGCCAAAACTGGTAACATTTTTTTTCCATTTATTAGGATAAACAAATAGTGACAAATTACAAATATTTAAAGACATTAACTACATTTAAATTTGACACCAACACCAAAAACATTCCAAATATTTTACTGCTATCTTACTTTATTAGATTTATTACACTATTATTACAGGTATTCTCGCAGCCAGTCTGTTTTTATAATAAAAATCTTTTATTAAAGTTAGTAAAGCACCACTTTTTTATACTTTTAACAACAAACTCCATTTCCTTTTTTTTAATTAATTGTATGTATTTATAGAAAACCGCACCAAAGTTTATTATGGGCTATTAAAAGAGCCAGATATTCAAGTTCTCCCTGCGCCAGTTGAAGATGAGGAGGAGGCAGAAGAGACTCCGGACAAGCCCAAAAAGAAAAAAGCAAAGAAAGATAACATTTTTATGAAAAAACCCAAATCGGATCCAAATGCTCCACCAAATGACAGAATTCCCTTGCCAGAACTGTATGTATAAAAAAAACATAAAGAAACATGATATTTGCCCATTATTTTTAACTTCTAAAATCTAAATCAACAAGATTTAACACATTTTTTTATTTTCAACATTTAGAAAAGAAACTGACAAACTAGAAAAAGGAAAAGCATTGCGAGAGGCATCAAAGAGAGTGCAACTTGGCCCAGAGACTTTGCCATCAATTTGTTTTTACACATTACTTAATAGCGGCCACTCCGCTATCTGCGCTGACATTTGTGACGATTCCACTTTGTTAGCTGTTGGATTTAACAACTCCACCATAAAGGTATTTTTATTTTATGTAGGATTTATAAAAAAATCTATCCCAAAAAATTTTTTATACCCTCATATTATTTAACTTACATGTAAGAAAATTGATTCTGCCTTATTAGGTTTGGACATTAACTCCGGTGCGACTACGTGGAATGAAATCAGCTGATAAGTTACAGGACATTGATAGAGAAGCTGGTAAGATGAAATAAAATTTTATGAAATATGTTGTCAACAAAAGTGGCCCATTTTGTTACTGTTACAAATGAAATTTAATTACCTTATCGAGGATTTCTGATAAGTTGTTTCTTTTCTCCTCAAATTCTCTTTAATTATGTTGTTATTAAAAAACATGGCAAATGGCTACAAAAAGCTGCTCCGCTGTATCTCGCTTAGTTGCGCTAATAATGCCTGGAAGCTTTTAAAAGGGCCTTTATACTTGATGTGACGTGCCTTGAATACGACCAAATAATAAGGAAAGCCTACTCGACTTTTCTTACCTAATTTTTCTCTTGTCAATAAAGCTTTAAAATGATTTTCGCCTAACTCCTCTGCTAGCTACTAGACTACTTTGTCTCTCCTGCACTATGATGTTTGCGCAGTCAAGCCAATAATATAATATGAGTCTACCACATGTTAAAACTATACTTTTGCAGTGTAGACAGCACACAATATTATCCTACTATCCTATCCTACTAATATTATAAATGCGAAAGTTTGTAAGTATGGATGGATGTTTGTTACTCTTTCACGTAAAAACTACTGAAAGGATTTGGATGAAATTCGGCATACAAATAATTTATAACCTGGATTAACACATAGGATACTTTGTCCCGATATTCCTACTGTAACTGGAACCACGCGGGTAAAACCGCGAGCGGCCGCTAGTCATATCATAATTTTTCACACAAATGCAGGTGACGTCTTGGTGAGGATGATGGAGGAAAAGGACCGGGACACTTGTCGCACTCTGCACGGCCACTCAGGCCCGGTGTACAAAGTGGCCTTTGATCCATTCAAAACACTGTTACTGTCGTGCTCCGAAGATTCATCAGGTAAATGCTTAAAATTGCCTGTTGTTGTTGCTTTGCTAGTAGCCTTTAGTTTATTTAAGCCATGCAGTCATTATTGATAAATATAAGAAACAGTGTAAAATAACCGTGTAGCATAGCAGTGAAATAATACTACCACCCCCTCTCTTTTCCCTTGGGCGTCGTAAAAGGCGACTAACGGATCAAATACTGCACATACATCCAACAGCATAGAGCGGCGATGGGCTCACCACCTGTCACGCTGAGCACATGTGCAGTCGCTATTTGGTGAAAAGTGGACTATGGCAGAGGGCTGCTTTTGCGGTCCTCATTGCCTAGTCTCTGACTAACCCTTCGGGGATAATAGTCGTGATTATATGTATGTATGTATGTATGTAAAAAGAACGAAACGATGGGCTCATCGCCTATAACGCTGAGAACATATATTATGCAGTTGTTATGTGGTGAAACATGAACTAAACAGTCAACCACTTTTCGACGATATTCACTTGCACAACGATCTACGGAGTAGCTCGATGGCAGCGGCTAGCGCGTTCGGCTTGCGATCTTGCTCGATAAGCAACTTTCGCAATGCCGGGTCGCTGGATGTGTGACCAAATTATAAAACTTCTCAAGCTCCTCCGTGCTTCGGAAGGCACGTTAAATCGTTGGTCCTGGTTGTTGTCGTAAGATGACAGTCGTTAAAACCCAACGACCCGCATTGGGCCAGTGTGGGGGGTGACACTACCTACGCGCACGCTACTGTACGTAGGCGAGGTCGGAATGGTGCGCAAGCGCATATCGCCACAAAGTGGTCGACCGGGAGCTTCCTCGACTGTAAGACTTCCTCCTCGCGTCGTGCCACCAACTCGTTCCACCAGTGGCACGAAAAGGAATTGTCGTTCCTCGTCGTACCACTGAAGGATTGTTGCTCTACTAGTCATCATCATCATCAGCCTATAAACGTCCCACTGCTGGGCACAGGCCTCCCACGTGGACAATGCACGAGGGGATATTGGGCCATAACCCACCACGCTGGCCCAATGCGGGTTGGTGGGTTTTAACGACTGTTATCTTACGACAACAACCGGGACCAACGGCTTAACGTGCCTTCCGAAGCACGGATACGGATATATAAACCCACATGACTATACTATATATAGCATAGTAGAATAAAACAAGTACGCTGACTTAGCCCCCGAGCGAGCAATAATTGCCTAAACATTAGGGCTGTCGCTTTGCGAGCGGCAGCGGCGGGCGCAGCTCGTTAGCATCAATAAACTCGCCAGTGTGTGCGTACGACGACGCGTACGTACGGGATGGCTCGGCCGCGCTCACATACAAGCCGCGCTCGGTGCGTATGTATAAAGATAGCATACTTCTTTTATTCTACTATGACTGTAGGGAGGTATGTGTTCCTCAGTGCTCATGTGGTCGCTCCAATGCTGGACGTGCCTTGTGGTGTACCGCGGGCACGTGTGGGACGCGCGCTGGTCGCCGCACCGCCGCTAATAGAATACTACCAACCCATCTCTTCCCTTGTTGGGTGTCGTAAAAGTCGACAGTGTAGTTGTCGACGGAGGCGTAGCTTCATAGACGCTTCAAAATACGCCAAACAGTTTAAGCAGCCCAGCGTACTGATCTCTGTCCACGAGGCCACGTCTGAACAAATTACGCAGCCGTTCCCGCCATTTTTTAAATTAATAAACGTGTGTTCACTCGCCTCGGCGTATGACATGCGGTACGGCAGGCGTCATGACGCCTGCATGCAGAGACGCGAGCGCGACGTTGCCGCTCCGTCGAAAGAGTAGCATAGTTTTGTATGTAGGCGTATAATGACGAATACGCGTCTATGAAGCTACACCTTCGTGGATAGTAGGCCTAACAGACCAAAGACTGCGTAGGGCGGTGACGGCCTCACCAACCTATCACATTGAGCACAATATGAAAAAAAAGTTCATTTATACTTTATACCATTATAGAAGTCGTTATTCTAAAACCAAAGTTATTGTACATAAATAATTGTTTAAAACACTACTACCTCGCTTAGTTCGCTGGGACTCGACTGACGTGACGTGACGTCATCGTATCCGATAGCCCCCGCCGCCGCTCTCGCTGCCCGCACCCGGCGGGCGTCCGATTACATTACTTTACTATTTGCACAATTAATTATTAAGTAATCTGTGGCACAACTGCACTAGTTCGTATGGACATATTAATAAAACGAAGTCGCGCGAGTCGCGCCACCCGTGCGGGAGAATGGAATCCGATGACGTCACGCCGCGGGTTTCGCGCGTATTTTGATTGTAACAAAAACAATAGCGCGTGGTCATTTTTATGAATCTTTAAAAAAATATTGTGAAGTATTTTGAAGGGCTACAGAAAAAAAATAATGTCATATTTTAATTAATGTTTTATATTTTAGCGTTTTATTAACGCTTAAATATACTTAAGTGGTTCGATTCCCGCCTGAGGTTGTCGTCTTTTTTCAGTGTTTCAAAGTCATATTTTAAGTTAAAATGTATATTTAAAAAATAAATAAATAAAGATACTTTTCCCAAGCTCATTGCAATTGTTATTAGTGAAACGTGGACTGTAGCAATGGACTACTTTTGCGGTCATTGCCTAGTCTCTGCCTAACCCTTCGGCGACAATAGTCTTTAGTATTGTAGGTATGAATTGTTTTGTTATGCTTGTTTTGGTTTGGGTCTTCTCCATAATACTATTGTCTTCAGGTCCACAGCATTTATTGATCACACAATAGGTACACATTACAATTAAAACGTCTGTCATCGGTCGCTCCGACACGAGTATGTCAATCATGGCGGCTCTGTAGGGATGTACCACTACGCACAATTTACATAGTAATGTACCTAACATGAAGGTGTTCCGAACTCAGTGCGCCTGTGGTCGCTCCAATGCTGGACGTGCCTGGTGGTGTACCGCGGGCACGTGTGGCCCGTGTGGGACGTGCGCTGGTCGCCGCACGGCCACTACTTCGCGAGCGGCGGCCACGACCGCACCGCGCGCCTCTGGGCCACGGACCACCACCAGCCGCTGAGGATATTCTCGGGACACCTGGCCGACGTCGATGTGAGTACTACTGTTGGAATATCCAACAATTTATAGTTGCAACACTTTTAGAATGGCAACACAATGTAAAAAAGAGTGTCCGCCTTTTTTCCTCTTTCTTTTGTGTGGTGTTGGATCGAATACACGCGATTGCTTAATTACTGTCTTTTTAATTGAACCATCCCAATTAAATCTTATGGAAACATTAAGTCCGCTGCTTTTACAACTACTTGTTCCGACAGTTTAAAGATAAAATTCAAAATTATTTATTTAATTTAGGCTACAATAATTGAGCACTTATGTTATGTATGTCGCTATGCCATCGGTTCGAAAGTCTAACTATGGGGCGGGAGCCTTGTACTGTGAAGAACCGGCAAGAAACTCAGCAAGGGCATTTTTTTTCTCCCTTTCCCTTACAGCGTTATTCCCCGTGTGGTGCTGGGTCAGAATTGCACAACCCCCTCCCCTGTATCTTAGCGGGTGCCGTAAGAGGCGACTAAAGGGATTTTGTTGGTGGGAGAGCTTTGCTCGTCCGGCGCTACCACCATGCGGACTCGTAAAACCCGCCTAGTTTTCGGTGCTCGACACAGGACGCGTTCCGGGTTCAGAGCCGTAATACCGGACCGGAGCTTGGGAAGGTGCGGTGGCGGCAGGGTCTAGGTCCGTTGGGAGTCTTTGTGGACGCATTGTTCGGTTGACGTGGGTCGATTCGCCGGCAAGGGAGACCCGTAGAAACGGTGGTGCCGCTGGCCGCCCGCGGCATAGTACAGGAGCCCAACTAGGGCTAACTACCCTAGGAGGCTGCTCCACCAGATCGCGCATAATCCCCGAAGTGGCTCGTCGTGCCGGTTGGTGACCGGATTGGTGGGACCCGGCGACTACTTTCGGGGGGGTACGGGGGCCCTTCCGTCCGGCGGGTCGATTAACGTCTTACCGAACAACTACATGCACCAGTTCATGTTAGTCTCCCACACTTTGTCTTTTCCCCCTTGCCGCCACAGCATCTCCTTTTACTCACGCCCCCATCCAACCACCATGTCAGTGTCTAAAAGCAATGCAGGTCAGACAGTGGCATCCCACTTCCCCACCACCAAGTCGCTTTTTGAGGTGGAGTTCACTAACATCCGTGGACTCCATTCAAACCTCAACGCCGTCCACCAACACCTTGAGACGGCCCGGCCTGCATTGCTCTTTCTGACGGAGACACAGATCCGCCGTCCTGCCGACATTGCATATCTGCACTACCCCGGCTACGTGCTTGAGGAATGCTTCCTCCCGAAAGCCGGAGTATGCCTTTTCGTCAGGACGGACGTTTGCTGTCGACGTTTGCGCTGCTTGGAGGACCCCTCCTTCTCCAGCCTATGGGTACACGTGAATCTTGGTTCCGAGAGCCATGTCTACGCTTGCCTGTACCGTTCCCACTCCGGAGACCACGAGACAACTCGGTTATTCGACTACCTGAGCCAAGCAGTTGACGACGTACAGGAGCGGTTTCCGTCTGCCGATGTGGTACTTTTGGGAGATTTTAATGCCCACCATGAGACCTGGTTGGGCTCTTCCAAAACAGATCACGCAGGCCGAACTGCCCACGCATTCGCTCTCACGCATGATCTGACTCAACTGGTTCTCCAGCCCACCAGGATTCCAGATATATCGGGTCAAGCGCCTTCCCTGCTAGACTTACTGGTGACGAGTCGACCAGCCGGGTACAGAGTGTCGATAAGTGCTCCGTTGGGCACTTCTGACCATTGCCTGGTTGGTGTCACCGTACTGCGCCGTAAAAGCTCTCCCTCAGTGGAGTCTAAACGGCGTTTATGGCACTACTCGTCGGCAGATTATGTATGTATTATAGGCAGGTATGCGCGACTATTTTGCGTCCATCCGTGGGGCCAGCGCTGCTTTGTGGGTAGGGACCCATCGGAGAGTGCCTCTGCTGTCGCTGACGAGGTCATGTTGGGGATGGAATATTACATTCCCTACACTGATGTCGTCAGCGGAAGTAAGGCGCGCCCTTGGTTCAATCGCGAATGCGCCAAAGCTGTTGAACTTAAACAGGCGGCGTATCGCGCTTGGACCAAGGCTCGCACGCTCAACGATCGTAACATCTCTTCCCTCAAGGTAGTCTTCAACAAGGCTACCAAAGTTTGCAAGGGAGCTCTCTCGAGAGCGAATGCCCAGCGCGTTGCTGGCGTTGGCCAAGAGCTGTTGTCGCACCGAACGGGTAGCCGAAGTTATTGGCGACTGGCCAAAGCGGTGCAAGCCAACTTTTGCGCGCCTTCTCTGCCCCCACTGCGGTACCCTGATGGCTCGTTGGCCCATCGGCCGCTAGACAAGGCTAACCTCTTAGCGAAGCTCTTTGCGGCGAATTCGCGTGTCGATGACTGCGGCGCGGAACCACCTACCATCCCTCACTGTGGTTCCTCAATGCCTGACGTCCAAATCAGACAACGTGACGTCCGTGCCGTGCTGCAGTCACTTGATGTGCGGAAGGCTAGCGGTCCTGACGGTATACCGGACGGTGACACGCCTATACCACCTCTCGTACTCTACTGGAATTGTGCCGGAGGCTTGGAGAAAGGCGAACGTCCAGCCGGTCCCCAAAAAAGGGGATAGGTCTGACCCAGCCAACTATCGACCTATTGCTGTCCTTTGCAAGGTTTTTGAGCGAATCATAAACAGGCAACTCATTCGCTACCTAGAAGATCACTCCCTGATTCATGATCGACAATACGGGTTCAGACCGAAACGATCAACGGGTGATCTCCTGGCGTTCATAACACACCTGTGGGGTGAAGCAATGGACAAGCACGGAGAAGCACTGGTTGTTAGCCTGGACATCTCCAAGGCTTTTGATCGAGTTTGGCATCGTTCGCTTCTCTCCAAGCTTTCGTCATACGGCTTGCCACCTCGCCTATGCGATTGGGTCGCCGGGTTCCTGCATGAGCGCAGCATTCGCGTACTCTGCGAAAGCAGTGCCTCACAGTTTCTCCAGGTGAACGCCGGAGTGCCGCAGGGTTCTATAATATCGCCCACGCTGTTCCTTCTGCATATCAATGATATGTTATCCTTGGGTAACATTCATTGCTATGCAGACGACAGTACAGTATATCGGCGTTATTTGGGTCACCCTGCGGCAAAGCAGGCCGATGTAATGGAGTCGAGACGGAAGATAGTCATTGAGCTGGACGAGGAGTTAGACCGCATTTATAAATGGGGCTCTGATAACCTGGTCCAGTTCAATGCCAAAAAACACAGGTCTGCGCTGTCACTGCTAAAAAGTCCGCATTTCTCCCCCAACCCTCCTTCCAGAGCAACCTATTACCCATCCAGACTGGTCTCAGTCTCTTAAGTATGGACATACACAGCGACCTCAACCCGAAGAGCTATATTGAGAGCATTATAACCACAGCCTCACGTAAACTCGGAATCCTGAACAAGGTGAAGCAGTTCTTCACGCCGGAGCAACGTTGTCTTTTGTATAAGACTCAGGTGCGCTCCTGTGTGGAGTATTGCTCTCATCTTTGGGACGGATCCGCCAAGTACTTGCTCGAAGCTCTTGACAGGTTGCAAAGACGTGCTGTCCGTATTATCGGTAACGATGACGTTACGACCAGTCTGGACCCGTTACAGCTACGTAGGGACATTGCTTCCCTTAGTGCTTTCTACCGCCTTCTCCACGGTGAATGCCCTGAGGAGCTCTTTGACCTCATCCCTCCCTCTCCTTTCCTTTCCAGATCGACGCGTGCAGGTCTTAGAAGCCACCCTCATACCGTGCTGACCATCAAGACACGTACCAAAAAGTTTGGACAATCGTTCTTTTGCCGAACTGCCCGTATGTGGAATGCGCTTTCCGCACACGTGTTTCCTTCCTCTTTCTCTCCCGGGTTATTTAAGCGGGGCGTGAAAAAGCATTTATGCAGGCCGCCATAGCGAGAGCGTTCGGCATAGCGTGGTAGCGCTGTGATGAACGCTTTCACTTCTTGGGCTTCACTGGCTGCTTTTCATCAGGCAGAGTGAAGCCATTATGGCGTGCCACAATAAAAAAAAAAGCGTCAATACAAATTGGAAAATGCCCTCCCTATCATAGAAGGACATTTTTCATTACATGATTTAAAAAAAACATTTTGTATGATTACAAGATAAACACAACAACATACAAAATACAATCTAATTAAAAAACAGGTATTGCTCAATTTAAAATAAAATAAATGTCTTACAGTATCTTTGAAAAAAAAGAAAAAGAAAGACTATTCAAAATTCATAATTCAGAATTTCTTTATTCTATAAACTTAAAATAAGCATTTTGAATCGTCTACATTTATTTGGATAGATGGGATTAAACTGTTAAATCCTAAATTATTTTTTTTCTATTCTATCCAAATTTGTCAATTTCTCTAATCAATGTTTAGTTGTAGTTCTTAATAATTCTTTCTCTAATCAACCCAAACCGTAAAGTAAAATTTTTTTCACTCCTCTTGCTCAAAAAGACCGTCATTGTAGCGTTCTAGAGCGGGGCTAAAATAGCTTTTCTCGCCCTAGGGGAAAAAGTATTTTTTTTTTTAAATTTTGTCTGTCACATGGCAATGAGCCTACAAAAACGAAAAATTATTTATAACACATTTGCTCGTAAAGTGGCTCTTATTACACCGATTTCAGCATCGTAATGTAGCTTATTACACACTAGTGCGGTAATGTAAAATTAGTAATAACACACTAGTGCGGTAATGTAAAATTAGTAATAATTTGCATCTATGGACAACACAGACCACGCCCACACAGTCCACGCTTCAGCAAGAAACAACTGCACAGTCTGCACACGTGCTTAGATGGTGAGCCTTTAGCCCGTTAGTCCCTTTTACGACACCCAAGAAAAGAGAGGGATTGGTACCTATTATTATTTTGAAGAGCCAATCACCGCTCTATGCTGTTGAATGTATGTGCAGTCTTTAGTCCGTTAGTCGCCTTTTACGACACCGAAGGGAAGGAAGGGGTTGGCAGTATTATTTTGATGAGCCCATTGCCGTTCTATGCTGTTGAATGAATGTGCAGTCTTTAGTCCGTTAGTCGCCTTTTACGACACCGAAGGAAAGAGAGGGGTTGGTAGTATTATTTTGATGAGCCCATCGCCGCTCTATGCTGTTGGATGTATGTGCAGTCTTAAGTCCGTTAGTCGCCTTTTACGACACCCAAGGGAAGAAAGGGGTTGCTAGTATTATTTTTATGAGCCCATCGCCGCTCTATGCTGTAAGATGTATGTGCAGTCTTTAGTCCGTTAGTCGCCATTTACGACACCCAAGGGGTTTGATGGAAAGACTTCCTACCTTTCACATACCTATATTTAACCGATTCAAACAGCGGCTTCTTGTTCAATAATTACTTTAAAAGTTTAAAAATACATATGTCTAGTTTTAGTAATGTAGAACTAAACTTCAGTCTACACCACCGGAAATAATAAGTGAAGCACAAAATGTTATTGACAGCCTATTACCATCTAAGCCCAAAGAAAAATATGTTGGCTTACCAAAAATTATGCACTAGAAAAACTACAAAAACACGCAGTCTTTTTCAGAAAATGTGTTTTCCTCGCAAAGTTGTTATAAAACGTCGTATGACATACGTGCGCTTTGATAATTACAGCCTCTGCTTTCTTGTAGCCTTCGCCTACGACTCGGGCTAGCAATATCGCCTCTGCTGTAATTTTCAACTTACCGCACTAATATCATAATGTACTATTAGTCTTATGTAGAATAATCATGAATAAAGAAAGACTCGACTTATTACTGTTTAATTATATCAACAACTTTTTTGAGATAACACAGACCACGCTTCAGCAAGAAAAACTGCACAGTCTGCACATGTGCTTAGGTGGTGAGCCTGTAGCCCGTTAGTCGCTTTTACGACACCCAAGGGAAGAGAGGGGTTGGTAGTATTATTTTGATGAGCCCATCGCCGCTCTATGCTGTTGGATGTATGAGCAGTCTTTAGTCCATTAGTCGCCTTTTACGACACCGAAGAGAAGAGAGAGATTGGTAGTAATAATTTGATGAGCCCATCGCCGCTCTATGCTGTTGAATGTATGTGCAGTCTTTAGTCCGTTAGTCACCTTTTACCAATCGAAGAAAAGTGAAGGGTTGGTAATATTATTTTGATGAGCCTATCGCCGCTCTATGCTGTTGGATGTATGTGCAGTCTTTAGTCCATTAGTCCCTTTTACCAAATCGAAGAAAAGTGAAGGGTTGGTAATATTATTTTGATGAGCCCATCGCCGCTCTACGCTGTTGGATGTATGAGCAGTCTTTAGTCCATTAGTCCCTTTTACCAAATCGAAGAAAAGTGAAGGGTTGGTAATATTATTTTGATGAGCCCATCGCCGCTCTACGCTGTTGGATGTATGAGCAGTCTTTAGTCCATTAGTCGCCTTTTACGACACCGAAGAGAAGAGAGAGGTTGGTAGTATTAATTTGATGAGCCCATCATCGCTCTATGCTGTTGGATGTATGTGCAGTCTTTAGTCCGTTAGTCCCCTTTAACCAAATCGAAGAAAAGTGAAGGGTTGGTTATATTATTTTGATGAGCCCAACGCCGCTCTATGCTGTTGGATGTATGTGCAGTCTATAGTCCGTTAGTCCCCTTTTACCAAATCGAAGAATAGTGAAGGGTTGGTAATATTATTTTGATGAGCCCATGGCCGCTCTATGCTGTTGGATGTATGTGCAGTCTTAAGTCCGTTAGTCGCCTTTGACGACACCCAAGGGAAGAGATGGAAAGACTGCACATATCTACTATCCAGCATAGAGCGGCGATGGGCTCATCAAAATAATACTACCAACTATTCTCTTCCCTTGGGTGTCGTTAAAGCAACTAATGGGTTAATTTTAAATAAAATAAACCAATTCATATTGTATTGGATTGTTTTATTTTTTCGCATTCGTAGTGAAAAGCAGAGTGTAACACTCGGCGCTAAAAACCCATTAAAACTCGGTTTCTATTTACTCCCTCGCTAAAGCTCGGGAGTAAAACTACCTCGTATTAATGGGTCATTTTAGCCCCTTGTATAACAATCTACTATTGTTTACAAAATTTGAAATTTTGTGGGAGGTTGACAGGGAGCTAATTTTATTGTTTAACCTCAACACCTATCGCAATACCTTTCTAGTAGAAAGAAGTACATTGCTTCGCAAGCGAACCTCTGACGGCGGTCTAGACAATGGCATAAACCAAAATGATTAACAAATTATGTCAACGATAAGCATATCAAACTTTAAATTGGTAATTTAAAACTTCAAATAGTGTTGTTTATGGTCGTAGTCAATATACTTAAGCATAATAATGTTGCTCCTATTTTTCAGTGCGTACAGTTTCATCCAAATTCAAATTATGTGGCGACCGGATCCAGCGATAGAACAGTTCGCCTCTGGGACTGTTCTACTGGGACACAGGTGCGGCTTATGACGGGGCACAAGGTAAGCTCAAGACTTATTTATTACTCGAATTAAGTGACACTTGAAAAGAACTAATTTAAACCTAAAGATGCGATTTTGTTTTCATATCTTACCGGTCATTAAAAACTATCTGAAAAATAATCATCCCAATCGAAAATAGATGACGTAGGTACCTAGTTAATAAAAAAAAACAATTTTATACAAAAAAAATGAAAGAGGAATCGAGAACCTCTTCCTTTTTGAAGTCAGTGAAAATGGCCTATGAAATAATGGAATATCCCTAAAAATAAAAATAAGGCACACATAATAATCCAGAGTTTTTGAACTTCAAAATAGTCCAACACCATGCCACTTCAATTAATTTGCACACACTCTTGTTATGCGTTATATTCGTGTATAAAAATGTTATTTTAAGTTTTATGTGTTAACCTTTTGAGCGCCAAAGTCGTCTATATTTGACCAGCACTTGCGGGCCCTGTGCGCCAACGACATCTATAGTTGACAAAAAACCCGGCTTACAAAAATATTAAATAAATGTGTTGAAAAACTATTACTGGTATTTTTTTTTCTACATTCGGCAATAAAGAATATCCCTGCAACATATGAGTATAAAAACAGGTCTCTTAGAGCCATAAGCACTGAGAAATATTGAACTATAAAACTTGGATTTTTATCTAAGCAAATACTTATGTCCAACACGCCAAAGTCGTCTACTCTTGACCGCTAGTGCTGTACTGCGGAAGGTAGTTTTAATGTAAATTACCTATTCAAAATTCAACTAAAACGTGTTATTTTATTTTATTATTATTGCTATTTTAATAAAATGAAATGTAAGAAAAATAACACTACCATAGCGTACCGTAGCTCAGCTACATGAATAAAGAATCGTCAAATCAACTTCACCTAATAAATCCAATATGGCAACTCTGGCGCATCCCTAGCGCGTCATCAATAATCAGTTCTCTGGGCGCCGTGGTCACGGATAGACGATAGCCTGATGACGTCATAAGCGCATAGTGAGGAAAGTAGTGCAGTGCAACATGAGCGATTCAATTGAACTTCTTCGCATTTTGGAAGGCGTCGATGATGACGATGAATTTTCGGGATCTGATTCATTCATTCATTGTATGCTAATTCTTAATAAATTAAACTTAATTTCTGTTATTAAAACGTAGGTTCATAAAATCACGAGGTTTTCGATCGCGAAAGTTAAGCAATGTTTGCCGAGGTCGTCAAGGGGATGGGTGACCGTAAGTTCATAAAATCTCGAGGTTTTCGATCGCGAAAGTTAAGTAATGTTCGCCGAGGTCGCCAAAGGGATGGGTGACCGTAAGTTCTTAAAATCTCAAGGTTTTCGATCGCGAAAGTTAAGCAATGTTCGCCGATGTCGCTTACTGGTCACCCATCAATTTTTTTTATTTTTTTTTTTAATTTACTTTTTCCAAAAAATACACATAGTTAGCATATATTAATAGCAACAAAAAACCACTAAGGTTTAACCTTGTGCTGTCATGAGTCTACGTATAAACCAAAAACATAGGAAGGTCACAAAAGTAGTTATTTTTACATTCTCTTTCAATTATAAAATAGCAAATAATATAATATAAAGGATGTTTAAGCACTTCTTAAATGGTTCGATTCAAAGAGCGCTGCCCGGATTCGTCAGACAGTCTGACGAATCCAAACAGCACTGCTCAAACCAAACCACTTAAAAAGTGCTGCCTTAGCTTGAATTTAACATTTGTATCTGATATACTTTTACACAGATCTGAGGGTAGGTTATTGATAAGTCGAGGAACAATATACACTCGGCGTCAAAAAAATCGCACCTTTTAAAAATCATCTTTAAAAATTCTTAAACCTTATGTAGAGGATAGTGTTGGGTATCATTAGAAAGGTAACAAAAAGGAGTATCAAAAAACAATTAAATTTAACTTTCTGTTTAATTATAATTATACAAACAACATTAAAATTAATAAAATAATAAAAATCCTTAATTAAGTCCTAATTAACAACAGATAATTTACAAAGAAAAATGTACAAAAAGTGTCTTAAAATTAACTTAAAATCTAGTGTTACCCCCCCTTGCCCTGATCACGGCTTCCATACGGTCCCTCATGGACCTCACCAACTTCAGGAGCTCTTCTTGAGGGATAAGCCCCCATTCTTCAATCACCGCGTCTTGGAGCTCCTGTAGAGTCGAAGGAGCTGGATCCCGAGATCGAACCTTACGTTTAAGATGGTCCCAGAGGTGCTCTATAGGATTCAGATCCGGACTTCGCGCTGGCCACTGCATCACAGAGATTTGGGACCTCTGCAAGAAGTCGCTCACGATGCCTGCAGTGTGAGCGCGAGCGTTGTCGTGCATTAATGTGAACCCCTCGCCAAAAGATTCGGCAAAGGGGACCACATGCACTTCCAGGACCTCAGTGACATAGCGGCGTGCAGTCAGCGACCCTTGTCCGCGAGCACCTCCAGTCCGGGAGACGCAGACAAGGTCGGTTTTGCCGGCAGCAGACATACCGCCCCAGAACATGCAGGATCCGCCACCATATTCCACCGTCTCCTGGATGCAGGCTTGGGCGAAACGTTCACCCTGCCTCCGGTATACTCTTCTCCGTCGGTCGTTGCAGAAAAGACACACTCGCGTCTCGTCTGAGAAGAGAACAGCTCTCCACTGCTCAAGGGTCCAATCGACGTGGTCACGAGCAAACTGCAAGCGGGCTCGCCGATGCGCTGCAGTCAATTTTGGACCCGTAGCAGCTCTGTGGGCCGCTATCTTCTTCTCCTTCAATCTTCTTCTAACCGTAGATACGCTTACGGTGCGTCTGCGAACTGCCTGGAGCTGCTGTTGCAACTCAACAGCGTTGGAGAAACGATTTCTCAAAGAGTTCGACACAACGAACCGGTCGTCTCTTTCCGAAGTGCAGCGACGTCTACCCGAACCGTGTCTGCGGATATAGCCACCGGTCTCTATGAAGCGCTGGTACACTCTTCGAACGGAATAACGGCTCAGGTTCAGTTGCCGGGCGACATCACACTGCCGCACCCCTGATTGCAGTAGTGCAACCACTTGAGCGGCTTTATCAGCTGTGGTATCCATCAAAATCTGTGCGTGTGTCCTCTTCAACGGTTGAATAGCGAATGACCCACATTGAACCCGTGTTGACCGTTTTATACCCACAAAGGAAGCGCAACTAGCAACTCTCACGGGTAGCAAAATTTGCATCGAATTTTTGTGACACTTTATTTGTTGCATTAGGTTTTATTTGATAATGAAAAGTAATGTTTTTTATTAAGTTAATTAAGTAAACTTGTAAATAAAATCATAATTAATGCGACTGCATGTGCATATCAAGAGTAAATGACATTTGAAAGTGATTTTCTAAGAGGTGCGATTTTTTTGACGCCGAGTGTAGCTGGTAGACCGCTCGCCGTAGGCATTGTTGGCGCGCTGCGTGCGTAGTCTACCCTCGGAGACCGCCCGAGTGCATATAGGATGTTCGGTTATAGTTTTTAATGATTCGTTAAAAAATTGTTCTTTTTGTAGTATGAACTTTACTAGAGTGTGTACTGGTAAAACTTTACAATGTTTAAAGAGACCGTTTTCATTGTCGTAGAATTGAGTTTTTATTTTAGGTGGAACCAGTGTTTTTAGAATTTTAACTTGAAGTTTATAGATCTTGTCAAGATAAGTTTTGTAGGTACGACCGTAACTACTAAGGCCATAATTTATATGGGATTCTCCCAATGTGTAGTAAAGCATAAGCTTCAGCTTATGCTTAATTACTCGACCTGCGCAAATTTGCTTAACTTTTGTGACTGTAAACAGAACGTCATCCACTGCGTCATCGATTCTCTTTAAGGCATTAGCTATTTTGCGGCAACATAACTATTGCGGGTAGATTAATTTTATTTTTACCTAGGGTAGCGGTAGGTACGGGCATCTACTATGGATCATATGCATACAACACGTGTGCACGGTGATATAATTTAATTGCAGTTTAATTACAAAGCTAACTAGAAAGTTAGCTTTGTAATTTAATAATAAATAAAAAATGAATCACAATAATATTATATTATATTGTTTACTAAAATATGTTTGTTTTTATTTATAAAAATATTTTTGTACTGTTTGCACCGGTTAAAATTGACACTTTCTATGTATGTTTTTTTTATATCTCATGGTTACCAAGTAGGTACCTTCTCAGTTTTGTTTATGTAGATAGATATCATCATGTTTAGATAGATGGCATCGAGATTTGGTTTGTCGCGATTTCGTGCATCGAGATTTGGTTTGTCGCAATTTGTCGCGCTAACGTGCATCGAGATAGTGTGTTTCGAAATTACGTATTACACTCCGCTAATTACCTACATTTTTAAAGTTTTTGTTTTCGAGTTTAAAATAACCAATATCAACTTAAAAATCATAACAATGGTTTTTCTAAGGCGAGCCGCAATTTTAGTTCGTAACGGTTGCGAAAAAAAGGACGAAATCACTATAAAGATGTTTATCATCTCGAGATCACGCGAGCGGATAATTCTCAAAGTGTTTGGTGTATTTTTATAATTCACTCTATGGAAGAGGCATTATAAGATGGCTAGCTGCGCCGTTGTCGTCCAGTCGTGACAATGAAGACATCACTATAGAGAATAGTGCTGTGGTTTACCACCATTTTATTTTCAATGCTATGCTTTTATTTATGTACTAAGTACATATATACAAAGAGTGG
Organism: Scoparia ambigualis; assembly: GCA_963921215.1. NCBI lineage: Eukaryota > Metazoa > Arthropoda > Insecta > Lepidoptera > Crambidae > Scoparia > Scoparia ambigualis. The sequence goes on from OY992505.1 coordinate 20,598,840, forward strand.
AAGATGCAATGATATTATATACAACAGATATGTTATAAGCGCGCGCGATGTGAAGACTCAAATACGTCCTAATTGGGACGTCTTGTGTTTAGTCTGCGTCGAGCATAATCACGAGCGTGTCGCACCGTAGTTCCTGTGTCCTTACCAAAATAAATCAAAAATGCCATCGTGTGTGTTTCGGAAGTGCACCAATTAGTTCTCTTACCACATACGAATATGCAAATATTTAGATTATTTAGTATATTTCAATTATTTTTTCGAACAATCTAATAACTGACGCAAAGACGCCATGTTCAGGTGAAGAAAGAGAGAGCAATCTAGTTTTGACGCTAGAGCGATAAGGATGCGTGCGCTGCGGACATAGATTAGTTAGTGCAGAATTAAATATTAATATTGACTTAAATGCCTACAATTAAAGACCTGTTGTTCTTTATTTTCACTTCGTTTTGTAAAGCTATCTATTGTATGTAATGGACTAATATAATAAACATTAAAATAGTTTCACTGAATTGGCTATTTGGCTGTTGTAACAATAAAAAATGAAATATGTCGATTATGGCAGTTTATAATTTAACGATAATTATCCAATAGTTTTTTTTTATTAAGATAAGTAATTTGTAAATATTTTATTATTACAAAATAAATTTGCGATTATTTGACTGTGGATTACAAGACCAGAAACACGGGCCATGATTGAGCTTCGTGTGACGCCACATTTCACAAAATAAACAAAAACTATCTTTTAGGTTTCAAGATAAATGTTTATTGTGGACGTCACAGACATTTAGCTAAATGTCACATGACCATTGACCAACCGTTTCCGCAGAAACTTTAAATGAATAAAGAAAAATATGTCTTTTTCTATTAAATAAAGCTTTTTGAAAAAAAAAAATTGTACGTGGTATCAATGACATTATTATAATAACTATAATATCATTGCGTGGTATAATATAAGCGTTTGTAATTTTCAAAATACTTTTCCGAAAACTGTCAAGTAGCCAATTTGTTATTCTACTATATATAATACATTATAATGATAATTAAGAATTATTAATGTTTTTTCTTTTAACAGTTTGACTGCCCACAAAATTGATGACTCAGCCCAAACGCCAACTTTTTTTCGTGTTATTTAGCTTTAAATATACAGCGTGTTAGTTGAAACGAGGGACATATTATAGGAGGACATTGGGTATTCGATTCCCGATCCCATTCATTAAAAAAAACATAACCTTAATTTTTTGCATTATTATCCTATTAAATAATTTAGCGTATACACTAAGCGCGGGAAAAGATCATATGTGCCGACTGACGGCGCCTCGGCCGAGCGCGGCGCCGATAGATCATGCCGAAAGGTCACTTTGCTTTGCACACCCCGCACGCACCCCCGCGAGACCACCCCCGCCCCCCGGCGCGTGCCCCGGCGCGTGTCCCGCCGCGGGAGGGCAGTCGGGCAGTCTGCGTGATCTGCGTCTGCGCTGCGCTGCGCTGTGCGAGTCGCCGCCGTTGCTTTGCACTTCCGCGTTCGAACGACGTAAAAATGCCTCATCAGTACACTAACGAAGAATATTAAGATATGGTTCGTGCCTACGCAATAACAAATGGTGTTCGGAGGGCCATCAATCTCTACCGTGAGATGTTTCCAAATCGCCATGCTCCTTCGTACAACCTGATGTTATGAGTCAACCACCGGCTTCGAACATATGGCCAGTTCACGGTGCCGACACACGCACACGGACGAGGCGGAACTCCTCTTCCTGTCGCTGTCGACCTGCAAGAAGCCATCATCGAGTACTTCGAGCAAAATCCGCAAGAAAGTACCAGAATGCCGCCAGGCGATTCGGCGTTTCACACTGGACTGTGTGGAAGCTCCTCCACGTGGAAAGAATGCACCCATACCATTTTAGACCCGTACAAGAGCTCGGGCTCAATGACCACGAACCGCAAGTAAACTTTAACAGCTGGTTTTTGGCCAATTTAGATAAAAACATTTTATTTACAGACGAGGCTACCTTTACTAGAATGGGTATTTTTATTGTATATAACGAACATTGGTGGAGTAGTGAAAATCCCTATGTGACGCGACAGGACGCTTATCAACATCGATTTAGTGTCAATGTGTGGGCAGGTATTTTAAACAATTGCTTACTAGGCCCATATTTCATTGAAGGTAGACTTGACAGTGCATCTTATTTAAATGTTTTAAATAATGTGGTGAACGACATGTTGGACGAAGTGCCCCTCGGTTCGTTACAAAATCTGTTTTACCAGCACGAGACGGCGCGCCCGCGCACTATCAGGTACGAGTTCGTGAGTTTTTATTTAACCATTTTGGCGAAAGGTGGATAGGTCGGGGAGGGCCAGTGCCATGGCCCGCTCGCTCTCCCGATCTCACCCCGTTAGACTTTTATTTGTGGGGTGAACTAAAAAGACTCGTGTACTCTACGGAGTATTCAACTAGGGATGAGTTAAAGGTCCGTATTACGGAAGCCTTTAACCACGTACGAAATAATCCGTTTGTGCATAATCGTGTTAATAACAATATGCGGAAACGAGCCGAACTAAGCATAGAACGAGGTGGTGCTCATTTTGAGCAATACTTGCGATTAGTGTAAATAGGTGTTATGAATAGCTGTAAATAGCTGATTAATCGTTGTAAATAGTTGTGATTCCACATTTAGACGGGGATTAACGCTAACTACATATTATAGGCATACTACGCATACCTTTTTATACCCGACGTTTCGACCGAGTTGCACCGGTCGTGGTCACGGGCGGACTGGTGTCGCGATGTGCTGCCTCCGCGGCTGAATCTTCGTCCACCGTCACATTTTTTATCCAGCTACCGTCACACACAACACTAACGGTGTCCCTATTACGTACACAGGCCTTATTCTGGTGGTTAGTCGATTGCGAAGTAAAACGAAGTTGCGTTTTTGCAAATACTGGATTCCACGCTGTAGATAGTTTGTGACCGTCTTCCCGATTGAAATTATTAGGATGCTTTTTGATTTCAATCGCTTCACGCACTACCCTTGAATAAAAGTAGCGATCTGTGGAGAGGACTTGCGTTCGATAAAATTCAATCCAGTGATTTGCGCCTCTTTCAAGTAGATGTTCTGCAATCGCTGATTTATTAGACTGGCGGTTTTTAACAGCTGCGATATGTTCTTTGACCTTTCTTTGAAAAGGTATGCGTAGTATGCCTATAATATGTAGTTAGCGTTAATCCCCGTCTAAATGTGTATTTATAATGGAACGCGAAAGTTTAAAAGTGTATATAGTTGTGATTCCCTTTTTCAAATACGCCAAAACTACTTAGGTTTGTCATTTTGCATGCTTTCTTGTTGTGACTTAAAATTTAGATTTGTATTGCATAATTTACCAAATAACTGCCTACTTATTTAACTATTAACCATTTACTTAAGTATTTTTGCCTGTCCTAAGCCAGGTTTAAAGTATGAAGGAAAAACGGGTCACACACACCGAACACGACAGCTAGGTACATACGCGTAAAGCGCTAGCGCTAGGGTGCCCAAACATTACGGGAAATTTCATGAAATTGTAACATCGATTTTCTGAATTATTGTATATGCTTCGAGTAGTACTTCTTTATTTGTTTATGTTTATCCTGGCATAAACTACCATTGGATAAAATATGTCCCTCGTTTCAACTAACACGCTGTATATGAATATTAAACAAAAAAAATATTATATTTATAAAAAATATATAGGGGGGTTGTATAAAAATAAAAAAAATTCACGCCTAGAGGCGACACGGGCACCGAAGAAGGAAGAAAAAGAAGGAAGAAAGGAAGAAACGATCACGCGCCGAGGCGTGACGGGCGTCCGCCCCGCGCCCCGCTTCACGCCCCAGGGCGGAATGGGCAGTCAAACTGTTAATGAATTAGGTTTCTGAGTGATTAGGTCAGTTTGTGAACAAATAAGCGAATTTGTCATAAAATCTCATTTAAAAAAAAAGGGTTACATTTTGCTAGCAATGAAGACGTAGAGAAATGAAAGTGCCGCATTTTAAAAAACGTTTGTATTCTAATGTTTTGACTCATTTTTCGAACATTCATCAGACACCCATTTTCAATCATCGATTACATCTCATTAAAACCATAATTGATAATACATAAACACTCGTCGCTATTCTGTACATAAAAATAACCCCGAAATACAAACATTTTCTAAAAGACAAAAAAGAAATAAATTAAATCTTTTAGAAGGTATTTAAAATATGTATTTTATTTCGTTTCTTTTATTATTAATTATTTCATTGTTCAAATTTCCAATAAATATGATTTACTTTTGTAAGAAGTTTTATTTCTTACTTATGTACTGACTTTTCAATCAAGTGTCCGCTCTACGACTAAATGTTACTCTAACCTCTCGTGCGTGTGGAGAGCCGGTCTTGCCGCATTGCGTATCTACTTGTCAGTGTGTGTAGTTTTGGATTGCTTGGAACAGATTTTAAACGCAAATTACTATGAACGTAACGTATCTATAGTTTATAATTAGTGATTAAACGAACTTACCTGAAGTGATGTTCTATCACAATTATACGAGTTGCTTCGTCCGAAGAGATTAGGTAACACTTGTAGTAACACGTATCGTGTCGCCTTTCATCCACTAAGTTAAAAGCAAAAAAAAACAATTTTTTGTAGGGTAGTTGTCGTTTTCCTCTGCGCCTCGATTGTACGACCGCTCATATAGTTGAAAGCCCTGAGCCTAATATTTCACGCACAGGGGATATCTAGCGAGGGAGGGACCTAATCTCTTCGGACGAAGCAACTCGTATAATTGTGATAGAACATCACTTCAGGTAAGTTCGTCTAATCACTAATTATACATTCGTTGTTTCGTCCTTTGAGATTAGGTAACACTTGTAGATTTTGAAAGATAGTGAAATATTAAAACGTCTTTTTCCGTGTAAATCAATAACTAGGAATATTAAATAAATATAATCAAAAAACAAAACCTAAATAAACCTAGAGGTTTATAATATATTGTAATCAAATCTTATTTAAAAATTATTAACATCAATCTCTGACAATGGACATGGCAAAGTCTGGTTCAGGTTGGATGTTTCTATGGTAGTGTTTTGCAAAAACAGAAGAGTTAGCACTCCACCCAGCAGTTTTGCGAATAGTATCGATACTGACGCCTGCTCTATGTGCAGCTGAGGTAGTAGCATGCCTCATGATGGAGTGAGCAGAAAATAAAGAAGTGTCAACTCCGCTAGCTAATAAAGTATCTTTTATCCATCTACTAACAGTATTAGAAGATACTGCTTTATGAGGTCTTTTGAAACATAAAAGGATTATTTTCGTTGTTTCTTACAGTTTTCGTCTTCTCAATGTTTGTCATTAATGCTTCCGCTGGACATACTTCTGAAAGTTTTCTGTAAAAGGGAATATTCAGATGAGGCTGTATTGAACCTGGACAAGATGTCTTAATAATGTCCTGTACCTTAATAAAAATGCTAAGCTGATTATTTATGTGCACCCTGTGTGCTGTTACAAGTATAAGAAATGTAACTTTTCAAGTTAACTGTTCTAGAGGTATTGGGATGCAATTTTGATAGGAAATTTAAAACTAGTGATAGGTCTCAAGATATACCATATTTTGGGGCTGAAGGACGAAGTCTGTAGAATCCTTTGAATAGTTTTGTGATACGGTCATCAGACCCTACTCTTGATCCTAAGATCAAAGATAGAGCAAAACGATGGCTGATTAGTGAACCATATTGTAAGCTCGAATAGAAAGCTTTGTTAAGAAATAAATTACGTGCGGAGTTGGCGCCTCGTATAGATCCACACTGTGATCTTTATAAAAGCTTACCTAGCAACGGATTGCAACATCATATCGTTTTATTTAATTATAGGACAGAGAAGCTATCATGATATTTAAGGATGATGGTGGTACACTCCTCTTCAGTAATGCCGTTCGGATAACCTTCCTGCAATCAGTGTCCGCTTGGGTAGGCGGTTGGAAATCGACATTAACACGTTATCGCTGGGCACAAATTGTACCAACTCCCAACAGAGAAGATCTTGGAACAACAACAATGCCTTCTGCGTGATCCGTTATTATTTTTCTTAATACTTTTAGTATAACAGCGAATAGCGCGAATGTGTAAAATAAAAGATGATGCCAATTTAACCTAAATGCATTTGTAGTGTAAGCTCCAGGATCTCTGTTCCAAGAGACATACCTACTTCTTACATTTATAATTTGTTCTGGATGCAAAAAGATCATTATCAGGCTTACCTAGAACTATATACACTTTTAAACTTTCGCGTTCCATTATGCACACATATTTAGACGGGATTTAACGCAAAACTACTTAGTAAAGGCATTCTACGCATACCTTTTTATACCCGACGTTTCGACCGAGTTGCACCGGCCGTGGTCACGGGTGGACTGCTGTCGCGGTGTATCGCCTCCGTTTGCGTCGCTGAGTCTTCATCCACCGTCACATTATTTATCCAACTACCGTCACACACAACACTAACGGTGTCCCTATTCCGTATACAAGCCTTATTCTGGTAGTTAGCTGATTGCAGACTAAAACGAAGTGGCGTTTTTGCAAACACTGGATTCCACGCTGATAATAGTTTGTGACCATCTTCCCGATTGAAATTGTTTGGATGTTTCTTAATTTCAATCGCTTCACGCACTACTCTTGAATAAAAGTGGCGATCTGTGGAGAGGACTTGCGTACGATGAAATTCGATCCAATGAGTTGCGCCTCTTTCAAGTAAATGCTCCGCAATGGCTGATTTGTTAGACTGGCGGTTTTTCACAGCCGCAATATGTTCCTTGACCCTCTCATGGATAGTCCGTTTTGTCTGGCCTATGTAGGAACTACCGCAGCTGCAGTCTATCTTGTATACGCCTGGTGTTTGAAGTGGCAAAACATCCTTCGGGGAGCCCACAATGTTGTTGACCTTTATGCCTGGAGTGTATATTGTCGGTATCGAGTACTCGCGTAATATGTGGCCGATCTTGTCCGTGACTCCTTTAACATAAGGCATATAGGCTGGTTGTCTTCTAACTTCGGGATGTTTGTCACTTTTAGTCGGCTGCTACCGTAGTCGATTCACTCGATATCCGTTTTTATTGAGTACCTCCTGAACATGATCCAGCTTACGCTTTAAATGCTCAAGGTCACAGAGGTCAAATGCTCTGTTCTTTAGTGACGTTATCACGGATTGCAAGTGTCGAGGGTGGTGATGTGAGGTAGCGTGTAGGTATCTGTCCGTGTGCGTGGGTTTTCGGTAAACACAGTGTGTTACGGACCCATTTGGTCTCACGGTCATCTTGACATCTAGAAAGGCCAACGACCTATTCGCCTCCTTCTCATATGTAAACCTCATCTTCGGGTGAAAGGAGTTGAGATGTTGCATCCACTGATCCACTTCCTGCTTGCTTCCTTTAACGACGCTGAAGATGTCATCTACGTATCTTTTCCAAAGTCGGATGGTCTTCGGACCGAGGCTCAGTGCCTTCTCTTCAAAATGTTCCATCCAGATGTTGGCAAGTACCGGGGCAACTGGGCTTCCCATTGCGACACCATCAATCTGTAGGTAATATTGACCTTGGAAAAGAAAATAGTTGCCGTCCTAACAGTGTTCAAGCAGATCAATGTAATTTCGTTGACCTTCAGTTTTTCCCGGACTACGTCCAAACACTCCTTGATTGGAACATTGGTGAACAGCGATTCCACATCGAAACTCACCATAATGTCGTCCGGTTCCAATATTAGGCTTTTTATAGTTTGGACAAAGTGGCGTGAGTCCTTGACAAAAGACGGTGTTTTACCCACAAGTGGCTGCAATACTTACTACGCGACAGCAGTCCACCCGTGACCACGGCCGGTGCAACTCGGTCGAAACGTCGGGTATAAAAAGGTATGCGTAGAATGCCTTTACTAAGTAGTTTTGCGTTAAATCCCGTCTAAATATGTGTGCATAATGGAACGCGAAAGTTTAAAAGTGTATATAGCAAACCGCTACGGGTCGGATATTGCAAAACAAGTGCGTCATCTAGAAGTCCTTCGGAAAAGGCGGGTGCGTTTGGAAACATCGTTGGCATTTTTAGTTAGGTGTCGCGATCGAAACTTATTACCTACATGTGTGCGCATTACACCACGTAACGATATCGCATTTTCGCGAAGGATTCTAACAAACGCGAGTGTACGTCTCCTGAGACAGTTAATTCGGAACAAGTACAGTGAATTGGACACTATAAATAAGGAGTTGTATGCGTTACATTTAAGTTGTAGTGTTAGTCTTTCGCGGGTGGATTATGATTTGTGTGATCGTGTGACATTTTTACAAGCGAGTCGTACCTTCGAACTGTGTAGTGCGAATCATGAGCGAAAGTTTTCTAAGCTGGTTAACCGGTTCGTCGAGAAGAAAAGGTCGTTTGTATCAAATGAACTAAGTGACACGGTCATAAATTTATCAAGCGTGAGTCTAGATGACACTACCGTAACCATCTTGGCCAAAGGTTTGAATTTTGCTCCAACGCCAAAGCGAATACCATACGAAGTCGTGATCAGTAGCGTTGAAGAAACGATTATTCGTAATAGAGTACCACCTAACGATGCCGATACCCTAAGGCAGGACGTCGCAGTCGTTTTACGAAAATCGAAACTGCCGGCCGGTAATGTCACTACGGAAGAGCGTCAAGCACTAAAAAACGTTCGAGAAAACAAAGATGTGTTAGTGCTTAAGGCCGATAAGGGAAACGCCACTGTAGTGATGAATACTATCGATTACCAACACAAGATACAGGCCTTGCTATGTGACGAAAAGGTATATAAACCGGTAAATTACAACCCCACGGCCAGAGTAACGCGTAAGATACGATCTCTTATTAATAACAACCAAGACCTATTTACCGAAGACGAGTATGAGACACTGTACAGACCAAAATCACATCAACCACCGAAATTATATGGCGTGCCCAAAATACATAAATCCAACGTGCCGTTGCGGCCTATCGTAAGTCAAATTGCTTCTCCTACTTACGACCTTGCAAAGCACGTTGCGTCAGTATTGCAGCCACTTGTGGGTAAAACACCGTTTCTCGTCAAGGACTCACGCCACTTTGTCCAAACTATAAAAAGCCTAATATTGGAACCGGACGACATTATGGTGAGTTTCGATGTGGAATCGCTGTTCACCAATGTTCCAATCAAGGAGTGTTTGGACGTAGTCCGGGAAAAACTGAAGGTCAACGAAATGCCGCGAAATTACATTGATCTGCTTGAACACTGTTTGGACGGCAACTATTTTCTTTTCCAAGGTCAATATTACCTACAGATTGATGGTGTCGCAATGGGAAGCCCAGTTGCCCCGGTACTTGCCAACATCTGGATGGAACATTTTGAAGAGAAGGCACTGAGCCTCGGTCCGAAGACCATCCGACTTTGGAAAAGATACGTAGATGACATCTTCAGCGTCGTTAAAGGAAGCAAGCAGGAAGTGGATCAGTGGATGCAACATCTCAACTCCTTTCACCCGAAGATGAGGTTTACATATGAGAAGGAGGCGAATAGGTCGTTGGCCTTTCTAGATGTCAAGATGACCGTGAGACCAAATGGGTCCGTAACACACTGTGTTTACCGAAAACCCACGCACACGGACAGATACCTACACGCTACCTCACATCACCACCCTCGACACTTGCAATCCGTGATAACGTCACTAAAGAACAGAGCATTTGACCTCTGTGACCTTGAGCATTTAAAGCGTGAGCTGGATCATGTTCAGGAGGTACTCAATAAAAACGGATATCGAGTGAATCGACTACGGAAGCAGCCGACTAAAAGTGACAAACATCCCGAAGTTAGAAGACAACCAGCCTATATGCCTTATGTTAAAGGAGTCACGGACAAGATCGGCCACATATTACGCGAGTACTCGATACCGATAATATACACTCCAGGCATAAAGGCCACAGGCATAAAGGCCAACAACATTGTGGGCTCCCCGAAGGATGTTTTGCCACTTCAAACACCAGGCGTATACAAGATAGACTGCAGCTGCGGTAGTTCCTACATAGGCCAGACAAAACGGACTATCCATGAGAGGGTCAAGGAACATATTGCGGCTGTGAAAAACCGCCAGTCTAACAAATCAGCCATTGCGGAGCATTTACTTGAAAGAGGCGCAAATCATTGGATCGAATTTCATCGTACTGTTAGAACGAGTCTCGCGATTAGGGTTTTAAAAAAAAGGAAATAGAAATAAAACTAATATTAAAATGATTTGAATGAAATCGGCAGCCGTCGCGGAGGTTGGAATAAGACTGGCGCGCTCGAGAAGCGGGCGCGTCTGGCTGGATAGCAATATGCTGATGCAGCAGTAAGTTAGGGCTGTAAGCATATATACTAACATCATAGGGATGTAACACCTCCCCCTTTAAAAGGAAACTTCTAGGAGAAAAAAGAAGTTTCTGTACTAAATTCTAGATCTAATGATTGGTAATTGAATAGTCTCAGAGTTTGAACTTTGTATGTCTGATTGTAAGTTATCTGAGTCTTTAATTCTAGATTTAATGGTTGGTAGTGGGATAGACTCCGAATTTGAACTTTGTATATCTGTTTGTAAATTATCTGAATTAAGTAATAAATGTTTAGTTCTAAATATGTTAAAGCGCGAGCGACTGCCGGTTATATATTTATAAAATTTATAAAAAATACAAGAAATTACAATAAAAGTTATAACAAGTACTAAAATGGAATAATGTGTCCCATATTGAATTATATGTGGTTTATCCTTGATTATATCAATCTCGGAAGTAGCGTCTATTAAAATTCTCTTTTGTAAATCTAAATTATCCAAATCTATATTGGTTAGTTCAACAGGAGCCACATTATTTATTTTCACATTAAATTTACTTATATTACAGCAAGCATCATTAATAAGATTGAAATCTGTGATTTGAATGGGTGAAGTAATATTAATAACATTATTTTTAGGTAAAAGTGTCGTACTTCTACAATATGCAATACAACCTCTGGGAATGGTAATTATGCCAGTCCCCATAATACTATTTTCATACAATTTATTACTTATACAATCAATAGATATTTTGTTTGGTTCTGTTTGTATATAAATCCATCTGTTATTACTTATCGGTTTCCAAATATCTACTTTTCCATATATAAAATTAGTTTTACATTGTATTGGGATCTTATTTACTATTCTTGACATTAATTCACTAGCGCAAGTGGGTTTAGCATCGGTTGCATAGACATTGGTTACATCACATATATAATTGCTGGAAGTAATGGTTTTACAATGTTCAATACTATCTAAATTACAAAAATGAAGTTTGTCTTTGGTCATTGCAATAAACTTGGAATCTGGTAAGATTAAAGAAAAGGTGTTAGGCTTATTAAAATCATGCGGTGTAGGTAATGCAATGTTATGATATAACATGAATTCATCAGGGGAAACTAAAGGAATTTGTAATACGAATACAATTTTCTTATTTACATAATAACAAATTAGCTTAGATATATTTAAAACAAAATGAATAGTACTAAAATCTAATATTACTGGTAATTTCGAATTATCAGGTAAGTGTCTATAACTATTGGTAAGTTCAAGGTAAAGTTGTTGCGGGCTTAATATAAATGGATGTAATACATTTTGGTTACAAAACAGTATGGCATCTACTATGTCTTCCACTTGTAGAGATACTGCTAATATTGCAGTTTCTAGACTATTTAAAATCTGATTTTGATCTAATGTACCAAATATATATTTAAACGCGGAGCCAATTCCTCCTATTATTGCATTACGTCTGTTTCTATTATCAAGCAGGTGCGAGATGGAGGTGTATTTTTGAATAGTACTATTAAACATTATTATCAGAGGTTCCAGTACGTTATGACATTCCGAGGATTCAACTGTTTGGGTTTGTAAACACAATTTTACGGTATTGCTTAAGGCAGATTTTATGTTTTCCACGTGAGGTTTTAGGTGTGCGATGTCTATTGGTATTAAAACGTCTAACTGACCATTTTTAATTTTAAGTTTTCCAAGATAATCAAAGTATAATCCAGGGCTTGATTTGATCTGTTTCACGTATTCCTGTTGACAGTGGATCCCGGGTAAGATGCTAAAAGGAATTAAGGTAAGTTCATTTACAATATCTACTTTGCTTTATGATACTTGCTTATCTATATCCCTATATAATTTCTAAACTACTATTGTTGTTGATTTATTTACAAATGAGTTTTTAGATATCCTCTAAAAGTTTTCTTATGTTATATATATTAGATTATAATATTTTATGGACTACTAGGGAAGACGCCCGCTAACTTGATTTCATCAAAGTGGTGTCTTACGTGGCGTCTATTTATTAATAATGTTACGGTATTGTTACCGTGAACAGAGAGGATTTTGTAGGGACCTTTCCAAATAGGGGAAAGCGCTTTCCGGAGCCTTAGGTGATTTTTCAGGTAAACGTAATCACCGACTTTGTATCGAATGGGTTGAGTTCTTGTATCGTAGTAGGTTTTTGACCTTTGCTTTGAATGCTGTATATTTTGGAATGCTTTTTCCCAGGATAGTTTAAGGCGATGTTGGAGCATTCTGACGTAGTCAGGATATGTGGTAAGGTCTTGGCTGTATAAGGAATCGGGAATAAAAGATTTATGTCCGAACAATAGTTCGTATGGTGAAAAGTTTGTAGTGCTATGTATAGCTGTGTTATAGGCTAGGATCGCAGTGTATACATATCGGGGCCAATCGTCTTGATTCTCATTCACGTAGGACTTAAGATATTCCTTGAGAGTGGAGTGGCTCCTTTCGAGGGCTCCTTGGGTTTGCGGATGATAAGGAGTGGACCACAGCTGTTTAATTTTCAGGAAGCTGCAGGTTTTTTTAAATAGATCAGCTGTGAAGTTGGTACCTTGGTCGGTGAGAATAGTCTGAGGGATACCGAACAGGGAAATAAAGTGCACGAGGCAATCTGTGGTCTCTTCTGACGAGACACTGCGTAGAGGATAGGCTGCAGAGAACTTAGTAAGGTCGTCCTGAAGGGTCATGATATATTTTAATTTGGCAGGGCCGGATTCAGGTAAAGGTCCAACAATATCTAATGCTACTCTTTGAAAAGGACTGGTAGAGGTAGTAGTTTTTGCATTGGTGCGCGATTGAGTCGTCTGAGGGCTTTGTTCTCTTGGCATGAAGGACATGCTTTAATGTAATTTTCTACGTCACCTTTCATGCCCTTCCAGTAGAATTTTTCTTTGATACGGTTAAGCATTCTGTTACAACCTAAATGCCCTGCAATTGGGAGATCGTGATTATCTTTTAGGATTTTCTTTATTTCACTAAGAGTTGGAAATGTGATATTATCATGATATATATTTACTTGTATATTTGTGTTATGAAAGACGTATACTAGTATGTTATATAATTTGGCAAAGGATAGCTTTTCGAATGGATTTCTAAAATCTGAAATGGCAATTTCTGAGATATTTTCTCCAGTTGTCATCAGATGCGTTTTAATGTTTTTAAGGGTTTGATAGATTTCTGGATAAGTGCATTCATCAAAATAATGCACCTTTGTAAATATAAGATAGATATTTTTGTTAGCAGCTGTTTGTGCTTTTTCGAAGGAATACAATTGTTTATCTTTGTAACGAAATTCATCTGTTATTTTTTCTAGAAATCCTGACAAGAACGGATTTGATTCATCTAGATCTAAAGAAATGGGAATGATAATATTTTTACATTGAGTTTTAGTTAGGGATTGGTTATGTTCAATGATGGTAGTATTAAATTGGTTCTTTTTGTCATTGATTTCTTTTAGGAATTTAGAGTATTCGTCATTGGTGTAAGTATCATCAGGGGCTGGAAGAGAGTCGCGTGCTTGCGTTGGTGAGTAAGGATCTTGAGTTGGATTTTGTAAAGGTAAGTTTTCAGGACTCAGTGGAGCTTGCAAATTTTCGTGATGCAGTGAAGGTTGTTCTGGTAAGTGGTCTTGGGTTTCAGAGTTTGAAGTAGTAGGTATAGCAGGGTCTCTGGTTGAAGTTGAAGGAGTTGGCTCAGATGAGTTTTCTGGATTTGTAGATGCTAAAGGCTCATTAGACTTAGGAGATTTTATTTTATCGACTCTAGTAGGATCAGTGGGGCTATAGTTGAATGGGAATTCATCGGTATCATCTAACAGATCTATGCAAGGCAGGCTACTGCTGTCATAGTCAGGTGTTGTAGGAATAGTGACACCTAAATCATCAAGTGTCATAGGACTAAATGGACGGGGTCTACCATCGTTATTAGCATCTGTAGAATCGGAATTAGAAGTTTCTTTTTCAGGTTGGTTTGGAATGACAGGGTTTACGGGATGACGGGAAAGAGCGTCCGCGGCGGAGTTAAGTCTTCCTTTTTTATAAAGGATTTCGTATTCATATTCTTCGAGTTTTAATCGCCATCGTTGCATTTTACTACTCGGGTCTTTGTGATTGAAGAGCCACTTTAGTGGTCGATGATCTGTGATAATTTGGAATTTTCGACCATACAGGTATGGTCGAAATGTTTTGCAACCGAATATGATTGCAAGAAGTTCTTTTTCTGTAGTGCTGTAGTTCATTTCACTTTTGTTTAGAGTACGAGATGCGTATGCGATAGGACGATCTTTGCCGACAGGACCTTGGGATAGGACAGCGCCAACGGCGTAATTAGAGGCATCACACGTGAGTATGAATGGTTTAGTGAAGTCAGGATAACAAAGAACAGGAGCAGTAGTTAATTTTTGTTTTAGAATATCGAAGGCAACCTGTTGTTGGTTTTCCCAGTTAAAATTAGTGTCCTTTTTCAGAAGTAAGGTTAGAGGTTTGGCAACTTTAGAGAAATCAGGAATGAATCGGCGACAGTATGAGACAAGGCCAAGGAAGGATTTTATATCCTTTGCTGACTTAGGAGTCGGAAAGCTTTGAACAGCTTTAATCTTGTCGGGATTAGGTTTGACTCCGTCAGAAGATATGGTGTGACCAAGATAAGCGACCTCACGCCTTAGGAATTCGCATTTGTCAGGTTGCAGTTTAAGGTTGAATTGACGAAGTCTCTGGAATATAGAAGTTAGATTTAGGATCATAGTTTTTAGATCAAATGAATAGGAAACGATATCATCTAGATACACGAAGCAGCGGATGCCTTGTAGGCCAGATAGGGCGGTATTCATTAACCTTTGAAATGTAGAAGGCGCATTCTTTAATCCGAATGGCATACGCTTGAACTGGAAATGCCCTTGAGGTACACTAAAGGCAGTTTTTTCGGCATTATTGACAGGAATTTGATGAAAGCCGGAAGCTAGGTCAAGCGTAGAGAAGTATTTACTGTTGCCTAGTTGATCTAGAATTTCGGTAATCTGTGGAATAGGATAAGTATCACCAATTGTGACATCATTTAGTTTTCGGTAGTCGATAACTACACGCCATTTTTGTTCGTTTGAGGCGTCCAGTTTTTTAGGTACAATCCATATAGGGGAAGACCAGGGAGATATGGATGGTTCTATTATTTGTTGCTCAAGCATCTTCTTTATTTGTTTATCGACTTCTTTTTTATGAACTTCGGGAAATCGGTAGGATTTAGTATTAATAGGTTGTTCTGTGGTTGTCTTAATGTCATGTTTTATGGCATTAGTGTGAGTCAGCTTTTCATCATGAAGATGGAAGATGTCAGAGTAATCGGCGCAGAGTTGAAGGAGAGCATCGGTTTCCTCATTGTTAAGATGGTCTATACGAAGAAGATCTAGGACTTGACGGGTTCTTTCAGCAGAGTTTTTACTTTCAGGACAAGGATCCGAGTGGTTTACGGAAGTTGTTTCATTAAGATTGATGGGTATCATTTTAGAAAGTTTAAGGTTGAGATTAGTTTTGACTATCATTGGAGATTCAGAGAGATTAGCAACTGTTAAATTAATTTTATTATTTTCTTTTACCTTAACTAGGCAGTTGGCAATAAGAAGGTTCTCATGTGGTATTTGGTCGAGAACAAGTCCTTCCTTAAGTTGGGGATTTGAGACAGTGGTTTCTATTACTTTCTCAGTGCGTGCAGGAATTACGTAATAAGGTTCTGAGAAATGAATATGAGCGTAGCAGTTTTTAAGTTTTAATATGCTAAATGTGAAATCGATATTTCCTTGAGATTCCATGAGGAAGTCATTACCAATGATACCATCGTATGGGAATTCTAAATTGCTTACCACGTGAAACTTATGAGTAACGTGGTATTTGGGATTTTTGTCGCTAAGGAATAATTGTAAATTGAAGGACCCTGAAGTGGGGATAGTGTCGCTTTGTGATATGGTAGATGTGAGACCTTTTAGATTGAGGATTTCTTTTTGAAGTGGAATATTGGGTTTGAGAACTGTGTCTTTGACAAGACTAATAGAAGAGCCGGTGTCTATGAGAAGCGTCAGCGGAAGTTCTGTCGCTGTACTGTTAACTATTATGTACGGTAATGACTTTTCTGGGTGGAAGGAGATTTCATAAACCTCCTTGGGTTTAATAGGTTCGGCAATGAGTTTGATAGGATTAGTATTGGATTCAGAGGATCTTGTAAAAAGTTTGGTATCGGATTTAGTGGATTTAGTAACGGATTTGGTAGGTTTAGTATTGGATTCAGTGGGTTTGGTAACGAATTTGGTAGGTTTAGTATTAAATTCAGTGGGTTTAGTAATCGGGTTTGTATGTTTGGTATTGGATTCAGTAGATTTAGCAAAGGAAATGGTAGGTTTGGTATTGGATTCAGCGGATTTAGCAAAGGAAATGGCAGGTTTGGTATTGGATTCAGCGGATTTAGCAATAGATTTGGTATTGAATTCAGTGGATTTAGAAATAGGTTTGGTATTGGATTCAGTGGATTTAGTAATCGAGTTTGTAGGTTTGGTATTGAATTCAGTGGATTTAGTAATCGAGTTTGTAGGTTTGGTATTGGATTCAGTGGATTTAGCAACGGATTTGGTATTGAATTCAGTGGATTTAGCAACGGATTTGGTACTGAATTCAGTGGATTTAGCAACGGATTTGGTATTGAATTCAGTGGATTTAGCAACGGATTTGGTATTGAATTCAGTGGATTTAGCAACGGATTTGGTATTGGATTCAGTGGATTAAGGAACGGATTTGGTAAAAGATTTAGTAGGTTTTTTATTAGATACAGTGGATTTGGTAAAGGATTTAGTAGATTTGGTGTCTATGTTATGGAGGCGCCTCGCGTGACACCCAAGCGAGACGGTTTCTAGTTTAAATTATTATCGTCAGGGTTAACGACGTTATAATCAGTTTCGTCAAGACCTTCCTCTTGATCCTGAGTATAAGTGATTGGCCGCAATCTGCTAGGATTGGAAGTTGACGGTTGAGGCCCGAACTGGGTCTTAAACCGGTTTTTATATTCTCTCTTACGGCACTGTTCGATACTGTGCCCTGGGAATTTGCAATATCTGCAGATTATAGGCGAGTTGGCATAACCGCGGGATACAGGAGTTTGAACGTTAGGATTATTCTTTTGCGGAAACGTGTTACGATTTTGTGTAGTAGGATTAGAAGCTCTTTGATTTCTACTGAAAGATTTATTATCGATAGGAATATTTGTTTTGTACAGAGTTTTTTGAATTCTTTCCTCTGAAATGGAAAAGCTAATAGCTTCGTTTAAAGTTTTCGGTGTTTTACATCTTATAATGTTTGATACGCGTGGATGGAGACCAATGAGAAAATGATGTAAAGCTAATTCTTCCATCGCGGCACAGCGACCTGGTAACTCTTTTATTTTGCTGTTGCTAAGTGAGATTTCAGTGAGCAGTTGTGACAATAATGTTTCAATTCTAAGAGCGAACTGGCTTACGTTTTCAGTCGAGAGTTGCTTGCTTTCTTGTAACTCCATTAGGAGGTGCGAGGAATGTTTGCGGTCACTGAATTGAGTTTTGAGGAACTCTTTAAGTTGTTCCCAGTTTGAGAATTCTTTAATTGAGCAAGCAACTTCCGCCTTTCCTTGAAGTTGGCATAATATGTATTTAAAAAGAGTAGTCTTTTGTTGATTAGATGCTAATTCATAAGCATTATTGCAATTTATAATAAAAGAGTTAAGTGTTCTGCCATCATAGGGCTTAATAAATTTTAAGAGAATGTTTAGATCTAGCATATCAGTGGATTGAAGAGTGGGAGTCTTTTTCCCTTTTCCCTTCTGTTTTTCAAGAGGGCTCGTGGCCCTTTCATCATCTGTATCGAATGGCAAGTCAGTGTTTAAAGGTATTTGTAAACTTGGATTAGACATCTTAGAACTCGGAACTTAGAAATTAGAACTTAAACAATTAAGCTAAACCAACATGCAATACGAAAATTAACAAACTTAATTAAGTTATTACAACAATTAGTTCGCACTCGTAGTCACAGCAGATATGGAATAAAACGACAAAGTAATAGCACAATGAAATAACAAAGGATAGTTTATAGCACGACTTACAGTACGCAGGATACGACGGCGGCTACGGCTGCGATAAGGTTCATTACGGTTGGATGTAATGATTTCTTAGTAACGCTGCAACAATGTTGCGGGCTCTCGGAGATGAATTCGGCGGACGACTGTGAAGAGTGTTGCTTGTGAATTCTCGTGATTCAATGTTCAGCCGTATGAATTATTTCGTGGATTTCGAATGTCGATGAGACTTTTCTTCCAGAATTTTAGGATAACGACGGCTTCGACGATGTAAATGTAAACGTGGTACGGAAGTAGTAAATAAATTGGGCATTCTGGCTCACAAAGTTGTGTCCTCACCGCTCGCCGTGCTCGCTTCGTCGTCGCTCCGCGACGACGTTCGCACACAACTATTGTGCGCCAGAACGCCCAATTTTTACTACTGTCGTAGATAACAAACAAAAGTATTACTTACCATGTTTAAAGTTTTTTCTAGAAGTATATGTTTAGGTTGGTATAAAAAGATTCTGAATGAACGTACCTACAAGTTACAAAAACGTAAACCATCTTTATGAAGTAATAAACTAATCAATAAGTTGATCTTTTCGCAATTCGATGGGCCGCAAACAATACAGCGAATAGTATTTGATATAAGGTACCATGGCGTTTTGGAGCGTTTGATGACGTAGGACAGATGCATTCCAATTTCAATGATTTTTTGTTTAACAAATTTCATAATTAAATTGACTGCAGTGTTTCACAGATTTCAATAAACTACTTAAAATATTAATTGTAACTTGTAAAAATCAAAACATTCGGGATTTTATAGATCAAGGTTCCAAAACAGTTTCTAAGGAAACTCAAACCTAATTATATTACGACGAGATAAAACATAATTTACCATCACAAACTTCGAACCGCAGTAAATCGATACAAAAAAGATTTAAGAAATATGTAGTTAAAAATAGCGCGACATTTTATTACTCTTTATAAATTTTTATAGTTTTAATATTAATTTCTAAATACTTCTTTTACAATTCATATTTTAGTGCCAATAACGGATCAAATATACCTAAAACGTTTTATTTATGCAAGGTAAATCATTCAAGCTCAGAGCAAATTTACTTTAAGACTAAATATTCGATAATAAAATAAATTAAAAAGAAAAAAACAGGTATCGGTAACTGTATCTTTTCCTCCAAAGTTAAAGTGCATCCCTTCGTCGGGAATTGTGAAGACGTCCTACATAATGTACTTATGTATCCCAGACAATGCTGAGCACTTGACTCTTACACGACAAATCAGACTTGAAGTACGTAACACTATAGTATTTTTAAATAGTTTTAAGTATTATTTCCTTCAAGTTACAATGCATCCCTTTGTCGAGAAACGTGAAATGAGCCCTACAAAACAGACTTTAAGATTTTCTTAAAACTGAGATGTATCCTGGACTTGCGAGGCACATGGCTTTTCACAACAAAGCAACTACGAAGTACTCAACACTGTTATTTCTTTCAAAGTTAAAGTGCATCCCTTTGTCGGGAATTGTGAAGGCGCCCTACATAATGTACTTATGTATCCCAGACAATGTTGGGCACTTGACTCTTACACGACAAATCAGCCTTAAAGTACGTAATACAGTATACCAATAGTCTTATTTTTTCTTTCAAGTTACAATGCATCCCATCGTTGGAAAACAAAAATGCTCAGTTTTAAGAAGGAGGTTCTTAAAATTCTGATCTACGAACTGTTTTTTTTGTTATACCTAACTGTTAAATCAAATTTAATGGTAACCAAATTTATATTACATAGTTATTTAATTGTTGGTTGACAGAGCTTACAAAGGTCGCGATATTTTTGAATGTGTTATTAAAATTAAGGAAAAACACTCACCTGATTACACTTTTCAGAAGATTTATCACTTGTTATCACAATCGCCAAGTAACAACGTATCAATGTATCCTTTATTGTGAAGCAAAAAGTTCTACAAAACTGTCTATAATTTTTTAAAACAGATGTATCCCGGTTTCCGAACCATGTATGCAAATGTCAACCATCGTCGTTGACGACCACTGAAGACTAAAATTTTATTTTATTTCTTACTATTACAAAGTATGAATTACACTGCGAGCTTAGCTTACTTCGCTCAGTATAGCACGCAAAATAACATAGCCATTCATAGTTCACAGCCGTTTCATAGCTTGCGGTGGACGTTGCGATTAATGCGCCTTATAAAATGACGACGGTGTAATTTCATGAGAACTATAATGATTAACTTGCTATTTTTACATAGGTGCAAACAAAGCATCAGCTCTGTGGGAATAACTTGTAACCAACTTGATAAAAAAGGAGGTTCTCAATTCAATGCAAGGTTTTATTTATTAATTATTATTTTTTAAATATTGTTAAATAATATATTCAATTAATAACAGCCGCTGTGGTCTCAGACCCAGAGGTCCCGGTTTCGATTCCCAGGGCACAATGTTGTGTTCGGTTTGGTTGGTGGTATAGTTTGTTTTAAGTCCGCCTGGCTAACTTAGTATATAGATGGTAGTCCATCTTACCTAGGTCTTGCGCATAGCAACAATGTTATCTGCATTGTTGTGTTACATCATTTAGAAGTAAAATAGCCAGTGCAAAGATGTAATTTTTTTTTTATAAATATACATAAACATAGAAAAACACCAAGACCCGAAATCAATTTTGAAAAACAGTTTTTTCCAAACTGACCCGACCGGGAATTGAACCCAGAGATGGCGCGATGCCAAACCCGGCGCGCTAACCACTCGACCACGGAGGTCGTCAAGTCAATATATTCAATTCTATGCTAAAACATAACACACAGTACAAGTACATACACAAAACATACAATAATATTACATGTACCTACTTACTAATATTATTATTATTTGGACTTTATGAGTAAGTAGGTACACCTACCTAAGTTTTTTTTGGGAATCGAACTTAGCACTGCTACTTACCTAAGCTTATTACTACACGTAACTGGTTTTATAATTTATATTTTGATGACACTTTATTTTAATTACTTCATAATTTGTAATTCGATGAAGTGATTGTTGGTCACACGTTATTGCTGATTTAGATATCTACGAATGTGTGCATAATTGCACACATTTTTCGTGTATCTGTATTTGCCAAGTTTTTGTATAAATAAAGTTTCCATAAAATACATTAAATCAATTACGATCGACTTGTCATCAAGCACGTCTACCTATTGCTGCCTGCAGTGTTATTTCCATCACCATTGTTCTTCACATCAAGTGCGTCGACATAATGTTCGTGAGTCAATAATATTTTACTGTTTTTTTTTTTTCATTTCATTATAATATATTTATTTATTGGTATTATTTACAATGATTGTACGATGGTTGACATACAGACCTATAATTTATTTTCCGTTCGTGTCTCTACAGGTCTGAACACGAGTACAAGAAACGGCTCGCCGCCGCAGCTGTCCTAGACTCAGACCGTGAACAGTCATCTGACTTTGAAGAAGACTCTAGGTAATTATTTGCTATGCATATCTCAAGACTTTGGTACTATGTCGCCATAATTGCCATATTTTTAAATACTTTATTTTTATTTTCTTATTTTGACGACCTCCTTGTTTGAGTGGTATGTACACCAGTTTTCATGGTGTCGCCATCTCTGAGGTCCCAAGTTCGATCCCCGGTCGGGTCAATTTTAGAAATTATTGTTTTTCTATATTTTCTCGGGTCTAGGTGTTTTCTATGTACCTATAATAAGTATGTATTTAAGTATTTTAAGTATGTTTATCCGTTGTCAAGTAACCATTTAACGAGTTTCATAACGAAGCTTCTCTTGGGCTAGATAATTGGTGTGAGTGTAGGAAAGTTTATTATGTTTATAATTTATGTTCTTTCTTTTCTTTTTACAGTCCTCCGAAGAAGGCGAAAAAATCGGCGAAACCGAAAAAAGAGCCTGCGAAAAAGAAGTCAAGTGGGTATGTATAACGTTTTTAAGTTTTAGCATAGACGAATAAGATAATTTTTTAGACAAAACTTTGGTTTTAGACAATCACACTAATATTATAAAGGCGAAAGTTTGTGAGTGTGTATGTTTTTTACTTGTGCACGTAAAAACTACTGAATGGATTTGGATGAAATTCGGCACACAGATAGTTTATAACCTGGATTAACACATAGGATACTTTTTATCCCGTTATTCCCACGGGAACGGGAACCACGCGGGTGAAACCGCGAGCGACCGCTAGTTATTTAATAATTCTACGATAAAGAGTTAGTTACTGTGCTAAAAATAGATTTCATGAATTGGCGGTAACAATTTATAAATACAATTGTTTCAGGAAGCCTACTGCGAAAACAAACGGCTCGGCTTCTGTGCTGTCCGACCTATTTGGCTCCGACGACGAGTCTGAGCAGCCTAAGCGCTCCTCCAGCAGCCCCTTGTGGTCGTCGTTGTCTCGGCGAGTCGCGGGCGGGGTGTTACGTCAGGTGGAATTGGTGCCTGATGGTAACATATTTTTTGATGTCAAAATATATAATACCGAAGACATCATTAATCTCGGCTCTCGTGAACGCTCGGACAAGTGGATTGCTAATCTTCGCTTGCGGGTCTCACCAGACGATCCGCTGTGGAAAGAGTTGAAGAAATTGTGCGCCGAAGCGAAGAAGAGATTCTCAAAAGAGGCGATGTACTACGGTGACAAGGTTGGCAGCCAATAATAGGTTCATCCATCGATTCACCTTTTTTTTTTTTTTTTTTTTTTTCACTACATTGTAAAAACTTTATTGTACTTATACTTAACTAATGTAATGGTTAATCTAGGTAATATAAATTCTAAAACTATATTTTCTTTTTTTAACTTAGCTTAATCAACCGCAGAACTAATAACCACTCAACTATGGGTAAATCTATCTATTGTTCGATTTGTCAAGAGTCATTACCAAGTAAATCGTTTTCGGGGCATTTACGCAGTATTAAACATAAAAGTAATAGTGCAGTAAGTCTCGATAGTGGCATTGAAAAAATAAGTTCCGCGTTTCGTTGTCGCATAGCGTCTTATCGCATACGGGCAGAGCGCGAGCGTCTGGCTGACGGCAGCGAAATAGCTGCTACTTCGCCCACGCACTTCTTGCGTTGCATTGCCTCAAAGTTACAAACAATACTTCATTCAGCTTTATCTAATCATATAAATATAAAAGTAAACTTTGAACTTTTTGTTAAAGTAATTTTACCTAAAGATGATTCTACGGAAACTAAATCATTTACAACTGCAAACATTTCTTTACATTTAAACTACAGTTTTAATGATCTACTAAATAACATTTCTGAAATTATTTGTAAAAAGATAGACGAATTTCAGGAAAAGGGGAGTGGATGGTCTATGTTGGATATTTTATACCTCGAAACTAATATTAACAAATATACGCCATTGAGAGGATCATCATATCTAAAATTACCAAAAAAAATTTACTCAAAACAAGCTTGTGTAAATATAAAAAATGATGATGAATATTGTTTTGCTTGGGTTGTGATGGCGGCTTTGTACCCAGTTAAAAAGAATGCTTGTCGAGTATCATCTTATCCTCACTTTAGTACAGTATTAAACTTAATTAATATGTCGTTTCCAGTTGCAAATAATGACATAAAAACATTTGAAAAAAATAATAAAAACATAAGTGTAAATATCTATGGTTTGGATAGTAAAAGTAATATTACTGGGCCGTTGTATAAAACCATTTTACGAAAAAAAAATCATATTAATATGCTTTTAGTTCAGAATGGTTCTAAGTCTCATTACTGTCTCATAAAAAACTTTCCTAAACTATTAAGAAGTCAAGTGACTAAACATCACAGTAAGCTTTATTTTTGTGATGATTGCTTGTTGTTTTTTAAGTCTAATCTAAAATATAAAAATCACTCTTGCGGTGGAGTCGCAACTATTTTGCCCGAAAAAGGTACTTTGGTTCAATTTAAAAATTTTCATTGTAAGCAATTCATACCTTATGTAATATATGCAGACTTTGAAACATTATTACAACCGTGCGTTGAAAGTCAAAGTAAACACACAGCTAACATTCAACGGCACATTCCCGCTGCGTTTGCGTATTATATTGTTTGTAATTATGATAGCTCTCTAAACCGCCTAGTAAAGTATCGCGGTCCTGATTGTGCATTCAAATTTGTTACTTATTTACAGAAAGACGTGAAAAGAATTTATGATATTATTCAGTCGGCTTCAGAGAATCCAGTGCCTATAATTTTTAGTAATATTGACTCGCGTGCTTTTGATCGCGCAGACTATTGTTATTTATGTTCAAATTTATTAGTCGTAGATAAAGTGAGAGATCACTGTCACTTCACAGGTGTTTACAGAGGCGCAGCTCATTCATACTGTAATCTTAAATTTCAGATTCCTAAATTTATCCCCATTTTCTTTCATAATTTGTCGGGTTACGATTGCCATTTGTTTATTCGGGAATTAAACACAATATCAGGCTCAATCAAAGTTATTCCGAAAAGCAAAGAAAATTATATTTCTTTTACTAAGTTTATTCCACTTTCAGATAAAACTTTCGTTGCAGTACGTTTTGTCGATTCTTTTAAATTTTTAGGGACAAGCTTAGACCAGTTAGCTAAAAGTCTTAACCCTAATGACTTTATACATTTACGTAAAAATTGCGATAGTGAACGAAAATGTTCATTGTTGCGTCGCAAGGGTATATATCCATATGAATATATGTCTGCTTGGGAGGTATATGAAGAAACTAGTTTGCCGCCGATAGAAAAATTTTACAGTAGTCTTACGAGTGAATCAATTAGCTTAACTGATTACCAACATGCCTTAACCGTATGGAAAACTTTTGACATACAAAATTTAGGAGAGTATACAGATTTATATGTAAAAAATGATGTTTTATTATTAGCCGATATATTCGAAAAGTTCCGCTTAACTTGCAAAAAAAATTATGATTTAGATCCGGCTTTTTATATTACAGCACCAAGCCTAAGCTTCGATGCAATGCTTTTAAAAACTAAAATAAAGTTGGAACTTTTATCTGACTTGGAAATAATTCGTATGATACAAAAGGGTATTCGAGGAGGCATTTGTTTATGTTCAAAAAGGTATGCTCAATCAAATAACAAATATCAGCCTGATTTTGATTCATCTCAATCTAATAGTTATTTAATGTACTTGGACTGTAATAACTTATATGGTTACGCTATGTGTAGCTATTTGCCCTATGCGGACTTTAGATTACTTGATGAGGAGGAATGTAGTCAGCTTAACATACTGAGCATTCCTAATGAAAATGAATATGGATACATTTTAGAAGTAGATTTAGAATACCCAGAGAGTTTACATGACTTACACAATGACCTTCCATTTTGCGCCCAAAATTTTGTTCCACCGGGTTCGAAACATAAAAAACTGATACCTAATTTATTCGATAAATATGAATATGTCATACATTACGTTCATTTGAAAATGTGTTTGAATCATGGATTACGCCTTAAACGAATTCGCAGAGCAATAACATTTAAGCAGAGTCAGTTCTTAAAACAATATATTGATTTAAATACGGAGTTAAGACAAAAATCTAACTCTGCTTTTGAGCAAGACTTTTTTAAATTGTTAAATAACAGTATTTTTGGAAAAACATTAGAAGATACAGAGCGCAGAGTCGATGTAAAACTTGTTAATGCATGGCATGACGATCGCAATAAAACAAACAAGTACTATTCCGCCGAACAACTGATAGCTCGCCCTAACTTCCATAGCGTAGCAGTGTTTGATGAAAACTTTGTAGCTATTCAATTAAAACGAGAAAAAGTAATATTGAACAAACCAATATACATAGGGTTTTCAGTTTTAGAGATATCAAAAAGCCATATGTACGATTTTCATTATTCTGTTATGAAAAAATATTACAACGAAAAACTGTCTTTATGTTACACAGATACTGATAGTTTGTTATACTCCATTCAAACGGATGACTTCTATCGCGATTTGAAAGACCACTTTTTGAGTTATTTTGACACTAGTAATTATTCTAGTAATAACTGCTTTAGTATTATTCCAAGGAACAAAAAAGTCCCTGGTTTGTTCAAAGACGAACTAGGTGGTAAACTTCTCTTGGAATTTGTAGGATTGCGATCCAAACTGTACAGTATTAAAACAATTGATAATGAGGTTAAAAAAGCAAAAGGAGTCAAAAAACCTGTAACTAAAAAGTTAAAATTTTCTGATTACGTAAATGTTCTTTCAACAGGAACAGATCTTAAAGGTAAAAACGTTCTATTCAAAACCATAAAGCATCAAATTTTTACAAGAGAACAGTATAAAGTGGCATTGTCGAGAAAAGGATGCTATTCGCACACGTTTCACAATAATTACGTGTCATGTTGTTGAAAATAACACCTAGTCAGCGGTTAGTTTTTTGCATGTTTAAACATGCAACGAAGCAACTTACACCGACGCACACATATTATCGGTCGTAGTAAACTAGATAAATAAAGCGTGGTTTGTCATGTAATTCATTTACATTAATAGACAGAACGTTGTCAGCAGCAGTTGCATTGTCTCAATTGTTTTTATTTTTTTGTTCTAAATAAAAAGTTATTATCATGGTAAGTGGAATTATGTATTTAAAAATGATGGACATAATTTATATTTGTAAGTGTTTTATATTATTTTATTTTATTTCAGGAAACTCCACCCACTTCACCGGTCTACATTCTGCCTGACGAGGAACACCAAGATCGAGTACTGAATCAATACACACAAGGCCAACATGAGGGAATTGACGAAGCGGGTCCCTTTCACTATGGATTCAGACCTCAGAACCCGGAGCCGGAGATAAAGAATTTGAAACATAGACATCAAAAGAAAAGATGTTTTCTAAGACACTTTCACAACAAACAAAATTCCTTTGTATTGAAAAGCGCGCCGAAAAAGGGTCGCTATTTAATCAAAATTCAAGTTATTGACTTACAATCAAGAGTGCCTGTTCCAGAGAAGCTGTTGTGCGCACAATATGTTGTGGAGGATGATGTTGATCCAATTATGGATCAGACAGAAGGAGTTATTAGTAACATTTCAAAAAAATTGTGCGGCTATAGCTATAACTTCTATTGAGGCTATATGGCGCAGATTTATTTGTAAATTAAAGTTCTCAAAAGGTTTCAAGCGTAATTTCCATATTTACGTGTAAACCTCCAGAGACACATTTAAATATATAAAATATTTTGATTGTATAAAATCTTATTTTGAGGGGTACAATACTTAGTTACACAATTTTCTTTTTAGTATATAAATAAATTTAACGTATATATTTTTAAATGTTATTGAAACTTGTTAAATTTTTTGTAAATTTAGTAATAAGCTTTATAATAAACTTAAATAAAATTAAATAATAGTAATAACGTTTTTTTCATTTTATTGCTCTCGGTTATATTGATTATACTCGTAGTTTAATAAAGAAAACACAGCATTCAATTTAAATTTATGTTTATTAAAAAATAACTAATAGGTATTAAAGCACATACTTACATTATAAAAACAAAAAAAAAAAACTTTTAACAGTCACATAAAAATAAAAAGTTCTATTCTAATGCCTAGTTCTATTAAATTCAATGATTAAAACCTAAATAAAACTATAATTATTACAAAATTATAAGATCACTTTATTTTGTAAACACCATTTTTTAATACACAGTACATTTTTTAATGCACATGTTTTCCTATGAGTAAAACAGTTATATACGAAAACATCTTTACAATACAATTCAGAAAGAGTTTGTAAATTAGGAAGCCCTAAATTACTTATGTCTAACACGTTGTTATGATCACATAATTCTTGTATCCATGTAATCTTTTCTTTACCTTTAACTAAAATTGTACGATCTTTTAAATACGGTTTGATAATTCTTCGAAATTCCCTATAATCTATGTACCCTTCGCTCCATCGAAATCCTCTGTTTCGTTCAATCCACCAAACACTTTGCTTTTCTTTATCAGTAAGAGCGGTAAACGGGTAAGGTGGTTTTATTAAAAAAATATGGGTATATTCTTCAGTGGCTATAGCTAATTCCTTTACCAGAAACTTATTGTTTAGGTTTTTAAATCCTTGTACATCCACGATAATTGTATTACTTTTCATGATAACTTTTTCACAATGTTGCTTAAAGGCTTGTACTCGAATATACAGTCGTTTAATATAAGACAATATGCAGCTGTCTGATCAGGTATCTCTTTTTCAGTTTCAATTTCAACTCTTACATCTATTGACCCCTTTAATGCCTCGTGTTGTCGAGAACAATCAATTACGAATAATGGAGCGATATCTTTAAATTCTTTTAAAGTCACCAACGGTTCTGCTCGGCGTCCGTGATAAGTCTGTTGAAATCTAGCATATTGCTCATATAATAAGTAATACTTGTTTTCCGTAAAGCTGACGTTCAAATTTTCGTAAGGGTAATATGAAGAATTCAAAAAAACTTTTACGTCACTAACATTGCAGTGGTCAAATTCAGCCATTGACATGTCCGCCTGATTTTTACGATTGGTTTGAAATACAATAATTACATAACGTGGTTTTTCTATTTGCGTTGAAGTTTTAATTGACCATGTATGTTTGCGTGTTTTTGGTAATAACGGGTATTCATATAAATCCCAATTTCGGAACGCTAAGGTAACAGAACGATCTTTTTCTAAATGTTTTAACAAAGTAATCCTTTCACGATCTGATACTTTTACATGCGGAACTCTCCAAACTATTTTACTTATTTCAAGGTTATCGATAATTTCATTTTTATTTAACTTTAATGCATTAATATTAGTGCTGCTTCTTAATAAAACTAATTCGTGTTTACAGTTAATAATTATTTTTTCATAGTCTTCTGCAAACCCCAGTATTTTGTTTAAAGGTATTGAAGCGGAAAAAACTCCATTATTGGTCGTACCAATAGTAGACCAACCCCAAACATTTGCAGATTTTGATTCGTTTTCGTTTAGCGAAAGATATGATTTTAAGGTGGTCGTGAGGCCAACATTTTTTATTTTGTCTATTTCAACACCATTTAGTTCGTATCGTATATCTTGAAATAGAAATAATGCTGCGTTATTTATAAAATGCACACTGGATACTTTTGCTTTAGTAGTGCTATCATGAACATGTACTTTGCCCTCAATATACAAAGTGCTGAGGGAAGGCAACACATACAAATCTTGTTGGTTAATAGGTATACGTATTTCATCATTCTTGTTGAAACTTGTCACGTATGGTTTATATGAATGATATTCGAAACTTTCAATGCTATTATCGTGTGACGATGGTTGAGATATATTTAAAATATTCATTTTATTAAGCCTATTAACTTTAGAAACTCTTTATTTTCTTTGGTTAACTTCTTTTTGAATTTAAGAGGTGCTACTTTTAAAAGTGCTCTTTTTGAACTGACTTGAGTCCCGGATGGTAAATGGGTTTTATTAAAATTTAGCATCTTTTTCTAAAGTGCAAATATAGTTGTACTTCTTCGCCACGTAAATTGATTTGCTTATTTTCAGCGTCTAACAATCTTATGTTTAATGAACTGATTGAGTTTTGGTTAACTGGAAAATATATTATATTCTTAGGTATTTCAATAATTCGATAACCAGGTGGTACGTTAGGCACAAATTCGTAGATTATGTGACTTGCTTTTCCGTTTACAAATGATCCGCTTACTGCGTCGCATTCGATGCGGACGATGGTTGTTGATAAAATACTAACAGGATACTGTGACTTGCTACTTATATTAGCCTTCACCGTTTCCATACCAAAACCCAAAGTTTTTCCAAGCGAATTATCATTTTCAAAGTGCACATCCTTTGTACAGAAAATATTGGTCTTAAGTGTGTTATTATTACAAGTTAAATTAAAAACACAATTTTTTATATTTGCTTTTAAATAATCACAGATGTCTTGAAGTTCATATGAACCTTCAGGAATTTCAACAACTTCGTTGGTACCATAATAAAACTTATTATTTCTCTCGTCTACATTTGGGATTGAATTAAACGTAGAAAAGTAAAGTAGTCCACATTCATATTCTCCACATAAGTCTAAGGTTGGGGAATAGCTAGTTGCCATAAAGGCTCCTCGACCAGTTATCGACACAGTGAAAGACATTTTTATACTGAGAAATATATTTACTATTCTGTATTTAAATGGTGTTTCCAATATTCCTTTAAAAATTTTAAGCAAAGATGTCCACAATTTAATGTGCCAAAAGTTTGATGTTGTGTATAATTATAATTTATAGGAATATTTTTTAAATATTTTTGTAATTCTAGCGGAGGTTTTAAATTACCAAAACTATCAAAATATTCAGAGTTATTGTTTTTCTTAACGTAGGCTACCCAATGAGTTCCAGGATTCACAGAAGTGTCCAAATTAATTATAGCACACTCATTTTTTCTTGGTTTTGAAGGTAAAGTATCTCTCATAAAAACACCACGGAAATACGGAATGTCACATGCGTGTTCTAAAATATCCAAATTTGTTAATGCTCGCCTGGGTAGCCGTTCCACTAGTTTTTTGAATTATTTAAATATAAACCTGCCCCTTTTTTATGAGGTCTAATATACAATCCTTTCCCAAGAGCAACCGCTTCCATCATCTTGTTATGGCGTTCAGACTCTTGAAGACTTCTCTGAGCAGCTTTGGCATCATTCACGGCCTTTGCTATACCTGCCGCACCTCCTGCTAATGAACCCAAAGCTGACAATCCAGCGAAGATTGGTATCAAAGGTAAAAACCCACCACTTTTAGGAATGGGAATACAGCGTGGCAGGCGTATACCTCTTTTGTTCATAAATAGTTTTTTGGCGGCAGCATATGCATACTTAATAGCTGAATTATTGCTTTTGGATTTCAATTTCTTTACTTGAGATTGTAGTTTTTTCACGATAGACATGAAAGAACGTGCTCCACCACCAGCTTTAAGCTTTGCCTTCATTGCATTTTTAACTATCCACGAGGCAACCTTTTCTCCTTTCCCAGCGTCTTTTGATTTCAATCTTTTCTTAGCCATATTCAAAAGATCTAAATCAGCTTTATGACGTACATCCAAATCACTATTGATGTATGCAATGTCGTGGTGCATACAAGC
Source organism: Scoparia ambigualis (assembly GCA_963921215.1). NCBI lineage: Eukaryota > Metazoa > Arthropoda > Insecta > Lepidoptera > Crambidae > Scoparia > Scoparia ambigualis. Next base: position 20,630,450 of record OY992505.1, read on the forward strand.
TTCATCCAATTTGTTTACACCTCGATTGCCTTTTTGTAACCGTTTTTGAAGTTTAGTTCCAGGACCGCAAAATTGATAACCAGGTAAATGTAATTCAAAAGGTAAATTATTAATTAAACTGTTAATGATACCACTTCCTTCCTTCATTGATACTCACAAAATGATTGAGCGGGTATTGCGTTCTTTATTTATATTACATCACTAATGCATTTTTTTCTACCCAACTGTTTTCTTCATTACTTAGGCCTAACCATTTCACAAAAAGCCTGTTCCCTTTTCTTTTTAAAACTTTTTCTATGAGATATAAGTCTGGAAACATAGTTCTTTGTAATTCATATTCATAAAATGAACCTAAAATACTGTGGTTTTTTCTGTCTTCTATGTGATAAGTTGGTGGGTTTGTATGATTGATTTTTGTGATAGTAAATATTTCAGTAGACCAGTTAGGGGTATAACCTTTGTAAAAATCGCCTTTATATTTACTAATACGAACATGATCACCAACACGAAACTTAGGTCTTTTCAAAGTATTGTGCTTTTGGGATTTAATTATGTTGGTTCTTACCAACATCTGGTTTCTGTTGTTAACATCGACTGGTTTAAATTTGGTTATGCGATGAATGGTATTATTATAGCATTGTACTACTGAGTTTAAATTTTTCCCTAACCATTCATATCGACCACATAAACTAAAAAGTTTAAAAAGACGACTTTTTAGAGTTCTTATCACACGTTCAACAATAGCTGCTTTCTTTACAGAGTAGGTTGAATAATGATTAATTTTATATTTCTTCATCAGTTGTTTAAAGCTATCATTGTAAAACTCCTTACCTAAATCAGTTTGCAAATTTTTTGGTGTTTGAGTAGACTCTGCTAGTATATGTTGCATCGCAAAAGTAACACAGACTTTCTCTTTTGATTTTAAGGGCTTTACCCAAACATACTTAGATAAAGTGTCAATAACAACTAATATGTACTTATAACCTTTATTAAAGGATGCATATTTTTGTACATCTATAAGATCTGCTTGCCATAAATCATATATTCCTTTTATTATCGTGCATCGTCGTGGAAAATTTCTTCTAGCAGATCTATGAAGCTCATCTACTATGTTTTGTTTACTCATTTTTGGTTGTCTTAGTATTAATCAGAAAATCGATTTCCGTTTTTGTATAATACAAAGTACTCATATTATTAGAAGTAACTTTTTCTAAGTTTTTAAGATAAACTCTAACGTCGTTAAGAACTTTTTTCAATTCTTTTTTCAAGTCTTCAATTTCTTTATCTAAATGAGCTTTATTTACAGCTTCATCATCATTTTGTGGAGGTAACAAACCTTTTAATCTTGAGGATTGCAAATCGTAATCTCCAGTCTCTGATTTTGCTAACGTGTAGTCAAGAGTATTCATAAATTCAGAATATCTTAAACGCTTATGAACGTGATGTCCAAATTTATCTATATTCATTGCAGTCTTTATGGGTTGTTCACTGCTATTAAACTGCTTAATTTTCTCAATACATGCCTTTTATATTTCACGTTTATAATACCAGCTTCAAACAGTTCTTCGATGATTGCTATAATCTCATTGTTTAGGCCAGTGTTGCCTGCTTCGCGTGATGCAAGCAGTAATTTTAGTCGTTCCACTAATTCATTTGGATCATCCCAATAAACCAAATCGGTATTCTTTTTAACTTTTTTAAAAATATTTATACCTTCCCCTTTTGGGATGCTTTCAGTACTTGTAGTTACTTTTCTAGTAAATTTGAATAAGGGTTTAATAATACTCATGTATTTGAAGCCTTTGTTACTGTTTATAGGTTTATTTGGATCAAAATTACGTCTGTGTGCGTTGGTATCAATTAGAATTACTTTATAATTTTGCATATCCTCGTCTGTGATTATATCTATATTTGGTGTTTTTTTAAATAATAATTCCATAATACCAGGCGTCTTCTTCAGAGTGCGATTTCCAATCTTTAAGATACGACCCTGATCATAAACGCGGGCTTTCCCCAACATTAACTTATCCCGTTCAGTTCTTATTCCAAAAGGCACATCTTTAAATACTTCAGATGATAGTGACCATGATAAAGATCGATTTTTCATGCTTGGCGATGATTCGGGTGATTTAAACGAGTCATCACTGATATTATGTTCATCAGGTGGTGAAACAGTAAGAGTTTGATCAGTTTTGTCATAAAAATCATCAGCTGAGTTTTCTTCTTCACTAAAACTTTCTTGAATGGTATCGTTAGACGAATACGATACTTCAGCATCACTGTACTTTATTTTCTTTTTCATTGGGGTTTGAACTGATTCTTCGTTGTGAAAAATTGTATCACTTTTGTTTGCCAATTGATTTAGAGGATCCACAATGGGTTTAAATATTGTACCCAGAGCCATATTATTCGAATTTTTTAGATCTTTTATCATTTTAACCTTTCTTTTCACAGCTGCTGCAGATTTTACAATTTGTTCTTTTAAATTTCTTTCCATTTTAGTATGTAAGTATTCCGTTCCAAATCAAAAGTGAAAATGATTCAGATATATTAGAACATTCACTTATGTATATTAGTTAATAACTATAAAAGTGTCAAACCTCATTCTATAGCAACCTTTATTTCGCTCACAGTCCTTATTAATTACAACATAACTGAAGGGTTTACTCCAAACTATTGAGCACATTTCGCGGAATTGAGGCCATGTCATATCAGACCCAACATGTTCGTCATAAACATGCTTTAAGTTGATGTCATCTTGCTTAAATAATATAATAAGGTTTGAGTTATCTCTCACGAGCTGTTTTGGGATCTTGGTATATGTTTGATTTATGTAGAAACAGTCTATGTTTTTATGACGCCCCATAGCAAAATAATCACGAATGTTGTTTTGATTTTCACAAGCAACATCATCGAAAACAATGATTGAGTTTGGTAAAGCTTCATGCGGACTTAGAATTTCACTATTATAATTATATTTGTTGTACGACGTACCTGCTACCAAATTCAAAGTTTTTTCTAGGTATATATACTTAGGTTGGTATAATGATTTTGAATAAACGTACAAGTTACGGAAACGTGGACCATCTTTATGAAGCAATAAACTAATCACTAAGTTGGTCTTTCCGCAATTCGACGGTCCGCAAACAATACAGCGAATAGTATTTGGTAATAAGGTACCATGTCGTTTTGGAGCGTTTGATGACGTAGGACAGATGCATTCCAATTTCAATGATTTTTTTTGTTTAACAAATCTCATAATAAAATTGACTGCATTGTTTCAAAGGTTACAACAAAATGACTAAAAAATTATAACGGTTCTATATTTAATACTTTTGTTTGTTATCTACGACAGTAGTAAAAATTGGGCGTTCTGGCGCACAATAGTTGTGTGCGAACGTCGTCGCGGAGCGATGACGAAGCGAGCACGGCGAGCGGTGAGGACACAACTTTGTGAGCCAGAATGCCCAATTTATTTACTACTTACGGAGTATCTTGAGGGTTTTGGATGTCGATCTCTTACTTCTTCTTCTTCCTCTTCTTCTTCTTCTTTTTTTTTTCAGGTGAGGCTAAGCTCGCACTGGACACAGAGTTATGTTTACTCTGGATGCAGAGGTAAGTTTGTACTGGATACAGGGGTGAGTTTACACTTGACGTAGAAGAAAGTTAGCACTGGATGCAGAGGTAAGTTCACACTTTACGTGGAAGTACGATAGCACTGGATACAGAGGTAAGTTCACACTTGACGTAGAAGAAAGTTAGCACTGGACACAGAGGTAAGTTCTCACTTGACGTAGAAGTACGATAGCACTGGGTACAGAGGTAAGTTCTCACTTGACGTAGAAGTACGATTGCACTAAATATAGATATATATATATTTGTATAGATATAGTAATTTCACTTTTGTAAAAGTTTTTCGAAACTTTGGAACTGAGACGGACCGAGGATCCTATTTTTTGGATCCCTTTACGCTGCCACCAAATGTTAGAACGAGTCTCGCGATTAGGGTTTTAAAAAAAAGGAAATAGAAATAAAACTAATATTAAAATGATTTGAATGAAATCGGCAGCCGTCGCGGAGGTTGGAATAAGACTGGCGCGCTCGAGAAGCGGGCGCGTCTGGCTGCATAGCAATATGCTGATGCAGCAGTAAGTTAGGGCTGTAAGCATATATACTAACATCATAGGGATGTAACAGTACGCAAGTCCTCTCCACAGATCGCCACTTTTATTCAAGAGTAGTGCGTGAAGCGATTGAAATTAAGAAACATCCAAACAATTTCAATCGGGAAGATGGTCACAAACTATCATCAGCGTGGAATCCAGTGTTTGCAAAAACGCCACTTCGTTTTAGTCTGCAATCGGCTAACTACCAGAATAAGGCTTGTATACGGAATAGGGACACCGTTAGTGTTGTGTGTGACGGTAGTTGGATAAATAATGTGACGGTGGATGAAGACTCAGCGACGCAAACGGAGGCGATACACCGCGACAGCAGTCCACCCGTGACCACGGCCGGTGCAACTCGGTCGAAACGTCGGGTATAAAAAGGTATGCGTAGAATGCCTTTACTAAGTAGTTTTGCGTTAAATCCCGTCTAAATATGTGTTACCTAGAACTCTTACTATTTTATTAAAAGCATTATCTATCAACCTCCCTTCAGTGTCAGGATGAAATTTTCGTGACTCTGCATTTGCTATTACATTATCTTTTGGGCTGGTGTACGAGTACGAAGCGAAAACGAATATTTTTCGGATTTCGCACCAAAGCCACAACCTCTTAGTTATTTTAGTAAGGTGTGGGAACCGAACTCCGCCCATACGGTTTATATAAGAAATAGCAGTTATATTATCAATACGTAACAAAATTTGACAATTTTTTAAGTTTCTAGCAATTGTTTGTAAGCCCAAAAAGGAAGCTAAGAGTTCTAAATAGTTTATGTGCTCAACTGATTCTACAATACTCGACTGACCACTAGCAGTCCCCACAGCACCTGCCCCCCCCCCCTCCCCCATTTTGCTTGCATCAGAAATAGAAATTGTAAGCAGTAATTATCTTGCCTGATAAGATTATCCACCCTTCCAATAGATTTTAACCACCAAGAAAAATCGTCTTTCAAATACGGTGGTAACGACATCTATCTATCGTAGATAATCGTATTATAAATTGCAAGATATTTACACGTTTCCATTTGTTTGGTGTATTGGCGGCGGGGCAAGATGCAGTGAGAAGTTCTACTAGTCGTGCGAAGTGCCTAATTTTACATCGTTCTTTATTTTAAAATGTTGTAACATTTTTTGATTATGTTTCTTTTGTCATTGGATAAACTTATTTGAAATTTTGTCGTATCTATTAAAAAAAACCAAGATATTTGCAGACTGTATTAGGGACTGTGCAGCTCTTTTTGTCATTAATAATGAAACCTAAAGATTCTAAAAATTTTCTTGTTACGAAGACATTATCGAGACTGTTTTTATAATCTCTAGCAAGAGCGCAGATATCCTCTTAAAAGATCGTTGATAAATAGCCCAACGACCGAAGAAGACACATAACTGGTTTTAACAATTTCGTAAAAACAAACGGTGCTGTGTTAGGACCAAATTAAACTAATGAATTTCCTCAAATCGGATTCGCAAATATTTTTTATGACTAGGGTAAATACCTACTAAAAAAAAAACATCCTTTAAATTCAGGGTAGCCCTGAAGCTATCCTTTGAAATTAGTTTCATTGTTGTTCTTAAATGTTTAATTTTAAAGTGTTAATAATCGTAATATGCTTATTTAGTAATTTTAGATTTAATATAAACCTATTTGTGCCGTTGGGTTTCTTGATCAGAAAATAACTAGACAAACTGACCTTCACAAGGTTGGCAAGGAGAAGTGGCGTCTGAATCGATTAATTCAAAATATGGCCACTCTGTATTATAAGATAATGAAAGTAAGCGTGGTTCGTGTAACTGAGAAATACGTTTAAAAAAGGGTATTTTATAACCTTTTACCCAGCAAAAAATAACCGGATCGTCGGTTATTATTCGCAAACTATCGTAAAAATAGAACAGCATATCTGCAGAATGTACCGGATCCAGCGACGAGGGCCGGGATTCTGAAAGCGCCGTGGCGATCGCAGCGGCTGCTGCTGCCGCGGGCGTGGTGCCGGTGTAGCTGGAGGTGCCAGTTCCGACCGCCTCGCAAGTCCCGTTTGCCTGGCTACCGGAAGTGGAGGCCTCTGGTTTAAAGGCTGGTTTGGAGTTTGTTTGGTATACAGCTGATCCTTAAAATCTTTCTTTATTGTTGGACATATGAAACTCTTTTTCGTCAACTCATTATGCTGTGTATCGCATAGCTGATGACTAGTTTCAATCAAGAACTTTATGACAGCTTGGTCTCTATGTTCCAATGAAAGCAACTTGGTCAGAGAGCCTCCAATATAGGAAATGGCAGCCGCCAGTTGAGCTTAGTTATATTGTAACGCTTTGTCTTTCTTGATCAGCATTTAAGCTGCCAGATAAAGCTGCTCAGATAAAGCTGCCTTTTTCTCTGGCTCTAGCTTTTTCTCTTAGGGCTTTGTCCCAAGAGATTCAGTATCCCTTTGTCAAGTTCTGGACGAACAGTCACAACATTTGGAGGCGGTTCTACTTGCATCGAGTGAATGGAAGTGGCTTCGGCTTCTTGCGTAGCTGAAGTAGACGGGCCTGGTCCAGGCTCCTCTAAGAGAATCGGTCCCCAGTCCGTCTCAGGCTGCATTTCGTTTTCACCTTATTGAACAAAGTCGAATGTTCACTTTCAGCGACGTGCTAGAACGTTATTTTATTCACCTAAGGTGAAAATTTATTTAATCCACAATCGTTTTTAAACATAAAGTATATAAAGTGAAGAAAACATTCCTTCTGAATCATTACTAATTAAAATTATTTCAATTCTTATCTTGTCAAAATACGGTAATAGTCCTTTTAAACTATACACACTATTTTCAGATAAGTAAACATTCCTTCTGAATGTGCACATCACTAATTAAAGTAACGGTTTTAAATAACGAGAAGGCAAATTCCTTTTAGATGTACACAACACAAATTAAAATTATTGTAATTCTTATCTTGTCAAAATACGGTAATAGTCCTTATAAACTATACACACTATTTTCAGATAAGTAAACATTCCTTCTGAATGTGCTCATCACTAATTAAAGTAACGGTTTTAAATAACGTGAAGGCAACATCCCTTTTAGATGTACACAACACAAATTATAATAATTTTAATTCTTATCTTGTCAAAATACGGTAATAGTCCTTATAAACTATACACACTATTTTCAGATAAGTAAACATTCCTTCTGAATGTGCATATCACTAATTAAAGTAACGGTTTTAAATAACGTGAAGGCAACATCCCTTTTAGATGTACACAACACAAATTATAATTATTTTAATTCTTATCTCGGCAAAATACGGTTATAGTCCTTTTAAACTATACACACTATTTTCAGATAAGTATAGTTGCACACCTTTCTTTTAGATGTACAATTGTTAGTTAAAAAATACGGTACTATTCCTTACAGCTACACATACTATTTTTTCTTAAATTAGTATAACAGTAGCACTCCCATGATAATGCACACAATTAATTATCATATTTGAATCGTTTTGATTAAGTAACACACTGAATTACCTTCAGATCGTAACGATACAGGCTGCGGCGGGGGCGAGTCCCACGCCGACAAACTGCTGCTTTCTATGCGCAAACGTTTTTCTTTCTTTCTCATTTTCTTTCTATACAATAATCACTATCGTCGTCACTATAAACTCGTTTAGGCATCGTAACACTACATGAGTATGTTAAAGCGGAAAAATCGTGGTGATTGGCGAAGCACAAAAACGCGAATGAGCGGTCGTACAAGTTTGTGTTTTCGTGTCGTTTTCCTCTGCGCCTCGAGCAGAGGAAAACGACAACTACCCTACAAAAATTGTTTTTTTTTTGCTTTTAACTTAGTGGATGAAAGGCGACACGATACGTGTTACTACAAGTGTTACCTAATCTCAAAGGACGAAACAACGAATGTATAATATCATTGGAAAGATGGCACAAGTATAAATTAAACATCCCAGATTATAAGTAGTCATTTATTGCATATAAAAACAACAAAAACAGGTCGCCGTGTATTACCACTTTATCGACTCTTGGCAGCACTATATTTTTCGTAGGTATTTTTGTCTATTTTATGCTCTGGCGTGCAGGACACAGGAATGTGTTTATGGCGTGGCGCCCAAAAGGTTAAATCTTCGATCACATGTAAAAACTAGATAAACAATTTTATTAACGCTCTCAAAACGTGAACAAAAAACCTATCACGTGACCCACAGGAGTAGGACGGACTAACGGACGTAAGACTGCACATACAGCCAACAATAGCGGCGATGGGCTCACCACCTGCCACGCTGAGCACATCATGTGCAGTCGCTATTTGTTGAAAAGTGGACTATGGTAGGACTGCTTTTGCTGCCCTCATTGCCTAATCTGTGACTAACCCTTCGGGGATAATAGCACAGAATAACTAATAATACTACCGTACAGAAGGTTCACTCTCTAACGACTTTTACGAGAAAAAGAAACTTATCGTGTGACCCGAGCGTTCATATTCCGTTAAGCAACGCTGACTTTATATCGATTTGACGTCAGGAGCATAGGAGAGCATAGGGTTTCCACTCATGGATATAATTTAAGTACGATTACGATTCTACGCGACGTGGAGCGTGCGAGCCGAGCGGCAACCTTTAGTGCCATACGCCTACCTGGGAGGCGCGCCGGCCGAACTTACCTTAACCACATGAGTAAAGAAACGGAACAGAGGCAAAGCTTCATACAACCGCGCCGTCGCGAGTCAACTACTACAAGCATACGGCGCATGTGTGCGTGTCCACTAGGTTAACCTTTTGGGCGCCACGCCATAAACGCATTCCTGTGTCCTGCACGCCAGAGCATAAATCAGACAAAAATACCTACGAAAAATATAGTGCTGCCAAGAGTCGATAAATTGGTAACACACGGCGACCTGTTTTTGTTGTTTTTATATGCAATAAATGACTACTTATAATCTGGGATGTTTAATTTATACTTGTGCCATCTTCCACTCTTTGTATATATGTACTTAGTACATAAATAAAAGCATAGCATTGAAAATAAAATGGTGGTAAACCCCAGCACTATTCTCTATAGTGATGTCTTCATTGTCACGACTGGACGACAACGGCGCAGCTGGCCATCCTATAATGCCTCTTACATAGAGATGTACCCGAGTCGCGCGTAATGTATCAATTTCGAAATCGATACCTAGAAAGACATCGATTAACCTTTTCACCGCCCAACTATCCGTATTAATACTCTGTTGTATTTACTTATGTCTTACTATGTGCTTTGCTTATATTAAGTAAGTGCAGACGGCAACAGATTTTGTAAAAGGTTAAATCCTTATCTTTAAATTTCGTGTTAGTGCATCCGAATGCAGACCAGTAACGCTTTTGTTTCACCATCCTGTGAACTATCCACTTGCGAAAATAAAGTTAACGTGAAACAAACTACCGCGTCGGCCGCTTTCTGCGTACTGCGTGCGTGCGTGACACTCTACTAACTAAATTGTCTCCGCGCGCGGACCGAGCGTGTAGGTATATAAATCGACCGAATTACGTAGTGACACGGGCCTGCTGATACGCTATTTTAGATCTTAAATCCTTATCAATATATCGTTTTTAGTCTACTCACAATACTTTTCGGAACGAGCGCACAGAATAATATTACTAGACGAGCGTAATGCCGAAAGTTAGCAAGTCGACTTACCCGCTATTTTAGACCTTAATGCTTACTCACGGTTACTTACCTATTTTTTTAAGGATTGATTATGTTGAACTATGGTTTTAGAGATTTATTTCTGTAAAGAATATTACGCTATTATATTATACCTATATGTACTTTAACTATCGTTGAATTATAAAAATACACCAAACACTGAGAATTATCCGCTCGCGTGATCTCGAGATGATACCTAAACATCTTTATAGTGATTTCGTCCTTTTTTTCGCAACCGTTACGAACTAAAATTGCGGCTCGCCTTAGAAAAACCTATGTTATGATTTTTAAGTTGATATTGGTTATTTTAAACTCGAAAACAAAAACTTTAAAAATGTAGGTAATTAGCGGAGTGTAATACGTAATTTCGAAACACACTATCTCGATGCACGTTAGCGCGACAAATTGCGACAAACCAAATCTTGATACCATCTATCTAAACATGATGATATCTAACTATATACTTAAACAAAACTAAGAAGGTACCTACTTGGTATTAACCATGGGATATAAAAAACATACATAGAAAGTGTCAATTTTAACCGGTGCAAAACAGTACAAAAATATTTTTATAAATAAAAACAAACATATTTTAGTAAACAATATAATAGGTATAATATAATATATTAATATAATATTATTGTGATTCATTTTTTATTTAATATTAAATTACAAAGCTAACTTTCTAGTTAGCTTTGTAAATAAACTACAATTAAATTATATCACCGTGCACACGTGTTGTATGCATATGATCCATAGTAGATGCCGGTACCTACCGCTACCCTAAGTAAAAATAAAATTAATCTACCCGCAATAGTTATGTTGCCGCAAAATAGCTAATGCCTTAAAGAGAATCGATGATGCAGTGGATGACGTTCTGTTTACAGTCACAAAAGTTAAGCAAATTTGCGCAGGTCGAGTAATTAATGGGTGACCAGTAAGCTACCTCGGCGAACATTACTTAACTATCGCAATCGAAAACCTCGAGATTTTAAGAACTTACGGTCACCCATCCCCTTGACGACCTCGGTGAACATTGCTTAACTTTCGCGATCGAAAACCTCGTGATTTAATGAACCTACGGTCACCCATCCTCTTGGCGACCTCGGCGAATATTACTTAACTTTCACGATCGAAAACTCGAGATTTCTAAGTACCTACGTTTTAATAACAGAAATAAAGTTTCCTTACCTCTAAATCTTCTTCAATAATTGAATCAGATTCCAAAAAATTCATCGTCATCATCGACGCCTTCCAAAATGCGAAGAAGTTCAATTAAATCGCTCATGTTGCACTGCACTACTTTCCTCACTATGCGCTTATGACGTCATCAGGCTATCGTCTATTCGTGACCACGGCGCCCAGAGAACTGATTATTGATGACGCGCTAGGGTTGCGCCAGAGTTGCAATATTGGATTTATTAGGTGAAGTTGATTTGACGATTCTTTATTCATGTAGCTGAGCTACGGTACGCTATGGTAGTGTTATTTTTCTTACATTTCATTTTATTAAAATAGCAATAATAATAAAATAAAATAACACGTTGTAGTTGAATTTTGAATAGGTTATTTACATTAAAACTGCCTTCCGCAGTACAGCACTAGCGGTCAAGAGTAGACGACTTTGGCGTGTTGAACATAGTATTTGCTTAGATAAAAATCCATGTTTTATAGTTCAATATTTCTCAGTTCTTATGGCTCTAAGAGACTTGTTTTTATACTCATATGTTGCAGGGATATTCTTTATTGCCCAATGTAGAAAAAAAAATACCAGTAATAGTTTTTCAACACATTTATTTAATATTTTTGTAAGCCGGGTTTTTTGTCAACTATAGATGTCGTTGGCGCACAGGGCCCGCAAGTGCTGGTCAAGTATAGACGACTTTGGCGCTCAAAAGGTTAAACCGGTTTACCACAGTATTTACGCTCGCTCGGCCAGTGGACAAACGGAGACTCGCGACGGCGCGTTGTATGAAGCTTTGTCTCTGTTCCGTTTCTTTACTCATGTGCCTAAACTGCGGAGTGACAACCCCCTGATAATAGTCGTGATTATGTACCTATTGTATGTATATTGTTGTAGTCAACGGTGTACACGGTGGCGTTCTCTATGTGCGGGCGGTGGCTGGCGTCGGGCGGCGCGGGCGGCGAGCTCATGGTGTGGGACCTGTCCACTGGCGCGCCCGCCGCGCCGCTGCCGCCCGCGCACGCCGCGCCCGTGCACGCGCTCGCGTTCAGCCGCGATGGGACCATTCTGTCTTCAGGTCAGTGTTTTTCTTTTTATAAAAAACTAGCGGACCCCTCGCGACTTCGTCCGCGTGGAACCCGTACCGTGACGATTTATAGAAAACTAGCGGCCGCTCGCGGTTTCACCCGTGTGGTTCCCGTTCCCGTGGGAATATCGGGATAAAGTATCCTATGTGTTAATCCTGGTAATAAACTATATGTATGCCGACTTTCATCCATATCCATTCAGTAGTTTTTACGTGAAAGAGTAACAAACATCCACCCATACTTACAAACTTTCGCGTTTATAATATTAGTAGGATATTATAGCCTATGTCACCCAGAGATAGTGTAGCTTCCCAACGGTGAAAGAATTTTTCAAATTCGGAGCTTATTCAATCCAAACAAACAAACAATCAAATCTTTCCTCTTTATAATATTAGTAAAATATAATAAAGTACTGTAAAATTTTGATGAGTTATTAATTATTGCTCATCCAAATTTTCCCGGAATTGTTTGATTGTTTTTCATTATTGCCATGTGTTTTTCTACTTATAATTTGTTGTTGCATTGTAACTATTATTATTTACATTATCATTTAATTACCATTTTCAGGATCCCTTGACTGCAATATCAAGTTATGGGATTTTGCTGCTATTACTGATGAAGCTACTATTGAAGAACCGGGAGCCAGTAATGGAGTTCAAAAAGAAGATAAATTTTTACTACGGTCATTCCCCACAAAAAACTCTCCCATTAAGTGTCTTCATTTTACTCGTCGCAATCTTCTACTAGCTGTGGGCACATATGAGGGTAGTTCTTAATACACTTTATCATGAATGCAAACTTTACTATAAACCTAAACAATAGAAAATCTTCATTAATAAAATGATGTTTCGTTAGAAAATAAACAGTTTTTGATTTTAACTTCAAAGTTATTCAGATGTTATGAAGACATACAGGTAAATAAATTATAAATACCTACATGATAAAGAGTTTTATTTCTAAACATTATATTTACACTGTCACAATATTTGAAGCAAGTAGGATCTCTCCGATGTTATAAACTGTATCATCAAATTTAAAATAGATTCATTGCTTCTAGATACTTGAGCTTTCATAGCTTGCTTAAAGTCTTCTTTTACACCTTTGTCGGCACCACGAGTACCGATTCTTCTTTGTCCCAAATGTTGCTGGGAATTTGGTAAAATATCCAAAGCTATATTATTGCCTTGTTCATTCCATATGTAGCTCAGCTCTTCCAAAATATCTATATGTATAATATATGCTGAAAACAAATGATAATGAAATACTCCTTTTTGTTTGATAATATCCAAGACATTAATGAAAATGGCTTCTTCCTGAGGCCAACCCAACTGCATTAACACCAACATATGGCCATAGGCTAAGTCTGAATTATTTCCAGTGTTGAGCAAAATTTTTATCAACAAAGTACAAAAGTAATGCATAATAGAAATTTTAGTTAGTGGCAAGAAATGCAAGTGCCTTGCTTTGCCACCAATTATTAACTCTGTTTCCAGAACCCCCTCTGTGTGTGGTAATTGTGGCAGTGCTAATAAAATACTCTCAACACATGCAGTATATTTTTTTTGGAAATAATTAACAGATGCTCTAATTATGCCAGCTGCTAAACTATTAGTTGTACATTTAGGTGCAACTTCCTCATATCTGCCTCTGTACAGAGCCAATTCATCGACAAATCCCTCAGACCAAGGCTTGGCTTGAAGCTGGTTTGCGAGCTTGGCAAACTCACGGGATATAAGGTCATTGCTATGTAATAATTCCCAACAATTAGCTGCTGCTTGAAACTGGTGAGATGAAACTCCAGTTACTTCTATCTCCCCTTTTCTTCTTTTAGATGGAGGAATATCTGGATCTGATAAAGCTTCAATCAGTATATGATTTCCTTTCAAAGATCTTTGCTCATAAAGTGATCTCAAAAAAAATGCTGTTCCACAATATAATAGTTGTCGACAATCTTCACAATTTCTTAATGACATTAATTTTTGAAAATATGTTTCTTTATTCAAACTATTATTATAATTGACTAAGTAAGTGTCCCAATTTAACTGCCTTCCAAGCAAATCTAACACCCCATGCAGTCTTTGCCATGGATCTGTGATATCATGGTCAGTTTCCTCATACACATATGAATTGTAAAAGTCAATGGCTTTAATTAATAATCTCTGCAGGAGTCGAGGAGATTCAAGAGAATTTAGCAATGGTAAAGTTTCTACCACAAGCAGACGTGCATATCGATTATCATAGAAAAACTTGTCTGTGTTTATCAAAGTCTTCACCAAACTGTCCACCCCCAACTGTGGGAATTTCTTTAATAGTAAAACAAGTAATCTACAGTGCTCCATAGTATCGTCACTGTTTTCTACACTGGTTTTCAAAATAATCCTTTGTATATCAGGAGTGATCTTATCAAACATTTGACTTAGAAAACTGGTTTCAGGTGACCTTAGAGCATTTGCAATTGCCGAAATTTCAGGCAGCAAATCTGAGAGATTTTGTCTTGAATTTATTAAAGACGAAAAGCATTCTGCTGCCTCTTGAACATGCCCTGATTGCTTTTCCATCTGATAAGCTTCGAACTGGATCTTGAAATTAGTTGGAAATAATGTTTTCGCTGTCAGCATCCATGCTTTGGCACAATGTAAATTTTGTTTTTGAGCTTCCTTTGCCCGCATAATTATGTAATCTTCATCACTTAAGACAGTCTCAATCCCAGGCATGATGTAAACAGTTTCCTAGCAAAATAACAAAATTATCAATTATTAGGTAGGTACCTACCATAGATAAAGGTAATACTGTCGGAACTAGATGGCCAAGATGGCCATCTCGCGGATTTTTTTTGCCAACATGTTTGAACCTGGCTCCCTCTGGTGGTGTTATTCCACAACTTTTGACCAATATACATACCTATAGGTATAATAGGAGCTAAATTTTAATTTTGAAGCATACAAAACCTTGTAAATCAGGCTGATATGATTTCATAAATTTAATGTAAGTGAAATTCACTCAGCATTAAATTTATGAAATCAAACCAGCCTGCTTTACAAGGTTTTGCATGCAACAGCCAGTTTGGGAACTCAGAAATAAAACGACAATTCATTCTCTATTTTTATTATGTTTATGTTTCGCATAATACAATTTAGTTTACATTTTAGAATAATCATCCCCATCATATTTTAATTCTCCGCACAAAATTCGAATTATAACATTCATCTTTGTTGATTTGCTCAGAAGTGTGCTTTAATTTTACAAAAATTACTTTTTGTGTATTCCAGCAGGTAATATTTAAATTTTTCTTAAAAGGTTTTTTAAGGATTTTGCAGAAGGCAATGTGAAACATTTCGAAAGAATAGCATATGTTAGAATGAGAGTGACAACATTTTTTCTTCATTTTTTGTGAAGCAAAGACCCTTTGCTTTTTACATTGTTTCTCTAATTTGAATTTCTGTAAATAGTTTTGCTGGTAAACTCATTTTTCCTGTAACTTTCTGTAAACCTTTATTATCAGACATTTTAATGGCACTAGCTAATCTTGTTCTTGCTGTGATTTCTTAACCTGTATATTTCACTCTTCAGGTTTTTTTATTTCTTTCTGAATTATTTAAAATAGGCTTAAAACCTTGCGGTTGTCTCCTTGTATCTGCAAATAAAAAACTTATTACAACATGACATGCAAGTGAACTAATAATAATATGTGGGATGTGGATTCAATCATTATTGTTCCGCTAATCGTTTCGGCAAACGGTCTTATAGCTAAGAGCCTCTCGCTGAAAGGTTTGATCAAAGGTCAGATACAAAAGGCAGTACTCCGTGACAAGGCACGTATTGTCAGGAGGATCCTCATTCTGCAGCCCTACCCACCGATAGCTTTGGTCTATCCCTACTGCCGGTGGCAGCCTAGGTTAAGTTTTTTAGAATATTTTATACTGCAAACATTTATTTTTTATGAAATATTGTAAACATTTATCTTAAGATTGTACAGATTATATAAAAAGAATAATAATAATATAAATACCTTTAGTTAGTAATGACTGATCAGCTGGTTTGCGACAATAGGTATGGTCTTTTACCTATATATCTGAAAAACAAAACAGCATAACTTAGGTAAATGCATTTGATAAAAAAGTAATAAATATTGTACACAGAAAATCCTATACAATACTTAAATGATACTATTAACTTAATACTCCGGCCAAATCACAAGCGGCACAATTTGTGCAAAAATCTACCAGCAGTAAGTAGGTATATTTGATTGTACACATGTATATAGTCAATAGGTATGTTACTAAATTACAAATAATTAAGCGTGGTCGCAACCGAAGTCTCAAAAAAAATCAATTTTATTAATACAATTTAATAAAAGTTACAATTTAATTACTTAAAATAATTATAATTAAAGTTAGGTGAGACTCAACCGATGCCAGGTAAAAGAATGCGGTTTCCATGTCCGCGGAATCGCGGCGGCGGCGACGAACCCGACGCTCGTTGCTGCGTCAGCTCCACGTGCGGTCAATGTTCAATATCCGTATGTTTGTGTAATTGAGGGCGATGCTATATCATGGGTTTGCATAGAGACGCCTTGCGTAACACCTCCCCCCGTAGATCAGCGAGTATGGAAGACCTTGGTCGTGAATTGAGCTGGGAGATGATTCGGGTCAATCTTTTTGGCAGGAACTTCTGAGTAGATTATTGATGGTCCAGGTTGATCTTCTGTGTCTCCGTTTTGCTCTTCATTGACTCGTGCTGCACAGTGCTTGCGGTACGTTAGGAATATACCAATAACACTTGCGGCAAATAGTATAAGATACAGCGGAACAGTAGTGTGAAAGATGCTGTAGTCGACGTCTGGTATCTTCTTCAGAGGCTGTTGCATTGATATCTTAGTATTGATGTCGTGCAGATGTTCGAGATTAATCGAGTTCAGCTGGACGGATGCGGGCGGTGATGCTGCAGATGCTGGGGACTTTTCTAAAGGTAAGTCCATTATCTTAACTACTTGACCCTTCAAGCGGTTACTTGTATTTGAGATAACGAAGGCCGTTGTTTCTACGAAGCAGTTGCGTGGCATGGTAATAAGATAACTGCCTTGAAGTTCTTTGTAGAGATGTTGCCCACAGGATAGATGTACTCGCGTTGGTTTCGGGAACATAATGGTGTAGTGCATCCCGTCTAGTTCTTCGAAAGCTGGACTTCTGAGGGATACGGTAACTGGTTTACATGACTCCGTTTTCTGTTGAGTGGCGATCAACTGGTGAATGCAGTCCTTTGTCGCTCCGCTTTGAAGACGCCGATTCTCGTTGCAGATGTACCACTTGCTGGTCTTAGGGCATTCAGCCTCTATGTACTTGAAATCTTTGTCGTATATTGCTAGGAAAGGAGACGGAGGTGGAAGGATTTCGCTATTTTTATTAGGGATAATAGATAGCTTATATAAATCGTATGTTTCAGACAGAACTATTGGGAATTTATATACTATAATAATATCGTTGCCTATATAATACGAACCTACTCTAATTACTTCAAAATATTCTCTAACATCTAGTTCTATAACTCTGTCTCTACCGTACAGCATCTGTAACTTTTCGATGATTAAATTTAGAGATTTGATACTTAAAACGGAATGATGCATTGTATCTGTCTTAATGAATGCTAATATGTTTTGTAATTTAGATATCTCTTCGGAGATAGAATCGACATTGTCACCGAGTATTAAAAACGTCTGTGCTAAATGCGCGTATTTTATAAGATCATTATCATGAGTAGCCTCACTTTCACTAATTTTATTAAGCAAGAGTTGCAATTTATCTTGATTATCTGCTATAGTTTCAATGATTTTATCACAATGAGTCATCCACTCCTTTGATAAACTAACGTGGTTGTTAAATTCAGTTACCAAGTTATTATCATTGTCCTTGAGTGACTTTAAGGCTTCATTAAAATGTATGGCGTCCGTATAGTCAAGATTTCCAGTAATACTCTTGACTATGGATCCAAGACCATCTAATAGACCTCGTTTTGTGCGTATTACTTCGAACGTTTGTAATTGATCAGATACACTTTGAACTTTAACTTTTAAATAATTGAGATGAGGTTCAAATAACGACCGCGTTTTATTATTAAATTCGGGACTAATACTATCTAATTGGTTTATAACTGAATTTATTTTAGATTGCAAATCTTCTAGATTAATAGGTTGGATGAAAGAGTGATAGTGTGAGATGATTTTTGTGGATCCTAGTTTGAATGGTAAAATGCCGGGACCGTCGTCGAGACTTTCAAGTTTTATCTCCTGGCTCATGGTGGTTCCCAGGAGAAGATGAAATATCAGTAGAGTCCTGTAACAATTGCGAACTTTTAGGAACTCGTTTCAATCTAGACTTCGCGACGGGGCCCTGTTTTTTCTTAGTATAAATGTGGATAGGTAAGTCTGCCATAACCTTATCATGAGTATAACGCGGAGCCAGTTTTTGTCGGGATGCAAGAGGATTTTTTACGAAAATCTGTTGCTCGGGTGAATATTCTTTCTCATTATCTCGGTTAGTATTACGATTATCTGTTAGTTGCTTGCGAAGGTTAAGACATGATTCCTGGATTAGATTATAAGCTTTACACATTCTATTTTTATGGTTTGTTATGTATTGCTGTAACAAATGAGCTGAAAGGTCTACGTCAAATGGATCCCGTGGATCAAAGTGTCCGGTTATTAAATCTATAGGTTTACATTTTGTAAAACTGTGTATTGAGTTATTATAAGCCAGAAGGGCATAGGGCATGAGATTTATTACAGCCTCACTCTTCTGTTCCAGTTTTAATAAACGCAAATGCTCTAGTATCGTTGAGTGAAATCTCTCAACGATACCATTTTCGTTTGGAGTATGAGGTGCGATCCTATGATGTTGAATTTTATGTAATCTTATGAATTCGCCAAAGAGTTGATTAACAAATTCGGGGCCGTTGTCAGTTACTACTGTAAAAGGAATGCCATGATGCGTACAGAATTTTAGTAGTGCCTGAACAACGCTCATAGCGGTACCGTCTCTTAGGTAATATGCTTGAGAGTATTTGGAAAATGAATCAACGATACTTAAGAATTTCTCGCTCTGCACAGTTAGAAGATCTAAATGTACCAATTCAAACGGTTTGCTAGCAGGCGGTACTACTTGAAATTGCTGTTTGATCGGGTTACGGTCGTATTTACCTTGGCCACAGATCGTACACTCATTAATAAATTTAGTTATTTGATCTCTCATTTTCGGCCAATAGTACCTATGAGACAAGGCCAGATAACATTCGGTGATGCCGCGATGGTTCGTCTTGCCATCGTGGTATTTACTAATTATTTCCTGCTGTCGCAAATATTCACGGATGTTTTCTAATTCAATTTTTGTTAGCACAAGGTTCATTGCCGAATTTTTAAAGGTACGCTGTATTATAGGTATTATCTTGTACATAGCTTCAGATGGGTTAATTAGTAAGCCGGTTTTAATTTTAGGATGAACGTATTCTCTAATAGCGTTAATGACGTCTTCTTCAAGATTAGACTCCGATAACTGAATAGTAGTGCGTGTATGAGTTTCAAAAGGTTTCGATACTACCACTTTGCCTTTTATATCGCCGACTACTGTAAATATAATTTGTTTAGTGAATTTATTCAAGGGGTCTTCCGAAATCGGCACTTCCAAGATGGGATCTTCAGCATCCGTGTGGACCGTAATGGTTCTAGAATCATCAGCAGCTTCCAGAGCACTAATGGTTCTTGAATCATCTAAGGAGCACGGTTTCTCAGAAGGGCTTACTATAATTGAGCTGATCTCCTCGTTATTTAATTCAATTCGCGATAGTGCATCCGCGTTGGTGTTACTTTTACCAGATTTGTAAATAACAGTGAAGTCGTACTCGCTTAATTTTAACCGCCATCTTGTAAGCCTCGAATTAGGCTCCTTTAAGTTCATTACCCACTGCAATGGCTTGTGGTCGGTAATGATCTTAAATTTTCGACCAAACAGGTAGGGCCTAAAATATTTGGTGGCCCATACAATGGCTAGAAGCTCCTTCTCAATGGTACTGTAATTTAATTCGCTAGAGT
Source organism: Scoparia ambigualis (assembly GCA_963921215.1). Taxonomy (NCBI): domain Eukaryota; kingdom Metazoa; phylum Arthropoda; class Insecta; order Lepidoptera; family Crambidae; genus Scoparia; species Scoparia ambigualis. The sequence continues at coordinate 20,650,637 of OY992505.1, forward strand.
TAAGTGTTCTTGAGGCAAAGGCGATAGGCTTGTCCGAACCGATGTTACCTTGAGATAAGACGGCTCCAATAGCGACATTGGACGCGTCTGTGGTCAATACAAATTCTCTTGAGAAATCGGGATATTGTAATATAGGATCGTTTGTTAACAGAGCCTTACAGCGTTCGAAACAATTTATGTAATTTTGATTGAGATCTATTTTAGAGCCTTTCTTCAAACATTGGGTTAGTGGTTTCGTGATTCGAGCAAAATCTGGTATGAATTTCCTGTAGTATCCGAGAAGTCCGAGAAAACGTTTGATTTCTGTAGTTGTTTTAGGAAGAGGATATTGCTCTATAGCTTTAATCTTATTAGGATTAGGTTTCACGCCGTCTCTACACACGACATGGCCTAAGAATTCCGTCTCTAACTTTAAAAACTCGGACTTGTCCATCTGTATTTTAAAGTTAGATTCACGCAATTTTAAGAAGACTTTTTCTAAATTTACCATCATCTCTTGAAGAGATGTACCATAGACTATAATATCGTCCAAATAAACTAGGCAGATGTTATTTTGTAGGCCTTTAAGAACATTATCCATTACCCTTTGAAAGGTAGATGGAGAGTTCTTTAAACCCATGGGCATTCTGAGAAATTCAAAGTGCCCGTTCTCGACGTTAAATGCTGTTTTCTGGACATCATCAGGGTCCATCTCGACCTGGTAAAACCCACTAGCTAAGTCCAGGGTCGTGAAATACTGACTCTTGCCTAATTTATCTAAAACGTCGGTAATATTGGGAATTGGATACTTGTCGTCAATCGTTTTCTCGTTAACCTTCCTAAAGTCTACGACAAGTCGCCACTTTGTCTTCCCGGATGCATCAGCCTTTTTGGGTACGACCCAGATAGGCGAGCTCCATGCAGACTCTGAGGGTCTTATGATGTTCTGCTCAAGCATTTTGGCTATTTGATCTTTGACTTCTTGGCGGTGGACGTACGGATAGCGATAGCTCTTCGTATACACAGGAAGCTCATCTGTAGTTTTTATTTTGTGTTTTATCTTGTTAGTGAACGCTAAAGGTTCGCCATCAAGGTAGAACACATCCGCGTAGCGTGAACATAAGGTCTCTAGATTAGCAAGCTCTTCGGGATTTAAATGATCGGTTCTAAGACGAGACAAAACTTCTTTAGCGCGAGTAGATGTACGAATTTCGTGATTACTTTCAAGATTACAAATTTCGGCAGATACCGGACGGTCCATTGAGAAAATTACGTCATTAGGCGAGGTGTTAGTTACCTCAACCCAACCTCTATTATTTCTTACCGCTGTTATACATTCTGTGATAGTACAATTACATAAAGTTTGAACTGATACGATGGCATCGCCATCACGCGTGTTAACGGGAAGTTTAAGTAATTTAGAAGAGTGTGCTGGAATGATATCTTCGTATAAGTTCACGTTGCGCGAGTCATATAATTCTAACGGAATTTGAGAGTTTCTAAGTGTTAGCGTTCTATTCTTAAGGTCTATGTTAGATTCCCATGCAGTTAATAAGTCTAATCCTAGTAATCCGTCGAAAAACTGGTGAAATTTGTAGATGAATAAAGTAAAGTTTCCTGTTTCTCTAAACTCTGGAAAACAAGGTAAGGTTATGGAGTGTTTATGTCTACTTGTCTGATTTGAATTAGTGACCTCAAAAGGTTCATAGTTTAAAGGTAAGTTATTAAAGTATTTACGGACAGCCTCCGGGCTAATAAACGACTGATTTGCTCCTGTATCAACTAAAAATTTTAAGGGTGGATCATGAATTTGAACGTACATAAGTTGTCTTTGGGTTTGTAGGTTAATTTCTATTTTTGCTTGTCTAAATTCGAACCCTTCTGAAAATTTTCTTCCCTAGAAGAGCTAGGGTTGTCTATTTCTTCAACAACGGGACTCTCAGTAGGGGTGTAGTTGCCCTCATACTCATAATAACTTGAGTATGGATCATATGCAACACACCCTTGATCAAATTCGGAATAATCACTGTATTCAGAGTAATTATTATATTGCCCATAGTAATCGTAATCAGACTCGTTAAAATTAACTTCACGCGTTTTAAAATAATTTGTAGGAGGCGGATTACCGAACCGTCTCCAGTCATGTCCCGACGGTGGTAAAGGTTTGGAAGCAAAAGGGGCCACGCCACTCATAGGACGCGGTGCATTGAAATTAGAAGGCTGAGTGAAGGGTCTATTATTCATCCTAAACACGTTGCTCTGAGGGTTATAGTTTGGCGGTGGGGCGCGAAACATCTGCTGCGTGCGTGTGGGACCGCGAAACTGATTTGACTGATTCGAATTAGGTCTCCAACCTTGCGTCTGTTGGAACGGTACCTGCTGCTGGCGTGATGGACCACTCATGTTATAGTTAGGTTGGCCTGAAGGGCCTGACATAGTGAAAGCGGGACCTTTCATCATAGAAAAGTTATTAATAGGTAGTTTGAAATTATACGGTGATGGCTGCGATGCTTGCCATTCTTTCTTACTAGGGCCACTATCGTTACGTTGTTGCAGATACAAAATGTTAAGCTCTTCCTGAACAAACTGAAGAGCTTTCTCCATCGTGTCGGGACGCATGCACCGTATTCTAGATCCTAAGGGGTCTTTAAGGCCGCGTAAATAGGATTGCAAGGTTAACTTTTGATATAGAGTGCGTTTAGATTCTATTGTCGTACCAACGGTCTCGTGAAGCGAGATGTACGTCATTATGGTGCTAAAGAGATTTTGGCACCGCTCGTAAAATTCCTGCGGGGTGCTAGCCCCTTGAGTTTGCAGGGAAAGGTCGTTATACAACGCCGTCTCGTCACGATGGTCCGCGAAGTTATTTATCAGCGCATTGCGTATACCTCCCCAAGTGTCCGGGATACCATTAGAGTTAATAAGCCTAGCCGCGGGTCCTACTACTTTATTTAAGATACCATTCATAAGAGCTAAATTAGCCAACTCATTTCCGGGAGCCTCGTTAAAATGTGCAATTACTATTCGATCCGAAAGATTGATGAAGCGCGTGAGTATATGGGGGTTACCATCGAACTCCGGAAGTAGTCTTAGGGACTTGTAAATCTTATCAATTTCGTCAGACATAGTGACGGGCTCCAGATTCCTATTCTCGTCTATAGCACTAAACCTACTTATTTTCTTACTACTAGCAGCGTTACGCGATTCTCTCGGATGGAAAATCTTTACTAAGTTGATATAACGTTATAGAATAAAATAGACACACCACAATAATAGTAATATATAAAATACACATAAAAAGGACACAGAAAATTACAGGATAAAGTATAAAGGATAAGTAAAGTTATAGGATAGCAAATACTTGAAAGATTCAAGGTACTTACAACATTGATTCAGTTTGAAGAATCGATTTCTGGATTCACCTCGGCTGGAGCACGTAGATTGCGATACCCGTGACGCGGCGCGATAGCCACTCGGGCGGCTGGGAGTTTACGGAAATCTTCTGGAAAACCCGGACCGACCCGACGGGTATCCTACCGACTGCGCCAATTAAGCGTGGTCGCAACCGAAGTCTCAAAAAAAATCAATTTTATTAATACAATTTAATAAAAGTTACAATTTAATTACTTAAAATAATTATAATTAAAGTTAGGTGAGACTCAACCGATGCCAGGTAAAAGAATGCGGTTTCCATGTCCGCGGAATCGCGGCGGCGGCGACGAACCCGACGCTCGTTGCTGCGTCAGCTCCACGTGCGGTCAATGTTCAATATCCGTATGTTTGTGTAATTGAGGGCGATGCTATATCATGGGTTTGCATAGAGACGCCTTGCGTAACAAAATCAATAATATTATTAATTATAGGTACCTGTACTTTGTGGTGATAATAATGTCATATTTGAAGATGGGTCTGCTTGACTTAACTAGTCTTAATAGTACGTACGTAGTAATAGCGTCCAATGCATGTCCAATGCCACAAAACTTAATTAAAGCGTCCAGTTTTGCCAGTTGTCCAGTGTCTAAATATCACAATTCACATCACAACAATGCAAATTAAGTAAGACGCAGGCTTACTACTGTAGTGTTTTACAGTTAAATTCATCGTGTAACTCTGGGTCCGGAGAAGGATTATGCACTTATCTGAAGTCTCAACGTAATTAGTAATTACAGCGAAGAACGACAATACTGCAAAAATTCGCACAAAAGCAAACAACAAAACAAACAAGCGGCCATATGCAATAAAAAAATGCAGTTCAAGTGTCGGTGTCGATCGATATACAAGTCGATTAAAATCTAATTAATGGATTGTTATACAAGTTTTTTATGAAATAAAAATAAATGATACAAGCTAACATGATTTTTTTAGGTAATATTCTGATTAAGTTAACTAATGTTATATTTAATCGATTTATTGAAATAAAAAATAAATGCTACAAGCTTACATGATGTTCCTAATTAATATTCTGATTATGTTAACTAAAGTTATGTTTAATCGATTTTTATTTTCAATGGGCAATTTTCCGAGATCAAAAAAAAAAGAAATTGGTTCGTAAATGACTTCATAGATGGCACTTAGCATAGATTAGTATGGCGCTTAGTAAAAGGCGGGTTCATGAAGAGCACGTGTATGGCTGCGTAATATTTATTCTATTCCAAAATAGAAATAGGTTCTGGATGTCCTGAATATAAATAAGTAAGTAAATACTATTTTTTTATTCTTTTGGTAGACAAGTAAAAGTGTAGAATTTATTACAGCCCATAAGTAACCCAGCTTTCATAAAACGACATCTATCGAGTGTTTTTGAACTAATTTTTACTTTTTAATTTGGGCTGTCAGAAAATCGCCCATTGCTGCGCTTCAAGAAACCGCCATCTAGCGAGACACGTAAAAATTTATTTTGAAATATTGCGGAATAACACTCCTAGATGGCACTACTCAAAACGTGTCATTGCTCCTTTTTTTAAAATATTTGTTCCATGAAGGAACAGGCTAAGGTCTGAGCCATACTGCCTAGTCATTAGTTATTTATTTGTTTTTTTCCCTTGATGATAATGAGTGGTGAATAAGATGAATGATAAATGATGTTCCCCAAACCCCTTAAGTCCTTAGTAAAGATGTGGGACTTTACTGAGGTCTCACGCGGACTACTTGAGAGAATTTGAAAAGTGATGTTGCACTGTTTTGTTTCATTTGCCAACACTCATGCACGTTCACAAACACTTAACGGTAATAATCCACTATTATTTCACATTAATATTCGAAAAAACACAAATGTTAGAAAATAAAACAAAACTGCAGACATGACGCTTCACTTTCCCGCCAAGAAGTCCTTTTTTTATATATATTTGTTCCATGAAGGAACAGGCTAAGGTCTGAGCCATACTGCCTAGTCATTAGTTTTTTATTTGTTTTTTTCCCTTGATGATAATAAGTGGTGATTAAGATGAATGATAAATGATGTTCCCCAAACCCCTTGAGTTCTCAGTAAAGATGTGGGACTTTACTGAGGTCTCACGCGGACTTCTTGAGAGAATTTGAAAAGTGTTGTTGCACTGTTTTGTTTCATTTGCCAACACTCATGCACGTTCACAAACACTTAACGGTTAATAATCCACTATTATTTCACATTAATATTCGAAAAAACACAAATTTTAGAAAATAAAACAAAACTGCAGACATGACGCTTTACTTTCCCGCCAAGAAGTCCTACGACCTCAGAACATTGAGTTTTAGTTCATTGAGCTTTATAAGCTCAATGCTTTAGTTATTGTTCTGAGCCTACTACCACATGAATAAAGAAAAGAAACGGAACAGAGTCAAAGCTTGAAAATTGAAATAAAACAAAACTGCAGACATGACGCTTCACTTTCCCGCCAAGAAGTCCCTGTCTGTCTCACTATGCCTCTATTGTCTCTGTCTACGAGCTACCTTTATTAAAGGATAATGGCCAAAAAAAACCCAGGCCCGGCGGAAACAAAATGTATCTCAGATTTTTACTAAAAATGTGTGAATACTGCATAGTTGGAATCGTCGAAATATTTTTTTAAAAGTGTGAAATTGCATTTCGAAATTGGAAAATTAAATTAAATTTAGTACAATGATCGGATATATCGGACTAGCTTCCGACTTCGTTTCAGTCAGCGGTGTCAATCCTGGTCCTTAGGTATCTATCTACCTACCTACCTACCTACCTTCGTTGTACTTCGTTGCGATCTGTGCGTTACTTAAATTATTACCAACTTTTGCTTATCTTATTTACTACGACTTTGGCACAATTTTTGACTTGATAAGCATTGCGATTGATTATATATTTCAAAATGAATGCATGTGTTGTGTGCGATTGGTCATTATACCCAGGTGTTCGAAGACACGTTCTGACACAGCGTTTTTTTTTGTTTTTTTTTAATTACCTGAGTTGGGCCAGATTTGAAGAAAACTTCAATCATCCCGGACACACATTAGACGATGTAATCCTAGATTTAGACATTTAATAATGTTCATAGTCATATCGTATCGTATTATTGATGACTTTTGCTACTACTTTAATAATATTTAAAAAAAAAAGTAAGTAAGTAGTGGTGGTATTATTTATACTGTAGAAATTTTGGATTATATCCCCTATTACTCCCTGCTAAACACCCATTTTAGCAATTTAATAATCCTTTTACTAAAACATTAATATGACCCCTGCAAAACTTTCAATAGCAATTTTATACATTTAAAAAAATATTTCGGCAGTGTCCCATATAAAGTAATTAATTACTCAACATTACCAGTACTTTGACGTACATTTCATTTGCGCCGGGCCTGGGTTTTTTCCGTTTTTTCATAACTTATTCATTTATTAACAACTTATTCAACGTGACCATTGTCCTTTGTTCCGTGAAGAAACAGGCTAAGGTCAGAGACCATACTGTCTAGTCATTAGATTATTTATTTATTTTTTCCCTAGATGATAATGATAATTAAGATTATAAATTATATTCTTGAGTTGAGTCCTCAGTAAAGATGTGGAACTTTACTGAGATCTCACGCGGACTTAATATGAGAATTTTAAAAGTGATGTTGCACTGTTTTGTTTCATTTGCCAACACTCATGCATGCCCATTCACAAACACCTAACGGTTAATAATCCACAATTATTTCACATTAATGTTCGAAAAAACACAATTTTTAGAAAATAAAACAAAACTGCAGACATGACGCTTCACTTTCCCGCCAAGAAGTCCTACGACCTCAGAACATTGAGTTTTAGTTCATTGAGCTTTATAAGCTCAATGCTTTAGTTATTGTTCTGAGCCTACGACCTACTACCACATGAATAAAGAAAAGAAACGGAACAGAGTCAAAGCTTGTAGGAGCTTAAGAAATTCTTACCTATTCTAGTAGGGTTGGCAAAAGAGAATAAAATAAAATAAACAAACGTTTATTAGCTTTTTATTAAGTATGTAGACAACCTAAAGTATCACCTATGTATATTTACAAATAATTGTTTAGTCTAAATATTTTTATTTTATAACTTTTTGATTCATACATACTTACATACATAACATAAAGGTTTGTGCGACCTACTTAAACATAATTATTTCTTTTATATAGGTATAATCTGGTTTTCATTTACTTACCTAGTAGACTCCTTGGGATAATTGAAATAATGAAAAATCTTTTTTTTTAGTATTATTTATACAAAAGGTACAGGTAACAACCATTTTACAAGACGTCATGACACCTTATTTTACACCTCTATTACGTTACAACCTATAACGTCAATACACAATTTAATAAAAGGTTGTCGTGAGATTTAAGTAAGTACTCGTATTTTCTTAGATTGAAAATTTTAACAGTTGATTTCAATCACATTAAGTTATTTAATTTACTTACTTGTTTATTTACATTTAAATAGTATATGTATAGTAAATCTCGCGACAACCTTTTAAATCATACAAATTGTGTAATGACGTTAAAAGTTGATAGTAAAAGTTTTAAAGTACTTAACAGTTTATATTTTTATTTTTAGCGTATTTAAATAAAAGCTTGTTTATTAAAAAGGTTTTTACTTTTTAGTTATCCCTTGTGTGTGTATACAAAATTTATTCACGTCGATCAAACCACCACCACTCACCACCCATCAAAAACGGTCCACCCATTAGGACGAATCAAACTCGATCCGGTTGTGTCGCTTAATTAATGAGTTCATATGGCCACCTTCCAGCTCCATCATCAGACCCTAGTTACCATCTAGCACCAAAGTACTCGTCAAGACGAATCAAACGAGCTCATACTTGGTGGAGTTATGTCGTTTAATTACTGAGTTCCCATGGCCATCTTGCAGCTCCATCATCAGACCCTGGTTACCATCTAGCACCAAAGTACTCGTCCAGACGAGTCAAACGAGCCTTGACTCGATGTGGTTGCGTTGTCGTTTCTTTACTAGATCCTAGGACCACCTTCCAGCTCCATCATCAGATCAGACCCTGGTAACCATCTAAAAACAAAGTACTCGTCAAGACGAATGAAACGAACCGAAACTCGATGGGGTTGCGTCGTTTCATTACAGAGTTCCTATGAGCACCTTACAGCTCCATCATCAGACCCTGGTTACCATTGAAAGACAAACTACTCGTCAAGACGATTCAAACGAGCCCAAACTCGATGAGGTTGTGTTTTTTCATTGGAAGGTTCCTATGGCCACCTTCCAGCTCCATCATCAGATCAGCACCATGTCATCATAATATTTCATTGCCACGCGATTAACACATGTATGCATAATTTTAGCTCAATCGGTAACCGGGAAATGGATCAAAATTAAGTTGCAAGATTTCACCCGAACAAACATACATTGAAAATTAAAACTGCAGACATGACGCTTCACTTTCCCGCCAAGAAGTGTGACGGTCGGTGAGTGTGGCATAAAACAAAACAGTGCAACATCACTTTATATTATTATAATAAACTCATACTTCGATAGTATCGACAAAGTTCAATAGTATCGCCTAAATCTAAAGGTCAACTATCGATAGTAAAACTATCGCTATCGCAACAACACTATTTGCGAATTTAACTTTTTCCTCTTATTATGCTTAATGCACAGACCACATAATCTGTGGCTTAAGAGGCCTATTACATCTCGAATGTGTATTTTGCGTAAATGCGAATTTTTGCATTTTTTAGTAATTTTGCAGTTGTATTTATCGTTTATATCGAAATAGGATAATAAATTTGTGCATATTATTACAAATCTCCATTCTGTGTTCGGACGACCGGCGCATCGCATTTTGTAGTAATTTTGCAGTTGTATTTATCGTTTTTATCGAAATAGGATAATAAATTGATAGTAAAATCTTTATTCATCATGAAGTAACAATTACTCTGGTATTAATTTTGCTCAATAATATTATCGTAAATAGAAGATATTCACAGTTAACTTACAGCGGTTTTCGAAATTTTTTGGTTTAGAATAAGATTTTTTTCCTACACAAAATCAATTATATCTAAAAATTTCGAGGCCGCTACTCACTATTCGACTATATAAGAGATAACATTATATTTTTTTTATTTCACTTGTTTAGAACAGTAGTTCAATCGATGAGCTTAAAAAAGTGCCTTCGCGCACTTTTTAAAAAACTTTCTCTGCAATTTTGGGTTTAATTAAAAAGTTAAGTAAAATTTACAAAAAGCGAGGCTGCTACGCACTATTCCAATAGCTATTCTACACTATTCAATAAGTCACAATTGTTAATGTATTTTTGTTTCTAAGATCCATAACGCCAAAATTGGCCATTTTACGCAAAAATCACAGTCAAAATGTAATAGACGCGTTTTACCTGAAATAAAACGCATAATTAACTACTTACCTTAGTAGAAGCTTTATTATAATGAGATAGGCGTATCCGCTTCCGTTGCATTTTGCATCTCTTTTTATCCTATACTGCTATCCCTTTCGCACATCCTTCCTTTTCGCCAGCCGAGGTGGGAGTAGCGCTCTTGGTAGGCAGCGCACCCTTGTTCATCATTGAGTCGAAATATCACCAGGCAGAAATAAGAACTAAGCTTCTAATAAGGTAAGTAGTTTAATATGCGTTTTATTTCAGGTAAAACGCGTCTATTAAACCACTTGACCGTTATTAGAAGCTTTATTATAATGAGACCTGTTTGTTATAGCCTGGTGAAAAGCTAAATACCTAAATTCAAGGTAAAAAAATAAATAAATAAACAAATTGGAAAGAAAATGTTGCAGGTAATACTATTAAGAATCAAACATTTTCTTTATAATATTTATCAATTTTAATCACAAAACAAATATAACAAAAAGTTTTATGTGCGCTAAATGGTCAATACATTAGAACTGTAAATCATCCCAAAAACAAAAAGCTTTAATGATAATGAATCATTTAATCTTAGAGCATTCTAAAAATTGAACAAACTAGAATAATGTATTTAAAATACATTATTTATTTATACTGGGTTAAAAAGGGAAGTTATAGAAGGATGTTCGGCTCTGGTTACCAACACTTCTCGACGGTAGTGATTTTGGAAAGTTTTTACAGATTTCCAGTTTCCCCTAGCCAAAATGTCATCAATAGGAAAGTTATTAATCCAGTTACTAGATGCGACTGCGGAACGTACACTTCCTGGTGTCGCCGTAATGCCAGCATGAACCATTAGCGATTTGATCCACCCTGCTATTACTGTACGGGATGCAGGTGATGGTGACCCACGCAAGGTTACAAATAAGTTAGCTGATCCAGATTTACAACGCCTTTCATTTAAGACTGATATCGTTCTTTGAATCCAATATAAAGGGTCTAAGTTTTGTTTTTGTGTGTTGCGCATCAGCTTCCAACCAGTTTGCCTATATTCACTACAATCTGTCTTTGAACCAAATTGGGGCCAAAAAATAATGAAATCGTCTTTTAAAATGAAATGATCTTTATCCACACTCAAAAGGGTAAGGTCGTGAATTCTGCGACCTGAGCAAAGGGCTAACAGAGACGCTGTATGACGAACCTTTTGGAAAACATTATTTTCATTTACAGTCATATTACTCAAGTATGCCGTTAGTATGTTAATGTCCCAAATAGGTGGTTTCAAAGCTTTAGGGTTTTTCAAGGTTATAGACTTTAAAATATGTTTCACTAACACGTCTTCACTTAATTTACCAGACAACTCTGTATTACAGAGCGTGGAAACCACAGATTTATGAAGGAGAATTGTGTTATAAGATAGATTATATTTTAAAAACAAGTCTGCAAGAAATTTTGCTAGATCCGACCCTTTTGGATTTATGGGATTTACCTTATGTTGATTTGCCCAAGATTTCCAACGATTCCAAGCTACATTATATGTCTTCCATGTAGACGGTCGCCAGGAAGCTCTGAGCAATTCTATTTGGTTTGGATTCCATGAATTTATAGTGTCTGTCCACCCCCACATTTCCAGATCTCTAGAACCATGTCTTGAATTTTTGGAGGTGGTAGACCCGTTGTCGTATCGATCAGGAATCGACTCAGCTTCGTCAGGGTGAACGGGGCTGCTATGGCTCGAGACTTCAAGTCTGCTCTCCAAAATACTTTCTCCCAACGAGGGACTACAACCAGATACTGTCCTGTCGCCTGATTGAGATGCATCAGTACCTTGGGAACGAGAAAAGGTGGAGGAAATATCCATGCGAGCGGGAAATTCCAGTTCACACTGAATGCGTCGTGAATCATTGCCTCGTGATCGTTGAGATCCAGAGTTGCGTAGGTGGTCACAACTCGAGCTGTTCTGGAGGCAAACAAGTCGATCACTGGGATACCCATCTTTGCAAAAACCATCTCTGTACATTTCGGAAGTAAATGCCATTCCGGCTGACGACGGTGTCTGGACAAGCAATCCGCCTGGCTGTTGAACTTGCCAGGAATGTGCTGAATTTTTAGAGGAATCTGATAATCGTCTAGAACGCAAAAAATTGCCCGTGCTAGGTCCATGAGGGCTTGGGATTTGGTCCCCCCTTCGTTGCGAAGGTACGCTACTGCAGTCCGGTTGTCGCACTGAATTAATATTGTGCTTTGTGCCATTTTCTGCGCATGGAACTCGAGAGTTTTGTAAATTGCAAGCATTTCTTTCTGGTTGCAATGCAGAAGTCTTTCCGCTGGACTCCAGGTGCCAGATATTGTAAGATTGTCCAATTGAGCCCCCCACGCTATGTCGGAAGCATCGGTAGCCAGATAATGTGTTGGTGGAGGCATGTGTATACGTGTAGTTTGGTAACAATTCTGAAACCACCAGCGCATTTCCTCTATAACCTGACAAGGGAGGCTGTATTTTGTCTTGCTTAGATTTTTGGGCATCGAATTTAGGAACTTTAGAGACGCTCGATGATTTAGCTTTCCCCTGGGAACTGCAAAGCTCGCAAAATTCAACAAACCTACTAGGCTTTGAAGTTCCTTCAGCGATATCTTGCCGGTATATAAAGTCTGAGCGACTTTTTTGACGACAATCGCAGATTTTTCTGGTCTTAGGTATTTCTGATTTTCCCAGGGGTCCCAGACTATTCCGAGATATGTGATACATTTTTGTGGCACAAGAACAGGTTTCTCGTAATTCACTTGGAATCCGAGATATTCTAGAGTTTCCAACAACATGTTTACATGACAGAGCAAAATGTTCGGATCTTGGCATGCCAGGAGGTAGTCGTCGAGGTAAACAATAATCCTCACACCTTTGTCCCGAAGAGTTTGTGCAATCCAATTCGTTAGACAAGCGAAAACCCTTGGTGCTGTACTTAGACCGAAAGGGAGACAGGTCATTTCGAGAAATTTTTCTTTGTAAACAAGACGCAGGAACCGCCTGTGAGATTGTGCTATTGGCAGATTGAAATAAGCCTGTGATAAGTCCACCTTGCACATCCAGTCGTGGGGCTGGAGGAAGTCCGGGACACGGTACATATTTATAAGCCGAAAACGGTATGTTAGCACGTATCGATTTAGCAGTTTCAAGTTGAAAACGGGACGACTCGAGCCGTCGCTCTTTGGAACCAGAAACAGGGGTGAAATAAAACTCGGAGAGGGATTCGCCACTCTTAGAACACCTTGCTGTTTCAATTGCCGAACAACCAATGTCATTTCTTTTGATACTAACGTGCGACGAAGACAGCCTTTTAAGTCTGGTGTTTTCAGTGGTGGTTTTCGCAGGAAGGGTATGCGATACCTTGTTATTATTCGCAGGATATGATCCGGCGCCCCCATTTTTATCCAATGATCTACCACCTGTGCTAATCGTCCGGCCTGGAAAGGATTCCAGTCATTGTCTTTGTCTTTTACCGCCCCTATTGCCTGATGGCGAATAGGAACGCTTCTGGCCTCTTTGTGCCGCTTGTCTCGGACCTGATCTGCGAGATCGAAAGGACGTGCCTCTATTATTGGCATTATGATTAGGCTGCTGATGACCAGTATTATAATGCATGTGCCCTTTAGTAGGGCTATGTGATCGACCAACGCCCTGCGAGGGCTGGGTATAGTGGCAGCTAGTAGATGCACGGAGCACCATATTACAGTATTGCTCGGAAGTGCCATGCGGTGGTACCTTTAGACGGGCGTGCCCCTGCGAGGGGAGCCGTATAGCATTAGTGGATTTTGCTCGCGAAGCATTTCCGCTGCTAGACTGATTAACAGGCCAAAAAACTTTCCTTAACCCTCCTGCACTCTCTAAGGCAGCTGTGAGAGCCTCTTGTTCAAAAAGGTGAGTATTCGATGGGGGATTTTATTTAATTTATATTTAATCAGTGGGTCGCGAACACACTTGAGAATCCCATCCCTTCTCATCTCTACAGTTTGTGCTCTGTGACCGCAAGTCATTTGTAAAAGGTCAGTGGATACTCTATGAAAATCGCCTTTTAGGAAAAAGTCCTCTAACTTTTCATCAAGATTATTAAGTGATGCGTCAGAAGATTTTGACCAAGCTAATAGGTTTCGACAACTATTAAGGAAAACTTCTTTTTGCTTTAAGATGCCAAATGTAATCGCAGCATAGGATTTATCAGAGTGTAATAAGTGGCGAATTTTATCATATGTCTTAACCTCCTCGTTAGTTTCGAGTTCTATAAACACAGGCGAAAGATAGTAAAGTTTTTGCGTCTCAAAATAACGAACATCCGACCATGACCTGTTTCCGAAACGTTGAACTTCGTCTAGCACATTTAAAAATTCTTGAGGAGTTGAGGGTACCGGAGGATCTTTAGTTTTCGTTTCAAAATTAAAATTTAAATTAATGGGTAAAGCATCTAGATCTGGATTAGGGTTAGACGATGGTATAGAAACCTGAGGGGCATAGTAATCATTGTAAAGTTCACGACTAGCATCAGATATAAAAGATTCATTATCATTATCACACCGTTTGTTCTCGTTACTAACGACATTTTTTCGTAATTCACTCACTTCTTTCATCAATTTCTCTAAAAGATGACGCTCTCGCTTTTGCTTTTTAGAACGACGATGACGAGATGACCTCTTTTTCTTTTTTCTCGAATCTCGCGAAGATTCGGAAGAGCTGGATGATGAAGATGTACTATCAGTATTGCTATCGGACGACTTAACTTTATCACGTTTTCGTGATTTTTCACCGGAGGTAGTCGCGGTGGGTTCAATTAAAACCTCGCTATCCTTATCCATAGTAATATTGAAACTAAGGAATTTCACTGTCCTACGAGGAAAAAACAATATAAAACAGTTTTAAGTTCTATACAAAATAGAAGTTACGTAACACTAAATCGCAATGCCCACTAAATCGCAATGCAATTATCTGACGGTAGCAGTAAAAAATTTTAAAGAGAGATTTAAATCACCAATAATGAAATAAATTCTACGAACGGTAACACCGTTACAAGCAAAATTACAATTTGTGCAACTTACGTGATGTTACAGCAATGTTCAAAAGTACCACTTTTAGCAATTAGGTAGTATCTTGTACCTAGATTAAAGTAACAGCACTTTTAGAGCACAAGTTAGCTCAACGGAAAATTTCACGCCAATGATGAACAAGGGTGCGCTGCCTACCAAGAGCGCTACTCCCACCTCGGCTGGCGAAAAGGAAGGATGTGCGAAAGGGATAGCAGTATAGGACAAAAAGAGATGCAAAATGCAACGGAAGCGGATACGCCTATCTCATTATAATAAAGCTTCTAATAACGGTCAAGTGGTTTAATAGGCCGCTTAATGCGATTAGCACATTTAGCCAGTGTCTATACATTATCTATAGTATATTACATAGTGCCCCCCCGTTGACCCCTCCGCTTCGGTTCTGTTATTAAGGTACCAACTATCTCAGAACAATAACTTTAGTTATTGTTCTGAGGGTTGGAGGCTCGGACCAAATATTTGGTCCGAGGTTGGAGGGTACTATAACCCTAGAGCATTCAACCAACTGAATGCTCTAAGTATTATAACCTAAAAACGTTTCATTTTTCGTGTTTATGGCCGATTTTGACAAAACTTTCAAGTGGTTTTATTAATATTTTAACGCAGCTGCGGCAGCTAAATCGTTAATAACAGGTTTTCATTTCCTTTATTTAGGAACCCCTTAGACCCCCCCACAGTGTTAGTTTCTTCAAATTCAGGTGACTCGATTCAAAAGAAAAAGGACTTTTGGAGTCCTAAAGTTAGAAGAACTATAATGGAGATAAATTTCAATTACTCTTTTCAAAACTTGACTATTCCACTTTTGACAAAACATGATTTTTACTTTTTTTGGGTTCATACCATTGAAATACGACGCGAAAACAAGAGTTAAGCTAAACGCGATAGATCTACTGAAAAAAAAACAACCAAACACACGATTTGGTCAAAAGTAGATAAATCCACTTCGAAATGGCATTACCCATTTCAAATATTAATTTTTGGAACAAAATATAATTAATCCTGAAGTTAATTAACTATTTTAGTCTAAATTGCAACAAAACATGTTTTATCCCTTTATTTTTCAGTTAGAACTTTATGCTCTTTACTTTTCAATATGGCAAGCTGAAATTTTTGTTTTTGAAGACTTGTGTGGTGGCGCATGGACGTAAGTTAGTTTAATACGTCCTCAGAACAATAACTAGAGCTATTGTTCTGAGATTACGTCCATGAGGTGGCGTTTGTTTGACACAAAAGTCACGTCATGATTGTCATTTTCAACGTAGGCGCGTCTCCTGCGACACTGTTTTGTGTTTGCTAAGCACTTCGTACACAAGGCTACGCAATTCTTCATACTCGACGATTTTAGTCTCCAAACGACTACCGCCATACAAATTGGAGTCGCGGGACAAATGTCGGCGACGCGACTCGTGTACGAACATCAATGGATTTGTATGGCGCTAGTCGCTTGGAGACTAAAATCGTCGAGTATCGAAGATTTGCGTAGCCTTGTGTACGAAGGGGCTTACACCTAACATCAAACATCATCAAAAATGTTGTATGGGACTCGCCATCATTCTTTGGGCGTGGCCTACGAAAATGTTTTGTTAGATGTTTGATGATAGGTGTTAGCAAACACAAAACAGTGTCGCAGGAGACCCGCCTTATATGCTGTCAACAATTTTTTCGGTTGTAATTCAATCAAATCAGTTGCAGATGCAAAGTGTTTAATGTGATGTTTTGTAACGTATTTCACGTACCTAACGTATATTCAAAGTACAATAATTGATAACAATAATGTTGAAAATTATGATGAAAATGATGATGTAAATACAACAAAAATGTACAAAAATTAATAATGTTAATATTGAGCAGGTTGAGGAAGCTAGAAATCTTGGGGTCTGTATGGATGGTAGTTTAAGATTTGAAAAGCATGTAAGCGATGTTGTCCAGCAGTGCTATTACAGACTGAGAGTGTTGTATCAGGTGCGGCAGTACTTGAGTGTGGAGACAAGAATTTACCTGTGCGAGTCACTGATCCTATCAAAATTAAACTATGCTGATTCAGTGTTGGGTACGTGTTTACTAGCTCGCACTAAAAGAGTGGTACAACGCCTCCAAAACTCTTGCGTCAGATTCTATTTCCCTGTACCTCCAAGATCTCATATAACTCCATAATTAAACAACAATAACCTCATGAATATGGAAACTCGACGTAGGTTACATTTTGCAAGTTTGCTCTTTGGTGTAATAAAAGATAAAAGTCCACCATATTTATATGGAAAATTACAATTTACTCAACGCCAACGAATAAATGACCGATTAATTTGTCCAACTTTTAAGACTGCTGCTTTTCGTGGCAGTTTTCGATATTCGGCTTCTAAGTGCTGGAACAACATTCCTCCACCTATACGACATAGTCTGAGTATTGGCTCCTTTAAAATTAGGTACAGGAAGCATTTGCTAAACACACAGAAAGCCGAATGACATTAATGTATTAATTATATTGGATTTTTATGTATAATTGTGTTGTGTTGTTGTTGTGAATTTTGTGGATGTTTGGACTGCATTCTTTATAGTGGTAATTATTGTTACTAAGTATTACTCATCTATGGCAGGGTTTTAATCTGATTTATTTTGTTAAGATTCATTAATGTTGTTAGTGTAGCTGTGTGCACAAAAGATAGCAATTTGTTGTGAGTGTATGGCCGGACACCATCTGTTTATTTTTATTTTTTATATTTTTATATAGGATAAAAAGAGATGCAAAATGCAACGGAAGCGGATACGCCTATCTCATTATAATAAAGCTTCTAATAACGGTCAAGTGGTTTAATAGGCCGCTTAATGCGATTAGCACATTTAGCCAGTGTCTATACATTATCTATAGTATATTACATAGTGCCCCCCCGTTGACCCCTCCGCTTCGGTTCTGTTATTAAGGTACCAACTATCTCAGAACAATAACTTTAGTTATTGTTCTGAGGGTTGGAGGCTCGGACCAAATATTTGGTCCGAGGTTGGAGGGTACTATAACCCTAGAGCATTCAACCAACTGAATGCTCTAAGTATTATAACCTAAAAACGTTTCATTTTTCGTGTTTATGGCCGATTTTGACAAAACTTTCAAGTGGTTTTATTAATATTTTAACGCAGCTGCGGCAGCTAAATCGTTAATAACAGGTTTTCATTTCCTTTATTTAGGAACCCCTTAGACCCCCCACAGTGTTAGTTTCTTCAAATTCAGGTGACTCGATTCAAAAGAATCAAATTAATGTTGTTAGTGTAGCTGTGTGCACAAAAGATAGCAATTTGTTGTGAGTGTATGGCCGGACACCATCTGTTTATTTTTATTTTTTATATTTTTATAAATGGTATCCGCAGAATACCAGCGTCGTGGCACTTGTGCTTCGGCTTTGGCTGAGCGGGGACCTATTTGGCATGTTTTTATATCTGTATTTTTATTCTGTGTATTGTCTAGTTGTTGTATATTTATGCCAAATAAACTTTTATTCTTTCTTTCTTTCTTTAAATGATCATGAACATACAGAGGATTGTAATTGCCTTGACCATGAAGAAGAAGAAGAGTTTAAAAAAAAACATAATTTGATAATAATTTTTTTGTTTTTTTTTTTATCTAAAAAAGAAGATGAACCTCAGGTTAATTCAATTCAAAAATAAGATTTCTGATTGCAGCAAAGCTAGATTAATCCAACAACATACTAATCAAAACATGATTATTCCTCTAGAGCTCATAACAAAACTTGATTATTCCAATCAGCCGCGTCAAAACTAGATTAGGGTCGAGTGTTCAACCTTGAAACAGGTACACAATGAAACAGCGCCACATTTTTGAAATGCGACATTGATAGATAGTGCAGTATAGCTGGGGCCCAAGTCTGCTAATTTACGAATGGCATAATTGAATCGCAATTGGATCGTATTGTAATGGGCGATTTTCCGAGATCAAAAAAAAAAAAGAAATTGATTCGTAAATGACTTCATAGATGGCGCTTAGCATAGATTAGTATGGCGCATGGTAAAAGGCGGGTTCATGAAGAGCACGTGTATGGCTGCGTAATATTTATTCTATTCCAAAATAGAAATAGGTTCTGGATGTCCTGAATATAAATAGGTAAGGACTTACTATTTTTTTTATTCTTTTGGTAGACAAGTAAAAGTGTAGAATTTATTACAGCCCTTAGGTAGGTACGGCTTTTATAAAACGACATCTATCGGGTGTTTTTGAACTAATTTTTACTTTTTAATTTGGGCTGTCAGAAAATCGCCCATTGTTTGACACATTTGGCATTCTCTTACTCATATAAGAATACCAAATGTGTCAAACAATTACAATGCGATACGATTCAATTATGCCATTCGTAAATTAGCAGACTTGGGCCCATGGTCGTGTTAGCGCCATACATCCCCTGTTCCTCCCCAGCTAGCGTACGCGCCGCATGCGAACCGACGTGTCCCCGGAGCTTTTTCGATTTTTTGTCTAAAAAGTAAGTTTTTTTAAAAGTTTTATTTGATTTATCAGTTAAATACTATAGTGAATTCCGTATTTCTGAGTATTACGTCGCTTTGTACATGTATCATAGTTTCGCGTGGATTAAAAAACCTATTAAATTGTTCAATTTTGGTAGGTTATTTTTTGGGTTTATTGTAAAATATCCTAGGTGTCCAACAATGACACAGTTCAAGGGTGGACACAATGAAATAGTGTTTCATTGTGTACTACTTTGTTTCGTTGTATATTAAGCGAAAGCATAAAGCAAGAAAGCTTGGTAAAAGCATGATTGCCACGGACATGCCATAGAAAGACCAGA
Organism: Scoparia ambigualis; assembly: GCA_963921215.1. NCBI lineage: Eukaryota > Metazoa > Arthropoda > Insecta > Lepidoptera > Crambidae > Scoparia > Scoparia ambigualis. Next base: position 20,670,321 of record OY992505.1, read on the forward strand.
TAGCTAAATATAGTAAAAAATCTCAAGAAAGAAAATTAGCGGCAAAAGTAGTGAAGCGACCAGTTTTATCTAATAAAAAAGGAAAAAAAATCTAAAAAGACTAGAATTGAACCAGATTTTGAAACAAGTACCGATGAAGAAGAGGAAGTGGCATGCCTTTGTGAAATTGATTTAAGTGGATTAGACGACGAAGAAGAATATGATGAGGATGGGATGCCTTTGGTTACGGAACATTTTAAGAAGCTTGAGCGTTTACCCCAAAATAACGATCATATAGTTTTAATGGACAGTAAAAAAGCAAAGGTATATATTTCGTAAAAATAATTGATGTAGTGAGAGCTAATAGATACGAGGTTTCGTTTATGAGGTTGAAACTAAAAGACATGATGAAATTTTACATGCCATTAGAACCCGATATGTCAGAAATTCTCATCGAAGAGATAAAACGATTCTTCCGCCACCAGAAATAAATGGGACCAAAAGCCGAAACTCTTTTTATTATTTTCCAGTCCGCATGTCACCAAATATAAAGTTGCGTTAAGTTTCAGTTCCTAATATTTGTGTTTTTTATATAGTTATATTTAATATAACTCTGTTATTTATAGATAATCATGTATTATGTTACTGTTGATTGTGAGTCGTTAATATGTATTAGGTACAGGTACTAAACTGTGATTTAAAAAAATTGAGACAGCATAATAGGTACTTATGTTACTAAATAATCCAAATAAATTCTTTACTGATTATAACTAAACATTTTTTAACGTTTACTCGTTCCAATAACCACATTAAGTACAAATGGCCAATATTAAAACTAGTGTTTCATTGTCAGACACAGGGTGTTTCACTGTGTCCACCTAGGTGGACACAGTGAAACAATTACCATTTTATTGAAAAAGTATTTTTATTCTTAATGTATCTATTTATAAATGAAACTATAAATGCCATATTATACCCAATTAAGAAGACTCTGTTCCTGCAAAAAACTGTATCCATATCTACAAAAATTAGAGAAATATGAGACTATGATTTTTTAGTGTTTCATTGTTGCACACTCCACCCTATTCCATTTTAAATTGTCGATTTATTCAGTATATTAATGCTAAACTTTTGAAACCTGTAAATGAGTGTTATGCTCGTATACAATATTTAACAAAATAAAATATCAATATACATTGCTACATACCTAAAATACATTTTTCTTAAATTCAAAAAAAAATAGAAAAGTGGAATAGTCAAGTTTTGAAAAGAACCTCCTCACTTAACTATGATTGAAATTATTTCTCACTTTGTCATTAGCTGCTCAATATCGTCTAATAATCAACATTTTATTAGCATGACACACAATTTTTCTAAAAAAGGTGTCTAAAGTGTACACATACAAGGGTAACCTAAGATTTGGCTGTATGTGCTATATCCCTATAACTTCTTCACTTGTAGAAAGTAAAATGACATTCAAGTTTCGAGTTTACAGAATTTACGATTTTTTTGGCACAATTTGGGAGGAAGGAAGGAATACAGTCGCGTGTTTGTTTGTTTATTGCAAAGCAAAATTTTAAATGAAAATTCTACGAATCTATAGTGTTTGTGTTGATTTTGTTAGTTGTCCTTATTCAAAAATATAGAAATGAATTATTTGTTATCCAAAATTAACGATTTGAACTTTTACGACGATTATGTTATAGCTGAAGTAGTACCTGATCATATTTTGGAAAGCATATTTTCATACCTGAATCTCAAAGATCTTCGGAGTTGCTCCTTAGTTTGTAAAAGCTGGTACAGAATACTAAGTGACGAAAATAATGATGTTTGGAGATTACACTGTGTCAAAAGACTAGCTGAAGAAGTTATGAAATCTGATCTTCTTTCTACTGTGACAACGTACAAATCAAAGCTGAGAGCATTTTTTCATGCGTGGAATCCTCATGACTGTTCAAGAAATATTTATATTAAACCTAATGGCTTCACTTTACACAGGTAACACAAAATTTCGATAGTGTTGTAGTAAATTATTGTTAATTTAACTTCTAGAAACAGGGTCACCTCATTTCTCTAAAATTCAACAGAAATCCTGTGGCACAAAGCACAGATGCTTGTAGAGCGAAGATTGGGTTCCGTCAAGGCCGTCATGCTTGGGAAGTTATATGGGAGGGGCCTTTAGGTACTGTTGCTGTTGTTGGGATATCAACTAAAGAGGCACCTTTACAATGTCAAGGATATGTTGGCCTACTTGGCTCTGATGAACAAAGCTGGGGATGGAATTTAGTAGACAATCATTTACTTCATAATGGCGATACTCAGGGACACTATCCACTACTCAATAACTGTCCGAAATATCAAGTAAGTACTTCCCTTTTTCTATATATTGAGTAAATTATAATTTGACTCACGCTGCGTTGCAGCACGCATTGGACCGGCTCGCCCGGCGTAATACCACCCTCTCACGAATAATTGGCGTGAAATAATGGCACTTGGTGCTGTTGTGTTTCGTCCGACCAGTGAGGGTTCCGGAGGCCCCCCCCCCTTCTCCTATTCCTATTCCTTCCATAAACCTATTCCTCCTTTAAAGGCCGGCAACGCGCCTGCGATTCCTCTGGTTTTGCGGGTGTCCATGGGCAGCGGTGATTACTCTCCATCAGGTGACCCGCCTGCTCGTTTGCCTCCCTCTTTTATAAAAAAAAAAAATATATATTTTTAAAAGTCTGCATAGTAATTGCTGGTAAATCTTTGTTTTATATTAGTGAGAGAAAACTTTATCTAGGTAATTTCTTAATTAAAAGGTAGGTAGGCCATTATATTGGGGGATTATTCTGACCATTTTTTTTTCAACAATAATTAGTATTTTGTGTGTTATGATTTTATAATTTTTTAGTTTTACAAATTCAACTGTTGAATTGAACAGAAGTTATATTTTGAATGTTATCAGCTGTTTTGCTAGCTTTTTTCTACTGCTGCAAAAACATTTAAGTTAATTTTTCCTTAGTCTATAATTATGTAAAAATACTATTCTCACAAAACCAATTAACAAATATATAAAATCAATTCGCTCTTCACTTCAGGACGGCTATTTAGCTAATTCTTTTTTTGTTGTGTTTGCTATGGTCAGGACAAGGAAATGCATGATGGCATATGGGGCGTTCAAACTGCCAAAGTTGCGGCAGTGCTGCTAGTAAAATAAAAACTCAACATTTAATTTATATAGGTATTTTGCTGTCACTTTTCAGGTAGGGGAACGAGTAAGAGTGATACTAGACTGTGAAGACAATACCTTATCATTTGAAAGGAACTATGAATTCCTAGGAGTTGCATTCCGAGGTAACTAGAATACAGATATTTTATTCTTTGCACTTATTTTATGTGGTTAACTAAACCATTATTGTTAAATTATTGTTTGTGTGCTATTTCAATAGAAAAATCAAATGTTTACGAAAATCTTAGGATGATTGTAAAATCGCACATTTAGGTCACTAATCTAACCTAATCAAACAGAACTTTGTATGTTTTAATAACTTTTATTGCTGTTGAGTTTTAGCTTGATTTCGTAACTTTGCCAAATTATATTCCCCTGCAATGTGGGGACCGGGAGAAGCGTTGAGTGAAACGACTGTAGTGCCTTAAGTATGATTTAATACTGGTTCATCAATTAGCTATGACATGTAATGCAAAGGTGCGGTGAGTCATACACTACACCTCCACCGTTTTTTTAGAAAAAAAAAATATATAAGTAAATATATATTGTTTTTTATATAAATACCTCACTCACAGTTTAAAATTAAAAGTAATTTTCATGTTTATTACAATACAATACTATTTACTTTCTTTGACTAAAATTTCCGTATCAACATAATAATAATTTGCATTAAAAGAAACAATAGAAAACTACATAGTTTAACAAACCAAAATATAGGCTTAATATGATAACCAAAAATATATATTAAAACCATAAAAAATATAATCTAAATCTTTAGGTAAAGTTGTTATAGGTATGATTTACCATAAAATATACTTATATCTCCGGATGTCAACAATTTACATTTAAAATAAACCCAAGTACTTACAAAATTATAAAACGAATCGAATACAATTCCTACCAAACCTGTTTTTATCGATATAATTAAATACATTTTGATACTAATTAATTTTAAAAATTTTTGAATCAACATTAAAATTATATATTATAAGTAATTAAGTACTTATATTACAATGAGAACTAATGTCCAATAAATTTTTCACAGAACATACATAACAAACATATAAAATAACTAAAAATATGAAACAAAACTGAAGTCTATCTTGTTCTTTCTATTTTTCGGCTTACTATTTCTTTACATTGCTACTAAACTAACTAACTACTAAACTACTACAAACTATTCTTTATTTTTAACAACCTATTATTTTCTTAAATTAAAAGTTAACCAATTGTCTTAATAATATAATAGAAAAAATATCATTGTTTATTTAATAATAATTAGTAAACAAAAAATAATAAATTTCTTTATTGCTCAATACTAATACTGAAAAACGTAAATTCTAATATTGGCTACACTAGGAGACCTGAATTGTAGACAGTTTTTTTTTTTTACCCAGTTGTTGACGATTTTCAAAACACTTAATAAAAACTCCTATTCCGACGTCTTTCATTTTCTAATATAAATAACACGGAGCTTTATAATTCTCCTAGCATTTCACCTAATAAGTAATGTGTTTAAAAAAACCCCTTAATATTTCACAATAGTCCTTTACTTTTTATTAATTTATTTTAATGTCATACCTACATAATGCTTCTACTTGACGTACTTGTGTATTTTAGAGAACTCTCATTTTACTCGTAGTTTTCATTTTCGTAATTTTATAGTTTGGTAAGGTACCTTACATTTTCCACTTATATTATTCACTTTACATAACATCGTGTGCACACTTTTATTCATCTCGTACTATATTTTATTTCTTTCATAGACTAGTCATCACATTATTCATCGGTACACTTTTTCATAATTATAATATAATATATATTATTTATTAGGTACTTTTTATTATTATTTGGGGCGGCCGCTCCCTTTTATTTATTTATTTTGGTACATTTACATAAAGTCGACTTTTATTTTATTATTTATTAATATTTTAAAACAGTGCAATTTAGTGCCTGTTTGGGTTGTGCGCACAACTCAATTATTTTGGGGGTCATGGTTTAAGCCTCTATTGGGCTCCAACTTATCTCACAGAGAAATTTCCTTTACACCATGATCGAATGGAAGGATCTGACCCTCCATGTACCATTTTTATAGGGTCATAAATTAAGACATCTTTTGGTCTCCAACAGTTTTCAAAGAGGAATCTCGTTCACCTCTAGATAAACCTGAAGGACCTGATCCCTATAGTACCTTTTAATGTGTACCGTCATCATCTTTCATCTATCTCTTTCATTTATTTATATGTCCATTTCTTTCATAACCATTTACATAACAACAATCCAAAATAAGAAAAATTAGGTAAATAAGATTTTTCAATGCTTTTGGGTGATCAGTCCAATCGCATTTCATCCTCAAGAACCTATTTAATCACAAACTCTTTTATCCTTAAAACATTCCATACCTTACTTATACATTCCAAAACTGTCCTATCTGTACCTAATTGTCAACATATTGTTACAAAAAGATTTTTAATACAGATTGTGTAGGCAATACACCTACTTCCTATCTTTATCTTATTTTTCTCGTCCTTGTATCTTCTGAATACTAGCCTAGATACTTATTTTATTCTAAATTGGTCTACTTCCTCCTAATATTCCAATAATTTATTCTCTTATAATCCGTTTTAGATAAACAACTTATTTGTCTTTGCATTAAAACTCATAACAATCGGGGGCAACCCGGGTGGCATTGTTTATGAAATCACTCCGAGTTAGTATAGACACCTCTCTCGCTACATCCATATTTAGCGATGATACCTTTATCTATCGTCTTGCGCGGTCATACCGCCGTTGGTACAGGAATGTGATAACAATCCTTATTTATTAGTCGTGTAAATTAATAACTGATGGCACCTAAACATAAGCTATCCTAATGAGAAATATTGAGCACTCTGTTTGACCTAATGACCAGAAACCAGAATTAATCAAATCAATGTTTATAAATTTCTATGTCTCATATTTATAATTTAAATCAAACTAATTTTGACCTAAGTACGTCATGTTCTGTTTAAATGTCAAAAAAATTAAAACAATTATCTTTCTCGATAGTCTACATAAACAAATACTAAAAAAACCTTTTTATTTATTAATATAATTTAAATACAAGACAAGCTAACTAATCAATGCAATGTACCTAATTAACCTAATTGAATTGTATAGATCACCTCAAATAATTAAAAGTTTTTTAATGCAGAGCAGTGAATGAAACTCTACCTTTTTCCATCAGAAATTGCTAGCAAAATATTGTATTTATTAATTTATTTTATTTAAGTACTTAGTTTTTAATAAATTTATCGGATAAGTACTATTTAATCTAGTTGATACCTTTACTACTAAAATGTAATGCTATGTGCGCTTGCATTAACGTGTACAAATACTTTTTATTAAGTATTACTATTTAAAACACAAATCTAAATAAAATTTCTTATAAAAGTTACGTATGAAATATTCGTCTATTGTTGTTTTAAAATAATGTGTTTAAAGCTTATGAACAATAATTACTCATGGTCTTCTGCAATAATTTTACTATATATGTATACAAAATTTTAAATTTAACTTGTTTTCAATTACTATCTTGTGATTCGGCTTAAGCTTATGCTTCCGAAGTATTAAAATGAAATGTTGACTAATGATTACCTGGAACAAGATTGTTGTATTTTTGTTGTAACATTGTTATTGTAACGTTCTGCAGCATTTGCAACGTGTAAAGTTCGAGCGCGTTACGCTGACTTGACTGAACACAAAACCAACTTACAACATTGTGTGGTCTTTGTCTGAATACTAAGAACTCGTGCATGATTTGAATGATTTAGAATTACTAAAATTTTTACTAACACTTCTTTTTATATTTTACAAAAAATATCCCAATTATGCAACAAACTTCTTTTACCAATATTCAACACTATAACAAAACATGAATGTTTAATCTTTTAACAAATTACTACGTAAATTAAGCCAAAAATAACGAAAGTTCAAGCAGTAATTTAACTACACTTAATTTTTACTTTACTTTCGATTTAAATAATTTAGAATAAACTGTTTATTACAATATGACATGAAGCGAGAAATGCTAATTAATAAACTTTTATAATTACTAAGTAGATACGGCCATTGTCAACTTTTGATTAAAAAGAAAACTGTATTACTGGATGAACTGGATAACTGTAACATCTTTTCGATTAACAGAAATAGGTTAAAACAAAATACGTTATGTAATTGAAAACTATTTGTAACAGTAATTTTCGTTTTTAAATTATACTTGTACAATTCACATTATTGGTACTTACTTAGTTCTGAAGACGTGGCTAAAAAAATATTATCAGCAACATAATTACACTGTAAATAAGATAGGTTACAACAATAAAGAACTTTTGCTTCTAAGTAAATAAATAACTAAGTCAATTATACTCTCTTAATCTCTCACAGTTAAATTAATACTATGTGTAGCAATAGCAAACAATTAAAATCTTTAGGTACCTAATCTTGAAATACAAAGCAATAAAAAAAATCTCAAGAAATAAAATCAATAAAAGTACAATTATTTTCTCTGACCTTTTTAATTAAAGTTATTCTCTATAATATTACTTTCTTTATCATTCTGAATGATTTAACCTTCGTTAGTTTACATTTGGTATTTTAGAACCTTTTATACCAATTTAAAACATTCAAATTGAAATCTTTTAATGTGCTTATAGTGCCACCATTATTTAAAGTCACAAAATATCAATTTATCGTCATATCGTCAACAAGTGTTAAACATATAGGGTGCTTAGTATTCTATCGATTACATTTTATTTTATTTGATAGCTAATATCAAAAACGCACAACACAAAACTTCCAATGTAAAACATACAATAAGATAATTAGATTGATATATTTAGAAGTTAAATACTAGAGACAGATACGTGTCTGCGAAACTATATAGTAATAAAAGGAAAATAAGTCACATTAAAATTTAATAAATTTAGCATTAGAGATCTCTAATAATCATTATAAAAAATAATCTAATAATCATAAAAACATTATCGTGAGCTGTAAGTACTAAATAAATTCTTCTACAACCAAATTGTTAAGTGCTTTTACTCAATTAATTCAATTAAACAATACTTAATTTGAAAAAAAAAACATTTACAAATAAAATGTTACTTTATTATTCGTGTTATAAAAAAACTTACTACATTACCAATGAATTTAAATAAGTACATTTTGGAATAGTTACTTTTATATTATTCAAGTTATAAAACTGTTACGCAAAATAATATGTGGAATTAAATTTTTAAATAGAAATATTTTCGGAAAACTGGCCTGATTCACGCGGCTGGTCCACATCAGACTCCTGCTTCACCCAGCACCCAGCAATTTCTTTCACCATCTCGTCTGACATCTCTCGGCAGTCATCTCTCGACAGCAGCAGCACCAAATCGTTCTCTTTGTTTTCAATCAATTTACAGGAACTTAGTATTGTAGTCTTCTTATACTTTTACTAGTTTACCTCTTCATTATAATATTTAGAAAATCTTGATATTTCCGAAGCAGTCCGAAGCACTCACATAGATAATTTTTAAATAGATAATTTATTTAGTCAGCTTCCACATAGTTCATCGTTCATTATTATTATTATTATATAAAAAAAATATTGTCTTTTATTTTATTTTGTCACCATTGTCTCTTTTTTTACCATATTACATTGTTCTTATTAATTTAACTAGTCACATTTTAACTTTAGAATTTTAAAAAACCATCTGGCCCAGCGCCGCCAATAGGCAGCACTGGCAGGGTCGCCATGCAATGTGGGGACCGGGAGAAGCGTTGAGTGAAACGACTGTAGTGCCTTAAGTATGATTTAATACTGGTTCATCAATTAGCTATGACATGTAATGCAAAGGTGCGGTGAGTCATACACTACACCCCAATTATAATTTTAATTGAAATTATTCCAATAGTATCCTATTACTTACTTACACACCTAATTACATACAGAAATTAATTATTTATATTATACAGAAATACTTAAGAGGCCTATTACATCTCGATTGTGATTTTTGCGTAAAATGGCCAATTTTGGCGTTATGGATCTCAGAAACAAAAATACATTAACAATTATGACTTATTGAATGGTGTAGAATAGCTTTTGGAATAGTGCGTAGTGGCCTCGCTTTTTGTAAATTTTGCTTAACTTTTTAATTAAACCCAAAATTGCAGAGAATGATTTTCATAAAGTGCGCGAAGGCACTTTTTTGAGCTCATCGATTGAACTACTGTTCTAAACAACTGAAATAAAAAAATTATAATGTTATCTCTTATATAGTCGAATAATGCGTAGCGGCCTCGGAATTTTTAGATATCATTGATTTTAAATAGGAAAAAAATCTTATTCTAAACCAAATAACTTCGAAAATCGCTATAAGTTAACTGTAAATATCTCCTATCTACGATAATATTATTGAGCAAAATTTATACCAGGGTAATTGTAACTTCATGAGGAATAAAGATTTTGTAATGAATTTATTATCCTATTTCGATAAAAACGATAAATACAACTGCAAAATTACTACAAAATGCGATGCGCCGGCCGTCCGAATTCAACTTATGCTCACAGAATAGAGATTTGTAATATTATGCACAAATTTATTATCCTATTTCGATAAAAACGATAAATACAACTGCAAAATTACTACAAAATGCGAAAATGGGCATTTTACGCAAAAATCACATTCGAGATGTAATAGGCCTCTTAATTAATTTTTGTTTTTATTTTTATCTTAATTGTTTTCTGTATATACAGAAAAACAAGTTGTAAAATTTTTAGATGTTTTTGTTACCTTTATTTGGGTAGTCCCATTTAGAATCCTGAATCTATTTTTTAAATAAAATATTCAGCATTTTTGGTAACTATGTATATATTTACACATTTAATCTAAATACTACTGTATCCTCACATCTTACATCACGCCTGTTTCCTGGTAGGAGGCATAGACAGAAAACATGATAAAGCCAATGATCACTTATTTTGCATCTTAGGTACACCTATATAAATATGCTAGCTTTTATCGGAAAAAGATAATGTAAAAAAACAAGCAGGATTCGAACCTGTACTCTCTGACATACCGAATCAGGGGCACTATCAACAGCTATGCTATTGTGGCGCTTGAGTCTGGCCAACTTATGAAAGTTTCTTAGCACTAGCTACACTTACTCATGAGCAATATTTTTACAAATCTATACATCACTCATTACCTATTATAGACTAGCAGCGCCAAAGCAAACACGGTACTTTTAGCATCGGCGATCGGCGATTTAGACGCTTTTTAGAAGCTGAATGCAGCGACCACACATTCCACACCGCACACATAAAAACGCCAAACGCGGCGATTAAGCCGCTTTTCGGAAGCTCGACACAGCATCTGAATGCTACACTCCGCACACATTCAGATGCCGGTCGCATCGATTTGGCAGTCAGTGCTGATCATCGTCGTTTAAAAGTTATAAGAGGTTTTCTGTATCTCGAGAATGGAACCACGTAGTGAAGATCTGTTTGCATGGAGAATTAGTCGATAATTAGTCGAAATTAGTCGCCAAGTTACAGAATTAGTCGGTCTCGCGTTTAAATGTTTTAAAGGGTTTTTGTGGCACAGCTGCGCTGACGCGTCAGCGCAGCTGTGCCACCTGTATCTCGAGAATGGAACCACGTAGCAAAGATCTGATTGCACAGAGAATTAGTCGATGCATCATACAAAAATTCAGATCGCAATAATCTTTACTTTTCTAGATATAAGGTATTTTTTTAATACAAAGGGTACAGTCGCGTACAATCTAAAGTGTAATGAAATAAACCGAATGTCATCGAACGATATTCTTCTTCACTTTGATATAAAGAACAGGTAATAATTATGAGTTATGTACCTATTTGCAAGTCAATAATGAATAAGTTGCAACAAGTTAAACAAAGTCTTCAATTTTTAATTTTTAGCTTTGTTATTCTAACAAACATCAATACAAAATACCACTAGGTAGTTATTTATTATGAACGATATACCTATTCAAAACTTTGTTGTTATTTCAAGTCGTCGGCTGTCGTTTTGTAGTTTTGAGAATGAGTTACATGGGCTTAGCCTTACGACAAGCAACACCAAATATTTGGTTAATTTTTTTGTGGGTAACTAAAATAAATTTTGTTTTACCATTCAACTCTTTTATTTTTCTTAACCTGAAAACAGGTAGTACCTAACACCTCAGCGTTTCATTCTTAGGTTTCTAGAAACTCAGGACAACGACGCGACGACGGCAGCGACGGTAAGCATTGGCTCAATTCAAAACGCAGCGACGAATGTCTCCTTATACTTTTATGTAAATACTGCAATAGTAATTTTAAAAATTGATTTTTAATTTATTTTACTAAGCAATACGCCTAAGTGTCAATAATTGGGTAGTTTACCCTACGTCACTTTGTGTGGTTATGATAATATATATTTTTGAGAATTACATGGAAACAAGTACATGAAAATCCATGTACTTTCAGTCAAATCTGCAACTTAGCCACTTTTTTCAAGAATCCAGGTTTTTAACCGACTTCAATAAATGAAGAAGTTTGTCTGTATATTGTTGGTTCCAGTTTTATCATAATAATATATGAAAGTTCCGGAGCACCTGCTTTGAATAACTGAATGACGTAACAGCTTTTCATTATTATTTAATGTCTTTGAGCAGTTAAATATAAATGATTAGCAAAGAAGATCGTGGCGATACCCTATTCTTAACAGTGTTATCAGTTTTCATTTTCCAGCATGCGTGGGAAGTTAGGAACACATTAAAAAAAATACCCAAATAGCCAGATTTGACGGGAGTATTTTTTTTAATATTTAATACTTTAGTAAAGTTGATCTTGAGATTTTTTTTACATTTTAGTAAAGTTGATCTTGAAAAATGTTTTAAGTACATACTTTTATTTATACTTAATATGTTAATAAATATTTTTTCTTATTGTTGCCTACTTGTTTTATTTCATTGCGAAAGGCTGATGATGATAATGATGATTTCATTGCTTATATTTACCTTGCATGCACTCATTAAAGTTGTACATTCTTTAAAACACAGTTATACGCGAATGTACGTACATAGACTAGGAGAGCAGATATATAATGTTGTCATACAAAACACATCGAGTAAATCAGAAACTAATCGAGAAATAATATAAAAACTGATTGAAGTTCACTATTCTCTCACTTAATACTGTTACTTATATAATTATACTTTTAACAATAGACAAGTACGCAAATTAATTCAAAATAACCATACTGCGCGCGTTATGGCTCCCTGGATCCAAGACTATTCACAAAAAAAAATAAAGCCTCATTCCTCTAAAACAGGGCATCAAACGATTTTGAATTTTTGTATGATATATCGACTAATTATCGACTAATTCGCTATGCAATTAGATTTTCCCTACATGATGCCATTCTCGAGATACAGGTGGCACAGGTGGCTGTGCCACAAAAAACCCCTTATAACTTTTAAACGCGAGACCGACTAACTGTAACTTGGCGACTAATTTCGACTAATTATCGACTAATTCTCTATGCAAACAGATCTTCGCTATACGTGGTTCCATTCTCGAGATACAGAAAACCCCTTTAAACTTTTAAACGCGAGACCGACTAATTCTGTTACTTGGCGACTAATTTCGATTAATTATCGACTAATTCGCTATGCAATCAGATTTTCGCTAGGTGGTCCCATTCTCGAGATACAGGTGTGGCACAGCTGTACTGACGTCAGTACAGCTGTGCCACAAAAAACACCTTATAACTTTATGTGCGTGTGGATTGAGTGTTCCTTTTAAAAAGCTAATCCAAACATTACGAAATCCAAGAATATTTTAGGAAATAATTGTGATAAGTCAATGGCGAAGATAAAAAATTGTCAAAAGTTTCTAGAGAAAGTTACGGTCAATTAACTAGAACACTCAATCCGCTGACCTGAGAAAATACAAAATCACGTTTCTGAAAAAGTCCTACATCTATATATATGCTTCCCTTTTTCGGAATTTCATTCCTGGAGGAGGCAATTTGTTTCACTAATGAGACGCAAGAATGTAAATGGTGTAAAAATCAAACTATCGTCACAAATGATTTTTCGGATTTCATATCCTTTGATTTAAATGGGGTTAAAAAGATTTTTTTTAAAGGAAATACCTAAATCAATTTTTATAAAAGATAGACAGTACGTATTGGTGGGAGGCGTTGCATTTGTTCCAGGAATTAATCCTAATGATCTTGGCCACTACAAATGACATGCTTTTGTTAACAATCAAATGGTCTGCTGTGATGATTTAGCATAAAAAATTTGCTCTGGTAACGATGTTCCCATTATTTTACACTCTTTATCTTACGGTCTTTCAGATGTAGAAAAGAAAGATAATAGGTATATAAAATAAATAATCAATATTTTTTTGCAATAAACTGCATAACACAATTAAAAAATGTGTTTATTTTTATATATGCATGGTCACCCTAATCAATTTCCTAGCTTAGAAATATGATAAAGTTAATTACTGTTGTAAATTAAACGTTCACAAAAACAGAACCGTGTTCAATTTTAGTAAAAACATTTTCACAACTTCTGATGTAGTCTCGGTTTGCATACAAGTTCGGGTTAATGAAATATACGCTAAAATATGGAGCACTCAGACGGGACGTTACAAAGAAAGTATTTTTTAAATTAACTCTTGAACTGTTATATTATACGTTAATATTTTTGTTTCACAAATTGATTCGGGATTGTATTCGTGTAATAGAATAACAATGTCAAGAATTTATGTAGCCATAGTTTGAGATTTTAGGAACACTCCATCTGCACCATAGGAGGATTGAGTGTTCTAAAGATACCTTTATAAAATCAAAATAAACCATAAAAAACAATTGAATAATTGTGAATATCTTTAACAAATTCTGTACAATTATTTCACAAAAAATTATATATATAGATCTAACTAGTACTTTTTGAGAAACGAGATTTTGTATTTTTCTCAGGTTAGCTGATTGAGTGTTCTAGTTAATTGACCGTAACTTTCTCTAGAAACTTTTGACAATTTTTTTATCTTCGCCATTGACTTTTCACAATTATTTCCTAAAATGTTCTTGGATTTCGTAATGTTTGGATTAGCTTTTTAAAAGGAACACTCAATCCACACGCACATTATAACTTTTAAACGCGTGACCGACTAATTCTGGTACTTGGCGACTAATTTCGACTAATTCCTGGCATAGTCAAAAAGTCTGTTTTCCACTGTGGCACAGCTGTGCTGACGCACACCTATTTTAATGTATTTAGGTTTTTAATTGGTTACAATTACAGCTCATAACACTAGCCAAAGGCGGTCAAGAGCCCGGTCAATGACGCGTGCACTGGTTAATATAATAGCACAGACCTAGAAAAATGTGAATAATTTATCATGTTTTAAGGTTTACTCTATCCTACCATTCATATTTTTTGTTATTAAGGCAAAACGCAGTAAAGACAAAAACAAAATAATGGTAGAAGTAGCATAAATAAAATAGCATGATGTCATTAAGAGGATAAACGATAAATACAACTGTAAAATTACAACAAGATACGAAAATGGGCATTTAACGCAAAAATCACAGTCGAGATGTAGTAGGCCTCTTAAGGACCAGCACCAGCGTAAACAAACCACACATAAACAATGATGCACGCTGAGATTCTTGGGGGTTAAAGTTACTCGCGTCCGTAGATTTACCCTTGAGACACTACACGTGACCCCTGGGTGGTGCTAAATGAGTAACACTGACTGAGTGGTAGAGCCACGCTGCGTTGCAGCACGCATTGGGCTGGCTCGCCCGGCGTAATACCACCCTGTCACGAATATTCGGCGTGAAATAATGGCACTTGGTGCTGTTGTGTTTCGTCCGACCAGTGAGGATTCCGGAGGCCCCTATCTCCCCCCACCTCTTCCCAATTCCTATAAGATAAGATAAGATCATTTATTTGCATAGAATAGGTTTACAAAGGTGTTACATAAGATCTTATTAGTAAATATAGTGCTCCATTCTGTCAATAATAATTAACATGCAAAACTTGAGTCTAAGAAATCCATCATACTATAAAAACATCCATCTATCAACTATTTCCGCAATTGCCTAGTCATAAGGTTTAGAGGTCCGTCTTTAAATTGTTTCGGAATTTTATTATATATTTTAATACACATGCAATAACAGCTTTTTTGAAGAACAGCGGTTTTGGGTTTTATATCTAATGCTAGCCTGTCATTACATCGTGTATTTCTTGGGTATATGTCCCTTGCTGTTTTAAATAATTCAGGGTGTAATTTTACAAATTTATAAATTTCTAGGATGTAGATTCCGAATACAGTTAACAAACGCAATCTTTTAAATAAGGGTCTGCACGAGTCCAGTGGACCCTTGCCACATGGCTCTTACACACTTTTTTTGTGCAATAAAACTCTTTTTACATCAGTGCCGTTGCCCCATATTAAGATACCATAAGCAATATTTGAGGCAACGTAACTATAGTAAGCAGACAAAGTATAAAAGTAACTCAGTGAGGTCTTTTTGGTTAATCGTCGTAACACAAAAACAAACCGATTAATTTTATTACACACCTTGTCGATATGGCTGACGAAATTCAAACTTTCATTGAGTACTATTCCCAGAAATGTAACCGTGGGAGCTTTTACTATTATTACATAATTATAATTAAGATTAATTTTGGTCTCTACACGTCCCTTTACATTAAAGTTCATATAATTAGTTTTACATAAATTTACATTAAGGTTATTCATATCCAGATACTGTATTATATTTCTTATTGAGTCATTGATGTCATCCTCATAAACGTTTCTATATATATAAAAGTACTATTGTTTCCTTAAACCTATTCCTCCCTTAAAGGCCGGCAACGCGTCTGCGATTTCTCTGGTTTTGCGGGGGTGTCCATGGGTGGCGGTGATTACTCTCCATTAAGTAACCCGCCTGCTCGTTTGCCTTCCTCTTTTATAAAAAAACTACATTATCTTAACCCTTTAACGGGCACAGCATGTTGAAATTTTACTATTTATTTGGTCCATAATTTCGTGCTTAGCTGTGCTGGTAACCGGGCTCATTCCCATAATAAGACAGTGGGTAATATATTCCCACCATATGTTGAACTTTATACAATTGGCTATTTGACAGTTGTAACAATAAAATATTAAATATGTCGGAAATGGTAGTTTATGATTTAACGATAATTATCCAATAGTTTTGTTATTATGATAATTTGTAAATATTTCATATTTACAAAATAAATTTGCGATTTTTCATGTGTGGATTGTAAGACCCGAAACACGGGCGCGGCCATGATTGAGCTTCATGTGACGTCACATTTCACACAAATATCAAAAACTATCTGTCAGGTTTCAAGAAAAATTTCCATATTTATTGAAATGTGACGTCACAGAGCAAAATGTCACGTGACCAACCGTTTCCGCACGAAATTTTAAATTAAATAGCTTTTACGAGAAAAAAAAATTGTAAGGGGTATAAAATAAGTGTTTGTAATTTTTAAAATACTTTTTTTGAAAACTGTCAAGTAGCCAATTGAGATAAGGTCGAAAACCAGTAAAAAATTTGAACATGCTGTGTCCGTTTCAGGGTTTACCGCCCCATCTCTTCCCTTGGGTGTCGCATAAGGCGACAAACGGACCAAACACTGCACATACATCCAACAGCATAGAGCGGGATGGGCCACCTGTCACACGCTGAGCGTATGTGCAGTTATTATTTGGTGAAACGTAGACTGTGGCAGTGGACTTCTTTTACGGTCCTCATTGCCTGGTCTCTGACTAACCCTTCAGGGATAATAGTCGTGAATATATGTAATATGTATGTATACATACATACAGGTTGACCCAAAAACAATGGATAACTCTATAACTATCGATAGTCTTCACCATGGCCCCTCTATTCTCAAATTTTGACCTTAGTAAAAATATAACGGTTTTTAAGATTTTGGTATTGCGTCTGCTACAATCATGCTCTATGGTTACAAGTACATAATAAACGTCACAATACAAACAATGTAGGATAAAATGTTTACTAGAAAAAAATCAACCAGTCTCAGAAAGCTCGAATGGGATGCGAACCCACGACCTTTGGATTGCCGGTCCACTGCTCTAACCGCTGAGCTACCGATTTTTTTTCTAGTAAACATTTTATCCTATATCTTTAAAGCATTGTGAATGCAAAAATTCAATAATAAAGACAAACAAGGTATGTTTTTGTCATGCCATTTCTACAAATGAAGAGGTTTTTTGAGCTAGTTGCGTGGCATGATAAAAACAAACCGTAAGGGGGGTATTTTTGGAAACTACAAAAAATTTAAAATCTTAATAACCGTGCTATTTTTACTAAGGTATAAATTTGAGATTAGGGGCCATGATGAAGCCTATCGATGGTGATAGGGTTATCCATTTTTTTGGGATACCCTGTATACATAATTCCGTGATGTTCGCAATCTTGACTGAATTGAACGGATCATCAACTTAGCAGCGCTGCGCTAACTTGTGGCACGCGGGTGGACTTGAGACTTCTTTTCTCTGTTTCTCTGTTCCGTGGGTTCCTTCATAGTTCCCTGATATGAAAATCTTGACAAATATTTTCAAAGTATATATACCTATGAAAGAAAGAAAGAATAAACATTTATTGACTGTCACAATGAAATGTATGTAATTATGTACTAATAAGACGTTGTTTTTTTCTAGGCCTTCCAAATAAGAAGCTTTATCCAACAGTATCCGCAGTTTATGGAAATACAGAAGTTTCTATGGTATACCTGGGCCCTCCACTGGATGGCTGATAGTTAATAATTAAATTAGTAAATGTTAATTAGTATTATCTAGTCCAAATATTATTGAATATTGTGATATTATTTATGAATAGCACCAACTTGTTTGCAAATAATGAATAGGACTTGTAAATTTCATTTGGCAATATTTACATTAACGTGATTTCTTAACTTCTTTCGAATATTTATTAATATTTATCTTACCGTTAAAAAGATGCTTAGTGCATAACAGTTTTCGTTTTGTATAGTTATCATTATGTGTACTTTGTTGTGATGTATCATTATAATTTGTTAAAAAGATTCGTACATTAGTCATGTCAGGAGCAAAAAAATCACGGGGCTAAAATGTTAACAAAAAATAACTGACCAGCTGTGAGTAATCAAATCAGTCACAGCAGTCGGTGCACTCACTCAGACAACACATACCCACACATTCACGCTGCCAGTTATTTAAGATATGAGATAATAATAATAAGGGCCTTTGAAGCCACAAGACTAGGACTTGCGCCCCGAGGATTCGTACAAACTAAATTATTTAGGTAAAGCCTAACCACGATAACATGGCATGCCCGTCTATTGGCACTGCAAGTAAAAGTGTGTGCGTAATAATATTTACAAAGCATAATTTCGCTTCCCGGCAAAAAAAGTGTCACTATACAAAAATAGCTGTTTCGAGAAAACTTTTATAGTTTTTTGTTCATTTAAAAACTATAATAGTCAAATTACTGAAATTTTATGTATAAATAGCTTATTTATATGTTTATTAGAGGGCTTTAAATTTACAGCAAAATTGTATTTTTTTAATTAACTTTTAAGAAACTTTTAACTGTAGTCACCATTACTTTTATTTAAAGGCTATCTATAATCTAATCTATATTAATAATAATATAATCTGTATTAATTAAAAATAACGAAAAAGTAACCAAATTATAAACTTCTCAATAAAATAAAATAAAAACATGAAAAACGAACTTCTTTTGAAGTTTTGGTCTGATTTTTAAACGTAAAATTTACCGATAAAAAGTCACATCACACGTCATTACGCTTTTCTGGCGACACAGTACACGTCTACTCTGTATTAACCAACTATACCTAGCGGAATAGAGAAACAAAGGGCTGAGGGAGCGGGATGTCATTAGCAACAACACTGTGGGATAAAAAGAGATGCGTGATGCGACGTAAACGTAACAGAACCGTTTTTGGCTACTGTTTGAGGCCGCACTTATCAGCACACTGAGTTTTTGGATTTTGTGAATTTTTCTGATTTTACGTGAAATCGTGAATATTTTTGAGAAATAGTGCTTTAGAAACATGGTGACTTTTTCAGTGATTGATTGTTGTACAACACAGCGAAATAATCCCATAAAATGTTCATTTCACAGGTAAATTATTAAAAACCGACACCTTCTTACCTAGGATTAATTTATGCCAATGCGCTTCTAATTTTAACCACGAAATGTGATAATTCTCTTCTATAAACATTTATTTATGTAAGAAGCAAAGATAGAATATACATAATGCAGAATTTACGAACAATTTGTGTAAAGAAATAATTTTCGTTTTACACTAGGGCTGTACGAATTATCGATATTTCGTGTCCACTGTCTATCACGTAAACGAATGTATATTATTGTTATTAAAGTACCTATATGACGTTTTGATATGAATTACCTGGGAATGTAACCACATTTAAGATACTTAGCCGATCCATAGGTATCAGTTTTTGACTGTTAGAATAGGTAATAACATTAGTAGATAATTCATGTATCTTTTAGATTTCCTACTAACTTGGATACTAGAAATACATGGCTTAGGCTAATTGATCGTCCAAACTGAATTCCCAAGAAAAGTTCATGTTTTCAAAAGTTCCAGTTCATGTAAGCATTTTGAAGAAACATTTACAGACGCGAGGAGCGAAACAAATTTTGATGAAATCTGCAATTCCAACTAAGTTAGTTTCGGCAAGCTTAAATAAAATTATACTATTCTTCTGCTGATGTTTCATTAGATAGTAATGTCTACTCATGTTTTGCTTTTATGCTATGCAGCGACGGAGGGATCTCATCCTATTTTAGTTCTATTAATACTATTACTGTTAGTAATTAATATTATCGATATCTATATTAATGTGAAAAGCGACATGACGTAGGTACATCACTGAACGCATTTTTAAACAATTTGACATACACAAATGCCATCCTATTTCGGTTTCGTTTGACAGCTCATGTTTGTTGCTCTATTCCGTTAAGTATAGTAACTTTATGGTATTAGCCCAAATATGACACCACAGAACACAATTTGTGACACTGTTCATGCCGGTGATCGGAGCGCTCAGAATAATTACTAAAGCATAAGAGTGCTATGACATTTGAGTGGGCACTCCGTTTGGTCACCATTTGAATTACATTTGTTTATGTCGCTTTTGAATTCGGTATCATACCTAAATGGTGACCGGTTTTTCTTTTCGCTGGACATTTGACGGGGTCATTCTCTTATGGACAGATTCTCAAAAGGACAGGAGTACACGTAAGCACATAAAGAAAATAATTTATATTATTATTATTTTCAGAGAAAAAATGAGAGGTTTACATTATTAAAGAAATATGTATTAATAATAATACTTAATAAATACCACAGACATATAATAGAAGCAGACCAAACATTACAACAAAAAAGCGTGCCCATTACGCCTACAGACAAATTTCATGCACACATTTACAATAAAAGGGGCTGAACTCAGGCACGCAAGGGACCTCAAGTACCTACATCTATAATAATGTTATACCTACGTAAAGAGGATAATTTTATATTTTATAGACATTTGAAGATACTCATTTTTAGAAAAAATCACCAGTAGAATGCTAAGTTATCTATCATTGAGTGACAGGCAGGCTATGTCTGTGTCTGTGATAAATACTTACTAAAAAATTAAATTCAAAAAATAATGAAGTAGTTTTTTTTTATTTATTTATTATTTTTATTAACTCTTCAAGGATCATTAGACCTCCGGCGGTCGCAAAACAATAGATTTTCAATTGAACCTGTACCATTTTCGGTTTTTTGACACGGTTTAGTTCGGTACGGTTGTTTTTTTGAGAATCTGTCCAGATGAGAATAAATTTTCTTTCAATGTTTATGGCCCATTTGAAAAAATAGAACAACTATACGAGTCTAATTTGGACTCCTGCTATGCTTTAGTTATTATTCTATGTCGGAGCGAAACAGCTCCGTGAAAAAGAGAACTTAGTGCCATCTAGCGGTAACCATGCGCAACATAATAAAGACGTTTTTGCAGCCGAACAAATTAAATGCGCGCTATATAATGCTGTGATTATGTCATTTTGTGCCTAATATGTGTTGTGGCACTTCTTGCCGGGAAGCGATTTGTTCTAGCTCAGATGTAAGCATACTGCAACTGTACGCAACGAACCGAAACCAAAACATCAGTCGAACTCTTTCGTATGTTCTACAATGTTGGAGGAGCATACCATGTTATCGTGGTTGATCTCTATCTAGAGAGTATCCATCCCGGTCTCTGCAATCTTTGCCTGTATTCAACACCGAAACTGGCAATCGAATTTAAATTTGAGGGAAAAAAAACCGTAGTCCTTCCTAAATATTATTATCGGTCTACATCAGGTCAATGCTCCAACTGCAAATGTAATAAATGTAGGTAAGTAATCTCATTAAAAAAGTATGCTATATTTAAATCAAAAGGGGCCCTTTGATTATAACACTGTTCCAAAGAAAATGTATTTTAATTTTACGCGAATAAAGTTGGGATGACATAATCGGCTCCTTACAGCTTCCAGTAACTACCAGAAGTTAAATCAAATTATGTTACTTATACAGAATTACTGGAACATTTTACTAATATCTTGTGGTGTCACATCCCTAGCATAGTCGTTTTTATTTATAAATTTAAAAGGTTACGTTCATAAGTAGTAATAATTATAACGTCTTTAAAAAACTGTGGCCCCATTATATAGTAACTGGGAACACACCACGCCGAACGCAAGCGTGTTAACCGACTCACATGACTAAAAACACTACTTAAACGTAATTAAGTGCGTAAAGAATTGTATGAAGATCGTCAATGAATTTTTATTTATGATAATAAAGTAATTTTATAAAACTAACTATTTCATATGATTAATTAATTAACTGATATTTATTATAATGTGCCTGTTTTATTAATGCCTATGATTATTATTATAATAAGTATAGCACTATAACACGAGCAATTTGTACATAAATAATAGGTAAATAAAAGCGCAGCATTACTTATTTATTTATCTGTTTTAAATATTCTCCTATTCATTTCATAACAAGTAGGTATTATTATTATAATCGGCGAACATTTAGCAGCATATCATTTTCGAGACTGCAGGATTGAAGAAAGGCGGCTGAATATGTAACTGCATCTTGTGTGGGTCAATTGAGATGGCATTCAGCAGACCAGGATATAGGTAACAGGATGTAGGTAATAATGCATTACAAACAAATTTATCAAGTCAACTTTATTACACTTTACAAACTTGAAATTGAAGCAAATGGATGTCGGCAAAAAACCTTTAAGAACTATTTTGATGTGGATTTTTTTATAACTTCGAAAATGCACACATTGCGTTTATAGAAAGATTGAAATAACATTACTTCAATAACAAATACTAGCTCTCAGCCGGGTCTCCTGCGAATATTTCCGTTACATAATACACAGAAAATTACATACAAAAATAAGGTGAAAGCGTTTATTTCAAGGCGAGTCTTTTTTTCCTAAACCCAAAAACAATATTGGTTTCACATCTACTTTTGTATGAAGGAATTGTGTAAGTACCGTAACATTGCGGAGTACTTACGGATACGACTTATTTATAGCCAAATTCGATGAAAAATGTCGACAAATTGATCACAATTATTTATGCATACATTTAGTGGCACTCGATTGTTTACTGTTTCATATGAGAGTCACGATTAATTATATTCTCGTAATTCTCTCAAAAAACGGTAATCAATCCAAGTGACACTAGATATGTGCACCAAGAATTGTAAATAATTAGTTTGTTAATATTCTTCGTCGAATTTGGCCATAGCATGCAAGTAGTCAGTTCTTTTCACTATCCGATTGAGTTACAGTTAACTAATGAAACCAACTTGCCACTAGGTAGCACTAAGAGGGGGGGGGGGGGGGGGGGGCTATAAATGGAGGAGGCTATTGTAATAACAACGGTACAAAGTCCCAATGTGTAAACTCCACCTCGACCTCTTCGCTGTACATAGAGGCGTGCTTAAGGTTTCAGAGTAGGGAAACTTTATATTCTTGTAATTTTCAACTGAATTGCGTATTTTTAATCTCTAGAGGGGGCAGCTACCCCTACTGCCCCCTCTCCCCCTGGCGACGCCTTTAGGTAGCTCTGCTGCTACAATTGATGGGCATTTAACCATGACCACGCTTGCGAAATGCGGGTTAGCGATCACAAACCCAGGGGCTACGCATCGAAAAATATGAACACATTTTTGCCGAACTAGGATTTCAACCCGTGACCTCAGGATATCAGGCTAAGCGATTTACCACTTGGCCACAGAGGTGTTATTCAAATAGAGGTTAATTTTAATTTGATCGTTTCCTTCTCTTCCTATTCGAATAGTGAAAAAGTCTGACTTGGCACACAGGAGACTGGACTTTACAAATCTCGGCTTGCCCCCATCCTAGTCCATAATGCCACAGGCAATGAACCGCCGGAGTGCAAGCAATGATGGTTGGATAATCGATCAAACTGAATTCAACCATTACGCTCTACTTATAGCAAAACAGATCCTTTAACACTTCAATAGAAGTTATTAACACACTACCTAAAAATAAATAAACGATTACCAGTCAAATTAAAGCAGCGTGAATTTACTCACAATTGTCTTTTTTTTTCACAGTAGCACAAATACTTAGCCTGACCTTCCTCGACACCAGGTCAAACTAAGCACACAACAATACCCAAATACATAGTTTCTATCAAATTAAACCTCATTGTTTCGACGTTAGCTGTATAAATTACTCATTCAGCGAAATAATAAAAAAAAAGATTTTAAAAATTGATACTGTAGTAGAGTTGTATGTAAACTGGGGTGACAAAACAGTCTTCAAATTCAATAAGAACCTAAAAAGCACTTGCTCAATGATATGAGGTTTAAAATATAGGATAATAGAGGAACAAAATAATTAATAACTAGGTACTTAAAATTAATTTGAATAAATGGCAAACATATACCTATTTTATATTTCATCCAAGTCGTTAAATAATTTATGAAGCAGGCTTATATAATTCAAACAGTTAACTAATTGTCTGGATATCGACTCGAATCAATTCAGCGGTCTAAAGGTTACAATGTCTTGTATTAATTTGACTATACGATGAAGTCGATGAAGAACATGGCGCGTTATAAATATTTTGTTAATTAGTTTAATTAATTACCTACCCACACCTACACCTCTCGCCTGTTAACTTATTTAAATTGCATTTATAAGTTATAGTATGTATCCCATATATCCCATGTAATATTCGAAACTAACAATTATGATTCAGAATCACCAACGATTGCACGTAGCCGCAGAGACTAACGGCCAGCTTGCACTATGAGTGCCTGAACGTTATCAAAAACAGAAAATCGTATGGCAAAATTGTTACTAACTTCGTTCACCAGCTGGCGCTGCTTGAATGTCATACAAATTCTCCTTGATTTTTTATATTCTGGTTTTCTATGCACTCAGAAGACAAAGTTTTCAATGTAAAACAAGTAAAGGTTACTAACGTTACTCAATTAATTAAAATCAATAGCAAAGAAAGAGAATAGATAGAAAATCAATAGCAGAGAAAGAGAATAGATAGAAAATTATATTCACTTACTTATTACTTGGTATAAACTAAATTACTTTGTTGTTATTTATTCAAATCACAGACATATAAATTCAAATCTATTTTAGAATCATTATTTTTTGATTACTAAAAATAACTAAGTAATGATTTTTCACATTTTTTAACACCCCGTGACATCAAGTCATCGTCTGAGGGTAAAGAAAATTTTATTTGAAAGGTGTACAGTTGGATTTATGTTTCTACCTAAAGTAGCAACGTAACACATGCTTACGCAATGGTAATAGGTATTCGTAACGACTTTGTAGCTATAAAATTTCTAAGTAATGGTAATAAGATGACTAGCGATGACAATGTCCTATAATAATAATTTAATAAATATTAACTACAAAGCCATATTGGCCGATTTTAATTCATTGTACAATGACTCATAAATCCACAAGACAGGCCATGTATTTAGCCTTCATAACGTATTTGTAACTGTACCCTAACGTCACAGTGTAAAATCCAAAGACTATGCTAATATTAATGGTGTCAATTCATATTAACATTTTTTATAAGCTTTTAGCTTATACCTTTCAAACAAGTTCTTATATTAAATAGTTACTTTATTTAAATATTCTGCAATTGTATTAAACAATAACATCATAACTTTGGTACCTACGAAATCTAGTATCGTAGTAATAATTTTCTTCTACGAGATGTAACTAAGTATGTCATTCGTCTTGATCTATTCTAAAACCATTATGTATGTAATGCATAGTTATGTCTAACGAACCAGGATACTTATATTTTTTTAATATGTTCATAATACGAGTACTTTCTCTCTATGAAAAATCTGTTATGCTATTATTTAAGTGAAACTTTGCTGCGAATACGAGCATAAGTTGTTAAATGTTTTAGACCCCTGCATTGAATATAAATTATCCTTGTTGTACATATCACGTACCATGGTTACTTATTTAATCTTTGACGGAACATTTGACACGATTTTATTGAATTGCGTTGTTATTATTTCTCGCGTAGGTAACCGCTTGCTTTCGTAGCACGCCTTGAAAAGAGTGTACTTTTGAATTGTTATTGGTTTTTAACGTGTTGACAAATTTAGTGGCGATCATCTTGGTTTTCTCGTTCGTTAAAAAGGAGAATGTTTTTTATTCATCGTGTTTGTTTTTGTTCTTTGTGTAATGTATGTTCGTGCATATAATCTCCAAAATTTACAAAAAGTTTTTTACAGACTTTTTTAGCATCCAATATGTAGGTAACATGTAGGCCGACTACCGCCACGCGGTCATGTATCTAGTTTTAATAGAATTGCGCTGCTGTCATTCTATATTCGAGGAAATATAATTTTATAGGTACTAAGCATAAATCTATTTATGACATATATTCTAAACGTTTACTCCTCAACTGCGATACAAGCAACTTTGGCCTTATATAGATTCGTGGGTATAGGTTTGTGCCGCGGAGTTTGTCGACAGTTTTAAATTGCTTATATTGTAATTTTTACAGAAGTACCTACCTACGTAAATGTTTCTTAGTTTGCGTTCGCGATTACCTACTTTACTTATAAATAATACTTCAAAGGCATTGAAATTGGTCTTCAAATTCGAGGTACAGGCAATGATTTAACGCGAAAACGACCAATACTTACTTTACTGCAGAAGCAAACCGGGACAGCACGGTTATTATTACCGACATCAATACGGCAGCCATAATGTTGCAGCGGCGCCGGCGCGGGTCCGCGGGGAATCAGCCCCCATAATATGCCCCCTCTTCACATTGGCAGACGCCACCGCAAACGTCATTTGCGGATGCGTCTGCCGACGTGTAGGGGGGGTAATTTGCGCGTCTGTGGTAGGTATTTAACGTCTGCAGATTCTGCAGACTGTATACCTACCACAGACGCGTAAATCACCCCCCTACACGTCGGCAGACGCATCCGCAGATGACGTCTGCGCATGCGTCTGCCTTTGTGAAGAGGGGGCTTTACTCTTGAAACCGATCGCTATTGGATCGGATTGGTATTGTGAATTTTCGTATTTTTAAGTTACGACACCAGCGCTAATTTGGATTCATATTGGGTAAACTAAATGGCATTGAGTTTTGTATTATTTCACTTAATATCCACGCAATATGAATCCATATTAGCTCTGGTGTCGTAACTTACGAGTACGAAAATTCACAATACCAATCCGATCCAATAGCGATCGGTTTCAAGAGTAAGGGGGCAGCTCCGCGCCTGCGCTACGGCAGGGCATCTAGTGCATACTACGGCAGGGCATCTAGTGCTTACTACGGCCATCTAGTGCATACTACGGCCAAAATCGATGAAGATAGCTTGTAAACAGCTCAGACACTTACACGCAACTTTAGTGAAGCCGAAAATACCGTGCTTATTCATGTAATACCGTGCTTATTCATGTAATTAACATAAACTATACCTGGTATAGTAACTTTATGGTAATTACGCGCTTTCACGCACACAGATGCAACACAACCATGCTCATTTTGTTTAGTAAGTTTTTTTTTTGTTGGTCTGAGCTCGTACAGTCACCAGCATTAAGATGTGACTATCGACGGCCTGCAAAAATATCTGATCATAGGTGAAAGGCATTTATATGCCTATAATATGCCTTCCACCAATGATCAGATATTTTTGCATCATCACATCTTAATGCTGGTGACTGTACTAGTGCATCTGTGCATGAAAGCGCGTAATTACATGAATGAGCACGGTATTTTTGGATTCACTAAAACTGCGTGTAATGCTCCGTCTTTCTTTTTTTGTTGGTCTGAGGTAAACGTAGATAACTAACTGTCATTTCTTTATGCAAATGTCTAGTGTCCCTCGGAATCTATTGTTTTTTTAAAAGAAAGACATCATTGTTAGCTGTTTTCTCGTGAATCTCTGTCAAGAAAAAGTAAGAATCCGAGTGACACTAGATATTTGCTCAAAGAAATGTAAATAATTTGACCGTAGCATAGATGGGAGCAGTTTCTCCGTGGGCCTGCGCTTATGTTTGACATGCCGTGGTTCACGTCTTTGCATTGTATTGTATTACAACGGGCTCGGGCCCGCGTTTGGACCCCGCCGCTGCTTGTTGGTATGTGGGAGAACCTAAGTAAGTATTGAGAATGTTATAGTAAATCCTCCATAACTATTATCCTGGTCAATCATGCCCATCGGTGCTGTATAAGCACTTTAGAATGTCTCCAAAAAGAGTGCATTTTAGTACCTACTTTATGTGCAGGCCGTTTTTAATTTCAATTTAATTTTATTTCAATGTCGCGGTCTTCCACGGATTTTTTTTTAAATATTGCAACTAGTGCCGCAAAATTGCTCGCTATCACTTAACTCGAGATTCTGAATATAGCTACAATTTTAAGATCTATAATTTGACGATATTATTATAATTATTATAGCGGCAAGTGACGACATTTCTGTCACTAGGCACCTACCAAGCTAGAATAGTTCTATGCTCTGTTATTTATTTATAAAATATGTTACCTTATCCACTATTTAATCACTCAAACTAAATGGACGCGATAAAATATTGTTCTTTTCAGTTATAGGCGATTTGTTTAAATTATAGAGATTCTAGCTACCCTGAGAGGGATTACAGCCATTCGTAAATTATAACGGTATTAAAAACTACTAGTCATCGTGTTTTTTTGGCGAGGACTCGATCGGCTTCCGATCCTGCAAGAAGTCCTTCATGTGGGGTTTCACTTTCGTGGGAGGAAACTTCGTAAGGCAAAACTCTGCTATCAAACAGTACAGTTTGCAGAGGATCGGACAAAGGAGGGCTTGATGCACCACCGCCGCAATGCGAAACCAAGGGCCGTCGAATGGGTCCAGTATCGCTGGGCAAAGCATGTGGTTCAAATTAACTTGAGCAGGCTGAAAAGGAAATTATTTCACATGGTTACAACACAAAGGAATAATTTACATTATTAACATATGTATTCAGTGATCATTAGCAATCTTTATTATATTTTATTGTTATCGCAGTAGGTTATGTATATTGGAGTAGGAAAAACAATGTAGATTACACAGAAGATATACGAGGGGCGTTCAAAATATTCTCGGTATGTGGATAAAAACAAACAAGTACGAAAAGTTTGATATTTTTATTTTTCAATATACTCCCCCCCTATGTTCATACACTTATAAGATCGATCAATTATTTTTTTTAATCCCTCATAAAAATATTTTTTATCTTTGGTGTAAAAATGCTCCTCCACGGCCGTCTTCAACGCTTCATCGTCAGAAAATTTATTTCCACGCAGATCCTTTTTAAGATTGGGGAACAAAAAGAAGTCGCTTGGGGCTAAGTCCGGACTATAGGGTGGATGAGTAACAGTTTCAAACCCACATTCAACAATAGCTGCCTTGGCAATATGAGCAGTATGGACAGGGGCGTTGTCATGCAGAAGCAGAACACCTTTGGTTAACTTTCCTCGCCTCTTTTCTTTGATCGCATCTCTTAATTGACGTATAACGTTAGCGTAGTACTGCCCTGTGATATTTACACCTTTTTCTTTATAATCGATAAGCAAAACTCCTTCACAATCCCAAAATATTGTGGCCATGACCTTGCCAGCTGACGGGATTACCTTGAACTTCTTGGGATGAGCTGAACCCTTAATGTGCCACTGCATGGACTCCTGTTTGCTCTCTGGGTCATAATGATGAACCCAGGTTTCATCTCCAGTAACTATTTTTTGCAGCACCTCATCGGGATTTTCACCACACAGGTCGATAAAATCTGAACAGCAAGCCACACGCATATCCTTTTGAAGAAGCGTCAGCATTCGCGGAACCCATCTTGCACTTACTTTTGACATATTAAGATGGTCATGTATAATGTCATGTACGGTACCAATATAGAGATTGGTTACTTGAGCTATAGATTTTACCTTCACTCGGCCGTCTTCCAATATAAGTTTTTCCACTTTATCAATATTTTCTTGTGAGGTAGCCACTACAGGCCGGCCAGGTCTAGGGTCATCTTCAATACTCTCCCTTCCACGCTTAAATTCGCTTGACCATTTTTGAATAGTAGATAAAGAAGGAGCAGACTCACGGTAAACACAATCCATTTCCTCTTTTATGGTTTTTTGATTTTTACCCTGTTTTGTCAAGAATTTAATGACGGATCGGTGCTCTAATTTCGTTAAAATTGTTAATTCGCTCATGGTGTTCATGTTTGTTCGGCAATTGCAGAAAAACAAAAGAACATCTCGGTTCCAATTTTACTTTTTTTTAATGTCAATGGATGAATCTTAGCGGCCAGTAACAAATATATATATAAAAGAGGTTGTAACGTATCAATACTGAGAATATTTTGAACGCCCCTCGTAAACATACTAAAGTATTCTATTATTTCATGACTTATTGACATTGTGTGTAATATGTTTTCCTAGTTCAATGGGATTATATGCTAGGCTAGGTTATATGCTAGATATATTAAAGATAGGCTAGGAGTTATTTAAAATAGATAACCAGGACCTGAGTAGTAGTTCTAATAACGTGGCGGCTAGAACTTTTACTGCCCGGTGATGGCCTAATAAAATGATATCGAGCTCATCCGTACTTTAAAAGGAACATTAAATAGACTATTTAGAAATGTTCATGTAAGCTAACTTCTATCATATCTTTATTACTTTAGTTTTATTATACATATAATTAAAAAAAAGGTTTAAAGGTATTTCAACACTTACAATTGCGATGATTTGCAACACAATAAAGTGATAAAGTAAATTCAGACAATAGCTGAATATAGACCAATTGAAATCCCAGAATGGTTCTATATTGTAGACACCTGCAAGAAACGAAATAAAAATTGAAAAAATAAAATAATTCACAATGAGCAATATACTGACGCATTTTATTACCATATCAATTGCCTGTGCCTGCATACAGGCACCGCATTAAACAGTATCAATTGTTTTTTTTTAAATAGTCAGTCCTACAAATGACTTTTCCACCTGATATTAAGTAAAAATGGAGTCCAGACGCAAAGACAACTGTGCAGCGCCAAAAAGACACAACATCAGTTGATCCCTTGTTTGTAGCAAAATAAAGAAATTAAATTGAATTTAAGGACCCATTGACTATTTGGTTGTTTTTCAATTGTGTTGCAATGTATTGGTGCTTTGATAGGAAGTTGTTAAAAGGGTCATTAAATATGCTAGTGTTACATGAAACCATATATTCTTACCACCAATCCTCAATAGGTAGTACGGTATCACAAACATCATTCCATGTTGAATCCAATATAAAGCAGCTTCCGCAAATATCTAAAAAAATTATAAAAAAGAGGTCATATGTACAGCACCTAACTTAATATTAAATGTAAAAGTGTATAATGTTTTTTTGACATTCTTTCACTTCACTACAGATAGATTAATGTTACTAGGAACATTTTCTATTAGAAGAAACAAAGTATGATCAGTTTGCTATTTAAAACCAATTTGTTTTATTCATAATTCATCAGACACCATACATTACCATACAGTCATATCCGAGAGCAACAAATATTACCGTTTCTATGAGATAATATCATCCATTAGGGTAACTTAGAATTAAATGAGTATTTACATTAAAGATCCAGTTATGACAACAACTCAATAATTATTATCAAAATTAAAACAGTTACCGTTCTTGAAGCTGTTTCAGGAAATAAGAATGCCAAAAGAGGTCCATTTAATAAATTCAAATGAATTCTAAATAAAACAGTAACAGTTTTGCTTGGTGGTGCAGCTAGCAAATAAATCTGTAACAAAGAATTTCATTCAAATTATATTTGCACTTTTGTTAAATGAGTTACACACACGCATTTTTAACTTCTGTACTTCTAACTACTAAATGATACATTCATTATTATAATTGTTTTTTTTAAACTATGTACAAATTATTTTTATTAAGTTGTACATTCACATTCCCATAACATTCACACTCATCTCATCTTAAAAACTGTATGAGTGATAGCAAGTTTTTGCACAAAAGATCCAGATGGGTTGATGTGTTACTGCAAAAGGGGAACCTCGGCATGCCCATGATAAGATAAAAAATGTTTGCACACTAGATACATATAAGGTCAATGTGGGGAAGTCCGTCTAGGAGGTAAGCCCGTCTAGCGGCAATAACTTGCATATTTGAACGGCTAGGTTCTTATGCCTCTGTCGGTAAAACAGTATTACGGAGCTAGTTCGAACTGAGAATCATAGATGTCGCTAACATCATTAGGTCGAAAGAAATCGGTAGGCCATTTTTTTTCGCGTTGTGTACTTGAAGTTGGAGTGTAACGTCTTTTCAAAAAACTAAAAAAAAAGTAGAAAATCAAAGGAATTTTTGGAGTTTTCATTTAGTGATCCATATACTTATTTCTGGTGATGAATTCATTAATACCCCTTGAGTTTCGTAATTATTACCTGCAACAAATGTCTAAACTCAAAATGTAATAGTTGGGAAGTCCGTCTACATGCATAAGGAAAGTCCGTCCTATGCCGGTCTTGCCTCGATTGCAGATATTGTCAACCTTTTCAGCTGCACATATTTTATGTTACTATACGATTCTTTGTATTTGCTAGCTACTACTTAAAAGTAGTCGCCCAATGAAAACTATCATTAGGTACCTATTTATATTCAAGCTGTATTGTCTGTCTGGCTACAAGACAATTAGCAGGTGAGGAATGCTCAGTGGCGGGACTTTCATTACTGTTATAGACTAGGATAGAAAATTTTGATTGTCTTAAGCAGATCTTGAAACGAGTTGCTAAGAAAGCTTTTCTCAGGTTTTGCACATTGCTGAATTTTGTCATTTATTATTTTTCCTTATTAATAAATATATTATGTACCTACTAAAGTATCTACCTAATCTATTTATCTATCTAAGGTATCTCTATATCTCTTTAAAACAGGCAATTTTAGACAATTCGGTTCGGGTGTCGCAAAGGGGGTGCATAAAAAATACACCCTAATTTTTTTTCACAATCTGACGAGAGACATTGCTTTCGGGAAGAGATGGAAAGATTTAAAAAAAAGTCTCTTTAGGAAAAAAATAATTTCAAAAAATCGTTATAATTTTTGTATGGAGCTAGATTTCTGTTGTCTAATGTGGTAATTTAAAACAATTGAGTAGGGCAGTCATAAATAAATTTTTCTTTGTTTTTTAGCTCAAAACGGCGGCGTACATGGGACAAATACTTAAACAAAAAAAATACAAATGTTGATTTTTATTAAAAAACCAAAGAAAGTTGACAGGTGTGCAAAAAATATAGTTAAAAAATGTCTGACCCCTTAAATGATAATGAGGGAAGGTATTTGTTCATTTTGCAGCACTACTTATAATGTTCAATAGGAAATAAAATACTTAGTATTTTATTTTACAAAAAAGGAAATTCGTTACTATTTTATTAAAAATGTTTGCAACCACTGTCACCAAAGATATACCGGACTTGCCTTAAAAAGAAATAAAGTAAATTATCATTGAAATTTAAACCTTATGGACGAAATCATAAAACACACATTTCAACGCCAGTTGTACATCACTGCTACAACCTGTTTTCAAACATATTGCGTCACAAGTTTTGGTTATATTGCTACTAGACGGACTTACCTTAAACTGCACGGGAAGTCCGTCTACACGCCGAGTTTTAAAAAATATCATATAAATCTAAAGATTATTGCAATTAATATGATTTTTAGACCAATATAAGTAAATAGATATATTACCTATAATTTACGACGACACAAGTTACTTTATATAGCGTATCTTGATTCAATAAGTTCTGTTAAACTTAAATTTTAGAAAAGTATGCCGGACTTCCCCACATTGACCTTACACAAAACTATATGTTAAAACATGCATACTCACTTGTATTAAAGTTGTTATGTGACATGGGTTCAACAGATAAATTACTGTGCGGGATGCAAACTTGAAGCCAATCTCCATTCCCCATAACAGAGTTAAAAGTATTAGCAATGTTCTCTTCCCACCCCTATCACTTTTAATGTAGTTATCTTCATTTTTTATCTGTAACTTTGGATAACTTCTAATCTGCAAACAACCATTACAAAAATTATCTTCAAGCAATAAATAAGTAACAATTAATATTAAAAATCCCTGGATATATTTCTATTATCTTGCTTAAACTGCAATTAAAATTTCACAAAATATTCCTGAAAACTAGAGACTGGCATAATAGCAATAGCAAGCCTTTGTACAAGAAATTGGAGAAAATAAAAGCGATGTTTAAATAATTTTACCTAGACAAATAAGTAAGTAATAAAAACTTTAGCTAAGAATGTTGTTTCAGAAAATTATGGCCCTCGCTTAGTTACCTTCACAGTTAAGTGCAACAGTTTATTTATTAAACTGTTGCGGTTATTGCCTCAAAAAACATATCTTAAACCAAAATGTGCTATTACTATTTCACAAAAAAGCGTCTGAAATATTTTTTTGATGAATAAATTGTCTGATGGCTTGTAATTGTTTAATTAAATTAACAATAGATTACCTATTCAATTAAAAGACAGATAATTTAAATCAGTCATAGTTTTCTTCGATAGTAGATAGATAAAAGTATTTACTTTACTTACTATTATTACAGTGCAGATTGTAGTAACAATAATTGTTTCAATTATTTGCCTTTGATGTGATAAAAAATATGCACACTCAGGACCCACGTTTCTGGGAACAGCCCGGTTTGCGCCTGTGTAAGCCCACTCAAACATTATTAGAAATGTTTTTTAATAAATTATTAGAACATAGCTTGCTAGGACAGAACTATCGATTTAACCCTATTGTAAATAATTAAATGTTCAATTAATTCCCGCTGACAAGCAGTGCAAGGTGTTTTCTTTTTTTAATTTGCTACTCTCGCTCAATATAGATAATGGGATCGTGCTCATACAGTCTAGTCATAATTTAATTTGAATTCGTTTGATGATGATGGTGATGAGGAAGCTGATGAAAAGTTGATAATAATGATAAAGCTATAATATAATATTTAGATAATCATAACTAGTGGCCCGCCCGTGATTTAGTCCGTGGGAACACCATTTATCCCGTAAAGAATTAAGATTTTTTTTTCATAAAAACCTTGTCCTGCCCTTTCCACACTCAACAAAATAAGAATCAATCAAATGTTTGCGCCTAGCTTTTCATCTTTATATATGTAGATAAATGGTGTGACAACACAGTTAAACATAGCTTTCCCATTTCCCTCATTATTATTCTTCGTGAAATCCACATAATGCCCACGGCCCATACATTTGAAAACCTGACAATGAGTTAGCTTGTAAAAAATGATCTTGGTAGCAAAAAAATATTCCAGGATAGTGCTATGTTGGGGCTGGTAGTCCCTTTTTTCTCCGATTTTCGGACGAACGATATTCGGAGTCCGGAATATCGTTCGTCCGAAAATCAAAATCCCTAACGTGTTTGCTATAATCATCACTACCTATCCATAATGTTCGCGTAATATTTCTGACATAATATTGGGTGCTATAATAATAAGATACTTATCCTAATTTTTCTTGCTATAAAGTCACATGTCATAAGTGTTATATTGTATAATGTATGTTAGCCCGAATGGTTAGTCCTAACAATATTATTATAAACCATCATTCAGAATGATGATTTATACTTCTGTAGGTCACGTGATAGATTAGAAATTTAAGACAATCAGTGTATGGATATGGATCCGTCACGGTGACTGAAATAATGTGTCATTTACACTCGCACTAAATAATTATTTTTTATAATTAGAGAGCTTATTCTGACAAGCCGAAGTGCAACATGTAATCCCTCAGAACAATAACATGTTCTGAGTGTAATCCAGCCTTGTGACCACGCCTGCGCTATTGTTATCAACTGCGTGCGCCGCCGCTGTAGCGCCTGTGGAGCAAGGAGCACCCGATGATTTTTGGCGTTGGTGATCCGTTCACCACCTTCTTTCTGTTACAACACATCAAGCTGCCTTTCGTCGCTTTGACGATGGCTCCGCTTCGGCCAATAGTGTAGCGTTGAGCCTACAATTTTTCGTGCTGCTGACGTTTCGCGCCTGCGCCCGCCATACTTAAAGACTGTCAGCCTGTTTTATATTTATTTGTTTACTTTTTTTAGGGTTTATTAATGATTGTAGTTACATATTGTAAGTTATAAGTGTTTTCGAATGCAAACTCAAAGCCAAGATGCAGGAACTTTCACTGATAACGCGATCGTGTATGTAGAAAATCTTGTACAGTGCTTACAATGCTCCCAAGCCCGTCTGTTCAAAAGTGAAAGAGGCCTGCGCATTCACATTGGCAAATGCCACAAACAGGCCACGGCACCGGCTCCAACACCCACGCCACCTGCTTCTATCCCCAACTCCACCGCTGCTGATCAACCCTTTTGGCAAACAATATCTGCACTAAAACATTCCGTGCCAGTTTTAAAACGTATACCGCGAGGTGCGAGAGTGGCAGTGTCCAAGAAGCTCGCCGAAACTGTTCGCAAGACAGTGCATGAGAACACAAAGACAGGCTTGGGAGCACTTATTAACTTTTCCATACCGCGTCCTGCATGTTTCCAGAGATCCACTCAATAATGCCTCCCTCACTTCTCGTGTTAAGCAAAATTGCATTTCGGACTGCTTAGATGGAAATATTAGTATCTATTCCGCCTCTCCAAATTATAATATTTATAAGTATGTAGAAAACAAGATAAGTGAGGGCCTCACTTCTCGTGTTAAGCAAAATTGCATTTCGGACTGCTTAGATGGCAATATTAGTATATTCCGCCTCTCCAAATTATAATATTTATAAGTATGTAGAAAACAAGATAAGTGAGGGAGACATTAAGGGGGCAGCGCGGCTCCTTTTTTCTAATGACACGATCGCTCCTGACTGCCCAGAAACCCTCACCGCCTTACGTAGCACCCCTCATCTACGCATGTACCACTTACACATATTTCTGCGAACTTCACCGCCGTTGACGCCTCAACTACACCTATACAAGCGTTAGTAGATACCGTTCGCGGTGCCATCTTTTCTTTTCTTCCAGGCTCTGCGGGCGGTCTTGACGGCCTCACCCCACAGCACCTTAAAGATCTCACCAGTGGTTGTTGCGGTGAGGCAGGCGATTCCCTGCTTCAGGCGTTGACAAGCCTGTGTAATCTGATGTTGCGGGGTGAGGTAGCACAAGATGTTGTGGATATTTTATACGGAGCAAACCTCTGCGCTCTGAGGAAGAGGGATGGTGGCATTCGCCCCATTGCCATTGGCTCTACTTACCGGCGCCTCACAGCTAAAATTTGTTGCCAATCTGTAAATTTTCTAACCAATTACTTCCAACCGAAGCAGCTAGGTTTTGGCAGCAAAGGAGGCTGTGAGGCAGCTGTCCACTCACTCCGATCATTTTTATTTAATCAGGGCGGTGAGGTGGTATTGAAAGTCGACGTTAAAAACGCTTTTAACTCTGTCGACAGGGTCGCCATGTTGGATCAAATAAAATCAAAAGCTCCTGCATTATTACCATTCATGATGCAGTGTTATAACAACCCATCCAATCTTTTGTATAAGAAACACCTCATCTCATCTGCCGTAGGAAGCCAACAGGGCGACCCTTTGGGCCCAGCTATTTTTAGTCTCGCCATTCACCCGGTCATCGAGCAACTAAATTCAAAATTTAAAGTGTGGTATCTAGATGATGGGACTCTAGGCGGCGATGCATCAACTGTCCTTTCGGACCTCCTAATCCTAGTCCGCGAGTTCCAAGCCATTGGTTTGGAGCTTAATTTTGCTAAGTGCGAACTTTTCATAGCGGACAGTTGCGTCGACAGACACGGTATAATATCCAGCTTTAGAGACGTTGCTCCTCTCTTAAAAGTGATAGACGAAAGTTCTCTTCACCTCCTGGGGTCTCCTATTCTAGATGATTCCTTCCAAAATTTTATATCATCAAAATTACAAAATTTTAGTGATACATTAGACCGCCTTTTCAAAATTAATTGTCACATGGCTTTCGCTTTAATTCGCTATTCACTTTTCGTTCCTAAGTTCACGTATGTCTTGCGGTGCTGTCAGCTGTTTAAATTTCCTGACCTTCTTGCCAGCCTAGATAGCACCATAAAACATACACTGTCTTCCATTTTAAACATTAACTTCAGTGACCGCTCTTAGACCCAAGCATCACTTCCAATTAGATTCGGTGGCCTGGGTATCCGTAAAACTGCTGACGTTTCTCTCCCGGCGTTCTTGTCCTCGGTCCATGCCTCCCTACCACTTACAAACAAAATACTGGACCGAACATCCAATTCCTTTTTGATACCCTACATGGACGAGGCCAAGGCCGCCTGGAGCGCATCTTGCCCGTGTTCTGATCTTCCAAACAACACCTCCTCCCAAAGGCTTTGGGATGGGCCCCTCTGCGAACTGTTGCGAAATAACCTTGTCAACACGTCTTCTAGTTCCGCAGAGCGTGCCCGCCTTTTAGCTGTAGGGAGATGGGAGTCGGGTCTTTGGTTGCAGGCACTACCCTCATCGAACACGGGTACTTTGCTAGACCGCAGCACTTTTCGCCTAGCCACTGCCCTGCGTCTTGGCGCCCCCAGTATCGTCCCCCATCAATATCGTTGTGGCGCACCGGTAAACACCCTCGGACACCACGGGCTGTCCTGTACACGGAGCGCTGGCCGCATTGCCCGCCATCATTCTTTGAATGACATCGTTCGTCGAGCTCTAGTCACTGCCGGAATTCCAGCCGTACTAGAGCCCGCTGGCCTGGCGGGCGATGATGGCAAGAGGCCGGACGGCATGACCCTGGTACCTTGGAGGGTGGGACGGGCACTGGTGTGGGATGCTACATGTGTCGACACGCTTGCCCCGTCCCATCTTCCAAGTTCACGCATCAATGCTGGCTCGGCTGCAATTAATGCGGAGAACCTCAAACGGCGCAAGTATGAGAATCTGACTGGAGATTTCATATTTGAGCCGTTTGGGGTGGAGACGTTAGGACCGTGGGGTTTGGGTGCCCACCAGCTTTTTAGAGATATTTCTAAAAAACTGGTGGAAGCCACCCGAGACCCCAGAGCCAGCAGCTATCTGGGTCAACGCCTAAGCCTCGCCATCCAGCGCGGCAATGCGGCTAGTATTCTGGGTACTCTGCCTGATGGGGATGATCTGGGTGAATTCTTTTTTTTATAGTTTTCTATTTATCTTTTTGGTTGTAAATATTTTAATTTTAATATTAGATGTTACTTTTGTTATTTTTTAATAATATCATAATATACTACGATACTTAGATATAATATGTTTGTGATAATAAAGAACTTATACCTACTTTATCAGTGTATGGATATCAATACTATTTAGGATTTATAACTATTATAGAAAAGCGTTTTATATCTTTTAAATATTATGGATTGTACTATTTATGACAAACAAAGTTAGGGCATACTATATTTAGGGATTTCACATTAAATTCGAGGAAGTTATCATTCGGACACAATTTACGTCCTATGAACACTAACTAATATTGTTCTGAGATTACGTCACAAAACATTATGATATGACACGTTAGATTATGGATAAAAGATTTATGACACAAAATAGAGAACCGTTGAAGCTGCCCCGTTCCCTGTGCTCTAGGGATGTGCACCGATTTCGCATAGTCGTATAAATAATTTAATAATAATTTAATTTTTTTTTTAATAATTTAATAATTTTTATTTTATTGTGATAAAAACGACATTCATCAATTACATTTACCACACTTGTTACACAATAACAAATTAAAATAAAAACATACAAATAAAGTCAAAATACGATAATTCTACAAAATACTATGTCTAATAAATTATACTAATGTCAATTATTGTACTTACTATAAATTAGAAATTAAAACAACAATTTGCTAGTCACTATTTTCACTATCAGAGTTACGTGCATTACTCCATTGGTCTCTCAAACTTTCACAATATGTCAATAGTGCCGGTTTAATAGTTGACCAGCTGTCAAAGGAAAAATCAAAATCGGTGTTGGCGTCACGGAGTGCATTGAGGTGGCGCAGAGGTCGAATTAGGGGTGACATCGTACGCGATACAGTGCGACCCCATGCTGGCGAGGAAGGCCACGCCTGCGTGCCGGGGGAGGCTCGGGCCTATCCGGGACGAATAGAACACACTAATAGATTGTGTAAGAGGGTACAATCCACAGATCCTTTTAATGCTTTAAGGCAGATTGTAAGCTGGTCGACAATTCTTCTCACCTCTAAGGAGTTATAGCTAAGGTGCCCAAGCAAAAACTTAGTCGGGTACCAGAATGGGTAATAACCATAGACTTATTTGTACAGAACTCTTAGAAAAGCCTTTTCAGCTTGCTCCTAACTAACGAGTTATACAGGGTTACAAGAACTTGTGGATTTTGGAAGTCTTTAGCATTTCGCAAGACGAAGCCCAGTCGACGATAACAATCTTTAGCGAGACAAGATATATGTTCATGGAAAGTTAAACCTAGATCAAACATTATTCCTAAGTCTTTAACACAATTATTTACTCGATTAATAGGTAAGTTTTTCATATTATAATTATAATTAATTGGATTTCTTTTGCGATCAAAAGTCAATACATTACATTTATTGTGATTAAATTGCATTTTATTTATTAAACTCCATTCGTAAACTTTATTAATGTCATTTTGCAAGCTTATGCAGTCGCTAGAAGATTTGATTTCGAGGAAAAGCTTTAGATCGTCAGCATATAAGAGACATTCAGCGGTAGCCAGGACATCAGGTAAGTCATGGATCATGATTAGAAAAAGGAGTGGACCGAGCACCGAGCCCTGACTGACGCCAGATCTAGTATGATATTCCTCGGATACATAGGGTCCGTGCTTTACATATTGGCGTCGGTCTCTTAAATAGTCCGAGAAGAAATTTACAAGGTTTGGAGCAAAACCAATGACAGAAAGTTTTTGTAACAGTATGTCGTTATCAATTCTATCAAAGGCCTTCTGAAAGTAAAAATATATGGTTCGTGTTCACAGAGCGCCCCGGTCTGAAACCATGCTGCTCGTCGCCTGTCGGTTGCTTTACCTGTCTATATATCTCCCGGTGCAGGATGTTCTCAAAAACTTTTGCAGGTGTACATAAAATAGCTATGGGGCGGTATTCATCGACAAGTGTCCTATGTTTACTTTTAGGTATAGGTGTAACCCTAGACAATTTCCAATGGGTGGGATACTTACAACTTTTAAGAGAGAGGTTCATGATGTGGTAAAGGGGTATAATCACGTGTTTTTTGTAGGTTTTTAAAACAGAACTAGGCACGTTGTCTGGACCCAATGAATTACCTGACTTAAATTTATTCAAACCGCGTTCTATGTCCTGGGGTAATAGTGAAGGAAGGCTGACGCTGCCAACCTGCAAACCCTGCCCGCGAAAAGTGTTACTATTAAGAAGTGGCGTTTGGTCCAAGAAAACACTGGAGAAGTAATCAGCAAACGCTTTAGCAGCTTCGACACCTGGGAAAGAATTCCCTTTGTAGGAAACACATGGTTCCAAACCACCCTTAGACCTAAGTCTGTGCACGTGGCTCCAAAAATCTTGCGGCCGCAGCTGCAGGTTCTCTTCGATGCGAGTCAAATATTTTTTGTACGCTTTATTTAAACGTATCTTTAAATCGGATCGAAAGTTAGAAAACAGCTTATATGATTCAACACATTTTGATGACAGCTAGATCCTATGAAAGCGGGCTTTTCGCTTTATGTCCTTTATGATATCAGCATTAAACCAAACCGGATACCTATTGTTGCTTGTAACACAGTGTCTGTGTTTTTTTGGGTACTGAGAGATCGAATAATCTATACAAAATATCATAAAAGGCATCAGTTGCAGTAGATACATCATAAGTCTCGAGAACAGGCTCCCAGGAGACATCTGCGAGCAAAGATAACAAGAGAGCAACGTCTGCTTTTTTAAAATTCCAATCACGCGAGGAGTCTATGTTGCTTGGCTGCAGTCGATCACAGCTATTACCCTGCGATCGGAGAACAACCACTATCTCAAGCGGGGGGTGGTACAGTTTGTCGGGAGAGACAAAACCCTCGGCAGCCGCGCACACCGATACCTCCATAGACCGTGACTCATTGCCCTCGTGCGCCAGCACTACGTCAAGAATGCTTCCATGAGAATTAATTACGTCATTATAGTCAATAAAATTACAATATGTCAAAAAGTAGCAGTAATAATTATTAATATTATTAGACGCACTATTCATATTCAAGTCACCAAGTAAAAAGAAAACAGTGCCATAATTATCTGTCAAAAACGACTCTATGTTACACAATACATTCATATAAACAGAATCAGCAGCCCCTGGTTTGATATACACTATACATACAATAAAAGACGTTTCGCGGTATGAGACAGAGGCCCATAAATCTTCGCCGAGTTCTGACTGGAGGTCCTGGCGGTAGCGAACCGCGACGCTAGGTCTAGCGGCCAGCAGAACTCCTCCGCAGGGAGTCGCACGATCACGCCGCTGCAGCGTCCATCCAGCCATCCGGAACAAGCTCGGCGTCGTTCACTGAGCTGTCGAGAAACGTCTCCGTTGCGGCTACGAGCAGGTGATCAGACAGCGACATGCTGGCATACCAGGGGGCTAATTTCGTCTTCAAGCCTCTAAAATTCTGATAGAATATGTTAATCTGCGCAGGTGTCGTGGCGTTATTATAGAGCCTGTGTTGCCCTGCTGGAGGGCCGCTCACGAAAGTGCTGAGAACTAGTGGAATGTCTAACTTTGGAGTTATCGCTTGTGTGGTTGTTTGGCCTCTTATAATTTACCCAGGT
Source organism: Scoparia ambigualis (assembly GCA_963921215.1). NCBI lineage: Eukaryota > Metazoa > Arthropoda > Insecta > Lepidoptera > Crambidae > Scoparia > Scoparia ambigualis. Next base: position 20,713,079 of record OY992505.1, read on the forward strand.
TTTAATTCGAGCGTTGACCGGCCACACATCTATCGAGTAGCAAGTATCATAGTAAGCGATAGGCACGCCGATTTTGTACGATTTGTAATCGCCTTTTGCAGTAAGCTCCTCCACCGTACAGAAACTGTTAGGACAGAGTTTTAGCACATACTCACGAACCTTCTCTATAGGTGAGGCCATGTTCCAAAGATGTATATGCTTTCGGACTTCAACAGCTTTTACCCAACTAACAATATACCCTTATAACATTAATGTATAAGGTCCGTACTCTAATAATGGTTTTAAAATAGCAATCAATATGTCTTTGAACCTTATAATGGTACATTATAAGAAGATTTAGCTAATACTAACATTATTCTTGTAATTTAGTTGGGTAAACGGTAATAAATCCAAATAATATAGCCACAATAAGAGTTCAAAATGTGTTATTCTTAGTTAGTTATATGGCTTTTTAGCCTCATAATAATCAAAAGCTATGTAAAGGTTTCTAATAGGGCCAATTATTCTTATAAAAGCAATGCACAGAGTAATTATATGGCTTTTTAATTTATAGGAGCTTTTTATAAGATGTCTATATGACAAAAAGAGTAAAAGCATTTTATATAGTCTTTATAAGAATAAAAGCAAACCATATTCGATTACATATTATTTATAAGAGCGTTATTCTCTAGATGACTACATTCAAGTGTTCTATATAACTTTACAAAAACATGGTACATCATGGTTGAAATTATCTAGCTGTTACAAAAACAGCCACGGGTTCCGTCCATTTGAAATTCATTGAAATTTTGGTGTAGAGAAATAAAAGATTGGGCAGTAAAAATCAATATTTCCTTAACTTTTAGCGATTTATTTTAAAATATTACACCACGTAATTAGACGATAAGGCGCGTATTTATAGCTGGCTGGCTGCTGAAATACCTACTTAAGAGACTGAAAGAAGTCTATTACTATTATTAATAATTTCTTAATTTCTTGTTTCAATAGGTTGGGACTTCTATTACTTCGGTTTTAACTAATTAAAAAAAAATATTATCCTGCAAAAGAAATAAGAATTAAATTATGAACAAAACAGTAAAGTAAAATTTCAAAATTATTTTGTTTTACATGGTTTACCTACCATGTAAAATAAATAAAAATCTTCGCGCAATAAAATAAATGTGGGTACGGGATTTTACTGGTGAGAAAAGAACCCTAAATATATACAAAATGGCAATAGTATAAGCTTAAGTTTCCTTATAAATGATGTGCGATTCCTTCTCCCCTTATAATAGCCTTATTAAAAACATGAATAAATAATTAACCATTTTTGTATCACAAAACAGCCTAAATTCAAGGGCGCGTTGATAATATAACACACTGCGTACCACATTTTGCCATGCATTTGAATTCCCACACCGTTTTCACTTTAAACAAGCAATTATAATCAGTAACAACCTAAAATAAATTATAAACTTACCTACTGTTCTTGTCATAAAAATGGTTGACGCTGTCACTTTAATTTTTCGATAAGCTTTTACGAAAATGTAAATCACTGTCCATAATACTTATTACAGAATCATATATGGGCAAACAGCTTTATAAAATACTTTGCTTTGCTGGTATAAACTTTACTCCCTTGTTGCTGGCTATAATAAAACACGTATAAGAAGAAAAAGCTAACAATAAATCCACTATAAGGTAGGTATAAAGTTATTGTCCTTATAATATGTGCCCAAACGCTGGTTTTTAAGAGATAATACGGCTATTAAAAAGCTATTAATTTTGGCAATGTAGGCCATTATAAGAATAGTTTTTGTTAGTTGGGTAGTGTCGTCACTGAGGGACCTGCAGTACCGCATTTGGAGATAAGGCGTCGTTTCTTCCCCCTGACCTCATTCCACTGCTGAGTATCGTTTCTTCCACTTGGTTTTCAGCTGATCTCTGTTCCGTGTCATTTTTGAGGGAGCAACCTAGACCTGCATGACTCGATTGTATCTCAGGAGTAACTGCAGTAGAAGGTTGGGTGTCCGATTCCATCTTCCTCTGTTTCTGTGCCTGGGAACCTGAGGTTTTGTTCAGCGTCTTTACAGGAGATTGGCGTAATGCTAGTGGTTGCGACTTCGTTGACTGTCGCGCTGAGACTGGCTGCGGGGTGTGAGTCGCTGTAGGTTGATGTGAGTTGGTCTGGTATGTTTCCAGTTTAGCGTGCAGTAATTTAACTTCAGAAGCGTAATTTATGAGTTTCGTTTCGTATTGGGTTAACACGGCTTCATGGTTGGTCAGTTTAGAATCATAGATCTTTAATCTAGCCTCGTAGGTGGTTATGGTAGATACAGTGTGGTTTAGATGGTTCTTTAACACTTCTACTACTCGACGCAATTCACGTAACTCAGTAATTAATTCCCGGTCAATGTGATTTGGTGACGATTCATTACTGATAATTACATTTGGCTTTTTCCTATGTGTCACATTCGGGTCTCGCTCAAGGATCTTTTTCGATGCCCCAACCGGAGTCGTGCTATTATTTCCACCCCTCTTGGACGCGCAACAACATTCAGGGCAAATCCAGAGTTCACGTACTGCAGGCGACCCTGCGAATTTTACTCCACCAGTGCACGATAGATGATACTTTTTGTTACAGATATTTGCACTGCAGCACAAGTATTCCTCCTTATCGCCAATAATACTATAACAAGCAGCACAGTTCATGGCGCAGCTTATATGGGAGAAACAGTATGGTAACAATTAAATCAAATGCTTGCTGTTGCTGTTACTTCGGCACTGTATAAAACAATCCGCCCATACAATAATCACCGCAGCAGCTAGCGGTCGTAGAAGATCGTAGCGCTGCGCCGGCCGTCGTTCGTAGACTCGTAGTGCGTGGGACGTAACGACGCGTAGAAGGCGACAGCTAATTTCGACCGCCACGCTCCCAGTGATCGTGGTCGAACGGATAAACGTTCACTACTTACGCCAGGAGTTCGGAGTTCGATCCCAGCAAAATCTTCATTGAATTTATTTTCACTTTTTCACTGTTTGGGGGCTTCGGATGGGGTCGGGCGAAGTCCTCACACCAATGAAGGCGAAACCCGGGGCTTCGACACAAATTTAAACAATAATTTAAAATATTCAAAAATAAGCAACGACACGTCTGTTTGCAAGAAAGTTAGCCGGCCAAATGCCAATGCAAAACAATCGACTCACCAATTCGCAAACATCCCCGAGGCGCTGCAACTGCAATATCGAGGCAGCCCTTAGAAGAGCATTAAACCAATAATGCTCTAAGAGGCAGCCCCATCTGCACCCTGAATGCATTATTCCGTATACATAACCGTTGAAAAAGGCTTTTTTTTTTCGTGTTTTTTAAACTGTCCGTTGATTATAGTTTTAAATTATTTTAAACGGTTTTTTACAACTATACTTATATCCACTAACTTTATTAGTCCACATCCACACGTCTGTGGTCCACATACTGAGGGAATAAGCAGCACTATGTCATCTGCATAGTCCTGACACAGACACCATCATTATGGCAGCCGATACGCGTGAGCGTACAGCTTGACCTTCGATACTACAGTACCCATTTTTTTCAGGTTTGCACAAGACTCGACATTGATGAAGTAGGTAGTTGATTAATGCTGTGAAGAATGCTTAATTCCCAAGAGGACCAACCATTCATTCCAAATAAAATACCCTGTTATCGTAAGTAAATGAACTACGACGGGAAAATATTTCAAGTAAAAATACTAAACACGGTTCAATATCGATGTCGATAAATTGCGGATTGTATCGTACGCATTTGGCATTCCTAGTCGTCTATATAACTCTATGGCTCACTCACGAGCTCAGAACACTAGTTAAAGCCTAATGTTCTGAGCTCACGAGCCTGCCTACAATATGCACTAGGCCATAGAGTACTTTGTATATACTGAAATAGAGACCTCTCTCGGCGGCCAAAAGAGGCAACATGTCACACAGCGCCTCTTGCGTGTTAGGCAGGCAACTTTTCGTCATAATACATAACTATAGCACGGCATACAGCTGCTATAGGTAGGTACTCGTTCAAGCTAAATTTAGTTTATTTCGGGGACTCTAAATGATGAATTAATTACCAATCGTAAGCATTACTTTTATTTTATTAAAGGCACATAAATCACGTAGGTCAAAATGCTTACAATTGGTAATTCATTAAATAACATTAAATTGTAAAATAAAAGCGAGTGATCTTTTATAAAACTATTTATTTATCGGTCTTTTACAGCATTTTTTAAAATATTTTTGTGCTTTTAATTTCAATATGCCCTCGTCGTCGTCCTGACAATCTCTCTTGCCACTTAATATTACTAGGCGACCGGAGCCATATTCGTTAGGCCGTTACATAAGAATAAAAAATTTTACTCTCCTGGAACTACATCATCATCAGCCTATAAACGTCCCACTGCTGGGCACAGGCCTCCCACGTGAACAATAGCACGTGGGGATATTGGGCCATAACCCACCACGCTGGCCCAATGCGGGTTGGTGGGTTTTAACGACTGCCATCTTACGACAGCAACCGGGACCAGCGGCTTACCGTGCCTTCCGAAGCACGGAGGAGCTCAAGATGTTTTAAATTTGGTCACCCATCCAGCGAACGGGCATTGCGAAAGTTGCTTAGCAAGCAAGATCGCAAGCCGAACGCGCTAGCCGCTGCGCCATGGAACTACGCTATATAGTAACCGATGAATTAAGGGGGTGCCGCGCGATCGCAAAAACTGATATATAAAATTAAAACAATTCTGCTTTGAAGTTTCAGACTTAGAAATTTAATTAGAGCAATGTTTTTATTCTGCGAAATGTGCAAAACCATCACGCGCTTGTGATAAAAAATTAAATTATACATTCGTTGTTTCGTCATTTGAGATTAGGTAACACTTGTAGTAACACGTATCGTGTCGCCTTTCATCCACTAAGTTCACATTTTAAAAAAAACATTTTTTGTAGGGTAGTTGTCACTTTCCTCTGCGCCTCGATTGTACGGCCGCTCATTTGCATTTTTGTGCTTCGCCAATCACCACGATGTTTCCTCTTTAATATACCTAAACGAGTTTATAGTGACGACGATAGTGATTATTGTATAGAAAGAAAATGAGAAAAAAAGAAAAGGTTTGCGCACAGAAAGCAGCAGTTTGTCGGCGTGTGACTCGCCGCCGCCGCAGCCTGTATCGTTACGATCTGAAGGTAATTCAGTGTGTTACATAATGAAAACGATACAATTAATAAGATAATTAATTGTGTGCATTATCATGGGAGTGCTACCGTTATACTTATTTAAAGAAAAAATCGTATATGTAGCCGTAAGGACTATAAAATAAAAATAGTACCATATTTTTAAATTAACAATTGTACATCTAAAAGAAAGGTGTGCTACTATACTTATCTGAAAATAGTGTGTATAGTTTAAAAGGACTATTAACGTATTTTGCCAAGATAAGAATTAAATAATTTTAATTTGTGTTGTGTACATCTAAAAGGGATGTTGCCTTCACGTTTTTAAAACCGTTACTTTAATTAGTGATGTGCACATTCAAAAGGAATGTTTCCTTATCTGAAAATAATGAGTATAGTTTAAAAGGACTATTACCGTATTTTGACAAGATAAGAATTAAAATTATTATAATTTGTTTTGTGTACATCTAAAAGGGATGTCGCCTTCACGTTATTTAAAACGGTTACTTTAATTAGTGATGTGCACATTCAGAACGAATGTTTCCTTATCTGAAAATAATGTGTAAAGTTTAAAAGGACTATTACCGTATTTTGACAAGATAAGAATTAAAATAATTTTATTTGTGTTGTGTACATCTAAAAGGGATGTTGCCTTCACGTTATTTAAAACCGTTACTTTAATTAGTGATGTGCACATTCAGAAGGAATGTTTTCTTCACTTTTTATACTTGATGTATAAAAACGATTGTGGATTAAATAAATTTTTACCTTAGGTGAATAAAATAACGTTCTAGCGACATACCAAAGTGAATATTCGACCTTGTTCAATAAGGCGAAAACGAAATGCAGCCTGAGGTGGACTGGGGACCGATTCTCTTAGAGGAGCCTGGACCAGGCCCGTCTACTTCAGCTACGCAAGAAGCCGAAGCCACTTCCATTCACTCGATGCAAGTAGAACCGTCTCCAAATGTTGTGACTGTTCGTCCAGAACTTGACGAAGGGATACTGAATCTTTTGGGACAAAGCCCTAAGAGAAAAAGCTAGGGCCAGAGATAAGAGCAGCTTTATCTGGCAGCTTAAACGCTGATCAAGAAAGACAAAGCGTTAGAATATAAGTAAGTGGCGGCTGCCATTTCCTGCATTGGAGGCTCTCTGACCAAGTTGCTTTCATTGGAACATAGAGACCAAGCTGTCATAAAGTTCTTGATTGAAACTAGTCATCAGCTATGCGATACACAGCATAATGAGTCTATGACGAGAAGGAGTTTCATATGTTCAACAATAAAGAAAGATTTTAAGGATCAGCTGTATACCAAACAAACTCCAAACCAGCCTTTAAACCAGAGGCCTCCACTTCCGGTAGCCAGGTAAACGGGACTTGCGAGGCGGTCGGAACTGGCACCTCCAGCTGCACTGGCACCATGCCCGCGGCAGCAGCAGCCGCCGCGATCGCCGCGGCTCTTTCAGCAGCCCGGCCCTCGTCGCTGGATCCGGTACGTTCTGCAGGTATGCTGTTCTATTTTTACGATAGTTTGCGAATAATAACCGACGATCCGGTTATTTTAGCTGGGTAAAAGGTTATAAAATACCCTTTTTTAAACGTGTTGCTCAGTTAGACGAACCACGCTTACTTTCATTATCTTATAATACAGAGTGGCCATATTTTGAATTAATCGATTCAGACGCCACTTCTCCTTGCCAATCTTGTGAAGGTCAGTTTCTGTCTAGTTATTTTCTGATCAAGAAACCCAACGGCACAAATAGGTTTATATTAAATCTATAATTACTAAATAATCATATTACGACAGAACAACAATGAAACTAATTTCAAAGGATAGCTTCAGGGCTACCCTGGATTTAAAGGATGCTTAGTTTTTAGTAGGTATTCACCCTAGTCATAAAAAATATTTGCGAATCCGATTTGAAGAAATTCATTACGAATTTAATGTACTTTAATTTGGTCCTAACACAGTACCGTTTGTTTGTACGAAATTGTTAAAACCAGTTATGTGTCTTCTTCGGTCGTTGGGCTATTTATCAACGATTTATTAAGGAATATCTGCGCTCTTGCTAGAGATAATAAAAACTGTCTCGATAATGCTTGTTAACAAAAAATTTTTTAGAATCTTTAGGTTTCATTATTAATGACAAAAAGAGCTGTACAGTCCCTAATACAGTCAGCAAATATCTTGGTTTTTTAATAGATACGACGAAAGGAGATGTTTAATTTTGTATGGAGAAAATGCCAACACCATATACACAATACCAAAATGTAGCTAATTAATGGAATAAGCTTATTCGAAATGATTTTCTTCAAATAAATGAATAGTTTTCATGTAGAATTTATTTTAAATAACTAATTATAGCAACTTTCGTGATCGCAGGCGGTAATCTGTCAACGTCATGTGACATGTCAAGTAGCTGTCAAAACAAAAGTACTTTTCTTTTTCGTAGTAGCGTAGTTTTGGTCTTTATTAATTGTTTTCTGTGATTTTGGTCCTAATAACAGCTCTATATTCCAATACTGGCATTGATAATGTTACATAAAAATTAACTTACTCTTGGCCAGGTCAAATCGAGGTATTTTTACTAGCAAAGCATGTATTTATATTGGTGTAAGTATAAAAGAGAAATAGACAAACATACATCTGCCTGCTGCTCTGCACAACAATGCAGTTTTCTGAGGCATCCATTCCATCTGTAGACCTCTTAGATTAAAACAAAAAGGGAAGATACGGCATTAGCGTCTAGTAAGTGAGCCGCTAGAATTATTCTTAGAGACCTAAAGACACAATTTCACTTCAGTCGGAATCGGTCGTGAACGTACGAGAGAGACGAGAGACGGCAAGGCGCGTCCGTCAGTTGAGTAATTAAGCAGGACTATATTTTGATTGACTACAAGTAGGCACATGCCGTATCTTCTTAATCTAAGGTAGACCTATTGTTTTCTTATTGGAGTAGGCATATGACACTACTAGTAGTGCCTAGGGTAACAAACGAGTACAACAAACATTATGAGGAACATTGTTTATCTTTATTTGGCTGCCTATAACTGGGCACTAGATTACCCAGATGAGCCTGTTTTTATAGGTACTTAACATAATTTTCCTTTTCCTAAAAGGATTGGTCTCAGATCGCTGCTAGTAGGGAGGAATGGAAGAAGGAAAGGGTGGCCTTTGCCCTGCAGTGGGACAATTGCGGCTAATAATAATAATAACAATTATATCTTCTATTAGTTTCATAACATGTAGGTAGAGTTATACTTAAGCTGTTAATTGTAATTGACTGCTAGAATTCAGCGTTTTATTACCTACTGCTGCACCTACACATAACAGAAGAGCAGCACCTCGACCCTTACATCAAATCAAATCTAACATACATTAAAGAACACAACCATATGAGAACATGGTACTAGTCCTAGTGTATGTACTAATATGCAGTGAATAATACCTAGTTAAAGTAACACACCTAAGTAGGTAGAGTAGGTAACTGGTAGTAATGAAATAAAACATTTTTACAATTTATGAAGCATAATTAATGTTTATTTTATTTGCAAACTTGTTTCTGGTACTGCGATAATATTGGGGTTCTCTCGTAACTCCTGGACCATTCTCCAGCATCCCATACATACTAATACATCCGCTGGAAGCTGAAAACACAAAATTGTTACCACATCTATCTATACTATTATAAAACACTGAAGATATTTTTAAAAAACTAAATGAGATCGACTATTTAGTGAATTGTGAGCTCAAAACAATTTTTTTGTCATCCCCCCGTACAGTAGAACGAAGATATGGGGCATAGTGTTTCAGGGCAATTATATAAAAAGATTTTTGATAAATAAGACTACTTACTTCTCTTGAAAACATTATTTCTGAGATTATATTTCTCTCAGGACCATCTCCCTACATATGTGTCCGTCTGTGGAGCAAAGAGGATCTGCACCCCATGCAAACCTTTATATCATACGTGATTGCTTGATCCTCGTTCCTATCAACAATTACGTTCTCTATTTGCCTCACAGCATTGTTTGCAGCTTGTCTGCGAATATTTCGCTGAGTAGCCACCCAACAAGCATAGCAAACACGTCCACTATAAGGTATCTGTAAACAAAGAAATCATAAAATGTGAGGAATGTAAAGTAATTTTTTTACATTAGAACACTCACTTGTGTCTCTTGAAAATAAAGCTATGAAAAGATACCTGTCTTGGACTAATTCTTTCTGCGAGTTTATTTCTTTCGGGGCCTTCTAACAATGGATGTGATCTTCTGCACCATACACAGACATTTGAGTGCTGTGATGCCAAAGTTCTAGGAGGCCTGCGATTTTGACTAATGAGCCCCTAAAGTAGACCCAGCATGAATAATGTACTAATCCTCCTTCAGGAATCTACAAAAAAGGCCATTATTTAAATCAGTAATTCATAAAAAGTCTAGGTAAGTACTTCAATTATTATTATTTGAACATGAATTTATATTATGTATTAAAAAAGTTAATCAATACCTGTCTAGAATAAATTCTAGCAGCAATCAGTTCTCTCTAAGGTCCTTCTGAGATAGAATGTGTTCGTCTTTGAAACAATGATCTGCACCAAACGCAAACATGTTCTTGATGGCTAGAAGCTTCATTTTCAGTTAATGACGTTCCTACGCCTAGTCCTGAGAAACATGGATGACAAACTATTCCATCAGTGTCAACCTAAAATTCAGAAGTTTGTTAATAAACTACTATTTATTTTGTCTTGTGAAGAATGTGTTAGGTTCTAAATAATAGGAAAATAAAAATGCAATAAAAATAGTTTTTCATAAATACTACATGTTTAATGTAAACTGTTACAATAAAAGTATTATCTATCTATATATCTACATGCACTACTAACCTCATGTCCAACATGTTGTTCCAAGATTAGTAGGTACCTAGTAATTCTATCCCCAGATGCCAGATAATGGTCTACCGAACACATCTATCTGTCCATCACACACAAAGAAGACATTGTTTGCTGCCTGAAATAGATATTATATTTAGTTTAATGTATTTCACTTTGATTATAGTTACTGTTATTTCAATAGAGCAGTGTTCGGAATCTATTTCCTTGTAAAGAAGTGATAGTAAGTATTTTATTAATTCTCTCGTAAATGCCTAATTAAAATACGAAAAACTCACCTGAAAACAACGAATGTAGGTAGTAGCAACAATGGTATCAACAATTTAACAGGTCAATCAAATGCAAATCCAAGTCCGGGATAGCAGGCCGAAGTCAACAAGTGAGGCAGCAAACGAAAGTCCAGGATAGCAGGCAGAAGTCAAGAAGTGAGGCAGTAAACGGTTATCTATCAGGTTATCAGGTAATCGCTCCAAATCAGAAATACCTCAATGAAATCAGCATAGAAAAACAGCACAGCACAAAACCACACCACAACTAGGTACTCAGAATCCACCACCAAATAACTGGAATAAAAAAAAACGCCGGTCTATTTTTTTAAATCATGGTGACAGTTACACTTTTTATTACCTTCTTTACAGCTTTGGACACTTGATTTTAACTCAGGGAGGCATATCAAGTTGCCAGGTTATTGAAAATTATGTTTTCATTTTTATTTTACTACACGAAAATGGTAAAGCATATCGGAATATTACTTTTACCAACTAAATACATGTATTTTATACTATTTTTTGAGTAGGTGTACATGGTCTTGGCATAAAATTAAACATCTCCTTTCAAATAAGTTTAACCAATGATAAAATCAAAAAAGTGTTACAACATTTTAAAATTAAAGAACGATGTAAAATTAGGCACTTCGCACGACTAGTAGAACTTCTCACTGCATCTTGCCCCGCCGTCCAATATGGTTGGTTATACACCAAACAAATGGAAACGCGTAAATATCTTGCAATTTATAATACGAATAACTACGATAGTTACATGTCGTTACCACCGTATTTGAAAGACGATTTTTCTTGGTGGTTAAAATCTTATCAGGCAAGATAATTACTGCTTAGAATTTCTTTTTCGGATGCAAGCAAGAAAAGGGGGGGGGGGGGGGGGGGGTGGCAGGTGCTGAGGGAACTGCTATAGTGGTCAGTCGAGTATTGTAGAATCAGTTGAGCACATAAACTATTTAGAACTCTTAGCTTCCTTTTTGGGCTTACAAACAATTGCTAGAAACTTTAAAAATTGACAAATTGTATTACGTATTGATAATATAACTGCTATTTCTTATATAAACCCTATGGGCGGAGTTCGGCTCCCACACTTTACTGAAATAACTAAGAAGTTGTGGCAGTGGTGCGAAATCCGCAAAATATTCGTTTTCGCTTCGTACTCGTACACCAGCTCAAAAGATAATGAAATGAAAATGCAGAGTTACGAAAATTACATCCTGACACTGAAGAGGAGTTGATAGATAATGCTTTTAATAAAATAGTAAGAGTTAATTTTTATTAAATTGTAATTATAATTTTTTGGGCACTGTAGGTCTTTTAAACATAACAATTGTTTGTCACTATTTATTGTTATTGTACATGACTGTTTGTAGATTTGGTCCGAGGTTTGTAGCCTAAATAAATTAAAAAAAAAAGAGTTAGGTAAGCCTGGTAATGATCTTTTTGCATCCAGAACAAATTATAAATGTAAGAAGTAGGTATGACTCTTGGAACAGAGATCCTGGAGCTTGCGCTACAAATGCATTTAGGTTAAATTGGCATCATCTTTTATTTTACGCATTCGCGCCATTCGCTGTTATACTGAAAGTATTAAGAAAAATAATAACGGATCACGCAGAAGGCATTGTTGTTGTTCCAAGATCTTCTCTGTTTGGAGTTGGTACAATTTGTGCCCAGTTAATGTCGGTTTCCAACAGCCTACCCAAGCAGACACTGATTGCAGGAAGGTTCTCCGAACGGCATTACTGAAGTGGAGTGTACCACCATCATCATTAGATATCATGATAGCTTCTCTGTCCTATAATTCAATAAAACGATATGATGTTGCAATCCTTTGCTAGGTAAGCTTTTATCAAGATCACAGTGTGGATCTATACGAGGCGTCAACTCCGCACGTAATTTATTTCTTAACAAAGCTTTTCTATTCGAGCTTACAATATGGTTCACTAATCAGCCATCGCTCTGTTCTATCTTTGATCTTAGGATCGAGAGTAGGGTCTGATGACCGTATCACAAAATTATTCAAAGGATTCTACAGACTTCGTCCTTCAGCCCCAAAATATGGTATATCTTGAGACCTATCACTAGTCTTAAATTTCCTATCAAAATTGCATCCCAATACCTCTTTAAATCTAGAACAGCAAACTAAAGAAGTTACATTTCATATACTTGTAACAGCACACAGGGTGCACATAAATAATCAGCTTAGCATTTTTATTAAGATACAGGACATTATTAAGACATCTTGTCCAGGTTCAATACAGTCTCATCTGAATATTCCCTTTTACAGAGAACTTTCAGAAGTATGTCCAGCGGAAGCATTAATGACATACAATTCAAGACATTCTTGAAGCTGCTCTTATAGAATTAAAAAACGCAAATCTTGCAGATTTACTTTTTTCGGACGATCCTAATGAAGTAATAAATCGCCTGATATTTACACTATCTGAAACACTAAAAAACAATACAATTATATCAAATATTCCATCAAAATATCGTATAATTAAACCATGGATTACACCAGGAATTCTACGATGCATCAGAAACCGTAATAAATTACAAAAGGAAATGAGTAAGGATCCATTTAATGAAATAAAGAAAATCATATATAAAAGATACAGAAACTACTGTAATAAACTCATTAAAAAAGTAAAAAGACAATATGAGAAAGAATTACTAACTAAATCTATTAATAATAATAAAATGTTATGGAATAATATTAAAAATATTACAAATACTAACAAAAACAACAGTGCGAACTCCGAGTTGCTAAACCTTAAATCATCTCCAATGATGTCAGCGGATTACATTAATGAATATTTTGCTAGTATTGGTAAACTGTTAGCTCAAGTTGTAAAAAAATCCACACAAGATTTTAATGACTACCTAAAAAGCCTACCTGCTCAGAAAAACTCCTTTGTTCTTCTACCGACTGACGAGGATGAAGTGTATAGTATATTGACTAAGCTTAAATCGAACAGCGCACCCGGATGGGATAATATACAGGCTCTTTTCTTGAAGCTGGCAAGTTCGGAGATCGTACCAGTTGTCACACATGCAGTTAATCTGTGTTTTGATAGAGGTATTTTTCCAACTTCACTCAAGCTGTCACTAATAACTCCTGTGTATAAGGGTGGGGCTAAGGACGACATCGGTAACTACAGGCCTATCTCCGTCCTTTCGACTATCTCAAAAATTATGGAAAAACTATTAAACAGCAGACTTCTTAATTACTTAACTAAGTATGACATTTTGTCTAATCGTCAATTTGGGTTTCAACGGGGAAAGTCTACGATGCTGTATCTGCATTTACTTCTTTAATTATTGAACACCTTGATAATCCTAAATCAAAATGTATGTCAGTATTCCTAGATTTAAAAAAAGCATTCGATACTGTCTCTCACCCTATCCTTATACACAAACTAAAAATAATAGGTATCAGAGGAACACCACTTCATTTATTCACAAATTACTTATCAAATAGGCAACAAAAAGTAAGATTGAGCAATTGTGTCAGTGGATGTGTGGATGTGTCATTCGGAGTGCCTCAAGGTAGCGTTCTTGGTCCAACATTATTTTTAATATATATTAATGACTTATGTAACACACAGATCAAAAATGCAAAAATCTTCTCGTACGCCGATGGGATACTGCTGAAGATGGTTTAAAACAAATAAACAAATGGTTACATAACAACGAACTTACACTGAATGCCTCTAAAACAAATTATATCTGTTTCAGTAACTATAGCAATACACAACCAAGTAATGACTTTAGGATAAAAATTCACAGCTGCGACAACACAATTTATTCCAACCACTGCACTTGCCCGAGTATACAAAAAGTTGCTCAAACGAAATATCTGGGCATTTTCTTGGACCAGCGACTCTTCTGGTACCCACAAATTGAGCATGTGACATCAAGGATTAGAAAATTAACTTGGATTTTCAAAACCTTAAGGTATGTGGTGCCGAGAGTAGACGTTGATCCGGGAATGCTTACTAGAGACCTTCTAAAAGAAAGATAAATAGCGCTTGTACAGTCAATCATAACTTACTGTATTCCTGTTTGGGGTGGTGCGGCAAAAACCAAATTCCTAGAAGTAGAACGTGCCCAACGTAACCTGTTTAAAATCATGTATTTTAAAAAACGGAGATTTTCAACGGAAAGCTTGTATCAGCTGACTAAACTAGCAACAGTTAGGAAACTATACATTACGAATACAGTGCTAAAACAACATAAGAACCTACCATATATCCCTAGTACTACTCACAGGAGAAGGAAAAACTTTGACGTGAATGTGCCACGAACAAACACTAAGGAGGTAGTCCGACACGAAAGTGTGCAGACGTGTTTGCAACATTTTTATAAAATTAAATCACATTTAAATAGTTACAGAGTGCCAATTGTTTCTGTTCTCATCTAAATGGGGACTAAATGTAATGCGTGTGACGTCGTTATCTACGTCGTAGATAACGACGATATCTCGTTTATGAAGTGTAGTAATGAGAAGTGCAGAAAGTTATACCATCTGAATTGCCTAGCTATAACATCAGAGGCATTTGAAGCTATAACGGAAGAATCCAAGATTCAATGGGTATGTCCTGAGTGTGTGTGTAGTAACCCGAAGAGAAACAATAACAATACACCAGTGAGAAGCGACGTAATGAATAAAACTTTTACGCCAAGTAGTTATGTTAATACCGAGCGCGGCAGTCGACTCAAAGTAAGCGATACATTTGCGGCGGATGATAGTTCTATGAGCATATTATTGCAGGAAATTCGGCTGTTTCGTACTGAAATTATGTCTCGCTTAGAAAATCAAATGCAGGCTTACGAACAACTACAAGATAGATTTCAGAAAACCGAAAAAGAATTGATTGAGTTAAGAAAGTGCATAACGGGGGGACATAATAAATCAGAGGATGACAAGTTAAAAGATCAAATACAAATTCTTAAACTTAGGAATAAACAACTTGAAACCAGTTTGTGTGATCTAAAAAGAAAGGAAGAAAAATCATGTGAGGGTACTCGTGGACAAATATCATATGCAAAGGCGTTGTCGCAAAACCAAACGGAGGTACTTGTTCCGGCTGTGCATCAGAGTGCGGCCACAAAACAAGGGAACTTACCAGGGAAGGAAGTTCCGCTACGTAATGTCCAATCGCCAAATGCAGAAAGCTTGACAGAAAGTAAAATAAAAGAAGGAAGAAATGGAAATAACTGGATAGAAGTGAATACCAGGAAAAACCGTTACTCAAGAAATGAAGTGAAAAAAGGAGGAAGTACAAATATGAGTGAAATACAGGGTATGGAAAAGAATAAGTTTCTACATGTCTGGCGCTTAAAAAAAGATACTACCACTGAACACTTGGAAAATCATATAAGAAAGGTTTGTGGTAAAGAAATCTCGAGGCAGGAAGTGTGGCCTATAAATGTAGAATTTAGCAAATGGGTTTGGTTTCGGAGATCTAATGACAAACCGAAAGAATGGAAGAAAACCAATTGAATTTTTTTATCAAAATGTAAGAGGACTTCGCACAAAACTTGATGAGTTTTATACTAGTGTGGCGTCTTCAAGTGCAGATATTTTTGCAATAACGGAAACTGGCTGCAACGAATCTATAACAGATGCTGAAATAGTTCCAGCGGGGTATCAAATTATACGGTGTGATCGTACGGATGGGCGAAAGCAAGGCGGCGCGTTTTTCGTGGCCACACCGCGCTTCGAACTACGGAGTGTGCCGATCCCGGGTGACGTCAACATAGGCAACAGTATGTTCGAGCTAGCCTGCGCGGCAATATACCTGCGCGAGCGATTTTTGTTTGTATCCTGTGTTGTTTACATTCCGCCGCGATGTAGTGAAAGTGAATACATGTTACTATTTAGATTAATAGAACAATTGTGTACTAAGTATAAACAAATAATAGTTGTAGGTGATTTTAATTTATATTCCTGTACTGTAAACGTAAATAATTATTTTGAATATTTTTTGACATATTGTGGATTCACACAAAGTAACAACGTAGCTAATTGCAATAACCGTCAGTTAGATCTGGTATTAAGTTCGGTTAATGAGGGGTTGAGTGTGTGTGCGAGTGCCGCAACCGAGTCGCTGGTGCCGGTGGTGGACGCGTACCATCCGCCGCTTAAGATATCGGTGTTGGTGACCGGACGTGGTGTTGACGCTCCAGGTACCTATGCCGCATCAAACTCCAGGCCCTTGGGGGCACAATGGAACTTTAATAAAGGTAATTATCCATTGTTATACTCGTTGCTTAGTAGTATAGACTGGACGCATTTATATACTTTTAGTGACATAGAATCTAGTTTAAATTTCTTTTATCACACTATTATAGACACTTTTAATAACTGTATTCCATTAAAAAAGCAAAATAGTAAACAGCCTAGGTATTTTTATCCAGAATGGTATAATGCTGAATTAATTAGTAACATAAAATTTAAAGCTGCACTTCACAAGAAATACAAAATTAGTAAATTGCAAACTGACTACGAAGCGTTCGCTCAGTACAGGGCAAAAGTTAAATCAATGATCAAACTAGCTCACGATAGGTATAGGGACAGGGTGCAACAGCATTTAGCAGATGATCCAAAATCCTTTTGGAACTATGTTAAATCAAAAAAAAGTAATTATAGTTTAAGAAAAATATTAAAAGACGGTGTGGTTATGACTGGAGAGCAATGTGTCAATGAGTTTGCTAAATATTTTCATTCAGTGTACAGTACGGAGCGAGCTCAATTAAACGTTAGCTCGGCTATAGAAACGGCGGGAGATGCTTGTGGGTCAGCACGAGTGCATGTGGAAAAACTGCAACAGTGTGACGTGTTGCGAGCGCTCGCTAAGCTCAAACCTAAGAGGTCGGCTGGCCCGGATGGCATCCCGGCTTATGTATTTAGGGATTGTAGGTTTGTTTTGGCTGAGCCTCTCGCTCACATTTATAATCAGTGCTTGCAACAAGCAGTTTTTCCGGAAACGTGGAAAGTGACTCGAGTGTTTCCGGTGCCGAAAGGGGGCTTGTCTGGAGGTGTGGACGGATATAGACCAGTGGCTGTACTGTCAACCCCGGCAAAGGTGTTCGAATCAGCCTTGCAGAACAGCATTTATCAGCAAGTGTGTGCACAGCTATCGGAGGCGCAACATGGGTTTCGGCCCGGTCGAAGCACTACTAGCAACCTCTTGAACTACACGGCTCAACTGGTACCAGCAATAGACAGTGGAGGGCAAGTAGATGCTGCTTATTTCGACTTTCGAAAAGCGTTTGATGTGGTGGATAATGACGTCTTGCTTAGGAAACTAGCGGGCATTGGTTTTACCCCCCATTTGTTGCAATTTTTTACCAGCTACATGAGCGATAGACAGCAATATGTTGAGTACGCCGGTTACCGCTCTGATCCATATTTCGTACGGTCAGGCGTAAGTCAAGGGAGTAATCTCGGGCCTTTGCAGTTTGTGATCATGATCAACGACCTACCGGGGGTAGTAAAGGATTCACGATGCCTCCTATTCGCGGACGATTTAAAACTTGCGGACTGTGTATTACTGCAAAAGGATATAGATAGGGTAGTGTCCTGGAGTGAGCAAAATATATTACAGTTCAATGCTTCAAAATGTGAAACAATATCCTATACTCGAAAACATAACCCGATTTCCTTTGACTATAACATAAATTCGACACCATTGAAAAGGGTATTTAAAGTCAAGGATTTAGGAGTAAATTTTACAGCTGAACTGAAGTTTCAGGAGCACATACAAGGTATTTGTAAAAAGGCATACAAACATTTGGGATTCATACTACGTAGGGTTGGTAATTTCACAAATATGAAGGCAATAGCTGCATTATACAATGCTTTAGTTAGAAGTCACCTCGAGTGTAATGCAGTTATTTGGAATACAAGTGAAGTTAAATATAGCCTTATGATAGAGCGAATACAAAACAAATTTGTAAGATACCTTTATCTGAGACTGTACGGGGTATATCCTTTTTACCCTCTTATGTATCCAAATCTATTTATTCTGGGTATGGTTGGGTACAACGAACTAAAAGTTAGAAGGGACTTAACATTGGTGTCCTATATTTTTAAATTATTAAGAGGTAAAATATGTAATGCGGAGATTCTGGGTCGGGTGAGTTTCTGTGTTCCGGATAGGTATCTCGAGCGGAGGCGCCAGCCAAAATTATTGGCTGTGCCTCGAGGGCGAACCAACCTTCTAAGCAGGGCCCCACTGACATTGGCGATGCGGAATCTTAATGTGATAGCCGAAGATACTGACCTTTTTGCTTGTTCTTTGTGTGAATTCACTAAATGTGCGCTATTTGTGTTAAGTTATAAAATTCAATAGTGAGGAAACACGAATGTATAAAATAAGAATGTGTTGGTAAGTTATTATGTATTATTGTTATGTTTATATTGTCATATTGTAAATTATTTTATTTTTTTATTAATGTTATAATTTAATAATATTTTGTAATAATGCTTCACTAATTATGTTTGTAATGTTATATTGTAAATTACCTTATTATTATTATTATTATTTTTAAATGTCATAATTTAATGCTTTACTATTGCATTGGGTATTACCTGTAATAGTAGTTGTAAGCGCCTATAAATAAATAAATAAATATTTACCTCCGCTAGGAGACAGTACAGAAGACGTGCGGCCCAACTGTACAATTTACTGGACAAAGAGTTAGATCTGTACCCCAAACCATTTTACATATGCAAAAAACTTGTTAGTAAATGGCTGGAAACAAAATCATATAGTGAGATTGAGGATTTAATGGATAGTTAATGGAAGCTATACACCTACGCACACACACTTACACACACTGACACACCCCCACACGCACACACACACACATACACACACACACACACCCCTGTTTGTACAGACGGCCTTTCGAGGACTATGGTTTTATATGACCCATCCGAGGACTCTCTCAAAAACCATGTTAATGACCTTGTATTGTTACTTTAAAACGATAGAAAGAAACAGAAAACACTTTGTTAATGATCAGGTCTATTTGTCTAACGTTATTGCAGCATTTTATTTATTAACTTTTCTTGACCAATGCGTGGACTTATTATACACTGCCAACGCTTGTGGAGACATCTTTCCGAGGACGTCTGTGTGTACCTTTCGAGGACCCAATCGCCTGACTACAGATGGCAATCCGGGGACTCATTTTCACACACTTTCTCTTGAATCCAATACAATTCGAGGACCGTGTGTTTGACTGTACAGAAACAATATGAGGACGTTTTTCCGAGTCCCGCATGTACAAAGCGAGGACCACTAATGTGTAAACATAACATGTTTTAAGTAGGTACCATTCGAGAACATTTATTTTATAATTAACATTCGATGTGGCCCTGATGTACATAAGCTCTTTACTTGACCGGACCTGATTTATGTTAAGTGATGATAAGGCATGTGAAATCGCGTTATTCCCGGTATCCTTAACCACTAAGGAACTGGCTATCTTACCTCGAACTGCTGATAACATTGTTGTTACGGCGACGCGACATACTAAAATAAGTTGGTGGTAGCTATAGCCAGGCGGACTTAGAACAAGGCCTACTGTTCCGTCTGGCGAGTTATAGGAGGTTGTGATGATGGAAGGTTCCTTGGTGATGGTTAATAACGACTGCGTCTCTTCATGTGATGTTGTATATTTATAGTAACTACATTGTAACTTACTTATTGTCTCTAAAACATACAAGACGATTTATACTACGTAGATGTTGGAGGGAGGATGCCGTCTTATCTTTATCGGATCTACACGCGTTTAGGAATGCGCTTACAAACTCTTTAACCATACGTGAGGATAATAAATTATGTGGCGACGCAGGCCGCCACACCTACCACTAACCAAACCGAGCACAGTTAGTACCCCCGCTGGGAATCGAACCTGGGATCTCATGGTTTAAGGTCTTACCGCTAGACCACAGAGGCGGTTAAAATTACTAAAAATGTTGAAATTTTTTATGACAGGCTATGACATTCTACCACCAGTTTTACCGCTACCATCTTATCTAAGTATGTCGCCATGACGACTATGTTATTAGCATTGTTGTTTTCTACATTGCGAACTTATGAATATGCTTTCGTCGTAGTGATTGTTAGTTGACTACGGCTAGGTAGTCCACTACTACTACTAACCACCGACGTTGTTATATATTTTGTACAATAGCTAATTATTTGGTTCCATAAGTTACCCTTGAAGTCTATTATATACTTATTGTATTTTGTATCTATATAAATATTATATGACCTGGTATATGATGAGTATGTAATGTATTTTATGACCTGGTAACGACATTTTTTTTGTAAATGTCGTTACTTCTGTGCGCTATGGTTTTTTGCGCCCGTTCTTTGAAACAGTTAAAAAATGATGTCCTGAATTGGTGGTAGGTTAAAAAGATTTATACGATTTAAAGTAATTATTAATTGAGTTTATTAAATAAACATATTTTGACTAAGACTTTATAATCTTTTGTCCAATGATAGGTACGAAAACTAGCTACTTTTCTTCGTACTCAACATAATAATCATCACAATATGGGTACTGTCGGTCATTGAGGAGTTTCATAGGGTATCTGTGAAGTCTGTGATCCTTTGCTCATTGATAGTTACCTAACCATTTACTTCTCTTCGTACTTAACATGATAACCCATGACGATATGTGTACTGTTGGTCATTGAGGAGTTCCACATGGTATCTTTGAAATCTGGGATCCTTTGCTCATTCATAGTTACCTAACCAGCTACTTTTCTTAGTACTCAACATAATAATAAATCCAAATATTTGTACTGTCGGTCATTGAGAAGTTCCATATGCTATCTGTGATGTCTAGAATCCTTTGCTCGTTGAATGTTACCTAACCAGCTACTTTTCTTTGTATTCAACATAATAACCAATTATAATATGTGTGCTGTTGGTCTTTGAGGAGTTCTATAGGGTATCTCTGAAGTCTGTGATCCTTTGCGAATTGATAGTTATATAAGCAGCTACTTTTCTTCGTACTCAACATAATAATCAATCACAATATATGTACTGTTGGTGATTGAGGAGTTCCATATGGTATCTGTGAAGTCTGGGATCTTTTCCTCATTGATAGTTACTTAATTAGCTACTTCTCTTCGAACTTAGCATGATAACTAATCACAATATATGTACTGTTGGTGATTGAGGAGTTCCATATGGTATCTGTGAAGTCTGGGATCCTTTGCTCATTGATAGTTACCTAACCAGCTACTTTTTTTCGTACTTAACATAATAATAAATCCAAATATGTCTACTGTCGGTCACTGAGGAGTTCCATATGCTATCTCTGATGTCTGGGATTTTTCGCTCGTTGAATGTTACCTAACCAGCTACTTTTTTTTGTATTCAATATAATAACCAATTATAATATGTGTACTGTTGGTCTTTGAGGAGTTCTATAGGGTATCTCTGAAGTCTGTGATCCTTTGCGCATCGATAGTTACATAAGCAGCTACTTTTCTTCGTACTCAACATAATAATCAATCACAATATGTGTACTATTGGTCTTTGAGGAGTTCTATAGGGTATCTCTGAAGTCTGTGATCCTTTGCCAATTGATAGTTATATAAACAGCTACTTTTCTTCGTACTCAACATAATAATCAATCACAATATATGTACTGTTGGTGATTGAGGAGTTCCATATGGTATCTGTGAAGTCTGGGATCTTTTGCTCATTGACAGTTACTTAATTAGCTACTTCTCTTCGAACTTAACATGATAACTAATCACAATATGTGTACTGTTGGTGATTGAGGAGTTCCATATGGTATCTGTGAAGTCTGGGATCCTTTGCTCATTGATTGTTACCTAACCAGCTACTTTTTTTCGTACTTAACATAATAATAAATCCAAATATGTCTACTGTCGGTCATTGAGGAGTTCCATATGCTATCTCTGATGTCTGGGATCCTTTGCTCGTTAAATGTTACCTAACCAGCTACTTTTCTTTGTATTCATCATAATAACCAATTATAATATGTGTACTGTTGGTCTTTGTGGAGTTCTATAGGGTATCTCTGAAGTCTGTGATCCTTTGCGCATCGATAGTTACATAAGCAGCTACTTTTCTTCGTACTCAACATAATAATAAATCCAAATATTTGTACTGTCGGTCATTGAGGAGTTTCATAGGGTATCTCTGAAGTCTGTGATCCCTTGCGAATTGATAGTTATATAAGCAGCTACTTTTCTTCGTACTCAACATAATAATCAATCACAATATATGTACTGTTGGTGATTGAGGAGTTCCATATGGTATCTGTGAAGTCTGAGATCTTTTGCTGATTGATAGTTACTTAATTAGCTACTTCTCTTTGAACTTAACATGATAACTAATCAGAATATGTGTACTGTTGGTGATTGAGGAGTTCCATATGGTATCTGTGAAGTCTGAGATCCTTTGCTCATTGATAGTTACCTAACCAGCTACTTCTCCTCGTAGTCAACATGATAACCAATCATAATATGTGTACTGTCGGTCATTGAGGAGTTCCATATGGTATCTATGAAGTCTGGGATACTTAGCTCGTTGATAGTTACCTAATCAGCTACTTTTCTTGGTACTCAACATAATAATCACAATATATGTACGTCGGTTATTAAGGAGTTCCATAACCACTCCGTCGCTTCATGTAACAATCGTTACATCTCAATAATGCCCCCACGTGCTTCCTGTTACAATTGTTACATAATACAAAAGTTAAGCTAGACGCTCGAAATATCGCTAATCCGTATCTCGCGGGACGTGTATGGGTGCCTTACTGAACGAACATGAACGAAGCATCAGCAATAGGAGCTGATCTGTCAAAAATAAAAACAAATAAAGTCAATGTGATTATTTTTAGTGGACGTGTTTAGGTTGTGTTTACGTGCTCATCATGTATTTTTTAAAACGCCGTATTTTTTTTACTTATTGTTTCTTTCTAGAGGTGTTATATATCAAAATACGCATAATTTTAGGTTCTAACTAATTATCTAGTTATTTGTTTTTAAACTGGATGGATATTCTCTTAAAATCTGACGAAATTAGGTCTTAATGTAAATTATTGCAGTGGCGGTGGTTTTCTAGTGATTTCCTTTTGTTTTTTTTTTCCTTCATGAATTGTATGTATTTACGGAGAGTAATTACTAAATAGTGATTTAAAACATTAATCTCACTGTATTGTTGTTGTGTACATGCAGATTGACTCTCCAAAGGCGCAACGTAAGTCTAACTTATGGCATGTTCCTATAATTATAGGAAGCAATAGAACTTTTTTTGGATTAGGTTGGTGGCACATATTTGTTTTTGGGCAGTTGCTTTTTTGTGGCAGTTAGCTTTGTTGTGGTGTCTTTTGGGTTTGATATTTATATTAGTACCATATATATTATTATTATTATATAGGTATTAATATAAAATATTAATTTTTATTCATTTGTTTTAATAATTTTCATTTATTATTACAGTGATTGTAAATAAAATAATCTAAACATTGTATATAACATTATATATTTTATTACGTATCAAAGTCCTAAAACATTTTAGAATTTAATATGTTTATTTTAATATACTTTAAACTGAAATAATTTGTAATAAAAAAAACATACTACGAAGAATATTTTTTTATTACATTCATTTAATAAATTAACATAAATAATTACTAAACCAAAAAACAATCTTTGTTCGCAAATAATCGCGACTCACCCTATTCACAAACGTATGTGCCCCGAAACTTAATTTCGACGCCATATTGCCGATAAAGCGGTCGTCCGTGCGCTCTAGAGCTGCATTTTGATGACTTTATTGCATAAAAACTATGAGTATTCTTGAAACGTATTGTATACGATTGTAAACTACAGGCTTTGCTCTTTTGGTATATTTAAGTTATATTTTAATAGCACCGTGTTGGTTTCGGCAATAAGACAACCAAAAACGTTCGATTTTTCTATCAAAGCTTTTGTTGTTTAACTTGTATGACTACAGTTTACTGGAAAGTTAATTTTTTTCACGAATTATAATAGACAAATACTGTATCTTTCTAAAACTGCCCATATTTTTGTTCTAGGCCTTCTAGATTTGGAGTAAAATAGGTTATAACATCCAACCCGTTTAAAATGCAGATTACGCAGCACGCGAATTTTAGCGTGATTTTCTCGATTTTTTTCTGAATATTTTTTCGTTTGAAACATACATGTACTATATTTTTAATAGAAAGATAACTTAATATAGTATACGTGTAAAATATAAAAAAGACATCACAGGCCATTTGATCTTAAAATATAAAATAAAATAGGAAGTAATCCGTGATTTTTTTCGTCACTAAAGTATAAACCATGTTTTATAAATTAAAACAACACTTTGTCACCACGCATTCTATAAAAACAGATGCTCTATTCATCTAACTATTCAAAACAGTAATTGGTTTGGCTTAGATCGGCTCCAGTAGCTCACAGTCGATGTTTTTGTAACAATAGTCAGCAGGCGCCGGCCCGCTTCATAAATTTGGCGCCACTCAAGCACGTAAGGGTAAGGGGCCCGCTGGGTGCGAGCAACTGAGTGGATAAGGTATCTACAAAGTCTGTGATCCCTTGTCTACTCATAGGTACCAGCTACTTTCTTTGTATTTAATACAATAACCAATCACAACTTGATCATTCGTCATTGAGGAGTTTTGTCGCCCGTCGCCAAGGGTCTTCATCATATCTTCACCATATTTTAAATGTAACGATTAAAACCTATCGATACAAAAAAAATCATCCAAATCAGTGTAACCTGAAAATACATTAAAGAAACATAGTATATACAACAGAATTGATAACCTACTCCTTTCAGAAGTCCGTTAAAAATATTAGACAACATCACATACATTGCTCTGATTCTGCATTGACCCAGCCGGGAATCGAACCTGGGACCTCAGAGATGGCGACATAAGAGTCCGCCGGCGTGCGAGCCACTCGACTAGAGCGTTCGTCAATAATGAAGATTGAACTAAAAGTTATGATCGTCTATTTAAAAAAAAAAAGTAAATAAATTTATGAAATTATTATTAAAAATATAGATTAAAATGATGTTGACAATGTACGAAAAGCTAAAAAAGTATTCGGTAGGTCCTCCTAGGTACCAGTCATCACACCACTCTCCTCATCAATCTAGGGCATTCTAGGGCATTGATCAGACAAAAAAAAATCGTTCACTTGATAGAAATTTCACACGCCCAACAATTTTATTTTTTTGTCTGATCAATGTTCTAGAATGATGAGGAGAGTAGTTTGATGACTGGTACCTAAGACCTACAGAATTATGTTTTAGCTTTTAGTACATTGTCTACATCATTTTAATCTTTATTTTTTATTTTAATTTTGTTATTACGATTTAAAAAGAATGAAAAGTATATCATACTTCTCATTCTTTTTAATTCATTCAACTTGCCCTTTCATTTGATATCCATCACCCATATTGAAACAAATATGAAATCTGGCATTTCCGGCGGCCATCTTAGATTTAAAAATATATCAAAACTTTTATACAGTATTCTATTACTCAAGCCCTTTCATTTGATACCCATATTGAAGGGGTAGTGAAGAAAAAATTTGCCTGCCATTTTGTTGGCGGCCAAATTGGATTTTAATTTTTTTCATAGTGTAATCTATTCTACTAGGCAAGATCTTTTATTAAATACCAATATTGAAGGGGTTGTCATAAGAAAAATGAACCTGCTATTTTTTTGGCGGCCATATTGGATTCTCATTTTATTTCATAGAGAACTCTGTTCTACTAATCAAGCCCTTTCATTTGATACCCCTATTGAGGATGTAGTGATAAAATATGTAATCCGCCATTTTGTAGCGGCGGCTATCTTGGATTTACAATA
Organism: Scoparia ambigualis; assembly: GCA_963921215.1. Taxonomy (NCBI): domain Eukaryota; kingdom Metazoa; phylum Arthropoda; class Insecta; order Lepidoptera; family Crambidae; genus Scoparia; species Scoparia ambigualis. The sequence goes on from OY992505.1 coordinate 20,739,358, forward strand.
ATACCAAATGAATTAAATTATATTCTTATTAGAACTAAAGGTGCATACCAAATTTTAGATCAATCCGTCTACAGGAAGTGGGTCTAATTTTAATTACTGGATTTGACCCAAAGAAATAAACAGGGCAAGCTGAATAAAACGGTTTAAAATTAAAGAAAAAATTATTTTTATAAAATAATAATTTAAACCTGATAAGAAAAATATCATTGTATAAGTACCTACATTGCAATCTTTAACGATAATTAACAATATTCGTCTACGTCACAATAATCCCATATCGTGAGATAGGTACATTACCTATTATTAGTTAGTATTAAACTTATACTAGCACAAAAGTACTCGTCAAGACAATTCAAACGAGCCCATACTCGATGGGGTTATGTTGTTTATTTACTGAGTTGCTATGGCCATCTTCTAGCTCTATCATCAGACCCTGGTTACCATCTAGCACAAAAGTACTCGTCAAGACGAATCAAACGAGCCGAGACTCGATGAGGTTGCGTCGTTTCTTTACTGAGTTCCTATGACCATCTTCCAGCTCCATCATCAGATCAGACCCTGGTAACAATCTAAAAAGCAAGTACTCATCAAGACGAATGAAACGAGCCGAAACTCGATGGGGTTGCGTCGTTTCATTACAGAGTTCCTATGACCACCTTCCAGGTCCATCATCAGACCGTGGTTACCATTGAAAAACAAACTACTCGTCAAGACGATTCAAACGAGCCCAATCTCGATGAGATTGTGTCGTTTCTTTGCAAAGTTCCTATGACCACCTTCCAGCTCCATCATCAGATCAGCACCATGTCATCATAATATTGCATTGTCACGCAATTTACACATGTATGCAAAATTTCAGCTCTATCGGTAACCGGGAAGTGGATGAAATTTAATTTGCAAACGGACAGGTGAAACTAAATAAAAGCTTGTAAAAATACTTACTTTGCTTACGTTCTTACAAAACAAAGACGGAAAAACAACACTCTTTGATCACGACGTGAAAATGTATCCATATGAGGACCTAAATACACACTGTCAGGTACTGACACCAATACGAGGTCTTGAGTGTAAAATTTACACATAAGTCCTCACACAGTACAACAAACATGAGTCGAGTGTATAGCGAGTGTGTACAAATCGATAGTGGCGCCGAGGACCCACGAAAAAGTCCTCGGATTGAAAACGTCCTCGGATGTGCCTTGTGTATTCAGGCCCACGTCCTCGTATAGTACTTAAAACAAACACACCCCCCCACACACACACACATACACACACACACACACACACACACACACACATACGGGTATTTAAAACTTAACTATGTACTTAATGTTAGTCTTTTTTAATTTTTTTTCTCTTTTTGTAATAAATTAAATGTACATTAGATGCTTAGCAAAATAATTACAACTTGTTTTTAATGGAAGAGCGGTGCCTCCTAACACAGGCCTTTCAAGCTTTCGGGAGTCACCAGCCCCTACATGTACTATATACCTGCTATAACTGAATAAAACTTATTTTATTTTATTTTTTTATTTTTTACATTGAGAGGACGAAAACTGTAAGAAACAACGAAAATAATCTTTTTATGTTTCAAAAGATCTCATAAAGCAGTATCTTCTAATACTATTAGTAGATGGTTATAAGATACTTTATTAGCTAGCGGAGTTGACACTTCTTTATTTTCTGCCTACTCCATCATGAGGCATGCTACTACCTCAGCTGCACATAGAGCAGGCGTCAGTATCGATACTATTCGCAAAACTGCTGGGTGGAGAGCTAACTCTTCTGTTTTTGCAAAACACTACATACATCGAGAGACCATAGAAACATCCAACCTGAATCAGACTTTGCCATGTCCATTCACAGAGATTGATGTTAATCATAATTTTTAAATAAGATTTGATTACAATATATTATAAACCTCTAGGTTTATTATTTAGGTTTGTTTTTTGATTATATTTATTTAATAATAAATATAATACCTAGTTATTGATTTACACGGAAAAAGACGTTTTAATATTTCACGTCATGCTTCCCGGCGTAACCACTTTTGATTTAACTAGTATTTGTTACTCATAAAAATTTATGAAATGTCTATAAAATTCTAGTCCAATAAAAAAAAAAATTATGTCTCAGGTTTCGCCGTATTTTGTTCTTGAAAGTAGATAAGTAGATAAGAGTAAGTTGATACTCCGCAGCGCAACTGCGCTGCGGAGTATCCTTCCAGCGAAACCACCACGATATATGTCTTGTATTACTATGCATAGTATAATGAAACATATGATATTAAAAAATTCTATAACAATTCTATATTGAATTAGGACCCCCAAATCCTCACTAGAATTTAAATATACGGACAAAGCGGTGCCTCAAATTTTTTTTTCGAAATAGGTGCTAAACGCATAAAGTAAAGTTCTTAGCAACGTTAGCATTACATATCTTTCAGAGATAAAATTTATTAGCACACAAATATTATTCTTGTTGTGTTATATTATTATTGTAGGATATTAATAGTATAGTTATCTTACATTTTCCTGTAACGACTAAATATCGTAATGTCTGTGTTTATGTCTTACAATTAAACGTCGTCTTACCCACTTAAGGAACTTTTCATTAAAGTTTCTTAACTACCCACATTATAATGAAATCATTTTTAGTTATGAATTGCATATTTCAACATCAACATTTTACGGGTGTAAGTATATCTGTTTAAAATTAAGCGTGGAAAGAAACTATCGGCACCAGTGAGTTTAGAAGAGGTGTTTTGCAACTATTTCGAAAAGAAAATTTAAAGCACCGCTTTGTCCGTAAGTATATTTCAATTCTAGTGAGGATTTGGGGGTCCTAATTCAGTATAGAATTGTTATAGAATTATTTGATACCATATATTTGATTATACTATGCATAGTAATACTTACATATATCGTGGTGGCTTCGCTGGAAGGATACTCCGCAGCGCAACCACTTTCAATCAATGACCTTTTATAAATAGACTAGTTATACGTGAATAAATTGCATTTTAAAATGGCGAAATTGTTTCTATGACGTAATACACGTCGAAAGGGAAAATCATATCATTAGCCTATTGTTAAAAAGAGATAGACAATATTTTGACTTTTGGTAGTTGACCAATGAGCTCATAGAATTTATGCGCTATCTCGGCCGCCATTGTTTTTCTCTTTCACTCTTACAGAAAACATAGTATACGCTCCTCACTCATGCATATCGCATTGGCAACATGGCAAATGTCATCACCTAATGAAAATTTGTATTTTAAATTTATATTTACAATACTTACGAATGAAATAAGACATTTTTATTGTCTCTTACGGTTGCAGTATAATTTTTACAATTTCTGGATACATAGGAAGGCATTTTAACCAATTAACAAATCAAAAACTTATAAAGGTAACGATCGTGTGTAAATCGTGTTGACGTGACACTGACTGACGTGTGACTGAGTGAAGTCCAGGCAATTACCTTGATTTGTCCTTGCCACTACGGAGGCCAGGCAACGTATCTAAACATAAAATATCATTGCTTTCAATAACAAAATACGGCGAAACCACATAGATTTTTTTTAATTGGACTAGAATTTTATAGACATTTCATAGATTTTTATGAGTAACAAATACTAGTTAAATCTAAAGTGGTTCCGCCGGGAAGCATGACGTAATATTTCACTATCTTTCAAAATCTACAAGTGTAACCCAATCTCAAAGGACGAAACAACGAATGTTTAATTAGTGACTAAACGAACTTACCTGAAGTGATGTTCTATCACAATTATACGAGTTGCTTCGTCCAAAGAGATTAGGTAACACTTGTACCTCTCCAATAACAATAAATCTACAAGTTCCGTAATAATGGTGTAATGCAACAATAATAATTGTTGTGTGGAAGGCTGTCGAAATAAACAGAAAGATTCGAAGTATAGAGTCTGACCAACGAAACGTGACTAGAAAGAATGGCGGCAAATTCAAAAATTCTTGGGGTGTCAACACTCACTATACTCTGAAAAAACGACGTTGATACTTGTATTTTCTTTATTAAACTGTAGATCAACCAAATATATAATTAGTAGTATCAATAAATAAGAATAAATCTTAAGAATAATTGAAGAAGCATTTGTGATAATGAAAATACCGTAATTAATATTAACCACCTTACAAAGTAGAATAGAAGAATTTGGAGAAATATTTGTTGGAAAATTTGTTTGTCATTAATGACGATATTGTTTCCAAACATTGCGTTTCACTAGATAAAACTTCCTTTTGTTCAAGTGATGTAATATTCTTGACAATATTTTAGTTTTGTCTCACTAGTACTTGAAGTTTCTGGAGGTAAGATAAACAAAAATTGATTGGAAAGTCAACTCATTGAGTTATAATGTACTACGTACTAGACAAGACGTCACAACTAGATTGTTTGCTACACGCGTTAGAGCCAGCTCGCTCCAACTATATTAGTCTGGGGCAGGCCAGACGCAACAATACTTGTGTATTCTGTTTTCTATTTTAAATAAGCCTTCATGTGTGCTAAGGTACTGTTTAAGAATTCAGAAAATACAAAGAAAACTAAACGAATCACTTTTTACCTGTAAATATGCACTAAATTATCGATATAACATGCATTTGACTAATTATTTTATGAAATCGCCGCGACATGAGCGGCGGCAATGATATTAGCGGCGGCCATGTTTCGAGGTCGCGAGAAAAGAAGCGGTCTAGCGCTGTATGTTTGGATTGTTCAGAAAGACGATAAATTATTATTTTAGCGCTGCAGCGCACTTTTGTTTTAACTTTTAAAAAATAGAACAAGTATTTTGCTTGGGATAGCTGCTCCTCTAGTACGTAGTATATTATAACACAATGAGTTAATTTTTAATGAAAGGAAAATGTAAGTATACCTACAGAATTAACCTAGAATTATTTACGATTGTATTAGTTTTTCAGAGTAAAATGTAAAATAATAGACGATAACAATAAAAGAAGATAAGTTAAGTATCAAAATGATAAATTCAAGTACACAAAACATACCTTTCGTAAAAAATTATTGCCATAATTAAACTTTCGAAAATAGACCGCGTCACGTGTCGTTGGTCAGTTGATCTTTTTTTTACGTTACCGTAAGATTCTGGAAGGTACCTATAATTATATTTTATATAGTTTAAACTTAAGTTTTTTACAGAACAAATAGATAATACGAAACTAAAGGTAGGTAGGTAGGTCATTACTTATTTATGTAAATTATTTCGTCGTGCGATCTGTGACTGTTGTGATGTAGAAGGTACCTAACCTACTTGCGTAACTTATATTCATAGTGAGTTCGTAAGAATTAAAATCGCCAGTACTTATCATGATGTAGGTAATAGAATATAACGTAATAAAATGTGGTTTCCGTTTTGTTTTCCTTATATCTTCAACTCGTCATGTCGTGCAGTGTTTGCTTGTTTCTAAGACGTTGAGTGCTTGTTTGTTAAATAGGTAAGTAAGTAAGTAACTTACAGAACTACATTTTACTTAGGTGTGCAATCACACAATAAATTACTTACTAAGGTTGCGTCGGTATGTATATTTAGTCTATTTGCTGTCAAACCTAACACACGAATCGTCGGCGTAGGTAAGTTCGGTACAAAACGCACCACAAAGCATTAACTACTCTCCGCGTAGAGCGATAAGGTGCTATTTTGAATGCACACGGTGCCTATCTAATATTGTAGGTTATTAAAACGGCGGCTTTCTTCAACATCAAAGGAGTGCAACTTCTGTACGTAGTACTATTATTTATTCTGTGCTTGTAGTCAATCAAAATATAATCCTACTCAATATTATGCAAACACTCACACACGCACACCTATAAAGTGTAAATCGAGCTAGCGAGACAGAGCGGTAAGTCTCCACGTCAGCGCGAGGGAGTCAGCGAGTAGCACGTTGACGTCTCGGTCGCTTCGCAACTAGGGATGGGATTTTACCCGGAAAAAACCCAAATTTGGGAAAAAACCCGGGAAAATTCCCTGAAAAAAACCCAAACGGGAAAATATTCGGGTTTTTTCATTTAATACAAATATATATTGAAAATAAAAATATATTTAATCTACATAACACAACTCCACAAACAATTGGAGTAATAAATACAAACAAAAATGGAATTATGTAAGAACTTTTAAAGTAACACGTAACTTTCGGCGATTTTGATGAGCAATAAATGCGAAAAATAAAAGGGTTACGTAGCGGAGGTGAGTTAGTTCCGAGCGGGAGGGAGGGAGTGGCCATTGCGTTATCGACTCGCGTCGTGATCTGTCATACGTAGTTTCGCCTTCATACCGAGCGCACTTGTGTTTCTTTGTTTTCTACATTATTGACGACCTGGATTTTTGATTGCTTTGTGATTAAATACGTAATACGCTTTGTAAACAACTGCTGCTACGCTCACGGACTGTGATACTTACTGCCGCTTAGCAAAACAGCATTAAACGGTAAGTTTGAATGTAAAATTAGTAATTTTATATAAATTACTTGTAAAGTAATGAACATAATTGTATCTAATGTTGGTTTTGCTAACGTATAATTTTTTTTTTGTTTTCAGCAATTTTTGACTTAGAGGTGCCTCCTTCAAATCATGCCACTTTTGCCGCTCTTGTGCAGACTCAATCCATTTTAACCCAGCTGTTCTTTTGATATCATCGTACCAACGCTTTAATAATAACGTATAAATTAATAACTATTAAAAGTTAAATCCGTAATCAAATTTTGCCAAAGGGTATGGTGTGCGGCTCATCCAAACACGTTTATCTAATAATGTACGAGTATATTGTCATTAAACCTATCTCAATAAATAATCTACTATCGTGTGTATAATTATGCTCCTTGTTGTCTCGTCCTCTATGATGGAAATACTACTTGTTAGTATCGAGTCTTAGCACTCGCCGACGCCACATAAGTTTAAAGTATCTGAAAATAAAATATTTCCGAACGCAGCCGCACGTCACTAGACTAGCCCGCGTTTTGAACTGCCATTCGTTTTTTATGTCACTGTACCGGCGCCACTTTTTTCTCTTACTTTTTTGTGAAATAATCTTTTTAATAGTTTTAGTCAGTTTAATTATGATAAATAAACTGTTATTATGAGTAAAAGAAAGAGACGTGAAAAATAATAATGTAATTCTGGGTTTTGAAATGTGCACTCAGGCCCATCTTTGGGATGAGGCGGTGTTGAAACATTCAAAACTTAAAACGGGCACAATAACTCGTACTTACTGCAAAGCCGAGTTTTTACTACCCTGGGTATTCGCAAGGAATATCAGGGTCTTACATTTACTGCAGTTTGCTTTGCCATTTGGGCCTAGATCTGCATGACTATGTCTGACATTCCTAATGTGTCAATGATGGCCCTGGATCCGGCTACTACTTCAAGTTCTGTGGAGGAGGAGGCACTGCCCGTGCCAATACAGTGTAGTAGAGGCCTTACCTGTGGAAAAAACCCAGTGTACAGACCCGGAGACCGATACACCTGCCATAGACGTAGAATTGTTATTTGCTTTGGGGGAAATTGAGGAGGTGCTTAAGGGACCAATTGCTCATGATGAAATTGCACAGAGGTAGACTCCTATTCTCACAAAAGGATTGCAAAAAGAAATTAAACCAGAACTTATGAAAAAATACATCCCATATGAAAATATCCCAACGTTGCTCCCAAAGCTCAACTCTGAAATACCTGGCTGTCTCTGACCTGGTTAAGAAAAGAGATTTGATAATTGCTGACAGGCAAAAACAGATGGTTGCTGCACTATCAGCCCTGGGCCAATCACTCCATTTATTTCTCCTAAAAGGTGACAGAATTGAAATTATTAATTAAATAATTAAACACATCAATGATGCTGCCAAAATACTATGTGACGCTGTGCACATAGATACAAATCGTAGAAGGTCGCTAATACCAACCGTCATTAACCCCTTGAGCACCATAAAACCAGACACAATTGAAAATCAATTGTTTCGCGACTGCCGGCGGTCTCATGATATTTGATCTATTAATAAAGATATGAAAGATTCCCTCACAGGGGGAGCAGATGCATTTTTTTTAAGTAACCTTTCTGAAAAGATCTAGGTTACAAAGGCTGTTCAAAAAATCTGTTAAAGACCTGAAGAACACAAGCTTCATTCAAAAACCCCCAAATAAAACCAAATCTTTAAACTGGAGGGGCCCTCCTCGTCCAAGTGCCCGGACAGGGACAGGAGCGAGATCCAACCAACCTGCAAAGCTACGAAGCTGCAAAGTTAGAAGTTCAGGTATGCAGACTTCCTTTTTTTTATAAATAATTGGAAGAAAATAACCAGTGATCCTACTATTCTGAAATGGGTATCTGGGTATGAAATCCCTTTTAGTGAGATACCATTTCAATCTTACTTGCCTATGAATAACTCATTTACAAGTAGAATTCTGTCAAGTTCAAATTGAAATTAATAAACTTACACAATCACTGTCCAATTCACAAACACTTTTCTCAATCCCGTGAGCAAGTCAAGTCGTAAACGATTAGAAATTAATAAATCAAACAGCGAGAACGTAAACGAGAAGTAGGTAGTTGCATTGAAGAAAGTTGACAGTCAACTGACTGCGTGCGCAAGCGCATCGCAAGGGTGTGTGGGTGTGGCGTGCGATGGGTCAGGTAGACAATATCATATTGACTACCTGCTCCCGTATCCCTAAAACAACAATAGGTTGATTGACATAAATAAAATAGCAAGTAAAAAAAAGCAGATTTAGTGTTTACAAAGTGGTATAACTTTTTATTTAAAATCAATACGGGTCTGTGTTTATAATAAATATAATTTGATTTGTGATGAAGAATAAAAAGAAAACGGTATCTGAAGTGGCCGCGACCTAGACCACACTTCATACATTTTTGCCCATTCTCTTTTAATATCTTAAAATATTTTTGGAACTGAATACCATTAGATAAATAGTTTTAATATCTACCTACATTATATTTCTTGCTGAACCTTCCTCGTTATGATTTTTAAACATGCTTTTTAACAAATAACTGCATTAAACTAATCCACTGTGCTGCATATTTGTTAGATCCAAGATCGCAAGGTGTTGAGTAGGATGAAGAAAGAGCACGAGGTGAATGCCATGCCATCGATTTAGCCAACTATAGAGCTAAACATGGTTTATGGGGTAGATCACTTATTTGGAAGAATGTCACAGAAATGGATCCAGGCGTTTGGTGGAAAGGGTTGTGTAAATAAAAATTGCTGAGTAGAGTTGCAGTAGGCCTTCTGACTGCTCCCTGCACTTCGGCAGCCACTGAACCATCATTCAGCACACTTGCTTCTTCTTCGTCGTATCGATAGTTCAATATATACGCGCTGTTAAACAGTTTTGGCCCAATACTCCGCTGCTGCCACCCCAGGAGGAGAAGCCTCATCCAGGTCTTTCTTTCAACGTGCAGGTGTAAGGGCAACGCGGGCATGACAGCAGATGCCGCATGTCTTGTTCTGGAGCGCTACACTCGCACTGGGCAGAGATCAGAGCAGTATAACCCCACCTCGCCATATTCGATCTGCAGCGGCCCACTTGGGTCCGGAGTCGGTTAAGCTACTTCCATGTGGGCCACGCTAGGTTATTGCCAGGGGGAAGATTTTCAAAAGGTGCAATGGAGTTAGGTGAAGGTGCACATATTTCCTGCCATAGTTTGCAGCGGGCCTTTCTAGGGTATTGGTGCACATATTTCCTGCTATAGTTTGCAGCGGGCCTCTCTAGGGTGTTCCGTTAAAGCTTTTGTAAACTTCAGGAAGCTCCTACGGCTTTTGAGGCGACTTTCAGGCGGTTGGTGCTCGAACAGAGAGTGCCTGTTGTCGGATTCTTGCCTTAGCTTTTCCAGAGAGCATGTGACACTTCTGCGAACTTGCGGCGATGCTATACCAGATAATGGGTATAGCATAAGGGGAGTGGGTTTGAGACAACCTGTAATTTTTCTACATGTTTCGTTCAGGGCGACGTCTACCTCTTTGGCATGAGCGGAACGATGCCGCACTGGGCATGCGTATTCGCCAGCTGAGAAGCAGAGGGCCAGCCCTGACGTCCGTAGTACATGAGGTTTGGCACCCCATGAAGTTGACGTTAAACGAGAGATTAAGTTGTTGCGGGGAGTTAAATTTGAGCTTTGTTTTCTCATATACACAGTCAGTAAAGAAATTAATAGACTGACTATAGACAGGGCAGCAATAAATTGTCGTGAAGCGACATTTAAAAAAGAAAAGATGATAAGAAATTAACAAATATTTATAAGACAAAATAAAATTACAAACAAAAGTTAAAAAAAAGGTGAGTGAGGATGGTGAGTATGGAGGTGATGATGGTTAAAATGAAGGTTGATGATATAAAAAGTGAAGGGGTAGGTGCAGCTGACGTGGAGGCAGGCGAAGATGTGGAGGCAAGCGCTGAACTTGGCAGTCGTCGAAGGGCGCAGGCAAGCGAAGACAGGCAGGCGCCGGTAGGCAGGCGCCGGTAGGCAGGCGCCGGTAGGCGAAGGCAAGCGAAGGCAGGCAGGCGCCGACAGGCAGGCGCCGGAAGTCGCAGGCAGGCGCAGGTAGGCGCAGGCAGGCGCAGGCAGCAGGCGCCAGCAGGCGCAGGCTGGCGAAGGTGCAGGCAGGCAGGCGCCACCAGGCGCAGGCAGACGAAGGTGTAGGCTGACAGGCGAGACAGGCACAGGCAGGCGTAGGCGCACGCGATGACTGGAGGCTGTAGTCTTGCAATTCGGAAGCTGGTGATCGTACTTGAAGACTAGTCCTTCCAATTTGGAAGAGAAAAGTAAGGAGTCTTGACCTTCCAATTCGGAAGCTGGTGATCGTCTCAGTCGACTAATCCTTTTGAAACAAAAGCTAGAGATGTAATGATTAGTCGTCGGCTGAACTTTATAAAGAAACCTCGGTTTCTGAGTTCTGCATAAATTTCAAAATAATATTTTTAAAACGCTGAAATCTAGATGGCCAAATGTAAAAAATAAGAAACTAAATAGTTTGATTGAATTATGTTGATACGTTGCATAGCAACGAAGCAAAAATAAGTTGTCAGATACGTCAAAACGTAACCAAAACACAATATTTAGTAAATAGAAAACAATTAATGTGATATAAATGTAAATATTTCAAGGAAAAACGCATAATAAGATTATCGAAGTGATCCGAAACTTGTGAGATACGTAAAAGTGTCGAAAAATGGTGTCCGAAGTTTCGTGATTTAGATCACGTAAGTAAATGTGTTTAGATAAAGGAATTGCGATGTGTGTAGTGTAGTGTGTAGTTACTAAATCATTATGTATCGTTGCAGAAGCGAGGAAAAATAAAGACAAATACATAAATAAGACGAATGTTAAAATATGAGATGATTACATGAAATTAAAAGGTACCTGTGAAGTGGAAAAGGTAAGTGGTTTCACCACAAAATAACTGAAACCTTTTACATAAACATAGAGATGACAATAACGATGAAGATGACGAGCCCATATCTACTCCTGGAGTAGTACTTAGCCCAAGAATTAGTCCAATTTACGACGAACAACCTTCTACATCGCGCACAAATACAAATACACAAGAAATCGAATTCTGTGATATGAACGCAATAACAGCAGAATGTTATGATAATGGCAGCAGCGATAGTAATTAAAATTATACATTAGCAATAGAAAAATATTCTAGCACAATACTTTTTAATACGTAATAAATAACTATGATATTATGTGCTTTGTTTTATTTCGGCATTAATGAATTAAACGACTTACTAACTTCTAGCGCAGTAAGAAACTATTGGCGTATAATGCTACTTTCATCCACACTAACAGATAGTGTCAACTTGAATCAAGTTTACTTGGTAGGAGAATTGGATTTAATTTTCTCAATACAAGATTTGTTGGTCAAGAGAGCCCATATATCTTAGCAAGCAGTGAAAATAAATAGGATCGTTTAAAAACCGTCAATTCATTCAATAATACTACCGATATCCATATTAAAATGAAGAAATAATAAGATTCGTGATAATAGCATGAAAAAACCCAGCATTTGGGTTTTTTCCCATTTTAGAAAAAACCCGGTTTTTTCCCGTTGGGTTTTTCCCACCGCCGCCCATCTCTATTCGCAACAGACGAGGTAGGTACGTAATGTATATCTATCTTGTTCTAACATTTACAAATTTAAGAATAAGAATAATTTATATCTGTATAAAAACTTAGTCTAAATACATCAAAATTTATAAATATCATTCGTCCACATAATAAAAATAATGCATAACAAGAGTGCAGCTATTATTGTAAGTAATTTAAAATTAAGGTTAATATTGCAAAATAATCGAAATGATACCTAAGCTAAGTAAACTAGTTTACCTGTCTTTTAGGCATCTAATAAGTGAATGTAGGTTACTGCTTACTTAAACATTTTATTAGTTAACAATAATTTATAATATCTTATTAACAATGCTATCATGCTATTAAAGTTACAGTACTTACGTATGTTTTGTAAACAATGATTATAATTATGCTTAGATACTACTAGAATTATGTAATTGAAGAACATTTTAAGAAGCTCACTGATCACTGATTTATGTTCATAAAAGTAGATTATCCTTCATAGTTTGTATTGCCTAATGTTAAGCAAGTAACAACTAGTGTACAAATTAAAGATAACAGTGTGAATCCTGTGGACACCACTGTGTTTCTAGGCTTAACGTTAGATGCCAAGCTTCAGTGGGGCCCACATATAGTTAAATTATCGAATAGACTTAGCTCTGCGGCTTATGCAGTAATGAAGATCCGTCAGTTAACTGACGTTGATACATCTAGATTAGTTTATTTCAGTTACTTTCATAGTGTAATGTCGTACGGCATTTTACTGTGGGGAAATGCTGCCGACATTCAAACTATCTTTGTGCTGCAGAAGAGGGCTATTCGAGCAATCTATAACCTAAAGGCTGGTGACTCTCTCAGAGAGAGATTTAAGGATATAAATATAATGACTGTTGCATCACAATACATATATGAAAATTTGATTTATGTTCATAAAAATATTGAAATATTTTCAAAAAACAGTGATATTCACAATGTGAACACTAAGAGTAAGAACAAATTAGCAGTACCTTATACTAGGCTCCATAAAATAAATAATTCTTTTAAGGGTCCGTGTGTAAGATTTTACAACAAAGTACCAAATGATATTTAAAAATTAGATCTTAATAAATTTAAAATCAAAATCAAAGAAAAGCTTTTTATAAAAGCTTATTATAAAGTGTCAGATTACACAGAAGACAAAGCAGCTTGGATCTAAAATGCTCCAATTACTCCAACAGCTATTTCTAATTGTCTATTAGTAATTGATACTTAAATTGTATTGGAGTTTTGTATTGCTTAATTTATTATTTTTTAAATTCATATTTTGTATTTTATGACCCGGTAACGACATATTCTTTTTTTTTTTTTTGTAAATGTCGTTGCTTCTGTGCGCTGTGGTTTCTTCTTCTTGCGCCCGTTCTTTGCCACAGTTAAAAAATGACGTCCTGAATGGGTGGTAGGTTAAAAAGATTTGGACGATTCAAAGTACTTATTAATTGAGTTTATTGAATAAATATATTTTGTATTTTGAATTTTTTGAATTTTTAGTCAATAGAGCTGTGGTACCTAATTTCAGCACTTTTTCTCGCTGGGCATTGTTCGTCTCCCGTTTTGTGGCGGCTAGGCTTGTTAAAACGCTTACATGTAGCACACGCGGCAGGTTCCTGGCGTTTGCTGCATTCCTTGATGGAGTGTCCAACGCATCCACAGTGTCCACAGGTAGAGTCTGACTCACGACAATACTTAGAGGAGTGGCCATACTGCTGACACTTGTAACATCTTGTTACAAGTGTGAAGTCTCTGACTGAGCAAGATGTCCAATTAATGAACAGTCGCTCCTGTGCTTTTAGAACTTTCTTCAATTCAGGTGGTAATTCTATTATGTAATTACAAAATAAGGCATCTTTTTTAACAGATTTATGGCTAAGTCTAATAGAGCTAAGGAATTGGTCTCGATGTATGTGTGAATACTTGTCCGCGATGGTCTGTTTATACAGACATTCGAAAACTTCTTGTTCAGTGTTATTGGCGGGGACTCCTAATAAAATTATTTTTGGCTTCCTTTTTTAGTCTCTTCGACCTTTAGCCCTGATGTTTTGAGCTGCTCTGACTGTTTCAGTTTCTCAAGGTCTTGTTTCCCTTGTGCGCTAATAATAATGCCTCCATCTTTGGTCTTCTGCATGCCACGGATACGTAATTGGAGCTCTTCTGGCTAAATTACGGTCTGAATGAGCTTCTTTGTATCCTCGCTCGTTTTTTCTTTGTCCTGGGGATAAATAACGACACTGCTGGTGTTAAGGGGACGGACAAGAGAGTGGTTCCCCTTCCTAATGATTTGGGCAAAAGATGTGTCCTGATTTGTTGCATTTGAAGCAGAGCGGATACACTCTTTTAGATCCTCCAGTTGGTCTTCTAGTTGGGTGGTTTTCCACTTTTGCTCGCTCATGTTGCTAATCGTAAAGCTGTGCTGAAATATATTTTTGTTTCAGTGACTGATATTGAACAGCCGACTGAGACACACCTCCTATGACGCTTCTGCTGATGCTACTGATTTTAAGCTTTTGTTCTGAATTTAGCTTTCCTTCACATGAGATCGAGCAAATATCATTCAAGCAATGCTCGATTTTTGACAGCCAGCTCTTTATTTCCATAGTCGAGACTGCATCAATAGTGGGCGCTACTGGTTCTTCTTCATTTTGTCGTCGACGTGGTGGGCTCCGGGACGTCATGTTGCTCCGGTTAAATGGACTTTCAATTATTGCGTAAATAACATCACTTAACAGTTACTGACTGAGTAAAATTGTCAACAATTGCATGACTGCGATGCGCTGACCCCGATCTACGCGGAAGCAATATTGACACAGTTAGGCGCGGAATTTATAGTTATTTAATTATTAATCATAATATAATAAATTTAACAGATCGCACGTCGATCTGCTAGCGCTATAGAAATTTCACTAAAAGAGTACAAAGCATAGCTATTAGCTATATTCAGCACAGACGTATTACATGTCTGTGATATTCAGCTTGTTTATGCCTTAAAGCGCTATGTGCTTAGAGCATTCAGTTGGTTGAATGCTCTAAGGCTATGTGCCACTGTTATTCTATGGTGCCACCTCAGAACAATAACTATTGTTCTGACAATAGCTATTGTTCTGAGGGTGCCACTAATTTAATAGGTGCATTTTGTCAGATGAACTAGTCATAGAACGTAATTTTGCACGATTTGAATGAAATATTTGATTTATTCTAATTTAATTAAAACAATTGTTGAATATGTAAGAATTTATAGTAATAAGTTAAATAAATAAAATAAAATACACTTTCCTACACTCACACCAATTATCTAGCCCAAGAGAAGCTTCGTGCGTACGTAACTTACTTAAACTACTTAAATACATATATAACATACTTAAAATACATACTTATTATACATAGAAAACACCCAGACCCAAAACAATTTAGAAAAACAATAATTTCTAAATTGACCCGACCGGGGATCGAACCCGGGACCTCAGAGATGGCGACACCATGAAAACCGGTGTACAAACCACTCGACCAAGGAGTTGACAAAATTTAAGGCGATATGTTTCATCTTAAATTTTTACTGGTAATCTAAATTATGGCGTGATATCTCAATGGCGAATGCTACACGATCAATTTTTATCGCGATAATTGATTCGCGATCCAAGATCACGATATTTATCGACTGTGTAACGTACCTACAGTGTAACGACGGATCGTGATATGGATCGTTGGATTTCTAAAAATCCAGAAATCACGATCGAGTATCGCGTGATATTTATCGAGCGCCTAGTCATCGAGTTAATATTCATCGTCATTCTGTCAGTGTCAAACAAATAAATAACAAAAATAAGAATAGGTATTTATTTTATAAATTGGTTCTGGTTGGTGGTTTCACATCAGGTTTTATCATAGGAAGGACCAGCAACACAAGCTTTAGTTATATTATCACTCATTGCTGGCAGGCTGGCACTGACTTGCTCCACGTGTCTACCCAGCCAGTGTGAGAAATTGAGACAGAATGACGCCGATATTATATCGAGTGTGTACCATCCTAGCCGATCCAAAACATTACTCGATAAATATCGTGATAAATATTGCCGATAAATATCGAGCGTGTAGCATTCGCCAATGCGTAAATTAATGGGCGATTTTCTGAGATCACAAAAAAAAAAGAAATTGGTTCGTAAATGACTTCATAGATGGCGCTTAGCATAGATTAGTATGGCGCTTAGTAAAAGGCGAGTCCATGAAGAACACGTGTATGGCTACGTAATATTTATTCCATTCCAAAATAGAAATAGGTCCTTTTTTTATAGCAGAAGGAGGCAAACGAGCAAGCGGGTCACCTGATGGAAAGTAATCACCGACACCCGCAAAACCAGAGGAATCGCAGACGCGTTGGAGATCCTGAATAAAAATTTGTAAGTACTATTTTTTTATTTTTTTGATAGACAAGCAAAAGTGTAGAATTTATTACAGCCCTTAGATAGGAACGGGTCGGCTTTCATAAAACGCCATCTATCGAGTATTTTTGAACTAATTTTTATTTTTTAATTCGGGCGGTGGGAAAATCGCCCATTACGTTCTATTGTTTTTATTTTTTAATTTTTGTGATGTAACATTATAATCGTTACGGAGGTAAAGATTCATGATTCGTATTACAAATAATCAATTAGCACGGGAATTGCTAAACCAGAGATCGTTATTTTTTTTTATTCGTGGTAGACAGGCATTTGATCGCAATTTCACCTGATATTATGTGAAGATGTAGCGGAGGGTGTATCATGGCTTTTTATTCTATGGTCCAGAGGGCCTACAATGAAACGCCACTGACAGTAAGAATGATCTACCCGCTCTAGTTTTTAAAGTTCGTAAAGCTTGTAGTTTTTTGTAGTAGATTTTAAATACCTAAGTACCTATATACCTATAGGTATAGATTTTGAGTTTGTATTCTTAGATATCCTCTCAACCGGCCACGTGTAACCAATAGAAACAAAGGGGACTTTGTGGCATGCCGCCATTTTGATTTTTTTCTCAAGTTTCCGCGCACGATAAAAGTGGTATATGTGTGTGTGATATAGTGGTATATAGAGGATACTTTCTCAAACAAAACATTTAATTCCCGAGATATTTGAAGGTAAACATCGCTATACGAAAAAATAACAATCGTTAAAAATCTAATAATTACGTATATACAGCGTGTTTCTTCTAAGGTGTCAAGCCGATGTATAGTGATAGGGAACCACCATACCTATCCATTGAACCCCCATGTATGTTCTACGACTTTTTGTAGTTTTCGAGTTATAATTTTTTTTCGTTATTTTATGATTCAACAACGAGACGGCTCTAAAAAAATTATATCTTTTTTGGGTCGACTTTCCTTCGATGTTTTTTTTAATACAATGCCAATTGATTGCACTTTTATGAGTAAAAAAATCTCCTTCCTAACTTTAACCTAGGCACTAAAATTTGATCCTAACTTCAAAAATTGGGTTGGGACGAAAAAAAGTCCCATTTAATACATCTTTTTTTGTATTAGTATGAAAACATATTTGGTTGGGCAGTTTTTAAGAGTAGTCAGAAGCTACGGAAAATCTTTTTTATTTTTTTTATTTAAGTTGAAAATTCAATTCTGTTTTGATTAATCCAATTTTTAAACTTAGGATCAAAATTTTAGTACCTTAAGTTAAAGTTAGGAAGGAGATTTTTTTACTCATAAAAGTGCAATCAACAGGCATTGTATTAAAAAAAAATCGAAGAAAAGTTTACCCAAAAAAAAGATAGGTATATTTTTTTGATTTAGGAACTAATTAGTCAAGCAGAAAGAAAGTTCCAATTGGTCAAGTGTGTTTTTACCGCGTGTTTTGGTTCTGATTTGTCAAGCAATGCAAAAGTTATAATTGGTCAAGTCCCAATTTTGTTTCGATTTGCCATGCCTTATTTTTGTTCAACTGGTCAAGCCAATAAAAAGTTCTGAATTGTCAATATTTTTTTTACTTAAACACAATTATTAGTGTATTTGAAGGTATAGTTACATAGGTGTGTATTCATATTCCTATTAAAATAATGGTAAGATTATTTCACATTAGTGTCATGCATGATTAATTTACATGTGGGTAAGTTTATTTTCCTTGTTGCGGTTGAATGCATTTTTACTAAGTGGGTAGGTAGTAAACAAGTGCGTTTAATAATTGTCAGTTTAAGTTCTGTAGCAAATCTTGTTTGTTAGTTTTCTGATATGGTACAACAAATTGTTTATAACCACTCACCAGCCCACGACCGTATATACAATATGGCTCCTACCGTCCACTCAATCTGACAGCTGTCCGAAAGTTGGCCGACGCTGACCCGAGACTACCCGAGCTGACAAAAAAGCTTAGAACTAACCAATATCAAAACCTAAACTACGTACCAAATGCTTAGAAAACTCAGTATTTTAATAAGTTAAAAGTTAATTACGAAAAGCTACAACAAAAATGACAAAAATGAAGATTCCAAGACAAAAAACAAAAATATTTTTTTTATATCGACATTTAGAAGTCGTTATTACTTGGAAGTCACTGTTTCAAACTATAAAGAATCATATCATTTTCGATAGTTAAAACCATAACGATTGTTTTGATGTGCACATTACTAGGAAGAACGATGATTACGAAGAGTAATTAACACATTATTAGCACAAAAAAATCCTATGCAAAATAAATGGCGAACCGTCAAAATTGTCAACAATTTCATTTTTTTACTAAAGGTACTCGTATACTATGCCATAGTTTCAATTGCTCTACGGATCAATGGGCGATTTTCCGAGATCAAAAAAAAAAGAAATTGGTTCGTAAATGACTTCATAGATGGCGCTTAGCATAGATTAGTATGGCGCTTAGTAAAAGGCGGGTTCATGAAGAGCACGTGTATGGCTGCGTAATATTTATTCTATTCCAAAATAGAAATAGGTTCTGGATGTCCTGAATATAAATAGGTAAGTAAATACTATTTTTTTATTTTTTTGGTAGAAAAGTAAAAGTGTAGAATTTATTACAGCCCATAAGTAGCCCAGCTTTCATAAAACGACATCTATCGAGTGTTTTTGAACTAATTTTTACTTTTTAATTTGGGCTGTCAGAAAATCGCCCATTGATATCGATAGAGCCACCTCAAATTTTCTTGCGGAACTACGAACTAGGTGTAGTGAGCAACAACCTTAACAAAGAACGTTGCCGTGTTTATGGCGCTTGGTCAGAAAAAAAAATATATTGGAATGTCACTGTCTACAAATGTAAACAAACCATAATAATCCTTAACAATAATTAGTATGCGATTGTTTTGATGTGCACTTATTTAGGAAATACGGTGAGTAGAAGAGTATTTCGACATTTTTAAAAACGCTTACGTTGCAAAATTCCGTTTTGGCGAACTGTCAATTCTCGCCAATTTCATTATTTTTTTCTGTGAAATTATGTTTGTCATTAAATAGATTTCTTTTACTTTTATACTGAATTAGTAACCACAGAATCATCTCAAATATTTTAATGGGCCTACGTAATACGTGTTTTAAGTAATTACACTCACCGTGGTCGTAATGCGAGTTTGCAAAATTAATTTAGGCTGAGTTACAGAAGTTACCGTGGACAGGAGGGGTTATATGTCACTGAGTTACAGAAGTTACCATGGACAGGAGAGTGGTACAGTTTTCAGGAATTTATATCTTTTACTTATTTATTTATGTTATTATTATGCAGCGAGGGGTTTAACCTCTCAGTCTTGGAATCGAAATGTCTAAAAATTTTGACAGCAGGTGCCATTTGGCGGGAATGGAAAAAAAATGCGAAAACAGAAAAAAAAATCGAACGCACTTCATGTTAAATTTTGCATTCACGATGCATAAAATGTACCACAGAACCGAAATCGACCTTGTTCATACTAAAGTGTTCTCTAAGTGTATCAGAACACGGTACAAAGTCAAGTGGAGAGCGCAACCATATATGGCCGCTTGGGGTCTGACGGAATAGTGAGTGTTTAGGTGCGACCATATTTTGCCGCTTGGGGATTGAGTGGTTAAAATGTTTTTTTTAAAGTAATTTTTTAGCATTTGGCAATTTAGAACTTTTTATTGGCTTGACTAGTTGAAACAAAAATAAGGCTTGGCAAATCGAAGCAAAATTGGGACTTGACTAATTATTACTTTTGCATTGCCTGACAAATCAGAACCAAAACACGCGGTAAAAACACACTTGACCAATTAGAACTTTCTTTCTGCTTGACGAATTAGTTCCTAAATCATTTTTTTAGTTTCGTCGTTGAATCATAAAATAACGAAAAAAAATTAAAACTCGAAAACTACAAAAAATCGTAGAACACACATGGGGGTTCAATAGATAGGTATGGTAGTTCCCTATCACCACACATCGGCTTGACACCTTACAAGAAACACGCTGTATACGCATTCCATTGCATTCAAATGATAGTTCTCAGGTTGATTTAACTATTTATTAGAAGGCAGCACAACCTAGTAGCACGAAAAAGCACTTGCTTTGCAAAAAGGCAAACGCTATTTTGTCAAAGTAGGTAACTCGAACCGCGGTGGTTGGCTTATCTTCCATTCCATATCCAATTAAAAATAATACAAAACACATAATGTAGATGTAATGTAACAATCGTTTATTATTATTGCAAAAAACTACAATACCTGGGTATAAAACTACCGTGGCGGCGGCGGGATAGAAAACAAAATCATCGCGGTTCGAGTTACCCACTTCGACAAAATAGCGTTTCAATGCGATGTGATGCGATTTAGTAGGCAAGTAAGATCATTCATGGGACAAGGTGTCGCATATTACAATGAAATCCCGAACTATGTTATAATTTTACCCTTTGACTAAATTAAAAAGTGGTTTTTGCGTGTTACTTGTTATGCTGCCTTCTAATAAATACTTTAAACAACCTGGGAACTATCATTTGAATGCAATGGAATGCGTATATACACGTAATTATTGGGTTTTTAATTATTGTTATTTTTTCACATGGCGATCTTTAACTCTAAATATCTCGGGAACGTGACACTTTAGGGTACTTACCATTTTTTTATTTGTAAAATTTGTTAAAGTTTGAATTATCCTCTTTCCATATATTTTATGGATAGAGGGTACTTTAAACTTTAACAATTTTTTTTTTTAAACTTAAATAAAAAACCAAAATGTCGGCATGTGGTTCGAACCCCTTTGGATAATTGGCTGGAACACAGCGTACACTTAATTCTTATGAAAACCGACTAAATAAATAGTCTAAGTCAAACTTTTTTAAAACGATTAACGATGTTTCAATTGTTAATCCATTTGGCAAGAGAATCGATTATTCTCAAGACATACCAGCCCTAGACTAGAACCTATCAATGTCAAAATACACCTACTAAAATATACCTACGACCATGAAGGTTTATGAAACAACCGTAGCATCTCTACTAAGTCTGTGGAAACAACTTTAAAGGCCGATTTACATCAGACGAGCGAATGCTCATTCTATCCCCACTCTATTAAATTCTTCTATTGTAAATAGACTTCGAGCCTTAGAATAATAACGCTATAGAAAGATAGTCTTCATACAAGCGCTCTGTCAAAAATGAAGCACATGAAAACCGATTCACACACGCGTGACGTGCGCGCATGGCCGTGATCTGCTGTCTCTTTCCAATTCTATGAATATGAAAGAGACAGCACTGCGGCAGCCGCTGCTACCGATGCTTTAACTTTGAGAATCACACTGCAGTACGTTTATATTTTGACCTAATTAACTGCAAGATACTATGAAATACTGAAAGCTTACCTGTGAAAAGTGATGTTATTACACTTCTTTTGTTTTTCAGATGTGTTGTGACACAATTTAACTGCACAAACCGTCATTTTTTTTTTGTTTTTGCGAGACACGTTCGGCGCGCTGTGACATTGAACACTACGGAGCGGTCCGGCGTTTGGTGCCATTTCTGGCTCCAATTAATGTGCTTCAAAATAGGCGCGCGAACTTGGTTTCTATAGCGTTATTATTCTAAGCTTCGAGCATTGTTTTGTTGTTCTATTGCGTTCTATGGAATATTCTAAGAATGCTCGCTCGCTTGATGTAAACGGCACTAGAGCGTGTGAACAGTTGCTTAGAGCGTTCTTGCGTGTTCGGACTTGCTCGCTCCCCGGAGCGGTCTCTTCAAAGCGTTCTAGTGTTCTAATGGTACATTTCCACGCTTGCCAAGCCTCGGCAAGCGTGTAAACGTACCATAACGATTTGAATACATACCTACTATCCCTTTCGGTTGGTGATGACTACTTCCTGATATGTCCGTTCCTGATATGACCACTTCCCGTTATGGCAACTTCCCGATATGACCAATTCTTGATATATCAGTTCCCTGTAGGTCCGTTCCCGTCCCGATTTAACCAGTGCTTGATATATCAGTTCATATCCGTCATTGTTTCACCTACATTATCCAGTATCCTTCGTTGCATTAAATTGGTCACCCACCAACGTCTCTTCCTTCTTTTCTTTTTGAGTGTTTGAGACAAAATAATAAATGCAGCACTTGCAGTTATAATATTGCTGTCAGAGTCGAACATAACAAAGTACTACCACCTACCACAGAAAATTGACAAAAATGAGCAATGTGCATTCGGCTGATCTAAACGCCTAGCTAGCGTCTAGAGCATTCTAGTTCTTGGTTCTCATTCAATTGCTCGTTGATATTTTGGTGTAAACGCTGTTATCGAGCTTTCGTTTACACTAAAAGATCAAGAAAGAAT
Source organism: Scoparia ambigualis (assembly GCA_963921215.1). Lineage (NCBI taxonomy): Eukaryota > Metazoa > Arthropoda > Insecta > Lepidoptera > Crambidae > Scoparia > Scoparia ambigualis. The sequence continues at coordinate 20,762,269 of OY992505.1, forward strand.
GCTCTTGTTCTAGCTCTAGCTCTTTGTTCGTTTAGTTTAAATGCACCATAGGGGTACGACCGAATCCGAATTCCGAGTTTCCGACGCCATCCACTGCGGAGTAGCGTCTTTCTCTTTTTCACACAGCAGAATATCCGCAATAGTGCGATGTAGCCTGTTCGCTCGGCAAATTGCGACTGAAGTGAAATTGTGCCTTTACCTTTAGGCCTAATTTTGGCGGCTCACTCACGAGACGCTAATGCCGTACCTATCTTCCGTTTTTGTTTTAATCTAAGTTTCATACGTAAAATTAAGAAAATTGTTGAAAAAATATGTTTTTTCTTCTTTTTTTCAAATTTCAACAAGGCCATGACCTTGTGCAATGATCAGACCATAATCAGACTAACTTACATACGTACCTAAGTTATTTAAATGTATTATAACTAATTTAGCGCATTCACTATGAACAAGTGACTTATAAATAAGTGAATTTTCACAATTTCGTGCAGGACCCCCAGAACCTACATTATTGTTTAGAATTCTCTGTCTACGTTTGGCCGTATGAAAGGTTGCTTTGCTATTCTTCGAAGAACTAGATTTAAAAACAAAAAATGCCGCTAAAAAGTTTAAAATGTCTGTGCGTGTGTGTAGTAGGTACAGCGCACAGTTTCTAAAATGTGTTTTGTCCGATTTACCCATGTGTCCAATAGAATATAAATAAGTACCCAATGATATACTATCATTGGTTGAAGGTTAAAAAAGATTTTGTAAAAGGTAGGTACTTATGTAACAGTTAAAGTAATTGAAAGAAAATTACAAAGGAGAATTAATAAAAGTAATACTATTTTCATAATTATTTATTAAATCTGAGTTCATTTTATTTATAAATTAGGACTTGTTTAGGTACATCTGATTGAAAAAGGTGCTGCTGTAAAATTTCAAACTCCAAAACTATAGGTAGTTACCTAAAATATACGGGTGTCTTACACCTAACAGTACCTAATAGATATCACGATAATCAAATTCTAATCTTATCTAACTACAATGGCAGTGTTTTATTAACCTTTTATTCTCATCGCCAAATAAGCTCAAAGTCAATGAAAATAGGTAAGTGTCCATAAAATGGAATGAAAACTGAAATATTCAGGTTTAATTTCAGTTTTGCGCCAATAAAATATCTTACAGTTCAATTGGCTTATATTTATCACAAGCTGTTTTTGTATTTATTTACCTGAAATTATAATTTGACTAGTGATTACTCTTACCGTACCTACTAATAAAACGGTAAGTGTAATATTGAGTTTAGAATAATATTAGGTAGATATAAAAAACGAAATCAGCGAGGAGTAAATCACGTTATAAAAATAAGTTTAAGTATGGCTATAAATAGGCTTATTAATAAAGTAATTCTTACAATAAATTGCTTTGGCGTGCTTTTAAATAAAAAAAAACAAGATATTAAAAAACCATTAATTTTAGAGATTTAGATTCTATCAAAAGTTACAGGAACAAAATATATTCTTTAGGAATTACTCAAAAGTTTGGTTTTATTAAAGACTGGTTATTATCTATCTAGTATTCTGTACACAATAGTAATCTAGTATGGATACCTATTTTTACATTATGTTATGTGTCAAGCTATGTGTTTTTGATGCAAACAGTGCATCGTGATACGAGCTCAAGTAGCCTACCCGATTTTAGAGTCGATCGTTTGGGACTAGCAAATTGGTCACTATCTTCTATAGTCGTCAACCAGAAACTAAGTTTGTTTGCAAAGTGATGGCATGTTCCACCTTCACCGTTGCACTCGATGAAGGGTGTCGCGCGGAAATCTTCTAAGCACGACCCTGGACTTGCTAAAGCTTGACCACCGCCTTGACCGCCTGCTCCAGTGTGCTGTGAAGGCAAAGGAAAGTTATTTATCTTTTATGCCTGCGCTAATCTCCTAAAATATAGTCCTCAATTTATTTATATATTTTTTTAGTTCTCTTGTAAAATTAAGGTTCCACACGTTCTGAGTAAACTGAGAAAAATGTAAATATCCTACCTAATATTATAACTACGAAAGTGAGTTTGCTTGATTGTTTGTTTGTTTATTACGCGTTCACGAATTAACCACTAAACCGATTTTTAATATATATTTCTCCTATCCAGAAATAACACTTACCATCACGAAACTGTATCCAATCCAAAGTTCACTCCATCCTCCGGGACACGTTGGAATATCTAGTGTCTGACTGTGGACGGCTATCACGTTGGCAGGGACTTCGCAAACCACACACCTCGAAATGTATCTGGCTATATCATTTCCTTCTACAGGCATCATGGGTATGGCTTCACCGGTAGACAACCAATAACTTCGATCATTTCGACTAGCATAATTACAGACGTCATTAAGATCACAAAATAGGAATGGCATTGTGCTGAATTTCCTGATACATGACCCTGCATAACCCAAATCTTGATTATGTGCTTTCTCATTTCCGTCTATGTATAGTAATGAGTAACCATCCCATAATTTTACGTGTCCAGGCTCGCACTGCGGTATGGCAGCGCTCTGACTGTGTCTCACTAAGAGAATACCTGTTAAGTAATCTTGAGTAACACATGGCGCGCCCGGTGTACCAGGGAAACCTTGTATTCCCGCAAGTCCATTTTCTCCTCGTTCACCCTGCAATCCTTGAAGACCTTGAAGTCCTTGTGGTCCAAGAGGCCCCTGTGGTCCAGGATAACCAATTTCACCTTTTTCTCCTGGAGCTCCATCTAAACCTGGTATACCGGGAGCACCGTCTAATCCGGGTAGACCATTTGTTCCCGGTAGACCACGAGGTCCTTGTTCTCCTTTGGGTCCATAAATTATGGCAGCGGCCTCTCCCTTGTCACCTTTAATTCCCTGCACTCCAGTGAATCCAATTCTTCCTTGGTATCCCAGATCTCCTTTTTCACCCTGCACGCCTATAGGTCCACGTTGTCCATCAATACCATTTAGTCCACTATCACCTTTATCACCTCTTTCACCCTGAATTCCCGTCAATCCTTGTGGTCCTTGGTCTCCTTTTTCACCTGGTAAACCAAAGCCTGTAGCTCCTTTGTCTCCTCGATTACCTTTAGCACCAACTATACCAGGTGGGCCAGGAAGACCCGGTGAACCATCAATACCCGGAGGTCCAGCGAAGCCTTCACGTCCTTGATCACCCTTCTCACCCGGTTGGCCCGGAAAACCGGGTGTACCAGGTCGACCAGTTGGCCCAGGAAGTCCTGTCAAACCACTATCTCCTTTTTCTCCAGATTGACCCTTTAGTCCTGGCCGACCATGCTTTCCCGGTGTCCCAGGCAATCCCTTTTCTCCGACTATTGTTCTCCCTGATATCCCAGCAGGACCAGATGGGCCTTGATCTCCTGAAATAGAAATAAAATTATGATATGTGCGCTGTTATAATAATAATATAATATCTATTAAAGCCATTCATACTGAGTTATAAATTTATCATGATAAATATTGAGGTTTATTCAAACCTTTCTCTCCAGTAAATCCTGTCAAGCCTCGCTCTCCTTTCTCTCCTGTATAACCGCGATCGCCTTTTTCGCCTTGTAAACCTGATTCTCCAGTTAACCCTCTTTCTCCTTTATTGCCTTTTTCCCCTGTGAAGCCTTGTGGGCCCATCTCTCCTTTGTCCCCTTTCACATTTATTGAAGGGCCAGGTGGGCCTCTATCTCCTTTAAGTCCAGGGTAGCCTACTGGACCTGTCAAGCCTGGTGGACCTTCTGGACCTCTATCTCCCTTAAAGCCGTCAAATCCATTTTGTCCAGCCGATCCTTTGTCACCTCTGTCTCCATTGGAACCAGATAATCCTGGTAAACCGACATCACCTTGAGGACCTGGGGCTCCGTCCATACCCGGTTGGCCTGGTGTTCCAGGCTGACCTGGACCTCCTCTATCTCCTTTTAATCCTGGTGCTCCTGGAACACCAGTGTCTCCTTTAAGACCAGGTGACCCCGGTATTCCATTAAGACCTTGGCGACCAATGTCACCTTTTGCTCCGATACTTCCAGGAATTCCATAGCCTGGAGCACCTGCGTTCCCTTTATCACCTTTATCTCCTCTTTGGCCAGGTTCTCCATCTAAACCGTTTAAACCTGGTACGCCAGCTTCTCCTTTTTGTCCCTTATCAGATGCCAGGCCTGTTTCACCTTTAAGACCTATAAGACCAGGAGGACCCATATCTCCCTTTTCTCCAGGCAATCCTTCTCTCCCGGTGTTTCCTGGAGCACCAGTGTAACCTTGGTCTCCTTTTAAACCTGGTACACCAACTGGACCAGGGGGTCCATCTAACCCAGGTTCTCCTGGTACTCCTTGTAGACCTAAATCTCCTTTATCTCCTTTTTCACCAGGTGTCCCATTTATACCAGGCATACCAGATGTACCTGGTCTTCCTCGTGTACCTGGTAATCCTTTTTGTCCTTCTCGTCCTGCAATGCCAGGTTCTCCCTTAAGGCCCGGTAGTCCAATAACACCTGGTTTCCCTTGTAATCCAGGATAGCCTGGCTGACCTTTTGGTCCATCTCGGCCTGGGTAACCCGGTGTCCCAGCAATGCCAGGAGGGCCCACTGGGCCAGAATCTCCCTTTTGACCCTGAGATCCAACAAGTCCTATTCTTCCTGTAAGACCTCTATCACCTTTTTCGCCTGTTAATCCTATCTTTCCTGGTGGACCATCACTACCGGGTATTCCTGGGGATCCTCTTACACCTTGATCTCCTTTGAAGCCAGCTAAACCTTGCGGTCCAGGTGGTCCTGGCATGGAAGGACCTATTTCACCTTTGTCTCCTTTTGATCCAGGTATGCCCGGGAAACCTCTTGAACCAGTTGAACCTGGCGTTCCAGGGAATCCTATAGGTCCCATATCTCCTTTTTCTCCTCTTGGTCCCGGTAAACCTCTCGGTCCCACTGGACCAATCCTTCCTGGCAAGCCTATCTCTCCTTTTTCTCCTGGTCGCCCGTTAAATCCTCTATCACCCTTTTCCCCTTGATCACCTGAAAATAAAATAAGCGTTACGGTACATAAATTAAGATTCATTTTATTAAATTATTTATTTAGGAAGATACCAAGTAACAAAGTTCTCCTGTAGTGCACAGTTTACAGGCTTACAGCACTAGTACCTCTCTTTTAGTGGTTCCAGGTTTTACTACCAAGCTTATAACAGGTTACACGGAGATCGTTTGGGTTTATAGTACAACTGTTCTTATAAGTTGACTTATAGTCGTGTATAGATCAAAATTATAGGCGCAGTAAAGGCTAAGATGATCTATAAAAGTATTGCAAAGGTGTAAGTACACTTAAGAAAACTTGTACTAGTAAGTTACACTTATAATCGCCTACAAGAAGTAATTATAAATCCGCTATAAGTGTAATACGCCAGTAATAGTAATTTATAGACTTAGAACCATTTGCACTTGTTACTTGACCTTTAGGGGTGTATAAGTCAACTTTATGTGCCAATTATAAGTGAATTAGTTCTACAATGGTGTCTTCTAAGAGTAAGTGTACTTGGTACTATTGTGGACTCACGAATGCTGTTATAGTCTTCATTTCTATATAAGGGTTTCTTTTAAAACTATTAGTGTCCAAAGATATCTCCGTGAAGTCCATATAAGAAGACAATTGCTTTTAATATTTATCGCAGATTCACGGCCATTTTGACTTCTTTTGAGTCATTGAGTTTTTAATAAATTATTACAGAAATGGATATAAACAAATGGAAATATGGCCATGATATTTCGATCAAAGTCACAAGTAAACTATAAAAATAATAAACTCTTAGTTATTAAAGTTAAGCATAAGACATTTGTATGCGGAACCCTATTTCGTCACAATATGGCGCGACCATGCTGTTAAGACTAATATTATTTTTAAACACAACTTAGTAAATACGCCATGTTCAAAAGGCGAACAAAAATTGAGATGTAAAACACAATATACTTCACCGAAAATACTTACGCGTTTGCCGTGCAAACATGTACGCGCGTATAATATTACGTGCAAAATACTTGTTAATACATTTTATTTAAAATAGATGAATTACCTTTTATTTTTATTTTTTTTCAACCGCACAACACAACAACAATTCACTAATATTTGAAGTAGCTAGTAATGTAAGCGCAGAGTACGTTACACGCCTGCCTGGTCCTATTAGATGCTCATAGTTGGCTTCGCGGGAGCAGATGGTTCTGCGTAGTCCAACTATAAGTGTATTATTGGTCTAAGTGGTGCTCGCCAAGTCTACTATGAGTGTTTTATTAGCAAAAGTACGCGTATAAAATGGGCCCTTTTCCGTGGTTGTAAACTTTTACTAGCCTGTTATAGACCTGGCTCCGGAACCACTACAAGACCACATTTTGTTACTTGGTATAACATAGATACATTGAAAGTTAGTAACAATGTGCACTTTGGTGGTTATACGAGTACGAGTATTATCTGTGTATGAAAATGTTTGAGAATAAAAATATTTTACGTCGGTTTTAGTGTCGCCATCTTTGAGATTATGGGTACAAAATTCCCGGACGGGTCGATTTACTGTTTTTCTAAATTGTCTCGAGTTAAATGTGTTTTAACCTATAATAAGTATGTATTTAAGTATTTACCTAGTTATTTGTAATGTATTTATGGAGGAGGAGTCTTATTGCCGACACTAATGTATGGAAGTGAAAGTGTGAAAGGTGTGGCAGAAGAAACATAAATTCATATTTAAAAAATATAAGAATTATAAAAAAGGTGCATGAGGCGAGAGTGAATGAGATAGTTGGAAGGGGAAGATCTCGGCGAACGAATTTAGATCAGATCAGTGACGTTCTCGTTAGAGGTCAGGCCAAGAGTGCCATAAGCCGACAGGCATGTATGAAGAACGTTTAGAGAGTAAGTAAGTATACTTAAAACTTGTTAAATTCGGGCTAAATAACTGGTGTGACATTGAGAAAGTTATTTATTTATTTCATAATAACCTGGAAGTCCTTGAGTTCCAGGTTCTCCTCGTGCTCCTGGGTCACCTCTTGTAAGCTCTTGTAAGTTAGCCGGACATTGACCTGGCTCTCCTTTCACTCCAAACCTTCCTGGTGATCCTTTGTCTCCTTTTAGGCCTTTATCACCGGGAGTTCCTTTTTCACCCCTTACACTAGCTCCCTTCATACCAGGATTTCCAGGGAACCCATCATTACCAGAAATGCCATCAGCACCAGAGGGGCCCATATCACCTTTATCACCCTTAAATCCGGGCATACCAAGCTGCCCTCGATCTCCTTTTGGGCCATCACGTCCTCTATCTCCTTTAGGTCCTAATGGACCCTGCGGCCCACGTTCTCCTTTTGGGCCTGGTGCTCCCTTTATCAAACTAGAGGGGATCATAGCATCCTTCCCAGATTCACCAGGAGGTCCAATAGGCCCGTCATCGCCTCGTTCTCCCTAAAAGAAATTCCATAAAAGTAAAGTAAATGTACTAGAATTATACACATAATGGAAAATAACTTTTTATAATTAGTTTTACTGACTGGTGCTCCTGCTCCACCAGGTATGCCGTTGATTCCATCAGCCCCTCTTTGTCCCGGAATACCAACTGGACCAGTTGGACCTCTCTCACCAGCTACACCGGGGAACCCATCTGTTCCACGATCTCCTTTCGGTCCTGGGCCTCCTGGATAACACTCATTACAACGTCCTCCAATGTCACCCTTCGGACCGGGGTTTCCGGGAATGCCATCAAAACCAGGATTGCCTTTATCACCTTTGTCTCCTGGTCTACCCATTTCACCTGGACTTCCAGGAGTACCTAAGGTTGAATTGCCTGGTACACCTCGTAAACCAGTATAACCTCTTTCTCCTTTCTGTCCTTTATCACCCGGAATACCTGGTAGTCCGCCGTCACCTTTCTGGCCCTATAAGACAAATAGACATTGAACAATATGCACTATATATTTTAATACACATTTAAGCTTAACATATTATGTTCATAACACTTACAGAAATAGAGAATCCATCGTCACCTTTCGGTCCTCTTAACCCTTGTGGTCCAACGGGACCATCATAACCTCTTGGACCTACTCCTCCTTGTGGGCCATCGAGCCCGGCTTCTCCTTTTTCACCTTTGTGTCCTGCAGGACCTTCAATTCCAGATAAACCTGGCTCACCTTGCCCACCTGGAGGTCCCATTGGACCAGCTTGCCCTTGTTCACCGGATTTTCCATCTGTGCCTTTTGGTCCAGCAGGACCAGGGTATCCTCTGGGTCCTTGTGGACCTGGAGGTCCACGGGATCCTGTCAAACCACCTGCAGGTCCTGGTATACCCTTTAATCCCCTAGGACCTGGTGATCCATCCCTTCCGGGTTCTCCTTTACCACCGGGCCTTCCCGATAATCCTGACAAACCATCATAACCACGGTCTCCTTTTTGTCCCATCGGTCCTACGGCTCCATACATTCCGCGAGGACCCTATATAACAGAAATTTAAATACTCAAGTATTTTTTTTTATAAAAGTCATAATAAAAATTATTATTCTATATATTGTTAACGTACCATTTCACCTGGATTTCCTCTTAGACCCTTTTCGCCTTTAATGCCTATAAGCCCGGATGAGCCAGGTTCTCCCATAGGACCAGTGTCTCCTTTTTCTCCTAGATGTCCAGGTTCTCCCTTACCACCTTTCTCTCCCATGTCACCTGGACTTCCTCTTATAGCGCCTTTTGGATCATTAATTACTGGTAAAGTAACCGTCGGACAAGATGGGCCTCTGTCGCCACGGTCACCTCGATCACCTTTGTCTCCTTTAATTGATATTCCTCGTGTTCCCTTTAAACCTTTGTCCCCTTTAGAACCGGCAGGACCCTAAAATGTATCATTGCGGAGAATTTATGAAAGTAGCATTTTAACAGACCACAAACTAAAATAAGCTTCTAAAATTACTCTGTGAACAATAAGAGTTTTATAGAAGGTACACTTTTATATGCGTATTGCATAAATAATATACATTAAATACTATTTATTCCCTTAGCTGCGACAAAAAGTTAATGTTGGTTGTATATAAATGTATTAACTCTGGAAATAATAATAATAATCTGGACACATATAGATTATCAGGGGTCTGATCAAGAGAGATGTGTAACAAATCATAATTAGTTACAAAAAAAGAATTAAAGTATAAAATAATACTTTAATGGGGTACTATTAATAGAAAAATATTATTTTGCTGACAGTATTTTTTTTACCTGTGGTCACTTCCTATCTTTTCGGCATTAATACATGTTTGTTTTGAATACCCTATCCAATTTAATACCATACCAATTAAAATAACTTTATTTTAAATTGAAGTGCACTGCACACGGAATCCTAAGCCATTGAAAAACTGGCTATCTTGCCCCAAGCTGACGGTAACAAACTGTAAGCCTTCCTTGATGTCTACAGGGTCTGGCTAAACTTTAAAAAAGTCCCACCACCAACTAAACCGAGCCATTTATGTTCCACCGCTTGCTAGGATTCATACCCAGGAGCTCTCAGTGTGAGACCGGTCGGTGGTTTTACTTTTAGCTAGAGGTGGTGGATCTTGTAGTACTATTACTAACTACTACGACGTATTATAAAATATTAAATAAGCGCTTTTTAAAACAATGTTAATAGGTCAAGGATCATAAGATCGCCGGCAGTCGCGAAACAATTGATTTTCAATTGTGTCTTGTTTTACAGTAAACAGTGTTAAAATTCATTGATATTTTGAGTTGCTGTGAAGATCATTCGTATGTATGTTGCCATAGCAAAACTTAAGTATAACTTATGCACGTTACATAAAATGATACGTACCAACGGTCCAGTATTTCCTTTAGGTCCCGTTAAGCCTGGGGGTCCAGATGGCCCCACAGGCCCTTGCCTGCCCTGCATGCCATCTGCTCCAGGTTCACCCTTCTGTCCTTTCGGATAACGACCCGTGTAACCTGGTTCTCCTTTGTCCCCTTTACCTCCTTGAGGGCCGGAGAAGCCTCGAGGTCCTTGATTTCCCTTTGTGCCCTGAGGTCCAGCTTCACCCTATAAAAGTAAAATGAAATAGAAGTCCATAGACTGATTCATCCTTATCTTGAACAGATTATTCGCTATAGCTTTTTTTATTATGTCATGGCTGTACTTACATCTGTGCCGTTACACCCGTCTTTACCAGGTATGCCTGGCATTCCTGATTCACCTTGTGGACCTTGCTGACCCACAGGGCCGACAAAACCTTGAGCACCTGGCTTTCCGCGGTCTCCTTTTGGACCTCGTGGACCTTGTGGCCCTATCTGACCCTTTTCTCCTTTAGGACCTTGTGAACCTTCTATACCTTCATGGCCAGGTAGACCTCGTGGACCTTGAGGTCCAGGTACTCCGGGAAAACCCTAAGAAACAAGTATTGTCGTTAAGTAAGATAATGACTTAGCAATTTTGACGATTCGTTTCATTGCGATTAATTGATAATCACTTACTCGGTTCCCCTTCTCTGCGAAGCATTTTGGTACACAGCAACCGGGAGCTGTGCAGTTGCGGTCGAATGCTGTGGTACGTTGCCTCGTCACGGGATCGTAAACAGCAAAGTTTAGGCCGGGACTGGGCGGTTGGCGAGATGGCGGCACGTCAGGCCGGGCAGATAGGCCAAATGTTTCGTAAGACCGAGGAGTTTCCGCTGATGGCGGCGGAGGTGGATTCGGGTGATATCCTCTAGACATCCATTCATTGTCAATATTGTTGAATGCGTATGTGTCATCTTGCTGCAAATGAAACATTCGTGTGTAATATAGGACATCTTTTGTTTTTGACTTTTTTGGTTACGTAAATTGTAATTTAGGTACTGGTGAAAGGCTACAGCGTGACTACAAATTCTTCTTCTTCAACAACTAATTTCTCGTTTATAAAAACTACAATTTACAAAGTCGTGGTGGAAATAAACATTTTTATTATACAGGTAAGTATTTACAAATTTATAACAAAAAATAAGGATGCGTTTTCCTTTTCGTACACGTTTTTTTTATTTCCCACAATTTGTTAAAACAACTTAATGGAACATAACAATAAAAGTTGAACAATAATGTAATTATTATTCATTTTCTTATGTATAATTATTCTAACATCAACAAAAAAATATAAAACTAAAAATTTTTAGTTATTTGTCAACTCGCACATTTTTAACTAGGACACATGTGCGAGATTGCGAGATGGCACCTTTTGATTTTATCTATTATTTGTGTCGTCAACTCGCACATACGTACAAAGTATAGTCGAATAAAAAATTGTAAACAAGAAATTTTGTTTTATTTTGTATTCCTAACTTTTATCTGTCTGGTATTAAACATTTAAGGATTATAACTTTTTCCAAACCTTTTTGTAATTTACTGTACATGACTACCTCAGATTTTAACTGTGTTGTGCGAGTTGACGACATAAATAATAGGTAAAATCAAAAGGTGCCATCTCGCACTTGTATGTGTGCGAGTTGATGAATAACTCAAAATTTGAGCAAATTCCAACTGTCGAGTAATTATGAGTTTGGGCTCAAACTTGAGAGAGGAGACTAGGTTGAACTACAGGCGAGACCTGTTATATAAGTATATAAATCATGAAATAATGAAATTAGTCCTGCAGGTTTAATTTTATCACCACAGCTAGGGTTGGCTGGAAGAGATCTCTTCTAGAGATAAGCTCTTCTTTGCTTGTGTCCATGTGTAACCTGTGTATTTATGTAATTTCTTTGTGCAATAATGAATTAATAAATTCATAAAATTTTATGAAATTATTTGATACGTTTCATTACTTAACTTATATATTCAACGTTCTTCCATTGAAATATTTATTGGACCTCGTATGACGACATTCTATACTAAAGCAACATGATACTATATGCTACTCTATGTTTAAAATCTCATAAAACCTAAAGATAGGTAGGTAGTTTGTTTTAGCTGATGAATGCGTGCACCGTTATTGTGTACTGTTGAGTTGCATGTTACTCGTATGGAATTAAACTACTAGATTACGCAGTTATTATTTAAAATACAGCGAATACTAAGTATACTTGTATTTAAAACCTGTATATTATTTGTTAATAATATACAGGTTAACAAACACGGTTTTTCTAAAGTACTTAAGTAACTTTTTTCAAATGAGTATTCTTAATAAATAAATTAAATAGTAAATAAATAACTGCAGAGTTTTCTTACAGTTTTTATTATAAAATTAATTATAAAAAATACGACAGTGGCTGTGTTTCCTAAAACTAAAAATCTAAAGTTCTAACTTTACATCGATATTGTTTAAAACATCATCAAAGTCTGTATTGTTTTTTTAACTAAGTAAATGCATTGAAAATCATGAAGTTAAAAGTGAGACACAAGAGACGCGTCGCGGGCAAATTATTACATTAAAATTTAAAGCACGTAGCTGATCCCGTGATCTGGACATAATTATCTGGGTGACTTAAAAATGTTATTATGGATAACAAATCGTTAAAACTGGAGGCCTTAAGGTCGGCAACGCGCAAGTTTTACCCATGGTTTTTTTTAATAATAAAAGGAGGTACACGCAGGCGGTTCACCTGCTGCAATCAGCGCCCATGGACAAACAGGCAGTGATGAGTTGCCATCAGGTGGCATCGAGGTGCCGGCCGTTCGGATTTTTGCCAACTCAGTTGAATGTAGGTAAGTATATCAATGCACACTGTAGAAAAACCTACATCTATAACCACTACAAATATGTTCACAGTTCTCTAAATTATCACTTTTAAGAGAATTTTTAAATATACATTTACGTTAGCTGAAAAAAAATATTCCTACCTAAAAATCGAAAAAGATTAGATTAATATCAATTAATCATAGCTTCATAGGTACCTATTGTTATTGAAAGAATTTCAATAACAATTGAATTAATAAACCTATCAAGGTTTTGAAAATTTATTATTAAGTTACAATACAAATTAGGAAAATTGATGCTTCGAAAAACATTACTACTACTACTAATTAAATAAGATAATAAAAACTTCGGTGAAACAACGGGATTAATAAACCTATCAAGGTTTTGAAAATTTATTATTAAGTTACAATACAAATTAGGAAAATTGATGCTTCGAAAAACATTACTACTACTACTAATTAAATAAGATAATAAAAACTTCGGTGAAACAACGGGCACCCGCACTTACCCTATATTCTTTGGTCAAAATATAATTAAAATTATTGTCATTAAATTAACGGTGTCGCGTAGCGGTGAAAGAATACTACCAGCCCCTCTCTTCCCTTGGGTGTCGTAAAAGGTGACTAACGGACTAAACACTGCACATACATCCAAAAGCATAGAGCGACGATGGGCTCACCACCTGTCACGCTGAGCACATGTGCAGTCGCTATTTGGTGAAAATTGGACTATGGCAGAGGACTGCTTTTACGGTCCTCATTGCCTAGTCTCTGACTAAATCTTCGGGGATGGTAGTCGTGATTATATTATTAAATTAAATTAAAAAAGTAATATAGTTAAGTATTTTTAAAATAAATTAGTGAATCTCACTGATAACACTTAGAACATAGGAACTATAAATACTTATTAGATTTTCTGATCTTTAAAACATTTTTTGGTAAGTCAATATTTAAAAGAATAAATAAACTGATTATTATGATTTACAACGAAAATTGAAGTAAAAATATAAAAAGAGTTTTGTAAGTCTGAACTCTTAAAAACCCACACGTAAATTGTTATAATTGTAACATAATATACACGTCATAATAAATTAATTATCAGTAAGTACATTAAGAAACCGAGATAAAAAAAAGCATATTCATGAAATAATGTAAAGGTTTATGTGTGTTCCAATTAAACAATATTGTAAGGAAACTGTAGGGTTCTGCTTTGCGCAATGACCGATACATTTACATCCGATAGATGATAAACTTTGTCGGTCGTCCATACCGTTGCGTAATTATAATATAGAAATTGAACTTTAAGATAATTTAAAACTGGATTGTACCCATGTTTATTTAATAGGGATTCGTTCTACAGAGAAATCAACGAAAATCAACATGTTATACGGATCGGCCAATTTTAGGATTGATACAGTTCGCGTTTTAAAGAAATTGCAAAAGAACAAAAGCAAGCGGACAGGCAAGTCGGCCAAAGCCCGCCTGCGCCGCGCCGCCCGCCGCCGCCGCGCCTCGCGCCATTCCCCAAATCCAGAAAAGTTTTTTGTCTGATGTGTTTTTAATGACTTTCACCACTACACGATTCCAAAAAATGCATTAAAGTTGCAAAATAACAAACTACTCACTGTGTTTACTCCCAACGGCACCAGCGCTACTATCAACCTATAGGTAGAGATTTACAAATAATTATATTTCATGGCGAACAGTTTCAATAAATTTAAAATTATCGTAACAAAATCAAGGATTGACTCTATAATTGTTGGTGTCGATGGAAAAAAGTAGTAAATGGAAAATTAAACTTATCAGAAGTCTTACCATAGTACGGAGACCGCCATGGCCCCGAGCGCGCGAGCTGCGCCTGAATCCCGTGCGCGCGCGCCGTTTATGCCGGGATACTAAAGGAAGGAGGAGAGTTCGGGCAGCGGTCAGGCCACCCCCGCCCCGCAGGCGCGCCTGGCTGGGCCGCCGCCGCCGGTGGCGAGGGCGCGCGGCCAGTAGTAGTACGGCGCAGCCATGTCGGGCCCGGCGCGCGCGCGTCTCTTCGCGTTCCACCTAGCGCCCGCCGCGCTTCTCCTTCTGATATGGAATCCTGAAACTGCCACTGCGGTAAGTACATAATCTTCTTCGAGCAAATATAGCCTTTAAACAGACGATGATCTGTACAATTTTCACTTACTCCAACGAAAAGACTTCAACGCACAGTTTCATATCCACACGCCTAACCTAAACGTTAACCTTCAGGAGCATTTCATGATTATGGCCAATAAAGCCTATCTAACTTATTTTATTAGGTACTATACAAAAGATGACTGTATGTCAAATGCCATGAATTTCAATTAAGTACATTTGGTATAAGATCAATTTAGATCATAGATAAGCACCGTAGCATAAATTTTTCATCTTTATTTTTCTGATTTTCTGTCATGACTGCATGGAATACATAATAGGCCTTAGTTATAGTTAGTTAGTTGTTTGTTGTGTAGTTAGTAGTTACTTAATGACATTTTGGAGAAATCTAGCTATATCTATTTAAAGTTCATCATTTAGTTTAAAACTTACACCGTATTTGACTTCCTTGTTTACCTGAACGTAAGTTTTTCTCGGGTTGGGCTTTTTCATAATAATTTGTAGCATACAAGTGCACTACTTAGTAAAAAAGAGATCTTTTGAGTGAAGTAGAAAGCATGCATACCTATCAATGTAATCTCCTAATTAACGTACAGATAAAATAAATGAAAAATATTGAAATAGTGCTCAATATAAAGTAAGAAAAGTGCTAAAAGTAACTTTCACTGGATTAATTTCACTTTCACTCTTTTATCTTCATCTTTCTTTTATCATTCTCTTTGTAATATCGTTCATGTTTATATTATAGAGTTTAGAGACTGAAAGTTCTTTAACATTTCCTGTGGGCAAAATAGCAGGCAACTAGAAATGTTTGATAACAAGCTATTCGCGAACTGCATGGGTGGGTGACAAATTGCTGTATGATTGTACGTAATAATATGTATACTTATGTATTTTTTAGCAACTGTCGGTTCAGACCATTTTTCAGACTCAAATCACGATCATAATAATGAAAAGCTTTTATCGACGTTAATACTAAATATAATGAATATAAAAGATTATTTTTTCCAGAAAACTGCTAACTTAATTATAGTTTTATAGGAGACTGGAACCCGAAACTAAGCCTATGTTATGCTTGATATTTTCAGTATCCAGGTGTTCCTTCGGATATTACATGATTACTAATGTGCACTTACTTATTCTGGACATAGGTTTACTTTTGTTACTAATCCAATTAAAGATTAAGCTGTTTTAGATTGTTAACAGAAAGACGGTTTTCACAATATTGTGCAGTTAGTTTATACTAGGACTTTAATAGTGCGTACGCCTAAAGCTACCACATGAACGCTGCATAGTGATAAACTAAGCAGTGTTCATATAGAATGGGAGGAAAGAAAGAATGGATTATAAAGAATTAATACCCTTGTTTAAATAATCCAACTTTTAATGTTGTCCGAAAAAACCCAACGTTAAAAATCCACCTGCAGGATTCGATTCTGCACTCTGACATTCCAGGACATTTGACATTCTGACCATTAGGCTATCATGGGTCTGCCCAGCCGAAAGCCAGTCTTTATCAACACTATTCTTACTTTGTTAGCCGCTTATAGGCGCGCTTATTCGAGTTCAATAACTACGTCATCAACATCTGATCTAAACATTTTTACAAATATTAAGGATCGGTAGGTAATTAGGCCAGCTATGTTAGTTGGGAACAAATTATTATTAATGCATCCGTGTCAGGCGCAATTGCAACTAGGCAACCCACTACTCAACAAGTGCGCTATCGGTAAATTATACATAGCTACCCATAATTTGATGTTGTCTATATTTTAAGTCGAGTATAGGTATTGTATAAATTAGTTTCTGAGTGAGGAAAAATATTCTGGGTATTTTTAAATTAGTTTCATAAAAAATGCAAAGATTATTTTTGAATTCAAGAAAAACCTCTCAAGGGGTTTAGTTTTTCTTGAATGAATTCAAAAATATTCTGGGTATTTTTTCCTCATTCAGAAACGAATTTATATTAGCTTTTCTATAATATTTTCATATTTAACTTACAACAATGACTTTTTAAATCAACAACATTCCTATAATCTATAAAAAGAGCATACCATTTACATATTTTATAAAAGCTTCCCTGAGCCGATAAAAGAACTAATAATGCACAAATTACACACCCATTTTCTCGTGCCTATCGATCGGATCAAGGATCTTTCAAAAATTGATTACCTCTAAAAGTTAAGGAATACCTTAAAATTTAGACAGGACAACGTATGACGTGTCTCAGCTGGTTATTTACTTACATTTTATTATTATTATAGCTTAATTAATGGCTTCGCGTTTAGCATTAAGCCAATTTCAAGTGGTATATTTATAGTATTTTATTGTACGATAGATTGAATTAAAATGGAGTATCACAACACGTGTTGTTGCGGAAAGAACACGGGAGGAACTCCCATTTACTTTAATAATTCATGCAACATCAATTGTCAAGTGAATTGGTAAAGTTTGCTTACAAAATTGCAGGAGTTTATGGTTAGTAGTTATAGTAGTAGTTTAACCTTAAGGGAAGCAGTCGGTATATGTAAGTCAGTCTTTTTTCTTCTTTATTGGCTTAGTGCAGTTTGCTCCTTTAGCCAGTGCCAGTAAGAGATATACAGGGTGTTTGGTAATAGGTATATAATCCCGTAACTAGGCCATCCTATAAACCCTAATCAAAAAACAAGTATTTGTACTTATTGAAGCACCGCTGAAATTGAAAAAAAAAACAGCTGTTCCATACATTTTAATCGAATATACACTCTCATTTTTTACTCGTTTTAATGAAATTAATGGAGAGTTCCACCCATGAAACTGAACAACTTTCCCCAAGAAACCTATGTGCAAAAATGACAAAAAAATCCGACCTCTCATGCATAACTGTCCGATCAGCTGACGACAGTAGTATGAGAGGTCGAAATTTTTTGTCGTTTTTGCACATAGGTTGAGGGTTGAAAAATTAAGGTGTATTTGCAGTTTTAAATGAAAAAGCTGATTTTTTTTCGCACTTACAGAGCTGCTCGCATACAAATAGTTGTTGTTTGCACTTAATAGAATAACCCAGTTTCGGGATTATGTATACCAAATACCCTGTAGCTAAATACTTTTTTAGTTTACTAATAGATAGTGTGTGGTAACGAAATGATAAATGGTAACGGATCTGGAACTACGACCTCGTAGTAGATTGAGTACCTACTGTTATTTTTTTAAAACATTTCTACATAAATATTTTAAAGACTTTTGAGTTTTACTACAATATAATTATAAAGGTATTGATTTCTTATGATTGACACATTACGTTACATAATTTTAAAGTGAATTAGATTTAATTATTACCTATCAGCTGACTTTAATTTTTTTTATAAATTAGGAGAATAAACTTAATTTGCACCAAAATTTCAAGTAAGTAACCTAACTTTTTTTTAATACTGGCTGCTCCCACTTTTTGGCAGGTTTTTTGTTTGTCTGTTTTTTCTTTTCGTTTCTTTCTTTTCTTGGGGATTAAATAAGCTTGGGCTTAGAGCTCTACATTTCTATTTTTCTTGCGGATTAAATAAGCTTGGGCTTAGAGCTCTACATTTCTATTTTTCTTGGGGATTAAATAAGCTTGGGCTTAGAGCTCTACATTTCTATTTTTCTTGGGGATTAAATAAGCTTGGGCTTAGAGCTCTACATTTCTATTTTTCTTGGGGATTAAATAAGCTTGGGCTTAGAGCTCTACATTTCTATTTTTCTTGGGGATTAAATAAGCTTGGGCTTAGAGCTCTACATTTCTATTTTTCTTGGGGATTAAATAAGCTTGGGCTTAGAGCTCTACATTTCTATTTTTCTTGGGGATTAAATAAGCTTGGGCTTAGAGCTCTACATTTCTATTTTTCTTGGGGATTAAATAAGCTTGGGCTTAGAGCTCTACATTTCTATTTTTCTTGGGGATTAAATAAGCTTGGGCTTAGAGCTCTACATTTCTATTTTTCTTTTCTTTTGCTTTTTTCTTTTATCTCTTTTATTTTTTAATAACTTACATAAATTTCTTAATTCTATTAAATTTCTTTTACTTATATTTTACAATTTCTTCTTAAATACCAATACATTTCTTTCTTACATACTAGTACATTTCTTCTCTTTTATCTTAATTTCTATTAAGTGAACATTTCTTAATTATATTTATATTATTACATTTATTTGATTTGCTTATTTATTTTCTTCTTTCTGTTAATACATGTATTGTGTTTATTTCTGTATTACATTTTTTGCTTATAACTACTGAATTGCTTATTTTTACTTCTTTCCCGATTACATTCCTGACATAATGTGGTCTTGCTTTATATCTTATTTCTATTTGTCCTAACTACGTTTTCTAGTTATCCTTATTCCTTTCGTTCACTATCATGACAATACTTTTTGAAAATTCCATGAAATACATTCTTTCTTTTTTTATAGTTAGGATCTCCTTAAGGGAAGTACTTAACTTACTTACTGCTGCTATGCCAAAGTGGGTCAAGAGTCCACACCCATCTTATCACAAGATGACGTCACGCTTTGCGGTTCAGGGCGAGTTCTTGTCAGCAATCTGCACCGCAGCACAGCAGGTTCTTTTTGAACCTCTTCTCTCCAGCGATACCTGAGACATCCGACCGGTCTAGGTACGGTCGGGATCACCGTCGCTTTACCATTTTGCAGCGATTTTCGAATGAAGCGCACCGACCGCCCGGGTACGTGCCCGTTCTAAATAGACGACGCGGTGTGCATATATATATATATATATATATATAATTACGACTATTATCCCTGAAGGGTTAGTCAGAAACTAGGCAATGAGGACCGCAAAAGCAGTCCTCTGCCATAGTCCACTTTTCACTAAATAGCGACTGCCCATCGCCGGTCTACGTCTCCTCTGCCATTCCAGATACGCTCTTTTCACAATCCAACCCTCCCCCATTCTCTCTACGTGTCCGAGCCAGCAAAGTTAAAAATTCCATATATAAGGGGTTCAGTTTTTCTTGTATTAGAAAATATCCCGGAAAATGTATCAAATGTTTTGTTTTGTTTTCATTCTTTTTTAATTTAGAGCCCAACATCATCGGAGAGATCAAAGAAAGAAAAGAAAAGAAAACATTTGATATTTTTTTTGTTATTTCCGGAATATTTTCTAATAAGTACCAGAAAAACTGAACCCCTGAAATGGGATTTTTAACTAGAAATGTTCGAAAGCAAGCTATTAGCTATTTTTATTTACCAACGCTCATGCACGTTTACGAACATTTAACGATTAATAATCCACCATTATTTCACACAAGCGGCCGCTCGCGGTTTCACCCGCGTGGTTCCCGTTCCCGTTGGAATATCGGGATAAAAATTAACCTATGTGTTAAATCAAGTTATAAACTATCCGTATGCCGAATTTCATCCAAATCCATTTAGTAGTTTTTACGTGAAAGAGTAACAAATATCCATCCATACTTACAAACTTTCGCGTTTATAATATTAGTAGGATAGAAAGAAAATAAAGCATTACAGTAAAATCATGACGCTTCACTGATTAAGTGATAGTGAAGCGTCCGAGAAGTCCTACTACGAGTATCAGTAATGGTGTTTGAATTTTAGCTATGCAATTTTTTGCAAATGAGTTTGCCAAATTTTATCAATGACGAATTCAGAGTAAATCGTAGATAACACACAGATAGAGTAGAAACGCTTCGCAGTTGCCACTCGTCTATGCACTATCTATTCACAGAGTCTTATAATCATTACCTATTTACATTTAAAAAATTAATAACATCCTGAACATTATTATTTTGTCGTACTGCAGGGTAAAGGCTTAAATGCATTTTCAACGCCTTTTGTTTTCGTTTTCCTGTGACTCACGAGAGCTTCATCATGTACATTTTATTATAATATTTTTATTACACGAGATTTTTCCCGCGGCTTCGCTCGCGTTAATTTTTCGCGGGAAAGTAGCTTATAACCGTCTTCAGGACCCCATGTCCCTGTACCTGTTTATCGGTAACAAACAAACAAACTCACTTTCGCATTTTATAATATTAGTTAAGGATTAACTATGGAAGAGGTTTGAACTTTAAACTCCGCCTCCATAATAAATATCGAATGTAGCTTTTGTCGACCGTATCGCAATAGCGAATTGTGTTAAACCTTTTAAAAATCTCTCTTATTTGCAGAAGCACTTTATCGTCATTATTTAAAATTGGGACAAGTAACGGAATTTTGGTGTAAGTATAGTTTATACAAGAAATATATCTAAGTAAACTTTTACTTAATAAAATTGTAAAGAGACGATGTCTGTACATTGAAGATATTGAAGAAAAACTAATATGGGGGATCTTTATTAGAGCAACAGAAGCCAAAACATTTTTTTTTATAATTTTTGTCTGTATGTTTGTACGCGGTTGACGCAAAAACTACTGCATGGAATTTAATGCAGTTTTCAGCGGTCTTTTTTAAAATATAGGCTACATTTAACTACGAAAATAAAACTTGGAGGGGGGGTAATCAGGTGGTGAACTTTGTATGAAACTTTTTTTTGCGTGTCATCCGATTTGCTTCTAACTTTGCAGAAATATTGTTAATAACAAATAGTCAGTGAAAGCCTGCATATTTTTTTACAAAATACTCCTGAAAATGGGTAAAGTTACAAAAGTAAAAAACATTAAAATAAAGTACACAATATTTTATGAGAGAGCGCTGTACTGGCTTATACAGATTTTGAATCGCGGTGGTAAGATTTTTACTGAAATGATATGTATACGTATACAATAACAGTAAAAAAATATTTGCCTTTTTTCAAACCGATACGCATTTTAATATTGTGAACATTGATTTGTTTATTGGTTTTTAGTTTTTATGTTAATTTAAACGTTTTAGTTAATTCAAAAATGGTACATAACAATTCTTCGGTTCACCTGGTTCAGCTGGCCGAGTGCCGAAACGCTCTTCCCCATAATCGGAGGTCCAGGGTTGAATTCACAGACAAAGTATGCTTTAAAATTTTTCGATGCAAAACCCATGTCACTAACATCAAGATCACTAACCCGCATTTGGAAAGCGTGCTGATCCGATAATTGCTCATGATGGAACAAATAAAAATAGATTGCAATAAAGTTGTGATTTAAATAAAAATGTTCTATACAACAACGCGTTTACTTTTCATTCCATTTGAGTTTTCTATAGTATGGTGGAAAAAAGAGGCTCGTTTGGCCGAGGCATAGAGTAACTTTATACCTATATACGGCCGAGGACGCGCGCGATATTATATAGCGAGACGCGGAGGTGCGGGGCAGCAGTACCGGCGACTGCCCAGCAGTGCGATATTCGTCTAAAAAAATTAAAGGTGAGTTATTGGCACCAAAAATATTTCGATCCCAAGAATCCTCCGTTCATGGCAAACTACGGTCGTTACGTAGCGGAGGCTTTTAAGAGTGCGACGGAGTCGCCCCTTCAAATGCAATTGCGTTTAAAAGAACAAGTCCAGCCATACGAGAGTCGCAGACGAGAAGAATTAATTGTTCACGTAGAAATGCAAATTCCAGTTTCCTATTAAACGTAGTTACTATGACTATTACCGAAGCGCAAGGACAAATCATTACAGTTAGCAGAGATGCTTTTTAAAAAGCCTACTTTTCCCATGGCCATGGTCAATGTCCAGTACCAAGAATTTGTAAGTAGGTAAGTATTAGTACCAAATGGACATTCAACAACTATGTTGGTTAGGTTAGTAGTCGTCATATACTAATACGTCCTCAAATAATGCTCCTTTTTGTGCTCATAATAGTAACCGCCAAGGACAAGCGAAGGTAATAAAGGATGTTAATTGATTAACTGTTACACAACATTTTTATGAAGTGGAATTTTCAATTTGTGGCAAGGCAGAACCTATGACTCTATTGCTCACTTTTTCCTACATAAATACATATTCACGACTTTTATCGCCAAAAGGTTAGTCAGAGACTTGGCAATGAGGACCACAAAAGCAGTTCATTGTCACAGGTCTGCTGTGTTTCACCAAGTAACAACTGCACATAATTATGCTAAGCGTGATAGGGGGTAAGCCCATTGCCACTTTATGTTGCTGAATGTATGTGCATCCCCTCTCCTTATTTACTAAGTTTTATTTGTACTGGCACCTCGAGACCCACCGTTAGGTTATGCAAGAAGTGCCAGACGTCCCTGGGCCAGTAAAATACTCGCGCAGGAGACCATCTGCGTTAGGTCTTGACGCCAAAGCACTGCCCGCCGAAGCGCGCTCTTCATTCGGTATTCATAAGACAGTGTCTCGGTAGAGTTTCGCCGTGAACACGTGTAGTTCACTGCCTATTGTCCAGATAGGTAACCGGAGCTGTCAAGCACGCTCACTTCTCGTTGCACGAAGGGCACAACTCGCAGTTGCAACTGCTCGGGTCATCGACTCTAAAGTCAACTCCCAAGTGTCCATCTTGGTCGCGGAGTAGTAAGCATACTCACTTCTCGGAACCCATCCGGGTGACTAGCCAGTTACCACGTCCTACGCGGCTGGCTGGACCGGAGGGTACGGCATCTAGAGGGCCGCCTCTACTATAGTTCTCCAGACTAGTAGGTACCGGAGATGTCAACACCAATGTCCAATGAGAACCACATGACAAAGCTGCCAACTATAAGGGAAAGTCACGATCCCCGCAGCACTTTTCGCTGCTGGCCCCACAGAGACCGTTACTAGGCCCCGCTCGCTGTGCGCGAGTTTGTTTTATAATGTATGTGCAGTCTTTAGTTCGTTAGTCGCCTTCTTTTATGATCGCCCTTTACACCCAAGGGAAGAGATGGGTTGGTAGTATTGATTGAATAATGGCCGCCACCACATAGCTATAGACACAGCTCCGCAGAGCTCCACACAGCTCCACAGCTCCACACAGCTCCGCACAGCTCCACACAGCTCCACACAGCTTTACACAGCTCAGCACAGCTCCACACAGCTCCACATAGCTTCACATAGCTTCATACAGCTCCGTCAGCACACTTTTACCCTGTAGTACCTATTTAACCCTTAGGTATTTAGAAGATAATGTATTACGTCTATTTACCTGTATTGACCAACTAAGTACCTGAATTAAATAAGTTACGTAATCGTTTTACGTTAATACTTCTTGTATCTCTCGATCGATGAACAGAACTGATTGACAAATCTGCATTAACAAGAGCGAAGCCGCGGGCAAAAGCTAGTATAATATAAAAAAACCGGACAAATGCGAGTCGGACTCGCCAACCGAGGGTTCCGTACAAATTTGTAGGTGCATATTTAAATTTTTTCGTCATAAATCAAAAACTATACATCATAAAAATAATTAAAAATCTGTTTATGCTTCTGTCAATAATGCCCTTTCATACGATACCCCTTATAAAATTTGGACCGCCGTTCCTAGCATAAATACCCTATTTTTAATGATTTAATTACAATTGTATAGTTTTCAGATTTTCCCCTATACTTGTAGTAGAATACTGTAGTACTTGCCAAATTTCATAGTTCTAGGTCAAAGGCATTTATCATAGGGTATATTTACCCTATGAATTTTGATTCTCTTGAGAGTGCCGAAATATACGTTTTTTGCGGCATAAACGGCCGTATCTTTTTTTTACGTAAACTTAGGTTTGATTTTTTCACAGTTTCAAGAAACTGTAGACTTGAGTATATCGTTTTAATTTCAACTCGATACCCTTACGCGTTCTCGAGATAAACAGACAGACAGACGGGACAACATTAAGACCCTGTTTTTTAATGATTTTTCCCTTTACTTGTAGTATAAAACGGTAATAATTGCCAAATTTCATAGTTCTAGGTCAACGACAAATATCCTATGAATTTTGATTCCCTTGAGACTACTTGAGAGTGTCGAAATATACGTTTCTTTTGGCATAAAGACCCTGTTTTTTAATGATTTAATTACAAATGTATAGTTTTCACATTTTCCCCTATACTTGTAGTATAAGACTAATAAAGTAATACTTGCCAAATTTCATAGTTCTAGGTCAACGGCGAATACCCTATGAATTTTGATTCCCTTGAGAGTGCCGAAAATTTACGTTTTTTTGTGGCTTAAACGGCTGTATCATTTATTTACGTTAACTTTTGATTTAAACTTTTGACTTTAGAGTTTGATTTTTCCACAGGTTCAAGAGACTGCAGATTTCAGTATATTGTTTTAATTTCAACTCGATATCTCCACGCATTCCCGAGAAAAGGGTCTTGACAGACACGACAGACGGACAACAAAGTGATCCTATAAGGGTTCCGTTTTTTCCTTTTGAGGTACGGAACCCTAAAAACATTCTTTATTGTAATTACCTCATCAACGTAGAGCCAAAACTATATTATAGAAGGAAATAGAAAATTCAAAAAGTGGTAAGTATTTAAAAAAAAAAATTATGTTAAAAAAATTAATTCAAAGTTTTAATTGAAAGGTAATAATAGAGGAATTACAATATTACTACAATTATAGCCTAAGTAAACTCTTATTCTGTAATCGATGAAAAAATACAAGACTACTCGGTGTTGTAAAGAAAAAAAATCAATCATTACCTATTATTTACATCATCGGTATCTTCAAAAGAATTGTAAAGCGATAAGATGACTGCGAACTATATTTTCTTTGATACCAAAGGCTATCTTAGTGGTGTCTTTACTAAACATTGATGTCATCGTGTTGACCAATTAATGAATCTCAAAATATCTGTTAAGTCCATAACCTTTTATGTTGTTGTATGAATTTTTAAATGTCTATTGTACAAAACTGAAAATAAATTATGATACCTACATTGAGTTACATAATATCGTTTATTATTATCAGTACTTTTCACGATTTATTTAAAATTATAAGTCGTGCAGCTACGACAGATTACGGACACCAAATCAGAGTGACCAAATGAATGATATCGCGAATGTGCTACACTTACAAGTGAGGAGTTGTAAGTTACTACGAGCTTGCTATGTGGTCTGCTCTACAACATCTCTAACATATAAAAATGAGGATAAAGCCGGATTGGTTGGTGGTTGATTTTTAGTGATCTTTACCCTTTTATATACTCTAACTTGGGTAGATACTTACTCGTAAATAGTCATAATTTTTCCATAGGTACCTATAGTGGTTGTCACGGTTGTTTTCTTTTATGTGGGAAGTCTGTTAACTCTCACACCAGCTGGTATTGTTAGCATCCCTACCTCCACGTGTGAGACTAAAATTAAAATTGGAGAACGCGTTTTTGTTGAAGTATCATCACTTTCATAGTCTCATAGATAGACTGGTTAGATTATTTTGAGATAAGATGTTCCATGGTTACCGTAGTAACAACTTGTTTATATAAAGTCATATTTTTAGTTGTTTGCTTAGATTAAAACATTTTAATCTAAGGTTGTTTGTTATTCTACCCCAAAATATAAGTACTTCCTTGAATTGTACATTATTTTATATTCTTACTCCAAACTTCCACGTTAGATCTACAAATACCTTACAAGGGTTATGGGCCCAGCACCTCCTTCAGCTACATTGTCTTAATAACAATAGGTATTACCCTAAGATTAAAACATGTTTTAATCTAAGGTATTAACCATTTGTTCCGCACACACAGACATAAATTATAAGTTACAGATTCGTGCCTGACAAGTGTTCAAAACTTATAGCTCTATTCTCACGCAGCACAATTCTAATAAAGAAATTACGAATATCAATGTATAAATAACAATGTTAAAGGAGCTTCAATACATCTTTAACACCGTTCTATTTGAAGGGAGAACTCCGGAGGCGTGGAGTAGGAGTGTCGTCGTGTTATTCTTCAAAAAAGGAGACAAGACCCTTCTGAAGAACTACCGACCCATTTCGCTCCTGAGCCACGTCTACAAGCTGTTTTCAAGAGTCATCACAAACCGCCTTGCTCGAAGACTCGACGAATTTCAGGCCCTGGAGCAGGCCGGGTTTCGAGGAGGATACGGCACTATAGACTACATTTTGACAGTGCGGCAGATAATACAGAAGGCCAAAGAGTATAATCGGCCCCTGTGCCTTGCATTTGTGGACTATGAGAAAGCATTTAATTCTATCGAGACCTGGGCTGTTCTTAAATCCCTGCAACGATGCCAAGTCGATTGGCGATATCCACGTGTTCAGGTTTTTCTACAATGCCGCCACCATGGCCGTCCTAGTACAGATCCAGCAGACAAAACATATCCACTTACATCGAGGTGTGAGACAGGGGGATGTGATATCCCCAAAATTAATCACAAATGCCTTAGAGGATTAACGCTCGACTGAAAAGGACGTTGCATCAACATCAACGGCGAATACATCTCAAACTAGTGATTTGCAGACGACATCGTCATCATGGCCGAAACGTTGCAGGAGCTACAACACATATGCTAGCGGCCTAGCTAATTCTTCTCGACGCATCGGTCTTCGGATGAACTTGGACAAAACCATGGTTATGATCAACGAACATGTCATTTCGGAACCAATCGTAATAGAAGGCAGTGCTCTCGAAGTTGTTAAGGAATATGTGTACCTCGGGCAAATTTGACAACTTCGAGAAAGAGGTCAACAGAAGGATACAGCTGGGCTGGGCTGCGTGTGGGAAATTACGTCGAGTCTTTACGTCGCCAATTCCGCAATGTCTAAAGACAAAAGTCTTTAATCAGTGCGTCCTACCCGTCATACGGAGCTGAAACGTGGACACAGGGCTATGCTCGGAGTTTCTCTGAGGGATTTTATTCGAAACGAGGTGATCCGGCAGAAAACCAAGGTAATCGACATAGCCCACCGGATTAGCAAGCTGAAGTGGCAGTGGGCCGGTCATATCAGTCGCAGAACCGATGACCGTTGGGGTAGACAAGTTCTGGAGTGGAGACCGCGTATCGGCAAGCGTAGCGTAGGACGCCCTCAGACAAGGTGGAGCGACGATCTTCGCAAGGTGGCTGGCAAGAGCTGGATGAGAATGGCCGCGGATCGTGCTCAGTGGCGTGTCCTTAGAGAGGTCTTGGGCCAGCAGTGGACGAGTATAGGCTGAAGATGATGATGATGATGAATATCAATGTGCTTACTTTTCGCGTGATAAACACCGTTATATGCATTTTTACCTTAGACAAATTGTGTAGACCTAGCTCGTTCAACAAACTATTTAAATAAATAGCCTCTTTCATAGCTTCCGCCAAACTCACAAACTCGGTCTCACAGGTTGACGTTGCTAAGATGCGTTCCTTAAGTGAAGCCCATGAGATATCTGCACCTCACAAAATGAAAAAGTCTATCATACGTACAACTACCCCAATCAGCATCCTTATCCGTATCCTACCCGTACATGCACAAACCAGTTGGTTTAAATGCCAAACTATAACGTAACGTACCTTTCAGGTAACGAAGAATCCTTTTTCGTTGCTTTTCAGTGACTCTGTTGTGGATTCTCCACGAACTGCACCAGCTTCAACGTTGCGTTTGCTATATCTGGCCTCGTCGCGACACTCAGATACGTAAGTGAGCTTATTAGCTTTGTATAGCGAAAAGATTTCTCCTCCTCATTTTTCTTTGTACTCGACACTGGCTTTCCAATTTCCATAGGAGTCTTAACAGGATTGCAGTTCTTCATCTTGAATTTGTACAATATATCATTGATATATTTCTCTTTTGACAAATAGTATTTGTCTGTAAAAGGGAAAACTCGAGGGCTTTGGGCAGCTACTTTATTCCAATCACATTTAACAAGGGAAAAACACAAGATTTATATTATTATCAAAATGAAGACATGGTTTATATTATTCTTGCTATCAACAGACTACCAACTGACTTACGCAGTCGTTCTATCTAAGTTCTTCATTTAAACTCAAACCGTTCGAACTTATGTCAAGAGCGAGTTGATTGCATTGTATGTGGCCAGCAGGTAGCTGGCCTCCTTTCAACACACCCTCTCAATCAACTGCCCTTGACATACTCCCTTCCATCAACTGAAGAATGAATACAATTAAAAATTAAAAACACCTACTCTAAATTATTACTCTGCCTATAAATATAAATGTTTCTTCCACTCAACTCAACAGTAAACTCCTACTCGAACTCTAACTCGATACATAAATTATTAATTTATAAATATCAATATTTCTCCCACTCGACTCAACATTGAACTCCTACTCGAACTCTAACTCATATTAAAATTCATATCTTTATTGCACTCCATAAGTTACAAGGATGTTAAAAATATAAGTAGGTACATTTATGGACCCTGTAGGGCACGGCAAGTAGGAGAGGCGAGGAGTCACCTTATGCTCGTATTCACATTTTTTTAGTTTATTATATTTATATAAATCATGTAGCTTATACATAAAATAACAACTTGTGATAAAAATATTATTTGAGGTTTTTATCATCTAAAAATTCTTGTAGGGAGTAGTAGTTTTTATTATTTAATAATTGTTTTACAAAAGTTTTTTCTGTTATATTTTTTATTGTTTCGGGCAATTTATTGTACATTTTAATGGACATTACTAGAGGACCTGATGCGTGTATTTTTAGGCAGCAAATAGGAAGTGTTAATTTATTTTGGGTATCGTAGTGTATATTTTAAGTTTAATTCCTCTCTTCGTTTATAAAATTTAGGGTATTTTTTTACAAATTTGCATATTTCTAGAATGTATATACAGGGCAAAGTAAGTATTTTATATCTTTCGAAGAACGGTTTACAACTGTCTGTATTTCGAATGTTGAAAATTATACGAATAAGCTTCTTTTGCATAGTGAAGAGGTTAAGGACATCTGTGCTGTTTCCCCACATAATGATCCCATAGCTGAGCCACGAATGTGCATATGCGTAATATGTTGTTAGGGCTGCTTCTACACTCGGCGTCAAAAAAATCGCACCTCTTAGAAAATCACTTTCAAATGTCATTTACTCTTGATATGCACATGAAGTCGCATTAATTATGATTTTATTTACAAGGTTACTTAATTAACTTAATAAAAAACATTACTTTTCATTATCAAATAAAACCTAATGCAACAAATAAAGTGTCACAAAAATTCGATGCAAATTTTGCTACCCGTGAGAGTTGCTAGTTGCGCTTCCTTTGTGGGTATAAAACGGTCAACACGGGTTCAATGTGGGTCATTCGCTATTCAACCGTTGAAGAGGACACACGCACAGATTTTGATGGATACCACAGCTGATAAAGCCGCTCAAGTGGTTGCACTACTGCAATCAGGGGTGCGGCAGTGTGATGTCGCCCGGCAACTGAACCTGAGCCGTTATTCCGTTCGAAGAGTGTACCAGCGCTTCATAGAGACCGGTGGCTATATCCGCAGACACGGTTCGGGTAGACGTCGCTGCACTTCGGAAAGAGACGACCGGTTCGTTGTGTCGAACTCTTTGAGAAATCGTTTCTCCAACGCTGTTGAGTTGCAACAGCAGCTCCAGGCAGTTCGCAGACGCACCGTAAGCGTATCTACGGTTAGAAGAAGATTGAAGGAGAAGAAGATAGCGGCCCACAGAGCTGCTACGGGTCCAAAATTGACTGCAGCGCATCGGCGAGCCCGCTTGCAGTTTGCTCGTGACCACGTCGATTGGACCCTTGAGCAGTGGAGAGCTGTTCTCTTCTCAGACGAGACGCGAGTGTGTCTTTTCTGCAACGACCGACGGAGAAGAGTATACCGGAGGCAGGGTGAACGTTTCGCCCAAGCCTGCATCCAGGAGACGGTGGAATATGGTGGCGGATCCTGCATGTTCTGGGGCGGTATGTCTGCTGCCGGCAAAACCGACCTTGTCTGCGTCTCCCGGACTGGAGGTGCTCGCGGACAAGGGTCGCTGACTGCTCGCCGCTATGTCACTGAGGTCCTGGAAGTGCATGTGGTCCCCTTTGCCGAATCTTTTGGCGAGGGGTTCACATTAATGCACGACAACGCTCGCGCTCACACTGCAGGCATCGTGAGCGACTTCTTGCAGAGGTCCCAAATCTCTGTGATGCAGTGGCCAGCGCGAAGTCCGGATCTGAATCCTATAGAGCACCTCTGGGACCATCTTAAACGTAAGGTTCGATCTCGGGATCCAGCTCCTTCGACTCTACAGGAGCTCCAAGACGCGGTGAT
The DNA here is from genome assembly GCA_963921215.1 of Scoparia ambigualis. Lineage (NCBI taxonomy): Eukaryota > Metazoa > Arthropoda > Insecta > Lepidoptera > Crambidae > Scoparia > Scoparia ambigualis. The sequence continues at coordinate 20,793,142 of OY992505.1, forward strand.
TGAAGAATGGGGGCTTATCCCTCAAGAAGAGCTCCTGAAGTTGGTGAGGTCCATGAGGGACCGTATGGAAGCCGTGATCAGGGCAAGGGGGGGTAACACTAGATTTTAAGTTAATTTTAAGACACTTTTTGTACATTTTTCTTTGTAAATTATCTGTTGTTAATTAGGACTTAATTAAGGATTTTTATTATTTTATTAATTTTAATGTTGTTTGTATAATTATAATTAAACAGAAAGTTAAATTTAATTGTTTTTTGATACTCCTTTTTGTTACCTTTCTAATGATACCCAACACTATCCTCTACATAAGGTTTAAGAATTTTTAAAGATGATTTTTAAAAGGTGCGATTTTTTTGACGCCGAGTGTATGTTTGTGGTTTTTTGACCTCACGGAGAGCGTATGCTAAAGAAGATCATTGTGATTTTATTTTTTGTATGTGTGATTTCCAATTTAAATTAGTATCTATTATTATGCCCAGTAGTGTGAATTGGTTTATAAATTTATGTCTAAGGGGGGTTTTTGATAAGGGTGGAAGCTAATGATTTTAGTTTAATTAAAGTTTATTTCGAGATTATGATCTTTCATCCAGTTTATTGTTTTATCTAACATTAAGGATAGTTAGGTGTTTATATTTACCTTTTTATTGTTACACGAGGTCAGTAGGGAGACATCATCTGCATCGCAACTCGTTACATCATAATAAATCATAATTATATAAATATTTCTCCCACTCGACTCAACATTAAACTCGTCACCTAAAAATACATAAATCTAAACAAACAAATTATAACTAATAGTGTTAACTATTATCAAAAGTATGTCATAGAAAACCAAGTAAATTTATAATATAAAAGTCTGTGAAACTTACTTATTATTAGTAGGTACCATGCTGTTAATTATGATTTATTTACCAATGCACCCCCTTAAAAAAAATATTATTACACACCCCCTTAATTCAGTTTATTCCTTTTTCAACATTGTTCTCATTTCCCTCACTATCAAAAAATTATTCATTTCCATCTGAATGTAAAGTAGCATCATCAAAAACTGAAACATTTCCAGAATTCTCCCTATTTCCTTTGTTTCTTATTCTTCCTTCTTCATTTATTTTACTTTCATCTATTACACTTTCATTTATTACATCTTCATTTATTACACCTTCATTTATTTCGTCTTCATCTATTTCTCTATCCAATTTTCTCATTAACACCTTGTCGAAACCCGTTATAGCTTCTTCTATCATTTTCATCTACTCGACGTTCTTGACTATTATTACTTCCTCTTTGACTAACTCCTTCTTGATCCTCTTCATCATTACTGCTTCTTCTTGACTAGCTCCTTCTCGACATTTTTTATCATTATGGCCTCTTCTTTGACTAGCTCCTTCTCGACGTTCTTCATCATTAAGTGTTGTGCCTTCTCTTACTTTCACTTGTTCTATGTTTTCATCATCGTTTAACTGCCAAAGTCCTCTACTTTCTTCACCTTCTAAATAAATTCCTTGATCTTCTTCATTTATTTTAACGTCTCTTACTTTGACTAATCTTTTCTCATCGTCCACCCTTTTGTAACAGTTTCTTACATTGCCAACCAAAATCCCCTTTCTGCATCTTTAGTTTAGTTTTCGTAAGCCAGAGTTTATTTTGTAAAATACTGTAGATAAACCTTGTAGTAAACTCGTACCTACCTGGACGCAACAATAACAAACGGTTGCTATGCTTATCCTCTAATTATTTACTTCGTTGCTATGGTTATAATTTGTTCCTTTGTAACCTTTTTTATTCCAAATATTGTTTTTTCATTTCTTTATCCCTCTAACATGAATTATAACTTTCTTTCTGGGCCCATAACCTGTTAAAGGGAAAACTCGAGGGCTTCGGTCAGTTAATTTATTCCAATCACATTTAATAAGGGCAAACACAAGATTTATATTATTATCAAAATGAAGACATGTTTATCTTATTCAAGCTGTCAACAGAGTACCGATTGACTTACGTAGTCGTTATATCTAAGTTCTTCTCAACCAACAATCACCTACTCAAACCATTCGAATTCATGTCACAGAATAATATACAAGCATAAAGTTCACTCTCGACACAATTGCAATACAATATCAACCTTCAGTGCGCGACAATACGGTCCAAAATAACTCTGCACCTGTACTCGTACCTAACTCTTTCAACGGCCGGGACATCCCCTCTCCTTACATCACTAAGTTTTATTTGTACTGGCACCTCGAGACCAACCGTTAGGTTATTGCAAGAAGTGCCAGACGTCCCTGCGCCAGCAAAATACTCGCGCAGGGGACATCTGCGTTAGGTCTTGACGCCAAATCAGTGCCCGCCGAAGCGCGCTCTTCATTCGGTACTCATAAGACTAGTGTCTCGGGAGAGTTTACCCGTGAACACGTGTAGTTCACTGCATATTGTCTAGATAGGTAACCGGAGCTGTCAAGCACGCTCACTTCTCGTTGCACGAAGGGCACAACTCGCAGTTGCCACTGCTCGGGTCGTCGATTCTAAAGTCAACTCTCAAGTATCCACCTTGGTCGCGGAGTAGTAAGCACACTCACTTCTCGGAACCCGTCCGGGCACCTAGCCAGTTCCCACGTCCTAAGCTGCTGGCTGGACTGGAGGCTACGGCATCTAGGGGGCCGCCTCTACTAGTTCTCCAGACTAGTACCGGGGATGTCAACACCAATGTCCAATGAAAACCATCGAACAAAGCTGCCAACTACAAGGGAAACTCACGTTCCCCGCAGGACTTTTTACTGCTGGCCCCTCAGAGACCGCTACTAGGCCCCGCTCGCTGTACGCAAGTTTGAAATTCCTGGCATACAATCGAACATTCCCAAACTCTACAGCTAACCACAAGCCAATACGAGGCCAACCCACGTCCGGATCCCGCCGGAGGCGCCGGTCAAGGCACAACCAGCGGGGGGCGGGGGGAACCGGAACCCCCGTAGTACCCCTGAGAAACACAGCCGGACCCGTAGTTCCAGCTGCGATACCCTATTTATAGGGGCCGACGGCCAACGGCCGGGACAATCAAAAGTAAATCTTATATCTAAGGCGCTACGAACGCGCGCCGCCGCGCCGCCTGCTGCTTTCTCAAAATCCTGCTTGACGATCTTGACGTAACCCGGCCGCGTGTCACTCATAGGGTTGAATGCAAATACTGCAATATAAAGCGCTTGCGCCACATAGGCCATATACCTTTAAATACTGTAAACACATACGCTTTTTCTTGGTTTGTTTGTTTATGATCAATAAAATACAATATTATTAAGTAAGTAATACTTAACCACCAGAAATTAAAGAAGGTGGTTATACGCTGACAAATTGACTAAATTGAGTTTTTATACATATTAGCTACCTACCTTATATACCTAACCTACAACGATAACTGCATTGAATTTGTCTATTTCTCTCATCAAACTAGTTAAATCATTATCATATTATTATTATAAATTGGCTAAAAATACTACAAGTACCTACTTGTTTACTTACCTTTCAGGATTCTTGGGAAGTTTGTGAAAGGTTAAATCTTTTATCTTTAAATTTCATGTTAGTACATCCGAAAGCAGAACAGTAATGCTTTTAATTCTCAACATCCTGTGAACTTTCCACATGCGAAAATAAAATAAACGTAAAACAAACTGCCGCGTCGGTCGCATCCTGCGTACTGCGTGCGTGACACTACACTAAATTGTCTGCGCGCGCGGACCGACCGTGTAGGTGAATAAGTCGAATTACGAAGTGACACCCCCCTGCTCATGTCAAGAGCGAGTTGATTGTATTGTATGTGACCCATGGACGTAATTACTTCCATGATGTGGCCAGCATGTAGCTGGCCTCCTTTTAACAGTCCCCAGTTTGCTATATCTCGATCCTTAAACAAAAGCTCGCTCGACCAAAATCTTTCTGTTTGAACCTTTTTGCAAATTCATGCATTCAAGTTATCAATAACCGTTCGTTATTGACTGGATATCAATATGTCATCAACATAAACAACTACAAAGAGGTCTGAACCATCTTTGTTTCGCTTATGGTATATAAGCACGGCTGATTTATTGTGGGCTTTAAGCTTATTTCTATAACTTCGTATCAAGTTTCATATTCCATTAACGCCCAGCTTGTTTAAGCCCATACAAAGATTTTTTTAATAGACAGGTATTTCCACCTTCTATCATATCTTCAAGCATTTTCATTGCTCTCTTACCAGTGATGCTATTAATTAACACCATAACATTTTGCAAATTTTTCCAAATTTTGTTTTAGCAATTCTGTTAATAAATCTCTTAATAATTAATCTTTAATCTTGTTATAAATATCTTCGCTCAAATCGCCATTCAAATATGCCGGTTTAATATCTATTTGATCAATGTCCATGTTCATCTCGATAGCTAATGCGATCAACAAACGTACGGTTGATATCCTCGCTTAACTCTTAACTCACTTAAGATATTTTCTTGAACTTCGACCATATTATAGATTTTACGAGGTCGGCCTACGTGACCTCTTTCAATCCTTGGTCTACCAGTACCTCTTTTCAGAGTAGGTACACTTTCAACATTCTCAGTACTTTCTGTACTGACTGTACTTGGTACCTCATTCAATGGTTCTGGTAAGTTCTGAACTTCGTTGAATTCTCTCAGTATACACGGTTCTTCGTTAGATGTACTTGGCCTACTCGGTGTACTCGGCGTCCTCAGCGTATTCAGTACTTGACTTATTGACACAATGGTTTGACTTCCTGCACTTCGATGAATCGGTACATACATTAAATTGACTTTCCAATGGAATTTCTACCTCAATACTCTACCTCAAAACATACTTCTCACATTGCGATTCAAAATTCGGGACTTTACTTTTACTTTTAAAGTATTTTCCTTCCCTTGCAAGGTTTTGTAGATCTAACGTGGAAGTTTGGAGTAGGAATATAAAATAATGTACAATTCAAGTAAGTATATTTTGGGAAGAATAACAAACAACTAAACATGTCTTTACTACGGTACCTATCTATGGAACATCTTATCTCAAAATATTCTAACCAGTATAACTATTAGACTTTATAGTTGATATACTTCAACATTTTTGATGTAATAATAATTTATTATGAATAAGAGGCAGTTCTGGCTGTTACTTGCGAGTAACAGACAGCTAGAATGTATTGCATTGATAAATTGATTTACTAATTTTGTTTTACAATATAATATAATAATATAATTTATTATATTATTAGTTTAAAATTATTACAATTGATTTAATTAATAGACAAAAATAAACACTACAACATTCATAAATTAAAAACAAATATTAAATGCAATAATTATACTAATGTCAATTCAAATGTTAGTAAAATTTAACTTAAAAATATGTTATTAAAATACAATAAACAAACCAAACAAGAAAAAAATAATTTAAAAAAAGACTTAATCTAACAGACCACCGCGAGTCACCCCTAACCTATTATTTACTAAATTAAATAATAAACAAACACGTGCAAAACATAAGACACAAAACTGTTGATTCAGTATGAATGGCCAAGTGATCTGGCCTGTTTAGTTTTGATCTTTGTACTTGTTATACTTACTACAAACGATTCGTTTACAAAAAAACAAATCTAGAATTTATTTATCAGAGCCTTCTATTAAAAATCATAATAGATCCGGAACAAGGTACGTACGTTACTCAATGAGTTTTTTTTTTTAAATTAACTTGTGTTACTTCAGCAATCAGATGTTACGCTAACCTTTGCTCCATTATCGTGAAGTTTTTATTCGGTGCGGATATATCAACTGGCAACTGCTTATCATTTCATAGCCTCGTGACCTAAAAAAATTTAAATAAATTGTATTCGTTACATGCGTCTCGACAGTAGCACAATAAACTAATATCACCGATGCACCAAAGTCGCAAGTCGCAGCTTTATTCGGCAACTGAATGGTTTTTCTTTTATTGCAACTCAACATAAGAGTTCGCTGCTGGACAAAGGCCTTCCCCTCCCTCTTTCTAATATTTATTTACGGTATGAGACTTGTGTTTCAATCCTTTGCATAAGCACCAAGCTCGTCCCTCAACCTCCGTCTAGGTCGGACCAATTGCCGTTTAACCCCACGCGGGATCCAGTCGGTAGTGAGTGACCTTCGTCCATGACTCGTCCGGCATACGGCAAAATGTCCTGCCCAGTCCCACTTAAGCATGGCGGCTTTATGAGTGACATCAATTTGTGTCTTGGAACGCGTTTCGTATTCTCATACAGTCTGTTAATTTCAACCCCAAGGTAAGTAGGTACTGCGCTCCATCGCTCATTGGCAAACCTCTAGTGCGGATCTTTGCTGAATTGTCAAAGTCCAAGTCTGCCGTATGTGAGGATGGGATGAACGCACACGTAGATACATGAGTTTACGTTTCAGGCACATTATAAGATTGCCCTTCATTAAGTCCTTCAATAGCTCTTCCAGAAGTTTTCTGTGTGTCTAGCAACCTCTTTATCTTATGTCTTGCCTGGGAAGAGACTGTTTGGCCAAGGTAAATGTACTCCTGGATATTCAATTCCACACTTGCATACTTTTCGCTCTGTGTTGTTGTATGACCAACAACACAGAGCGAAAAATATGCAATAATATAATTATGATTGGTATTCGATATTCGACGTGTTCATGCTAAGTAAGTAGCTAAATTCTTAAGCGTTTCCTGTAACTCTTTGGCTGTGGAAGAGAATAAGAGAATTGTGACGATATTGCGACATTTATGACCAATGATTTAATCAAAAAAAATTTGCACCCTCTAGCCCGAAGACATTTTCACATTTAATTTTTATATTTTGATCAATACAAAATTTTGTTATGATTTAGGTATTGGTATTTTTATTGTATTTTTTTTCAATACTTATATTTTAATGCTTGTTATAATTTATTTTTACAGGGTGTTCCAAGATATAAGGTCAAACGGAAGCCCAGGCATAGAGCAGTCCTATAGGGGCACCCAAATCAAAACCATGTATGTTCTACGATTTTCAATCGTTTTAGAACTATGAATTTTTGGAAAACTCTAGTTTGAATACTTTTTCAGTCAATGTGATCTGAAAATATAGGGCACATGCCTCATATTACAGGCCCATAAAACATACATGGGGGTAATTTGGGTGCCCCTAAAGATGCGAAAGCTTGACCATAATAATAAATCTTGGTACACCCTGTATTTTGGCAATGTGGGTGCACAAATAAATAACCTGTAACATACTGTAACATGACGAAACCTCTGAGCAGAAGAAAGACGAACCTATAGGTGTTCCTGGTTACTAGTAGTTATTTTAATATGGGTACCTACCCAACTAGCAAAGAGATCGTAGCAATTACTCTCACGAATATGGATCGAAAAACACTCGTATAAAAGATCCAGTGTTCTTTCAAAAGCCGAATAAAAGCAGTTTTCTAAATTTTTAGCATTTAATTTAGCTCTTTATACATGTCGAGTTAACGTAGACTCGACGAATTCTAAAACAACTAAATGAATCATTTGGTTACGTATACGGCACGGCTATGGCACTTATTCAGCACAGCATACAGCTTTTATCGCAAAGTGACTGATTTAAAACTTCAAAGGTTATAACCCCTTGATAATTCGGTAAGTAAATTACGCACAACGCTCTCAATTACAAGGAAACGATAAATTAACTTTATAAGACCGTATAATACTTTAATTGTAAGACGATTTTCTAAGACCACTGTGTTAGGTTTTAAAATGTTAGTTTTACTAAATTAAGAGTTGTAAAAAAGCCTATTTATTTGGGATTCTATCTATTACTGGGTTGTGGTAGGTATGTATTATCCTACACTGATTTCAAATGACTTAAATCAAATTTTCTATAAACTGCGGAAAAGGAACCGCTAAATATGGAAGTAGGAATTAAGAGCAACTGATGTATGAAACTGGTAAACTAGGTCAAAATCAGCTTCCATTGACAAAGCTCCCGAAAGGAGGCCGCGACACAAACAGTCGTTTCCCTTATCACTGTGGCAGGAAACTGCTATCAACTTGTCGTTATGTACTAACACAATTTTTGCAATTATTGCCGAAATAACTCCCACGACTTTTTATCTTCACGATATAATGCCTACTTATTAATTGAGTATACAATACATATCTTTAGATAACTATTCCTTTTACGCCGATAAATAAATACTTTATAAAAGGCTGTGATATTCTAATAAGTTTAAATGGCTTGGCTAGGTACCGATCGGAACTGTACATACTTAAGTATTTGTAGATATTAGGTTGCACTATCAAGCTGAAAGCTAATGACGTAAGTTTGAACTTCTAATTTCCCATTATTGATAATTTTAATGAACCGACATACAAGTTATGAGATGTGAGTAGGTACATACAGAGAGATACAATAATAGTTCAACCAGTTAAACGTAAATGTAGTTGAGTTAAATAATTACCTTGCAAAGTATTTTAAAGTACTTATCTCTATTTATGATGTAAATTGGAGCTGGTAGTAGCTATTACAGGTATTGAGTTTAGTTAAGAGGACACAAGTGGCATGCAAAATTCTCATACAAAACACAGAAAAACGACGTTTCGTAGTCCCCTGTTTCCTCCTTCAGAACTGGGACCAATTTTTATTACTTTTTCAGCATCGGTTACAGACATAGAAAATCTCTTTCTTTAACCGAGCTGTCAACTACCGTAAAGCCAGACACAATATTAACTTAATTGCTAGTATGTAGGTTTTCTCACATACGAAAGGTTAATAATGTATCACAAAAGCCCAAAATTGTAGCTGAAAGACGAAAGTCATCAATTTAGATTTATGTTGTAAGATGATGTTAATCGCGGTACAGTGATCGTAGAGTCTAATTATATCACGGAAGCCAACTTGGGGCGACTGCTTACGTTGTCTGCTAAATAAAACATTTTGTTGTGATGTCGTGTGCCTATAAAGCTCTGACGTCCGGCAACAATCTTGCCCTACAAGTACTTACAAGCAGACGCCTCTACTGTGACTTAGGTCGCATGAAGTGTGTAAAAACTTTGCTTTTTTGTAATCTACCAATGATGTACTACTTAAGTCTCTTAGTTTACCCTTAACATTGGTAAACTTAGAAGTACATAATGGGTTGCGTTGCGTGGCAGGCCATAATGTACTTTTTTCAGGTACGTACGATGTTACATTCGGAGGCAATTCTCTTATATTTTTTTAACGAGGGATGTTATATGTTTGGTGTTTTTAAAACACACATTAACAATAGTGCATGAGCACGCGTAGAAACTAACACCCAAGAATCATTACCCCGGGGTGAGTCGCCCTGTCAACGGTCGGGCTCAATTCATGAGTCTCGCTTTATCGACGTGACGTACACACACAGAACATTGAACCCTAAAGGAAGTATTCCATGTTCCTCAATTTTTTAATGTCGATATCACTTGGTTGGTTACACATTAAGTTTATATTAAATGTAAGTATAATGAAATGACTGAGCTTCAACGGCCTATTTTTTTATTCTGATAGCACTGCGTCTTTGTTATTTTCCCAACAACCACTGAGCTCTTTAATAGCCTTCCGCTTCGCGATTGCCTACATTTATAGTTCTTTACTAACAACCAAACCCAATGCTTTCAAGCTTACACGAGATTATACAATATTTAATAATTGGTCTCCCTGTGACCACCGACCCTGTAAAGGGTTCGAAACGTCAGGACTAAAAAACTATATAATTTAGTAAATTAAATGCGAATTTGATCCGTAAATACTTTTACTTTATATAGGTAAAACTTGTGTTTTAGGGACTTTAAAAGTTGACAGTAGGCCTTTTTTTAAATTGATTTGATTATGGTTTTGATGACATGTTCTTTCTTTTGTATCATATTACTTATCTTTATTATTGAAATTTTTGCATTCACAATGCTATATAGATATAGGATATAATGTTTACTAGAAAACATTATTATTACTTATATCAAATTTCGGCAAACTCATCTGGATACTAAGCATTCCCAACCGCTGACGGTGCCGCGTGGTAGAATCATTGCCTATTCATCATTCATGGAGAGACGATTCCTTTTTTATTTTTTTCGCGTTCCTACTGGTTTGGTTTGAGATTGTTGCTGGGTACGAGTATATAATATTGCTTTTGTTTAAATATATGATAAGTTAGGTTAGCATGCATTTAAAAGCCTCTAAAAAAAGTATATTTTGTAGGCAATTCAATAATAATTGCCTCAAATAGGTAACAGATGTCATCAATTCAAAAATAAACCATGTAAATCTATAATAATTTAAACGTTTCAACAAACGGATTGTTGAATCTGCGAGCCGGTATGATCTCGACGGCCGGTAAATAAACTGTACCGGGCAACAAGTGCCGCAATGCGTTACGTTCGCGGTTTGGTTACTCACAAGTCGGTTTATGACCGCGAGCATTGCACTGAAAGTTATTGCTTACTTCCAGTAAAGTGAAATAGGTCAATAGTTTCAGCGCAGTAACAAAAGCCAGTGGAACGTGCGGCCATAATCCTGGGCTAAATTTAGCGGGAACCGTGGACAGTGCATGGGTGACGTTAGCGTGCTGTCCAGGAATTATCCTAGAAGCACTCGTGTGTCCAATCAACTGCACCCTTTTAAGAAGCCGAAATCTAATAAATCGTCCCTACAGAGAACTAAGAAAATTAGCAAGCAAGTTTTTCTACCAGTGACTAAACCTAATCAATGAGATCTGCGCCCGCACGTCTGCAGCATAGCAGATTCGTGTATTGGGGTCGCGTTTATGATCTGGCGGGGTCACCAGATTCCAGCAAACTGCTCGTAAAACCTAACGCAACGTTCCATTTTTTTTTTACTTTGACATAGTTACAATAGGCGTCGGAGCATACAAACAGCATGAGCATAGTTATTACACTCAATAGGTAACCAAACCTTAACATTTCAAAAACCTGTGAGCGTATTCCTAATATTATGTATATTTTGTTACATGGTATTTCTGTACTTACCAATATAAACGTGAAAATTGGAAGATCTTTAAAGTTTGTCTCTAGTTACCTTTTGTTGAATGAAATGTGAAGTATTGTTCACAGAGAGCAAAATTTCTCGATCGTATCCATATTTGTGCAAAGAATGTTGACGCGAGTCTGTCCCACAAAAACATAGCATACTCAACTCATACATAAGCGTTACACGTGGTGAGGGAGGGGCGCGGGGTGGTCCAGCGGGATGTGCGAATGGCCGTTATCGGTTGGGACACTGCATGATTGTTTATCCAGCCCGTTCCTTGAATTGCAACTAATGACTCACACGTTCTATAATCGCTTACATCCATAACATAGCTTATAATTGTTTGAACACATGCAGTATCGTCAAGCGAAATCTGCTGAAGGACGCAGTATTTCTATATAAAGTAAGTTTCGATATCTTTCCAAGGATTAGCACATCTAGTTCGTGTGATAGATAAACTACTTAAAGTATTTTTAATAAATTACCAGAAATGCACACTCTTCGCATGTAATGCAGGGATTACATTACAGGGCTTACTTATATAACAAACCTAGTTAAAAGGCGTACGGTAAAGTTAATGTTTGAAATACCTAGCTTTAGTTTCTAAACGGTGAGCAACGTCATGTTTATTTCCCACCGATACGGTAGGTCGCCTGTTGAAAAACCAGACACAATAGAATTTCTATTGTTATCGAGCTCTAGGAGGCCTTGCCACAGAGATATTATTGGTTTGTCTATTAATATTAGCGGATATTTCCTTTAACATTATAACAAATTGTGTTTTCTTATAATAATTAAAATAAACCCGACTGAAAAGTAAATGAAGAATTCCCAATAGTGTGCGTACACAATACAATAAAAATGTACCTATATTTATTTTGTTTAGACATAAGTATGCCAAACATTGGTACAACAATTTGGCGGGCTGATGATTTTACATACATATAATCAGGACTACTAATCCCCGAAGGGTTAGTCAGAGTCTATAGGCAATGAGGACTGCAAAACCAGCCTTCTACCATAGTCCACTTTTTGCCAAATAGTGACTGCACACATGCTCAGCGTGACAGGTGGTGAGCCCATCGCCACTCTGTGCTGTTGGATGTATGTACTGTCTTTATTCCGTTAGTCGCCTTTTACGACACCCAAGGAAAGAGAGGTGGTGATAGTATTCTTTCAATGAGCCGCTGCGAATAATAAATAATTATAATAATTCATCAGTATAGGTATGACTATAGAATGACAGAATGTAGAGAACAATGAAATTTCGTATTTTCAAGCTAAATTAAAAGTATTTGTATTTGGTAATATGAGAGGAAAGTAATTTGAGATTAGAACAGTAAACTAAAAACTTAATAGAAAAAAACATTCAGATATCAGCAAACACAACATTATTTGTTTGTCAAAGTTACTCCTACTAGAAGAAAATATCTTAATCAGCATCAAGTCTTGTCTAATAATAAGATTGAAGGATTGCCTATATCAGTAGGTACCATGTCATGATAAATATTGTTACGGGCTTACGGCTGTAAATGCGTCGATGAACGCGTGCGCTGTCGGATCGGCCGCCCGCCCCGCCCACGTGCGCCCGCCCGCCGCCGCCGCCCGCCGCGCCGCCCGGAAGCGCGCTGGCCGCTGCTGTAAAGTACCAAGTGGAGCAGAGTTCTTTACCGGCTACCGCGTTGGGTTACAAAGTTGAAGTATGAGTTTAAACGAATAATTAAGTCGCTATTCATTCATTTCATTGATTCTATAATTACAAATGGCAAGGGCTTCTGTAAAAATTTTCTCAAAGTTTGCGACATCTTTACAGAAAATGTTTTTAGGTTTTTGAAACAATTTGAGTTTTTGTCACATAGAATAGAGTTTATCAACTTTTTAATAAGGGTTCTTCTTATCTTATGCAAACAATTCAACCCACATATAGTATAATATATTACGGCACTTAACTAAAATTGGTCAACAAAATCCATAGTAGATATGGCCTAAGTCAAGGGTCACTACTATAAATAAAATTTATCCGTCATATTATACCAACGCGAGTGAAGTCGCTCATGGCCTTACGATCATTATTCATTACATAGTAATACCTATTGATTATATATTAACTAATGTACATTAGTGCCTTAATAAAAAAAGATTCAGTATATATACACGTCTGCTTCCTTTACAACAATATAATTGGTTTGTTGCTGTTTTAATTGATGATAAATCTTCATGCTAGTTTCACATAATACTTAAAAGATTTCGATTAAACGTTGATCTATCATTACAAGCCTAATCAAAGCCCATAAACAATAAAAAAAATCATGCAGTATTTTGACACACATTCAGCCACAGCAGCAAGTTGAAAAAGAAATGGCATTTTATTGATCGAAGAAATTTTAGGTATAAATTATTAATTCGTTAGAGCTCGTTCGGTAAAAAAGTATAATCGACACAGGCAAAATTCACTATCGGGTTTTGTGCTAGGTATATTTCTCCTGCTGTTTGTAAAATTGTATACAAATTAGTAACAAAAAGTATAATATATAGAGTACAATTTGTATCGTGGCATTTCAGCATCGCAACTCCAAAGTCCAAACGCACTTTTTTGCTTTTTGTAATTGTTTTACAATACAGACATTTGAATATCGTTTCGTGCAAGATTACGTCAACCTTATTTTAGTTTATGATGAATTGATGAGACTCGTGCACACACAACTGTGCTACATTTGGCGCTTTGAAATCTAATCAAAATGTAAAATGGGTCATCGCGGACAATTAAGATAACATTACCAGATGAGACACTAACACTTTAGACATAAAGTGTGCTCTAGACTTCACCTACTAATAAATGTTTTGAAGATACTTATCCCTATTCCAAGTACTTTCTTATAATTCCTTTCGTCACATTTCATGACACAACTTTCAATTCGTTTATTAAGTAGGTATTTAACAAATTATTTAAAAACTCGCCAGTACAGGTTTTTATTTCTTACAGTGGGAAAGTTAGGTACAGTAAAGAGGGTTTAAGCATTTAGGTTTCCCTTACAAACTTTCAAGTTCAAAATTTTACTAACTAATTATTATTACCTAACCAATTTTTATGAAACGCTAAAGTAATATACAGAGATCTAAATATTTTGTTAAAAATAATTAAAACAAACCTTTTTTAACTGAGTTACTGCGATTTAAAGTCCACTATAACAGTTTAAAATCGTACTGAACTTGGAAGTTTGTATTTGAAACCGAAATGCGTAAACCCTCTTAATATCATTATCATCTTTATATCTTATTATTATTATTATCTTATCCTATTAACCATCATCAGCCTATAAACGTCCCACTGCTAGGCACAGATGAACAACACTCATGGGGATATTGAGCCGAGCCGCTGCCGCCGCCTGGCCCAACTCGTGTTGGTGGATTTTCACGACTGCCATCCCTATTACATCTCGAATGTTATTTTTGCGTAAAATAGGTAATACCTATTGGCATAGTTCGTAGTGGCCTCACTTATTGTAAATTTTGCTTAACTTTTTAAATAAACCCAAAATAGTAGAGAAAGATTTCATAAAATGCGTCAAGGCACTTTTTTGAGCTCCTAGATTGAACTACTGTTCAAATAAATGAAAAAAAAAGTAGAATGTTATCTCTATAGTCGTATAGTTCGTAGCGGCCTCGGAATTTTTAAATATCTTTGATTGTTTATAGAAAAAAATCTTATTTTAAACCAATAAACTTCGAAAATTGCTTTAAGTTAACTTAACTGTGAATTTCTCCTACCTACGATAATATTATTGAGCATTATTTACCTTTACGATCAGAAGGTCTAAGCAGCAAAACGTCCTACAGCGCGAAACGTCTAATGAGCTGTAAGCCCAGTTAGGAAATATACTAGAATAATTATTACTTCCATATCATTTTTATTTATTATCCTATTTCGTAAAAACGATAAAAATAACTGCAAAATTAGGGTTGTTGTACATTCGCCACAAAGTTGATTTGCCACAGAAAAAAGTATGTGTACATTCGCCACAGTTCTATTTTTGTAAAGTTGATTCGCCACACTTTTATTTTCGACACAGACAGCATAAAAATCAAACAATAAGTGAAGTAAAAACGTTATTTATTATTTTTTAGATAGTTAGATAACAAAATAATAGTAAGTAATTATAAAAAATACTTACACCATGCTCACCAGAGCTTGGGGTATTCCTCGAAGCGCACCCATTTTGAAGCGCACCAGACCAAGCGCACCCGTTGGCTGCGCTTCAGAATAGGTAATTAAAATATTATATTTTTATTCCTCAAAGCGCACCTACCGTAAAAAATAGAGAGGACCTTAAAAGATTCGTAATATTGATGTCGATAGAAACTAGGACTAGGTGCTTATGCAACTTACTACGTCAATAATAAATTGAATCATGACAGTCATGCTTTTAAAAGCGACTTTCTAATTGGCTATTTGACAGTTGTAACAATAAAATATGAAACATGTCGGAAACGGTAGTTTATGATTTAACGATAATTTTATTATCCAATAGTTTTTCAATTTGTAAATATTTTATTTTTACAAAATTTTGCGGTTTTTTATCTGTGGATTACAAGAGCCGAAACGGGCAGCAAGGGGCGGCCATATTGAGCTTCATGTGACGTCACATTTCACAAAATGTCCTATTTTTTCAAATGGGCCTTAGACATTGGCCAAGGAAAAAGACAAAATTAATTGCTATAAACGTCAAATGTCTAGCGAAAATAAAAACCGGTCACCATTTATGACATATATCCATACCGAATTCAAAAGCAACCTATAGAAATATGTAATTTGAATGGTGACCAAACCGAGTGCCCACTCAAATGTAATAGCACTCCTTTTAAGCTTTAGTTATTATTCTATGATTCAAACCATAGAATCATAACTAAAGCATAGAAGGAGTCCAAATGAGACTCGTATGGTTCTCCTATTTCTTCAAATGGGCCATAAACATTTAAAGAAAAGATACAAAATAAGTTGACAAAAATGTCAAATGTCCAGCGAAAAGAAAAACCATACACAGCTAGATGAAATAGCAAACTGGTTAGAGATTAAAAATTTAAATATTAATGTTGCGAAGACAAAATGTGTACAATTTAGTAATAAAAACTGTGTTACTTTACCATTGTCCATGTCCATCGACCATCGCGGTAAGCCTATTATGGAAGCTACATCTGCTACTTTTCTTGGCATTGTGGTAGACTCAAAACTTACCTGGGCAACTTCATGTTGGCATGGTGTATCAGAGGATTAACATTTATGCTCTATATCCTCTTACGCAATTAGCTAATCAAAAGACAGCTTTGATGGCATATCACGCATATGTGGGTTCTATGCTCAGGTACGAGCTTATCTTGTGGAGAAATGCAACGAACACAAACCGTGCTTACATATTGCAAAAAAAAAGTATCAGAAGTATTTGCGGAGTAGGACAACCTGAATCATGCCGACCTCTTTTTAGAAAGATAAATATCATTGCATTGCCTTCGCTATACGTAATTTGAGGTATTGATATTTGTCAAATAAAACTTACATCTCTATAATAAGAAACACGAGACTTGCCATTTTCGAACAAGTTAACTAAATAAGTTATGTATACATACCACCTTCAACAACAAACTGTTATATTAGAAATAGTAACAATATGTGTAACTATTAAAAAAAAATTCACCTCACAACGGTGTGCTCACAACCTCGGAAAGATTCTGTTGGTCATTACAAATCTGAGTGCAAAAGTCACAGACGTTTAATAAGATACCTACGTCTGTGGCAAAAGTGCATTTTGTCCGCTAGCGTGAAAAGAGTTTTTGAAATTCGAACCTTTCTATTATCTATTCTATTCTATTATTCTATTCCATACTATTCTATACCGCAAGTTAGTTGAATGCCGCAAGTCCAGTGAAAATGCATTAGATACTTATTTTATATCAGTGCGCCAACCTTATTTCTTTAAACAATCGCACTGGCCAGTCACAAGTGGCAGCCCATTATTTTTTTAATAAAAAAAAATTTAAAATTTTCTTCTCTTTAATCAATTCACCTTCCCTAAGTTTTGAAAACACAAATTTATTAGCTAAGCTGTTTTTTTTGCACCTAGCGTTTTTCTCGCTGTGGTGAGGTGAAAAATTGTGTGTTTCACTCGGCAGCAAAGTTATTTTGCTTCTCGTACCTTTGAAACCCTCACTACGCTCAGGCAGGATTCTATATTTCTAGAACCCTTCGTTTGCTTAGGTTTCAATACAAGGACTCGCACCAAAAACCAACTGCAGCCTAGTATAATAACAAATAACTATAATTTACTCCCAAGCCATATTCAGAATCTTCCGATCATACATTTTAAAAGGATCATGAGAGTGTTGGTTGAGAAAATATTTTGTCGTAATGGGACTTTAAATAAAACTAAACTTTGACATTTGTTTTTGTATCAAATTTCTACGATAGTAAAGTAGTATTCCACGCTTAATAATTTGACATTTTAATTATTGACCTCTTAGATTTTATTTGAGCTTACCTTATTTTGTTTTGACGTTGTTATTCTAACTATGCAAGACATTTTGAATTTTAATTTGTTTTATTTATTTTTAATTTTGTTTTATATTACTTATTTCTTATAAATTATAAGAAAATGAAGATAATATAAGTAATGAAAAAAAATACACCCTCATTGTTTATTCATTTTAATAAAATTAAGGGTGAGTTCCACCCATGAAACTGAACAACTTTCCCCAAGAAACCTATGTGCAAAAATAACAAAAAAAATTCGACCTCCCATACAAAACTGTCCGATCAGCTGACAACAATAGTATGGGAGATCGACATTTTTTTGTCATTTTTGCACAATGACATGTTTCTTGGAGAAAGTTGTTCAGTTTCATGGGTGGAACTCACCCTTAATTTCATGAAAACGAAAAAAAAAATGAGGGTGACATATCCAACTGTTATTTTTTGTTTTATTAGTTGGATATAAAATAATGCATGACGACTGAAATGTTTGAATAAATCGCTAAAGCGGTAAAATGCGTCAACTTTATACTATCATGTTATCAAAAACAAAAATTGTACTACCATGTTTTCTGCGAATAAACAAATTCTATTCTATTCTATTCCTATGTAGTTTTTAAGCGGTGCGTCTCAGAATAATAACTCAATTATTATGCGGTGCCTACCTACGTTACGGGCCACGGCTCTTACTGTCCCTAAAGCCCGATTTACACTTCAATAAGTACAGTAGCGAGTTAACTTGCGTCATCGGCGAGTTAAGTTGTTATTGTCGTTTGAACGGTGCAAGCGAGTTAAATAACAAGTTAAGTAGCAAGTTTAGTTGAATAGACTGCCGTCCTATTTTTTAGCGAGTCAAGTGCGAAGTAACCCCCTCTCACGTCTCCTGCACCCCCTTAATTGGCAGATGTGTAAACAGGCAAGTTTAGTACAGTGCTTATGTTTGTAAACAGTGGGCGCGAACACGTGTAATTTTTTTAGTGTAAAAATTTAGTGTCTGATAATACTATACTACCTTTGCGTTTGTACAAGAGTACCTCAAATATGAGTGTTTGTTTCTGAACAGCAGGCGTAATTTTCTCTAATAAAAATAAAAATGAAGGCTCACTCATTGGAAAAGCATATCTGTATTCAACTGTGTCTTCAGGAGGCAATTCCGTCAGAAGATTATTACTGACACTCAATTCCATATTATTATGCGTTTGAATCTGTTCATTTCTATTAATATTTCACTTTCAAAGTGTTCTACAAGTATCAATTGTATAAGTACTCTTTCTTTGATTTTCGCACGTAAATATTAGTGTTAGGTAATTCAAAGTCCATTTTTCTGGATTAAAACAACCGTTTAGGAGGCGAAGGTCCTCTTTGAGTAGAGTAAAACAACCGTTGACGCGACTAGTCGTCTTCTCGGATCGGCGACTTATGACGACTCACTTGCTAACATTTGAACGCTACTGTCTATTTACTACTTATTACTTAACTGACTAATTTCTTAACTCGCTACTTACTTATTGAAATGTAAATCGGGCTTAAGGCCAAGTCGTGTATATTTTCTTTGCTACGGGTTTGTTTGTCAACCTCGCTAGATTTACCAACGTCAGCCGGTGGTAATTAGCAGGATCGAAGGATTTTGCTTAGCACTACAAACTGTAACCCTTTACAAAATGTTTATTGTTTTGTGACGATATAAACAAATTTTTTAAGTGCCCTTTTTTTTTAACTAGGCATCAAATGATTTTAATATTTTTAATAAGAGAAACTACCTAATATCTGACATAAATAAATAAATTCATTACAATCATACTTTTGACATAGTGGAGGTTGTGCACCAAATGAATTGCTAATTTAAAAGTCGTTACGTTTAATAGAGCTGAGAACAATGAATTCACTGTTGACTTTAGACAGTTTAGTGCATTGCGTGATGCGTCGCCATGCAAATTTAGCTGTGTTGTCATATCAACTGCAAATTGATACATGCTATTACACTGGATTCTTAACTAACCGGGATGGACTCGCGTCAAAATAGTAAACATACCTACCTACTCGTATTCCTAGTATTGGCATGCCACGAGTGTAATGCTACACTGAAACATTGTTTAGAAACATCTAATGTTTCTATCAAGTAGATAATTATTAGTTTCAATCCACCTATACAACTACCTGACATGACGTCCAGTTGAAAAATCTTAACTTAATTGTATCATTACGATGCCTATGTGATTATTGACCCAAGTGGGAGTCGGATCCACACGACATGTCCTTTACTAACTTATGTTTATTAGCGTTTATTGTATTTTCGCAACATTGAAAATAAAACATTTTATTTCGATTTATTGAATTGACAAGTTATACATACATATATATAATCACGACTATTATCCCCAAAGGGTTAGACAGAGACTATAGGCAATGAGGACCGCAAAAGCAGTCCTCTGCCATAGTCCACTTTTCACCAAATAGCGACTACACATGTGCTCAGCGTGACAGGTGGTGAGCCCATCGCCACTCTATGCTGTTGGATGTATTTGCAGTTTTTAGTGCGTTAGTCGCCTTCTACGACACCCAAGGGAAGAGAAGGGGTGGTTATAGTATTCTTTCACCGCTACACGGTTGAGACACGACAAGTTAAATTAAATATAATTATGTCATAAGTATAAAGATCTTAACCTGCCAACACGCATTGGGCCAGCGTGGTGGGTTATGGCCCAATCTCCCCGTGTGCTGTTGTCCACGTGGAGGTCTGTGCTCAGCAGTGGACCTATTTATGGGCTTTTGTTGATACTACACGTAGTACTATTATTTATTCTGTCATACTACCTACTATATAGGCACTTAGCTTTAAAAAACCTGAAACTTATTAATTATCTTTAGCCGATTAAAAGTAGTTAAAGGCCACTATGTGTGTAAGTACTTAAATTGCTTTAAATTAATTAATTACTTGTCTAATTCATGTAGGTATGCGTTATTATGCCATTCAATTAAATAAAACCTTAATTCTCAGAAACTATTGCCAATTGCTTTTCTTTCTTCAAATAGGCAGCGCATCGGCCTTTCTTCTGAATATGCTATTTATTAATACTCATACCTAATTTATACTTTTAAATTTTAATATTACCATCTATCAAGTTGATTTTCATGCTCTACAATAATGTAGGAAGTGGAATGGTCTTACACTTGTTCTGCTGCTCGTATGTATGTCAGAGGTCCACACGATAAGGCACGTTCACAATATTACCGATTATTGTGTCCTCAATCTGGTAGTTATTTACTATTCTTCTTCTACGTATAACATCATCTTTTTAACCGACTCTAAACGAAGAGGTACATACTCAATTATTCGTCTGGATAATTATATTTGTTTTACATGTATTTTTGTAATAAACTTTTTGTGCTCACGGTCTCTTTAGAATATATTTTTTAAATGCTATTAATGTTTTTATTACATACGTACAATATTTATAAGTAGTTCGAATTTAAATAAGTTAAATTGACAATAGTCAAGTAAAAGTAGTAACTTTTACTTAGTGGTTAGATAATTTTATTTAGTAAATCGTTGTTTTATATTTTCAGGTGGTGTGTAACCAAACGCGATGCGAATGCGCCGGACTGCAAGGAGACAGAGGCACTTCTGGCCCGCCTGGACATCCTGGACCTCAAGGAGACTACGGTGACGACGGCCCTGAAGGTCGCACGGGTAGGATTGGAGAGCCTGGCCAGTTTGGCGAACGAGGAGATTATGGCGACAAAGGACAACGGGTGCGAATAAGAGAAGAGGAAAAAAAAAGAATAATATGCTCATTTAAAAAGTGTAATTAAAGCAATGATTTGTTATAGGGTATCGACGGACCTTACGGACCAAGAGGATATCAAGGACCACAGGTAAAGATAATGAGACTACCTTCTTATCTTATTGTTTTACGGCGTAACGCTTTCATGTTTCAAAACGATTTTTTATTTTAGGGCCTTCAAGGATTAGAAGGTGTCAGAGGATTAGAGGGTCTAGATGGATGCAGCGGAGTTGATGGAATTATTGGTCCAGTTGGAAGGCCAGGCTTTCCAGGAGATCGAGGAATACCTGGTCCTTATGGGGAAAAAGGTTTTCCAGGTTTAGCAGGTGAAGGAGGATCGAACTCGAGAGGATCAAAAGGAGAACAAGGTGACTTTGGGCGCTCAGGGACTCAGGGTGAAGTTGGGCCTCAGGGTTGGAGAGGCGACAGTGGGTTGCCTGGAGAAGAGGGTGATCAGGTACTTTATTCGTTCAATTTAATTTATAAATGATAAAGAAGTCAAATTGTATGTTGTAGGAATATTATTTTGTCTGATCAATAATAGTTCATACATTTGCTTTTAGGGAGCAGTAGGTGTTCGAGGTGAAGCCGGTTACAGAGGAGATTTTGGCGATGAAGTAATTGGGCCTGCCGGTCAAAAAGGAGACCAAGGTGAAATTGGTGAACCAGGAAGAAAGTCGACGATTATAACGGAGACAGGGTTACTGCAACAAAACCTAACGATTATAGCAAAAGGATTTAAAGGAGAGAGAGGCTTGACCGGTCAAAGAGGTGAAAAAGGTGGCAAAGGAATAATAGGCTCTGTTGGTACACCGGTAAGTAATTATTGATATAAAATCTTATTAAAATAACTCAAAAATGAATATCTTATGAATATAAGTAGGAGGTACCTAAAAGTCTAATGGGGCTCTACCTAAAATTCTAGCTTAACCCAATAAATTTACTTTTAATGAAAATGTATTTTCATTGAAGGTCTTATTATTGACATGATTTGGATACTTCACATTATGGCAAAATGGTACTGATCATTTGACTGGGATTTCTTTATGTCACGTTAACTCAACTTTATTTATCAGGGACTACGTGGTATCAATGGTATTCAAGGTGTAAAAGGAGATCAAGGTCTTGATGGTCCTAGAGGTAAACCAGGGCATAGAGGCTTAGATGGACCTCCAGGTGCTAAAGGTGATAAAGGGGCCCCTGGATATGCAGGTCGAGATGGAGAAGATGGATTGCCGGGAGAAAGTGGTGAAGACGGTCGTCCAGGAAATCCTGGTCTACAGGGTCCTATGGGAGAGAAAGGTAGATTTGATCCGAACTTAAACGAACCAATACAACGCGGTTCTGTGGGACCACAAGGTCCCGAAGGAGTTATAGGCCCAAAGGGAGAGGCAGGTTTCGATGGACCATCAGGGCTACCAGGCATTATGGGTACGCCTGGATTGCCTGGCACTAAAGGTTTTCCCGGACGACCAGGAAATCCCGGCCCATCCCCTAAGGGTGAACCAGGAAATGACGGGTTCAAAGGTTTACCAGGACCGTCAGGGCCATCTGGATTCCAAGGGTTACAGGGTGCGACAGGAGCTAAAGGTTTCAAAGGTGCTACGGTTGTGGGACCCGATGGTGAAGGGGGCATGCCTGGTTTAGACGGCGTACCTGGTATGCGTGGCGATCGCGGAGGACCGGGATTGTTGGGTCCACCTGGCTTTCCTGGTAGAGGGTACATTGGAACAGGCCCCCCGGGAGAAGAGGGACCTCCCGGTTTTCCAGGCCCTGTTGGTGATCCAGGACGTGCTGGTACTCCCGGATACTTAGGTTACAAAGGAGATCGCGGTGATGATTGTCCAATCTGTAGATCAGGTAAAAATACATATTTTTATTTAACTTTATTGTTAGTTATTCGGTTATTTTTTATGTCATTTCTGACAAAATAAATATTTGTCTTTATTATGAGGTCTTGTGTATCAATAAGTATATTCTATGTATAATTTTGTTTTTCAATTTGCATAATATACTCATATGATTTTACACTAATATTTAATTATAAGTAAGTACTTACATAACTTTTACCCATTTTAGGATTTCCTGGATCTAAGGGTCAGAGAGGTGATGATGGCTTCTTTGGTATAAAAGGACTCCCCGGGCCAGTTGGCTTGCCTGGAGCGCGTGGAGTAGATGGCTTCCCTGGCAGATCTGGGACTCCTGGTCCAAAAGGACCTAAAGGCAACAAAGGACAATCTGGAATGGCAGGCCCCCAAGGAGTAAGAGGAAGGAAAGGACAATTGATTCAGCCACCATATTCTATGACGATAGCAGACTCTGGAGTACAAGGAGATTATGGTTTGTAATATACGAGTAATTGTTTAAATAGTAGATACGACCATATCCTGCATTTGATTGTTTTATTAATTGAATAAATATGTAGAACTCATTTAAAATTAAACATAATAATAATAAGTAAGTAATAATAAACTCAAACTCAAACTCAATATATATTAATTCAATAAACTCAATTAGTAAGTATATTGAATCGTCCAAATTTTTAACCTACCACCCATTCAGGACGTATTTTTTAATTGTGGCAAAGAACGGGCGCAAGAAACCACAGCGCACAGAAGCAACGACATCTACAAAAAAAAGATATGTCGTTACCAGATCATAAAATACAAAATAATAATTTGAATGTAAAATATACGGTACTATAAATAACTAAATACGAAATAGCTTTTGGAGTTCTTGGAGCATTTCAGTTCAGAAAAAAGCTGTTTTGTCTTCTGTGTAATCTGACATTTTATAATAAGCTTTTTTAAAAAGCTTTTTTTTGATATGGATTTTCAATTTATCAAGATCTAATTACTGAATATCAATTGGTACTTTGTTGTAAAATCGCACACACAGACCCTTAAAAGAATTATTTATTTTATGAAGCCTAGTATAAGGTACTGCTAATTTGTCATATCCATATTCATATTCAATTTATAGGCCATAAACATAACAAGGTTTGTTACAATTTCTTACTACCCATCAATTATGGCGAAGACTTAATTTCAATCTAATAGAAGTCTTCGCCCAGCAGTGGGTATATAGGCTAAATTTTACTTTACTTTTTGATTATCATTTTATGGTGAAGATATGGATGTGTTTGTAAAAATATTGATCTATACTTACAGGGTTTAATGGATTTATGGGGTCGGTGGGAGATCCGGGCTGGCCAGGATTGAGAGGTGACTACGGTCCACCTGGCATAAAAGGACGACAAGGTGACTACGGCTCACCTGGATTACCAGGCAGGAACGGAACAAGAGGGCGGGACGGGCGACCGGGAAGTGCTGGTGCACGTGCCGATATGCATATTTCTTTCCTACTTGGGCAGAAAGGCGAAGCGGGTCCAAGGTAAAAAATATGTTTTTTATTCTTTACCTAAGTCAATCTGCATCTTTTTATTTGCAAGTGTGTGTTGTTTTTAACTAGCTAGACCAAACTAAATGTCTTAGACGATACGCCATCGAGCTCAATGACCAACATAAAATATCATTGATCGAGCTCCTCTACGTGTTTGGCGTCCGTATATAAAACGTTGCGTCTTTTTTTTACTTAATTAAGATATGTATCTATTTAATGCATTTACTTAAAATTTTGGTAGAAGTTGAATTCAACTGCAAATGAACGCTGCGTAACTTTTATACTATTAAGTAAATGTTCTCTTCTGTTATTCAATTTATAAATAAATAAGAAAAGTATCGTTTGTATGTACGCCTACATTTTTTCCTACTACAGTAATATTATCTGTGGTTAACAACTTTGGTTTATTTCAGAGGTGATTTTGGTGAACTTGGTGATGATGGTTTAAAAGGAGAAGCTGGAGAGGCCCTAGCTCATGGAATCAATGCCAAGGGCGTTAGAGGACAGCCGGGATATCCAGGGATAAAGGGTATGAAAATGACAATGAATAAAGAACTGAACATACTTTTACAATTTTCGTAATTCAGGTTTTTATTTATATTATCGTGGTTACACCCACTTGCCAGAATTTCATTTGCCATAATTTCATCTGCTGTGCTGGTCAACAAACATATTATTGTTTCTCATAATTTCATATGTCATACTCATTGTTTACTTTAATAGTCACTTTGACCTATATACATGTCTAGACGGAGCTAGCGATGGGCGATTGTTACTAAATAAAATCGAATTATTCGATTGTTAATACAATCGAAATTATTCGAATGAAAATCATAACTAGTCGATTATTAGTATTTGCGCAATTGTTATAAAAACAATCGACAGTCGATTGTGTACGAATGAAATTCGTTACTACTTATTTAATCGCTGAGTGATTGTTAGTAACTACGCGATTGTTACAATCGACAATCGAAAATGTTCGAATGAAAATCATTACTAGTGGATTATTAGTAATAATAACGCAGTTGTTATAAAAACAATCGACAGTTAATTGTGTTCGAATAAAAATCGTTATTATTCAATATTGTTATTAGGTAAACTGCGCGAATGTTCTTAGAGTTAGGTTACCTACTAGGTAGGTCTATGAAATACGAAATAAAGTAGTTTATTGTAAATACTTCCCGGGAAAGTTTTCCTGAATAAGGTTTGATCAAACACTTTTTACGGATTAACTCGCGTTTAATTTACTATTTACATAGTTTTTATATTATCCTGACGTTTCGAACCCTTTACAGGGTCCGTGGGTAAAGGGTTCGAAACGTCAGGATAATATAAAAACTATGTAAATAGTAAATTAAACGCGAGTTAATCCGTAAAAAGTGTTTCATTTCAATGTGTAGTGCTCGCTTAAACCTCAGAAAACAATAGGTTTGATCAAAATAAATGTTTAAATAAAATATATCTTATTCTACATCAATCTATCGATAACGAAGTCACTCGCGTCGGTATAGGATTACTTATATTATGACCACACACACGTACAAATTGCATATACCTACCTACAACTACAAACTTAGTGAATGGTAGGTATAATTACGGAGAAAATTAGCTTCAAAAATCGTTGAAATGTAACTTGCAGTCTTATTAATTTATCTACTTAACTAAATTCGAATAAATATTCATTCGAATATTTTTTAGTAACAATCAATCATCCATTTTTATTCGATTTTTTTAGGTAAGGACGAATGAATCGACAATCGAACACATGATAGAGATACTAGTACAATTGTATCGATTCATTCGAATATTTTTAGTAACAACAATTGATCGTCGATTTTTGTTCGATTGTTTCTAAGTTAGGACGAATGAATCGACAATCGAATACATGGTAGTACAATTGTCGATTCATTCGATTGTTTTTTTAGTAACAATCGCCCATCGCTAGACGGAGCATCGCGGTACAAACGCTTGTCAAAATCCGCCCGGTTTTTGTATTGAATTTGAAGTCTGCGTGACAGCCGCGTATGATATGACTGACACTAGCGCGAATGGTTGCCAGCGAATGCCTAATTTCCGATAAAGTAGGGAAAAAATATTTATACAATTTTAAAATGATTCATAACATAACATAACTTTTTAAATTAGGTATGTCTATCGTATATGTAGGTATAACGCATAAAAGAAGCTGGTGTGTTTAGAAGAAATGGATGATTGAAGGCGAGGGCAAGTACAATAAAATAATGCGCTAATGGAAGCCTGCGTGCGTGTGATATGTTTGTAATAGGGACGAAATGGAAGCAACGGGCAGGATGATTTACATTTAATACTTAATCAAAATTGATTTTTAATTAGAAATTTAAATATTTTAAATTAAAATCAAAACAATTAATGGCGTTCTCTTTGTATTTGTTTCTTAAATAACTTTCGTTTGGATGTTACATAATTTTTCAAGTTCTCTAATTTCTTATTATGTTGAAACATTATAGTTAAATATTTCGACAACGACTTCTTTCTACCGGATCAGTTGGAAATCTGAAAATTAAAATGTTTGCTATGTGGTCAAACGGTTGTAAAGGTTACATAATGTGATGACTGCTCATCAATATCCGTGTCCAATAGTTTACATGAGACGAGAAATATTGACCTTTTAGGGGTACAAACATACACCCGCACTTTCTCAAGCATCGTCATCATCATCATCAGCCTATAAACGTCCCACTGCTGGGCGCAGGCTTCCCACGTGGAGATAGCACGTGGGGATATTGGGCCATAACACAACTGTCATCTTACGACAACAAACGGGACCAACGGCTTAACGTGCCTTTCGAAGCACGGAGGAGCTCGAGATGTTTTAAATTTGGTCACCCATCCAGTGACCCGGCATTGCGAAAGTTGCTTAGCTGGCAAGATCGCAAGCCGAACGTGCTAGCCGATGCGCCATCGAGCTCTGAAGCATACATACTACCATCCCCTACATACATATACTTAAACACACACTTCTTACATAAATACTTACGTACATTCCATTTCAAACATAATATTTTTTTTATTAATTTCGAATATCGATACCATACCACAACAACAATAATAGTATTATAAAATATTACAGTAGGTATTATATTTTTTTTATGTTTTAGAACGGAACCTATACTCCAGCCAAATTCGATGACGAATGTTTGTAAACAGATTTCTGTTATACCTATTTGCAGTAGGATTTTACTTTTTCTTGAGAGACATTCACAAAAAAACAGTTAACTTTTGTGTCTTTCTTTCAAAAAACAGTCAAAATCCTAGTGAAACTAGACATTTGCACAAATGACAGTAATATGTTTACAAACATTCGGCATTGAATAGGAACCGTGACATTTATTCACGCTCTTATAAATCAGACATCAGTATAAAAAAAAAATTGGTTGCCTGTAAAGTCGGTATACGGGCGAAAGTTTTACGTGACAACGACTTTGAGTGGTAAAATAATTTTAATGTGAATATTCATTCGTACAGTAGGAAGAAGGATGAAATAATATGGAAGGGACGCGTGCCTTTCACTTTTTATGTCTGTCTCTCTCGCTCTTAGGCGGGCTAACCATGCCCGAGTGGAAGGGACGCGTGCCTCTCACTCGCTCCCATTGTGAGCGCATAACGTGAGCGGAGCGTAACGCAGTTTCTTGAAGTGTCACCCGGCAAACCAATTTATAAGACGTTGTCACGTCAAAAGAAAAACTTTGAAAGCGTTCCAGCAATAATTGTATTTAATGTATTTACTTTATTTACAACAAGACCATGCATAAATACTAACTTACAAGACTGAGTATTTTTTATCATACTTATTATATTTAAACCTCCTTTTATATTCTGCCCCCAAAAATGGGAATTCTACATTTTGATACCAGCAACACTACGCATACATGGCCGTTATTATTGTTAAACTTTAAATTTTCATTAAAATTTATCGATACTTACAGATGAAACGTGACTTTCCTTTTCGAAAAGATTTTTCCTTTGTAGTTTCGATAGAATTTCACTCAGCAAACGGTCATTTTGCGGCTAGGGTCTATCTAGACATGTATATAATCAAAGATTAGTCACGTGTTAGAAACTTTGTTTCCCATAAAGTAAATTTCAATACCATCATTTGTTATCATCATTGTAAGCCGTAATTATCATATGCCATAACATCATTAGCTATCGAAATTTCTTCTAGAAAAAAATCATAAAATCGGTTTAAACTAAACGATCAATAGGGTTAGGTTTGGTTATGTTAGATTGGATAAGAACATGAAAAACAACGCACGATCCGAGCGAGCGAAGCGAGCGTGCCGCGGCAGCGGCCGGCGAAGTGCCAGAAAGCCAATCGCTGGCGTTAAAATATTCTGTTAAATAATATGATTGCAACTCATAAAATGGATAACAATACGTATGGCACTCGTATCATTATGGAATCTCATACATGTACGGGCAAACAAGAGTGTGTATAACTTTTATAGTAAACAAATAATTCGGGCAAATGAAATTCGGGCAAGTAAAAATCCGGGCATATGAGTATCATTGCTTATAATATTCGGGCAAACAATAGAAAACCGATTTTAAAAGATTTTAAAAACACTTACCTATAGTGAACAAATACATACCTATACCTACTTGAATAATAATTGTAAAATAAGTATAAAATATATGAGTACTACTACTTACCTAATTAGTTTAGTTTACATAATTAATGCTATACAATACGAATATATAATTTAATTAAAAAATTCAAATTAGGAATTATTATAGTTTACCTAAATAATGGTTTCACCGCCTCTGTGGTCTAGTGGCTAAGCTACCAGTTTCAGACCCAGAGGTCCCGGGTTCGATTCCCAGCGGGGGGTACATCTTTGTGTGCTCGGTTTGGTTGGTGGTAGGGCTGCTAAGTCCGCCTGGCTAGCTACCACCATCTTATCTAAGTCTGTCGCCATAACAACGATGTTTATAGCATTGTTGTGTTACGACAGTTTGAGATGAGACAGCCAGTTCCTCAGTGTTGAGGATTCCGGGTGAAGCTCACCACCACCACTTCCACCTTCGGCCTTATCGTCACTTACCATCAGGTGAGATAAAGGCCAAGCGCTAACCCGTTGCCGAATAAAAAAAATAAAATGGCATTAAGGTTTTATAAACTAGAGGCGACACTGGGCGACACCGCGAAGCAAGTTTTTGCGCACTGAGTTGCAGCCCATGGGTGCCCATGGGCTGCAAACGACTGTGGCTGTGATTGATCGGTTGCATTGCAAATCAGTGCGCAACATAAATAAAATTGCTTCGCGGTGTCTTCTCTAGTCTATAATGCCAAAATGCCAAGCCGAAAAAGGGGACAAATCCCTAGGAATCGTTTCTAAAACTTAATACTTTTAAATTATGAGAACTGTCCGACATAAAATTATGAGAACTGTCCGACATAAAAATAAGCTGTCGCGTGCTACCCGTTTCGGCTTGACGTTGATTTTAGGTACCTTTTAGGGTATAGTCACAGGGCATAGTTTATCGAAGTTAGTTAGGTACACACACCAATTAAATACTCTATGTATTTTACACAAATTAATAAATAATTCGGAATACTTACCTCTTAGATTAATGATTGGTCTCGCTGCGCTCGACTAGATACCTCCGTCGTACTTGTCAAATGCGGCAACAAATACTACGCCAAAATCGGCGTACCCGAGCCAGACACACTGACAGCTCGGCTGGACCAAAATAAAACACTAAATATGCCATTTTGCTATTTTTGTCATTTTTTGACAAATGGATATACCGTGCTCGACTGTATCAGAATTGAAGACCCTTTTTTAAATATCTTCCCTATTAACTAACATACAGAAGTGTGAAAACACTGAATACGCCACTAAATTCAATAAAACTATTATAAAACACTGAAAACCACACGCGCAAATTTAAAACACGGTTTATCCATGCACGTTCCGTGTTTAACGCTAGCCAAAATGATAATTTACAAGAAATACAACTAAAGAATATTGTTGAAGTTAAATTTAAAAGGGAACATGTTTATCAAAGAAAATTTAAAAGATGAGTATAAAGAAGTAATTTTTTTGCAAAAACGACACAACTATAGTGCAGTACCAGCAAGTGAAGATACCCTAAGAGTGCTAAAAAATTAAAAAAGACGAGATTATTAATAAGCTGGTGAGGCTTATGCCCTCTTACAGGGAGAAGTTCTGGAATGATCTGGCAGACTTCAGATACCAATCTGAAGGACAATTAGTGGAGGAAAATTGGTAAATAGTAAGCTATTCATCATTTTTGTCCACAAATCTTCCTTCAGATGTTTTTTAACGGAACCTTTGTAATTTTAAGCATCTTTATAATTATATAAAATTATCTTTAAATAAAAAACACTTTCTTAACAAATATCTTTCTTGAACTTTTTGTTTTGTGCCCTATTATGAAACTATTATCTTTATTCATAAATAATCAATATTAATCGCTACAAACATTAAACATACCATTTTATAATTATTAATTTAACATAAATATCATAAAAATAACGAATGCCTATACAGTTTTTCCAATAACTACCCAGTCATAATTTTAATATTCTGTGTTATAATTTGGTAACTAGTTGTCATTTGGAAAATAAAAACAAATAATTACACGGAATATCCAAAAATATTAAATAAATCGTGTACAGAAAGGTAATAATAAAAAACAAATTATAAGCATAATTTATTACATTATCACCTTCTAGAAAAAAATAATACTACAAGTCTATGAGCCCAATAGAACCCTTGTACTACATGTTTCTTAAAAGTGTCTCTGGTGTAAAGTTAGTAGTATGGCGCATTCAGTGTTTTATTTTGGTCCAGCCGAGCTGTGGGTGAGGCGTACGTACCGAATGTTTTATTCAATTTTGGGCTTAATTCAAACTAAAATGCCAGTTTGCGTAGTAAAACTGTGTAAAAATAATACTTCTAAAAATAAGAAGGACACTGGGATCACGGACCATCAGTAAGTATCGTATAATTTCGAAATTTCATCATAAAATAATATGAACAATAAACGCAATTTCAGTGTTACCGCTTATACAAGAATAAAGTCCCCGTGGTTGAGATTTTAATTACTTATGTGAATTTATTGTTATTGTCTTTTATTATATAGGTATGTAGGTAACCTATTTCATTTGTCTTACAAAGTTACTATATACTTGATGGTTAAACAAACTTACCTGAAGTGAAGTTTGACCGTAATTGTACGAGACGTTGCATCCGAAGAGATTTATATTCACAAGGTAGTCCACTCTTCAATGTACCAGGCATCCAACACATATTAAGAGCTATCTAAAAGAAATTTTATTAAAAAAAACATAAAACGTTACCCATAGTATAGACACAGGCGCAATCTAGTGAATACCAACCGAGTGCACGAGTTTGTCACCCGCGCTGTCATCGTCATTCACTTTTAGAGCTTTTTTGCAAAATTAATTCATATGGGGCCAGCATGTAAGGGAAGGGAGGGATCTTTATATAAATCTCTTCGGATGCAACGTCTCGTACAATTACGGTCAAACTTCACTTCAGGTAAGTTTGTTTAACCATCAATTGTACTTCCACGTTGCATCCTCGAGATTTATATTCACAAGGTAGATGTTTAGAACATAAATTTTGCGAAATAATTTAAGTACCTATATGATTTAATTCAACTATTATAATTGAGTATTTACGAGTATAAGCGATTAAATATAATTAGGTACCATATTAGTACAAACCAGTATGATATATTATAATATTATAATGAATGATAAGCTAGAAATTAATCAATGGAAATAGCCGCTGCAAAGCATTATCGTCATTCTTAATGGTAAGGGGTCGATTGTAAAACAGTGCAAATACCAGAGAATTACCAGTCCATCCTGCAGTTATTGAAAGGCCTTTTCTGTTTGCTGCCGAGGTGGACGTGGACGCGTGTCTTACACGTGTGTGCTGAGAATAAAGAAGTGTCAATACCGCTGTTAAATATGATATTTTTAAACTAACGACTTAATGTAGAACTAGTTGCATTATGAATAGGCTTCAGGTGAGCAATAACCTTTCCGTTCTAGGTTTATCTCTGTAAACTTTAGTCATATCTAAGTAGGACAGTAATGTTTTTGCAGGGCAGATCTCAATCTTATTTAGAAATAATGGTATAAATAAACAAGGCGGTCGTCGCCCTGGAGCAGATGTTTTAATTAAATAATCCACAATGGTTTTGACATAGTTATTATTTATTTTTAAATTAGAAATTCGAAGATAACGTCTGTACTCGTTGTGCGGTTGACAATGCGAGCAGAGTTACTATTTTTTTAGTAATAAACTCCAGAGTAAGTTCCTCATTTGGATATAAATTACTAAGGTGATCGATTACAATCTTTGGATCTCACGTCTCCGAATATTTCGGATGACTAGGTTTAGTCCTGTAAATACCTTTAAAAAATCGAACAACTAAATCAGCAGCACTATAACGTGTGCCCTAAATAGCTACAGCAGAACGATGCATATTTAATGAACTACAACCAATTTTTGCTGTTAACAGTTAACCGTAAGAAATTTTGATAGAATTGGAAGTGGGGAGTTATAGAAATCAACTTTATAAATATCACAATAACTCCACCATTTCGTAAAAGCGACATTGTATTGTTTTAGTGAGGATGTAGACAATGAGGAAATCATCACCTTGATGGTTTCATTACATAACGATTGTCTTTGAAATGCTTTTCTGATAATTTGTATGCTACCAGGATAAGTTTCTTGCAAAGGGGGTGCTGGGTCCTGAAAGGTGAACATATCGTCACTTGGGCCGAAGTATATTGGTGGTGAGCTACTGAGGTAAGTAGGGGATACCAGGGTTGACTCGGCCAATACGATACGACTAGTACACCAGTGGCTTCGTCGTTAATTATTTTCCTGAAGCATTTTAATATGAGCGAGAAAGGGGGAAAAGCATAAAAATAAAATATATTCCAATTTAAGGTGAATGCATCTATGTCAAAGGCCTAGGGGTCTCGTTGCCATGAGACGTATTTATTGCATTTATAATTTTGGTAAGTAGCAAAGAGATCTTTAAGAGGTGTCCCAAACGATTGAACCGAGAAATTTCTAGTCTTTTGTGGTTCCAAGCTACTCTTTTTGAAGTTTTTATCAAAGCCTAGATTTTGTAATAAACAAACAGTTTCGAGAACAAAACTTTTACATTCTTCATAAGAATGGCCAAGGCACAAGATCTAAATATATTAGAATTAAAAAACCTCTGTTTCTAAGATAAATCCGGTAGATAGACCGGTTTCATGAGTTTCGTAAAGACATAATAAGGTGCTGAACTAAGTCCAAATGGTAGGCACTAAAATTCATAAGTATTACTTTTGTGTCCCAAAAATTTGAACCTTAAATACTTTTTGTAGTTTTCATTAATAGGAACTAAAGAAAAAAACGCGTCTTTGATATCAACATTGGCCATATAACTGTCTTGGAACAATAATTTGCTTGCTGCCCGTATGTCCTCCATTTTAAAGTGGTATGAGGCGACAGCTTTATTCTATGATTTTAGGTTCAAGATAAATCTGGACGATCCATCACTTTTAGGTGTTAAGAATATGGGAGAAATAAATTGGTCTTTGACATCCTCTCATATGCATAATTACTCCTGACTGGCACAAGTCCGATATAGCTGTGATTAACTTACTTATTTAGCCGAAGAAAAGTTAGGAGTGATAGGTTCAGTAGCTTGCTTTACAGTATTATTAAATGGTATTTTGTAACCCGTAACGTACTGTCAGACTACCGGGTCATTTGCTTTTTTATTGAACACCATGTGTAAACAAAAAAAAAATTATACGACCAGCGTGTAAGGTTACCTTGGTTGTTATTTACGCAACATCGGTCTGTATGACGGTCTCATTGCTGTCGTGGTGTGATAGCGGGCGGACGTCGGTGCTTGCGCTGATCGCCTTCGAGGTGGATACGGGAATGTTTGCTTGCTCGACCGGTCTGGCAACCCATGACCTTGTTGCTTGGATGGGTCTTGCCACTTTCCCTGCTGGGCGACGTAGTTCTTAGTGAAGTTGACGGTCCAATGTTGTTAGTATTCCGTATTTGCAAACCAGATTTTTCAGCGGCCTTAGCAGCTTCTATCTTTTATCCCAAATTTTCTCCAAAAGAGTGTGCGTCTCTTTTAACATCTTGTGTCGTTGACAAGAATTTTTTATCAAGAGTAGGCAGGTAGTGTAAGCATTTTCCGATTCATGGTATTTTCAAAATGTAAATGCAGCATAATTTGGCCAACTTCAAACAGGTATCAAAGTTGTTGCTAACAGTTCTTTTTTATTATCTTTGTTCATACCATCTATGAGGATTTCCCTAGCGTTTAGAGACCTCTTCTGGTATTTTGGGTCCCAATGGTACCTCCTTCACTTTAGAAACTCCAAGAACGTCAAGAAAATCCGACGATATTGGATTTACAACTGGCAACTCCTCTGCTGCGCTTGGATTATTACGACTAGGTATCCCTAGCGTCCTGGATGGTCTGGGTAAGATCCGGACTG
This sequence comes from Scoparia ambigualis, assembly GCA_963921215.1. Classification (NCBI taxonomy): domain Eukaryota; kingdom Metazoa; phylum Arthropoda; class Insecta; order Lepidoptera; family Crambidae; genus Scoparia; species Scoparia ambigualis. The sequence continues at coordinate 20,828,421 of OY992505.1, forward strand.
TGTACTTGTGCTACGGTCATGACAGATCGTAAGTCTTTTTCAATATTAGATTTATATACGTCCGTTATTTACGGTTCTTTATTGAAATCGGAGTCACTAAGCCTTGTGGTAGGCGAGAGGCCTCGCGCAAACGAAGTCATTTGAAAGGAATGATCAAAGAATAGAATTGCCGTAATCGCGTCACAGCATAGGGTAGGTACCCGTAATATCGATCGTAATCGCGTCACGATACTAGATTTCATATTAGCACTGACCGTAATCACGTCACGGTACTACAAAAGGGTAGGTACCCGTAATATCGATCGTAATCACGTCACGATACTAGATTTCATATTAGCACTGACCGTAATCACGTCACGGTACTACAAAAGGGTAGGTACCCGTAATATCGATCGTAATCGCGTCACGATACTAGATTTCATATTAGCACTGACCGTAATCACGTCACGGTACTACATAAGTGTGCAGTATGTAAGGCGGAACTGTAAGATTTTGTAGAAATCACTTGCACACAAAAAAACACTCCAATAAAAAGATTAGTAAAAAATAAAATAGAATGTAGGTACTGCCTCGCGCAAACGAAGCGTCATTTGGAAGGAATGACCGAGGAATATAATTGCCGTAATCGCGTCACAGCATAGGGTAGGTACCCGTAATATCGATCGTAATCTCGTCACTATACTATATTTCATATTAGCACTGACCGTAATCATATCACGGTAATACATAAATGTGCAGTATGTAAGGCGGCACTGTAGGATTTTGTAGAAAACACTTGCATACGAAAAAACGCTCCAATAAAAAGATTAGTAAAAAAACAAAATAGAATGTAGGTAACTACTGCCTCGAGCAAACAAAGAGTCATTTGGAAGGAATGACCGAAGAATAGAATTACCGTAATCGAGTCACAGCATAGGGTATATACCCCTAATATCGATCGTAATCTCGTCACGATACTAGATTTCATACTAGCACTGACCGTAATCACTTCACGGTACTACTTATGTGTTTTTTACTTTTTATTATTATTTAAAAAAGCTAAACGTCTTATGTATTGTTGAAAATCGATAAATAGTGAAAAAGTCAAAAAATGTGGGTAACCCCAAAGGCACTAGCGAAAGTATTAATCGAAATTAAGAAGGAAACGTACTATGAAATATATTTCAATAACGTTTCTACTTTGAATGTCTCACTAAGAGGTTCTGAGTCGTATATTCGCTAACGAATCACATAGTTTTTAAAAAATCGTTTGTCTTTGTAATTTAATCATAACATCGACAAAATGTAATATTTAAAACACTGACTGACCTGATTTACTTGGCGATCGTCGTTTACGCAGTTTTTCCACATGCGTATATAATGATTATCCATGCTTCCTTTTGCACATAGTTTTTTGCTACACAAAACACTTTAGTTTCGTGTGCGGATGCCCGAACACGAAAAGCGAATGACGATGACAGCGCGGGTGACAAACTCGTGCACTCGGTTGGTATTCACTAGATGGCGCCTGTGTCTATACTATGGGTAACGTTTTATGTTTTTTTTAATAAAATTTCTTTTAGATAACTCTTAATATGTGTTGGATGCCTGGGCCCTAATTCTCATTTTTCGAGATGTAGTCTCGAATCGAGTTTTGATTTCGATCTCTATCTCGATAATCGACATTTTGTTCACGAATCTCCTATTCTTAGCGGTAATCGAAAAAGACTTCGAGTTTTTTTTTGATAAATATTGCCATTCTTTTTAATGCAATCAACTCGGGATGCGTTCCGTTTGACACGTTTCATCCGGTTTTAAACCGGTTGCAACTATTACCTCAAATATTTTTACTGTAAAGGTATTTAAATGTAATGAACTTGCTTTTTAATTAAAGAAGTAAATTTTTAATAAGTATCGTAAAATCATTATATTTAATGGTGACGAAACGATCATTTTAGTATTCACAAGACACACAATGTCACAATGTCAACAAAAAATACCCAACGCCACAGCAGAAGCAGCTTCTTGTACAAATGTTGGAAGCCGATGTACAGTTAAGGAGTTGAAAGTTTTCTTCCACCTTTTAAAAAAAAGAGAGCGAGCTCTCTCAATATTTTAAATCACTTCCACGACAAAATTAGAAATTAACTCCTCCTTATCCACCGTAATTTTGCTGCTATTTGACGTTTCATTAGCTTCTCGTAGTCGAAATTACGTCTCGACCACTGCCGACCACTCGAAGCTATTCGAGCGGCTCTCCTTCGAGAAATGTCGAGTTCGAGATGTTCAGAATAACTAAATTAGATTACCACTCGATAAAGTTCGAATTCGATTCAAACTCGAAGTCGATTAGCGCTGAGAATAGGATATTCGTGAACAAAATGTTAATAACGAGATTTTATGGTCGAGATAGAGATCGAAATCAAAACTCGATTCGAGACTACATCTCGAAAAATGAGAATTGGCCTCCAGGGTACATTGAAGAGTGGACTACCTTGTGAATATAAATCTCGAGGATGCAACGTCGAAGTACAATTAACCTAGTTCTATGTTATTTCATGTTTACTTATATTTGTGATCTATAATAAGATGTAAAAATGTTAGCTGACACTATATCAAGGGAATTCTATCGATGAAACTGAAGAACTTTCCATAAGGAACATGGGTCGAAAATCAAATGCAAATAAACATATATTCTATTATATTCTATTCTATTCTAGTATTATTTTGATGAGCCTATCGCCGCTCTATGCTGTTGGATGTATGTGCAGTCTTTAGTCCGTTAGTCCCCTTTTACGACATCGAAGAAAAGTGAGGGGTTGGTAATATTATTTTGATGAGCCCATAGTTGCTCTATGCTGTTGGATGTATGTGCAGTCTTTAGTTCATTAGTCGCCTTTTACGAGACCCAATTGAAGGGAGGGGTTGGTAGTATTATTTTGAGTAGCCCATCGCCGCTCTATGCTGTTGGATGTATGTGCAGTCTTTAGTCTATTAGTCGCCTTTTACGACACCGAAGAGAAGAGAGAGGTTGGTAGTATTATTTTAATGAGCATATCGTCGCTCTATGCTGTTGGATGTATGTGCAGTCTTTAGTCCGTTAGTCCCCTTTACGACATCGAAGAAAAGTTCGGGGTTGGTAGTATTATTTTGATGAGCCCATAGTTGCTCTATGCTGTTGGATGTATGTGCAGTCTTTAGTCTGTTAGTCGCCTTTTACATCACCGAAGGGAAGAGAGGGGTTTGTACGTTGGTAGTATTATTTTGATGAGCCCATCGCCGCTCTATGCTGTTGGATGTATGTGCAGTCTTTAGTCCGTTAGTCCCCTTTTACGACATCGAAGAAAAGTGAGGGGTTGGTAATATTATTTTGATGAGCCCATAGTTGCTCTATGCTGTTGGATGTATGTGCAGTCTTTAGTTCATTAGTCGCCTTTTACGAGACCCAATTGAAGGGAGGGGTTGGTAGTATTATTTTGAGTAGCCCATCGCCGCTCTATGCTGTTGGATGTATGTGCAGTCTTTAGTCTATTAGTCGCCTTTTACGACACCGAAGAGAAGAGAGAGGTTGGTAGTATTATTTTAATGAGCATATCGTCGCTCTATGCTGTTGGATGTATGTGCAGTCTTTAGTCCGTTAGTCCCCTTTACGACATCGAAGAAAAGTTCGGGGTTGGTAGTATTATTTTGATGAGCCCATAGTTGCTCTATGCTGTTGGATGTATGTGCAGTCTTTAGTCTGTTAGTCGCCTTTTACATCACCGAAGGGAAGAGAGGGGTTTGTACGTTGGTAGTATTATTTTGATGAGCCCATCGCCGCTCTATGCTGTTGGATGTATGTGCAGTCTTTAGTCCGTTAGTCCCCTTTTACGACATCGAAGGAAAGTGAGGGGTTGGTAATATTATTTTGATGAGCCCATAGTTGCTCTATGCTGTTGGATGTATGTGCAGTCTTTAGTCCATTAGTCGCCTTTTACGAGACCCAATTGAAGGGAGGGGTTGGTAGTATTATTTTGAGTAGCCCATCGCCGCTCTATGCTGTTGGATGTATGTGCAGTCTTTAGTCTATTAGTCGCCTTTTACGACACCGAAGAGAAGAGAGGGGTTGGTAGTATTATTTTAATGAGCATATCGTCGCTCTATGCTGTTGGATGTATGTGCAGTCTTTAGTCCGTTAGTCCCCTTTACGACATCGAAGAAAAGTGCGGGGTTGGTAGTATTATTTTGATGAGCCCATAGTTGCTCTATGCTGTTAGATGTATGGGCAGTCTTTAGTCCGTTAGTCGCCTTTTACGATACCCAAGGGAAGAAAGGGGTTGGTAGTAATAAAAAAAAACTACTAAAAAAATGAGGAGAACTAATTGCTATACATACCTACCATTTCTCTACAGAAGAAACCTACGTCTAATCTACATAATAATTGTTCAATTATATTGATACATATTCGCTTTTAATTGTTATTTTTTAAATATTATCTGAGCTACATTTATAACCAGCAACTTAACTAATACATCACAGCAAAAATATTTTTCCCATTAACTCGGGTAACAGTTGAGCAGCTGGCAACATATTTTTCACGCACACTAGCATCCTTGCATATTGTCATAAACACACTACAATAATGAGTTGCCGCATTTACGGAGCTGTGATTTATAGGTAGCGCGGTATCTAGACGAGCGCAGCGAGGCCAATCATTCATCTAAGACTTACCTAATATTTTTATTTTTTTATTATTAATTATTTTACTCAATTTATTTAGTAAAATAACATTTACAAGTGTTTCTATTTATTCCTATAATCTGTTATAGGTATACGAGGGAGAAAAGGTGAACTTGGTGAGTTAGGCTATGACGGAATCCCTGGCATTCAGGGTGACATCGGTAGACAAGGAGGGACCTTACCTGGAGCTATAGGGTTAAGAGGTCATAGCGGTGTAAAAGGTGATATTGGACCATTTGGCGAACCTGGTACTCCAGGTGAACAAGGTCCAACAGGTTTCGCTGCAAGGAAAGGACAGAGAGGATCGCGCGGTGATTTTGGAATTTCCATTATCGCTGGTGATCGCGGAGAAGACGGTGTTAACGGCTTACCTGGAGATGTCGGAGAACCTGGCTTTCTCGGATCCTCAGGCCGCATGGGCGTAATGGGACAGAAAGGAGAAATAGGCCCACCGGGAGATATGGGTTTAGATGGACCAATGGGACCAACAGTAAGTAGTTTTGAAATCATATATTTTATAATGTTTATCTTTTTATGCATGTTCATAAATAGAATAATGTAACGAAGTTTGTATAATAAATTGGAAATTAAAATATTTGGTTCGTTATTTCGCTATGATTATTACAAATATACCAACTGACTGGTGTTACAGCGGTTTTTTTGACCGATTTATGATCACTGATCACACAAAACGGTCTGATATCTATCACTCTACCTATGAACAAAAATGTATCTCTATTACAGTTAAGTTTAATTTATTTTTATCTTACAGGGGCGAAAAGGTTTAGCTGGTATTGCGATACAAGGTGCTCGTGGAATACCAGGTATGCCAGGTATGCCAGGAATCGTAGGACCTATAGGAGATCCCGGTATACAAGGACCAAATGGACTTCAAGGTGATGAAGGCCCTAAGGGAATGAAAGGAGAAGAAGGTCGTAGAGGAGTAAGAGGGCAGCCTGGGGTAGGTGGACCAATCGGATTTCCTGGGTTCATTGGACTTATTGGAAGAGCAGGTTCTCATGGTGAATTAGGTGATCGTGGTTTAACAGGTGCTCCTGGATACCCGGGAAGAATAGGTAGACGTGGTCCAGTTGGACCACAAGGTGTTAAAGGAATTGGAGGTGACGAAGGACGTATAGGTTATCCTGGACGAGACGGTTATCCTGGCAGAAAAGGAGCATCAGGAGACTATGGTTTCCCAGGCCTGAAAGGCTTACCAGGTGACGATGCAATATACGGACTCAGAGGTGACAGCGGTGATTCTGGACGAATTGGTTCAAACGGTAGACCTGGTTATAAGGGGCCGAAGGGAGAAAAGGGCGACATTGGAGACTTTGGACTTAGTTTTGAAGGAATGCCGGGTCCTAAAGGTCCAAACGGTGATATAGGATACTCAGGACGACCGGGATTTAATGGAACAAAAGGAGGATATGGTGATAGCGGTTATAACGGTTTGACAGGTGAAACTGGTGACAGAGGTTTCACGGGAACGCCTGGCCGCCCAGGAAGACCCGGATATAATGGCTTCAAAGGATTAATGGGACTCCAAGGCTTTGCTGGTGCCACAGGCTTAAAAGGCGATAGAGGCATGGATGGAGAACCTGGAAAAATGGGTATGCCAGGACTTCCTGGTGACCAGGGTTACGCTGGTTTAACGGGGTCAAGAGGAGAAATAGGTGAGAAGGGTATCAGAGGAGATCCCGGCCCTAGTGCGTATCTGCCTGCTTCTAGAGGTGATGTAGGAGAAATGGGTTCGGAAGGTTTTGCAGGTCCTCCAGGTGAAGTTGGCGATGGTGGTTTTGCTGGATATTTAGGTGCTAAAGGAATAAGAGGTGACATCGGTTACCAAGGAACCTCTGGTGACAGTGGTTTGTCTGGTCGAAGGGGCTCTGCAGGTGATCAAGGTCCACCTGGCATGCCTGGATTAGATGGAGCATTCGCACAACAAGGTGAACCAGGAAGACCTGGTATTGATGGGCTCCCAGGATGGCCTGGTCCAATGGGTCAAAAAGGAGCACCTGGCGACTTTGGAGTTAATGGACCAGAAGGATCACCGGGACAACCAGGTTTAAGCTTCCAAGGTCGTAAAGGAGAAATAGGCGAGGATGGCCTACCAGGTAGGAGGGGATACCCAGGAGCACCAGGTTCGAGAGGAATGGAAGGAGTACCAGGCTTAACTGGACCCATTGGAGATATTGGTGAACCTGGTTTCGCGATTAGTCCTAAAGGTATGCGTGGTAATCCTGGTTGGACCGGTTTTCAAGGTATCAAAGGCGAGAAAGGAAGTTCTGGTGACTTTGGCTCAAACGGTTATCCTGGACCTCAAGGACTGCGAGGAATAAAGGGCGAAAGAGGCGATGAAGGTGCACAAGGAGCTATCGGTCTACCGGGACCGCCTGGTTTTAAGGGTGATAGAGGTGACTTGGTTTCAGTATCAGAAATTCCACCCGGAGAAATCGGTGACGTGGGTCCACCAGGATTTGATGGGCAACCTGGCCGGACAGGCAGACCTGGACCTTTCGGGCGCAACGGAATACCAGGAGTTAAAGGAGTTAGAGGTGACGAAGGCTATGTAGGAGCTGAGGGTCAACCCGGCCCTACAGGCTTGCCAGGGATAAGAGGGCGGCAAGGAGAGCGCGGGCTGGACGGCTATCGCGGCCCGCCCGGCGCGCCCGGCCTGGCGGCGCCGCCACCGCCAGTACCGAAGTCAAGAGGCTTTTATTTCACAGTTCATTCCCAAACAAGAATGATACCACATTGTCCAGAAGGTACATCCCCGCTTTGGGATGGATTTTCGCTAATACACATTGTTGCCAATGCCAAAGCACACGGACAAGATTTGGGTAAGTTAAGAATTTTGGATTAAGACTAAACCAGACCATTAGAACTTGTAACTGAATAATTTAAGAAACAATGATGTTAGTTCCAGTATATATTGCAATAAAGGTTTTCTCTAATATAATAAGTATTAAGTATTATATCGTTTATCAATTAATGAAAAATGTTTTAGGTGCCCCCGGCAGTTGTTTACGCAAATTTTCTACAATGCCTTACATGTTCTGTAATTTGAACAATGTTTGTGACTTCGCACAACGTGAAGACTACAGTTTCTGGTTGTCCACGCCGGAGCCAATGCCTATGTCTATGACGCCCATTCAAGCCCGGGATGTCGGAAATTATATATCAAGGTAACGTTTACCGTACACCTAGTATAATAAACTTTTTTTGTACCTCAGATCTTGTCCAGTAGAGGCTAATTCGCGCCGATTTTCTTCTCGCGCGATGCTTATGGACAGCCAGTACCTCGACAGCGCGCGTATGAGCTCGCGTTAAACGATTTATTGTATGTATATTACGATACGATACGATACGATAATACGATACGATTTATTGTATGTATTTAAAACCCTTTAAGAACATAACAGAGGCATACTCTCTTTACCCGAAACGAAATTTCGGCCGTTTTTCGTTTGCTATTTACATCGGTCTCCATTCCTTCCGAAATTTCGTTCATACTTTTGTATGGTTTGGCATTTAGATTATTAAGTTTTAGAAAATTGTTTGAAATTTAAAAAATAATGGAAAGTGCTATAAATAGCAAACAAAAATCGGCCGAAATTTCGTTTTGGAGAAAGGGAGTAGGCTCTCAGAGGCGGGATAAGGAACGGCGAACGATTCGCGGCGAATTTGCCCTCTTCTGGACGGTCTAAGTATATGACGCAAATAAAGAAAAATTTGCCTATAAACCATCACCATTTACAGGTGCCAAGTTTGCGAATCGCCCGCAAGGACGATCGCTATACACAGCCAAAGCAACGACGCGCCAGCCTGTCCCGGCGGGTGGGAGCAACTTTGGATTGGGTACAGCTTCTTGATGGTTGGTATTTCTCAATAAGATTTTTTAAGTCTTGGTCGGAGAGCCTTCAATCTAGTGCCTAGCCTATTGCCTAGTGCAAGAAAATAATTACTTTCTTCTACTGTCACACACACACCATTATCTAGCCTAACGTATGCTTCTTTTAAAAGTTTTAACCCTTTAACGGGCACAGAATGTTCAAATTTTTCATTGGTTTAATTGTATAAATTTTAAAATTTGGTGGGAATATATATCCCTCTGCCCGTTAAAGGTAATGGTTGACTAGATAACGGATAAATATACATATGTACTTAAATACATGCATATGGGTAAGTATGATACATAGAGAATAATCAGACTCGAAATCAATTTAGAAAACGGTTTTTCGAGCGACGCCAGAACCGGCGTGCTACTTGACCACGGAAGTCATCTAAACTGTTCAATTCAATCTTCAAAATCACTTTTTAATCTTGTTAACGCGGCAATCGAGAATTTGTATGGCAAAATATTCGTAGATATGTCTTCAGGAGGCGCTGCTTCAATGCCATACTAATTCTCGTGTTCGTGATCGAATAGTGAATAAAACAACATACATAAACACAAAAAAACACAAACAAAAAAACAAAAAAAAACATAACCGCCTCTGTGGTCTAGTGGCTAATATGCCACCGGTCTTAGATCCAGAAGTCTCAGTTTCGATTCCCAGCGGAGGTTAAATCTTTGTGTACTTGGTTTGGTAGCCGAGACCAGCTATGCGATTCTCTAAGCGACACATAGACGCTGCGCGCATGGCTGTGATCTGCTGTCTCTTTCCAATTTTATGAATATGAAAGAGACAGAGTCAATACTGCGGCAGCGCTGACTGAGATACAGAATAGCCCAACTGGCTTGTTAAGTACCTACGCCTGACTTGCTACCACCATCTTATCTAAAAGTCTGGTGCCATAAAAACAATGTTCATAGCATTGTTGTGTTATATGAGAGTTTAGAGGTAAAATAGCCAGTTCCTCAGTGGTTGACGATTCCGGGTGAAGCGCGCTTCCACCTTCGGCCTTATCGTCACTTACCATCAGGTGAGATAAAGCGCTAACCAGTAGTGGATAAAAAAACAATATCCTCAACAGCACACGGCGGGCGCCGACGCAGCGGGCCAGAGCCTGATATCGCCCGGCTCCTGCCTGCGCGACTTCCGCACGAGGCCCTTCATCGAGTGCAACGGCCTCGGCCGCTGCAACTACTTCGCCACGGCGGTCTCTTACTGGCTGTCCACCATCAACGACGCCAGGATGTTCGACAGGCCCGAACAGCAGACGCTCAAGGCCGACCAAGTGTCAAAGATCAGCAGGTTAGTAAGGGTCTTTCAATCTACAGAATGTTAAGTAGGTAGATAGTATACATTATTTCTTTGAATTTGCATCCTAAGAGATTTATTTGCTCGTTTTTTCAATGTAGGTATTTAATAAATCTTTGCTAACAAGAACAAATTATCTTTACATTCTTGAATTCCTCTTGACAAAGTAGGTACGTTCTTAAATTACAGACTACATTTTCATATCCTTCAGCTACGATTATGATTTAAGAAAGCGTGAAATACTTGCCAATGCGAGACAAATAACTTTAGTATGGGGTAGGGGTATCATGTTCATTCCATAAAAAGTGAAGCATCATTTATTTGCTCTTGATAATGAAACATTGAAAAAAAGCGACCAAGTGCGAGTCGGACTCGCCCATGAAGAGTTCCGTAGCAGCAAGTAACATCATATAAAATTTCTTGTAGATCGTTGTAACTTTGATCGATGTTTTAATAATATGTAGTGTATTTTTTTTTAATTAATTAATTAATGACGTATTCAAAAAACTACTTACTAGATTAATTTTTGATGGAAGTTTGCATAGTTCATCATATATTTTTTTTAGTTTTATCATTCTCTTATTTTAGAAGTTACAGAGGGGGGGGGGGGCACATTTTACCACTTTGGAAGTGTCTCTCGCGCAAACTATTCAGTTTAGAAAAAAATGATATTAGCAATATCATTTTTGAAGACCTAATACACGTATGGGTTGAAATAAAAATTGACTTTCAGTTTTAAGTATGAAAATCTTAATGCGGTTTACAGAATACATCTACTTACCAAGTTTAAACAGTATAGTATTTATAGTTTCGGAAAAAAGTGGCTGTGACATACGGACGGACAGACAGACAGACATGACGAATCCAATAAGGGTTCCGTTTTTTGCCATTTGGCTACGGAACCCCAAAAACGACTACCTCAGGTGGGGATTGAACCTACGTGTTCCGCATACCAGGTGGCGATGATCACTCCGCCACCAAGGTACCTATGGGTTAGACCTGTCGAAATTTTTCAACGCTTTTTACTGATTTATGACAACATAGTCTCCCATCAAACCTCTTTGAATTTGCATCCTAAGAGATATTATTTGTTCTTGATAACAATGTAGGTACATACATATTCACGAGCACGACTATTATCCACGAAGGGTTAGTCAGAGAGGACCGCAAAAGCTGTCCACGTTTCACCAAATGATGACTGCACATGTGCTCAGCGTGACAGGTGGTGAGCCCATCGCCGCTCTATGCTGTTGGATGCATGTGCAGTTTTGGTCCGTTAGTCGATTTTTACGACACACCCAAGGGAAGAGGGGTTGGTAGTAAGCACGATTGTTCATTCAGTGAGCCGCTACACACACGGCTATAAAAAGTGAAGCCTCATGTGGAAATTGAACCTACATCGTCTGGGTGGCGTTGACCACTCTCCGCCACCGAGGAATGGGTTAGGTAGGGCGCATTTTCATTGGTCGTTGCGCCTGCATGCGGGGTGTGGGAAGATTTTTGAAACGCATGCCCCAGGGCCCAATGTTGGTGTTTTTATAAGTACATATATTCGAAAAGGTCTACTCTTTGTTTCTGAATCCCCTTAAAAATCCATCGGCAGTTGTAAACCATGAAACCTTCGGTTAGTCCTAATACGGGGCCTCCCCGCATTCGTGCTAACGACTGACCTATCGACCAATGAAAATGCGCCCCTAGACCAGTGGAAAACGTTATTTACTGATTTATAACAACAGTGTCCCATCAAACCTCTTTAAATTTGCATCCTAAGAGATTTTATGCTCTTGTTAACAATGTAGCTATGTAATATTTTAGTTTTTTTATTTGGACAGGTTCCCTAGTATGGGCGCTATGGATAATTTATTATTGCTGTATGTTTTCTTTTTGGTAATAAACGTTTATTTGCAGATGTGCCGTGTGCATGAGGAGGCCGGCGGGCTGGGGCGGCGGGCAGGCGTTCCCCAGCGGGGACGTGAGCGCCGTGCCCAACGCGGTGGTGCGCCGGCCCGTGTACCGGCGCCCCGTGTACCGCGGCGGCGACGCTCGGCGCATCGGGCGCATCGTACGCGGCCGCCCGAGGCACGCCAACCGCCGCACAACTTAGACAATAGCACGAACTTATTGATAACTCTTAAACGTACATAGTAAATGATCCGTATCACAAAGTACCCGCTATTTAACTCACCAAACATTATTGTGATAAATATGTTTACGAATGAAGCATTAAATGCTTTACCTATCACTGCCAAATCTTGTTAACTGTATTAATGAGCATGAATAAAATTTTAGGAATTAGGACATTTTCATAATTAACATCTATGTATCTGGGTACCTATAGAAAAACCATTGAAACGTGGTAAAAATAAATTATTTTTTTAGAAGAAGCTATTAAAGTTATTACTGTAGCGTTACTTAAAACGTTAAATAAAGATCATAGGTAGGTAGGTACACAATTGATTTCAGCAAACTGTGATTCAAAAAGTTATCACCTGGATCTTGTAAAAACCTATTTCAATAAGTAAATATTAAGAATATGAGATCCAAACTGCAATTTTATTCCTTTTCAAAATTACTTATAGTTGTTTCAAGCAAGATTGTAAATCATGGTACCTAGTAATATTTTCCCCAAACTTGAGCTGTATGTAACCTAGTCTGCTGCAGAAATAAACTCTTAAGTAATTTTATTTTTATATTGTATACAGTTAAATAAGTACCTAATGTAAATAAATAAATAGTTTATGTTATTAAAAACATAAGAAAATTATTTCGATGTTTTAATTATTTCAATTACTTAAGTATATGTATAGCCTGTATAAATATAATAAACTAAAACAGCCTATTCCACTGCATTTTCCCTAGAAATAGCAGTGGACTTATAAGCTGTTGCTTTCCTTTGTATTGCCATAGACAAAGTAATAGTTGCTCTATCTAAAAAAATTACTTGGCTTACTACACTAAACACTACAAAGGTAAAGACTCTCACAACTTTGTTATTTTCTATTTGAATACTGAAACGTGATATTATTTATGTCTCACATAGTAAATGTGCTGGTAAAATAATAAAAAAGTATCTTACAGTTGTCTAAAAAAAATATATATTTATGACCATCTTTTAGGAAATAAATGATTCACACTCTAATCTATATGTTTAGAAACAGAATCCAAATGCTTCAATTTGTGATCGTCCAAGTTGGGTCTGGCTTCATATGTACATATTGTGACACCATGCCTGTGACTTGGACTCCATTCTCCTCTTAATCCAATATAATAAATTTTGGTGCTCTCCGCACCAAAGTTGTGAGGAAAATGCATTGTTAAATGTGACACTGAAGAAAAAGTCACCACTCTGAAAATGTATTTAAAAATCACATTAATATCTAATAGCATCCAACAACAAAAGAGCTCAATGGTGCAGCGGCTATTGCGGCTACTCAATCTCGCCATATGCTGTTATCCATGAGTATTGTGGTATAATTTTCTTTTATATAAGTAGTACATGAGTCTGTGGACTTTACATACTTAGGAGAATATTCAAGGATGCCTTCACTGTCTTTTTGTAGTTCAAAAACTTGGTCTGGTTCTATGGTAACATCGTCAAAAGTCATATTCGGCCTATTTTTGAATCTGAAAAAATAAATTAGGTGAATAAAATATTTCTTTACCAGTGTTGATAGGTAACAAAAAAATAGTTAAATACTGAACTGATACTTTTAGTTTACTTACAGCCTTAATTTACTAGGGTGGCAGTCTGTGTCTTCTGAGGCAACTTTGATGCCTTTAAGTTTAATATTCCCTGTAAAAGGTATGTTAAAGAGCAACTCTTCATCAGCATCACTTTCAACAAACTAAAAACAAAAAAACACCAAAGTTAAAGTAACCTTTTCAAACAATCGAACAAAGGTGGGCGTAAACAAATCTTGACCTGACAAAATAGTGTGCAATGTTAAAGTTTTGTGTTCTCTTGATGGCCTTGTAGGTACCTATATTCTATTCCAAGATTATATAAATATAAGCTTGATGGTGGATCGGCTAAGGCATTTCATTTACTACCTTGCAACTTTCCTGGGTTGACTTTTGAATCGAGTCGCCTGAATTTGAAGAAACTAACATTATGGGAGGGCCTAAGGGGTTCTTAAATAAAGGTTTATTACCATTTTAGCTGCCGCCGTTGTGTTAAAATATAATTAAACCACTTGAAAGTTCGAAGTCAAAATCGGCTATAATCACGAAAAATTACACGTTTTTAGGTTATACAGTACCATAGTAATAGAACCGAAGCGGGGGGGGGGGGGGGCGCAGCTCCCCCGCGAGGGGGGCGAGAAAAAAGTCAAAAAGAGAAAAAAGAGCGAGCGAAGCGAACTTGCCGCGGGAGCGGCCGGCGAAGCGCCAGAAACGACATTTTTGTAAATTTCCATATTTAAAAAAAAATTACATAACTTAAAAATTACTTGTCTGCGGCAGGAGGGGTAAGTGGGGGGGGCACTCCTTATTTCTCCCCTTCCCTCGACTCGATTCAATTTTTTTACTACGTTACATAACCTCAAAATACAAAAATTAACATAACTTAAAAACTACTTGTTGGCGGCACTAAGTGGGGGAGTACTCCTCCCCCCTCCCCCTACCTTCTTCACCCCCACCCCAACCCCGATTCAGGCGACTCGATTCAAAAGTTTTACCACTTTCCTAATGTCCAGGGTTATAAAAGTTGAATAAATAGGGGCATAAATCTCATAGTATAGGTTTAATTATATTTTGGACATTTACAAGCAAACAATATTTATAAAGAAGTGACACCATCATAATCTATTTTCAATCATTTGAAGGATGTCACAAGTAATAGTTATTCCATTTATCTATGGAGGTTCCATAGCTTCATCTTCAAAGAGTTTTGATATACAAACTCTTAACATCTTCTCTTGAAGCTAGGGAACAACAGAGTCTTTAAACGAGCACGCCAATCTGACGACAAAGCATAGCACGTCTTGGCTTATACAGTGCCTTCGTAAACATGTCAGCAATTTGGTTGTCTGTACCAATCTTTGCATTCATCTTAGTCTCATCAGCTATGGCTTCTCGTATAAAGAAATGTCGTAGCTTGATATGCTTTGTTCTGTTGTGGAACTCATATCTCGGATTCAGGTCAAGCTTGACTGACTGCAGACTCATTATCCACATGGATAACAGGAGTCATCGTTGATTGTTCTATGTCTTCAATCAATCGTTTTAGCCTTAATATTTCTTGTGCAGTTTCGCTGACAGCTACAACTGTGCCCACCATCAGATATGCAAGGGCTCCAACTGCTTCTCTATAAGGAAACGAATTGTCTCCTTCAGCATCTTCTCTCAATTCGGAGTCTTTAAGACGTTGATCAAAATAAACGTCTTCTTGAGATGCTTCTTGAGCTTGTACATCTTCTCTTAATAAGTCATCTCTAGACTCATTTTGTTCTATATCACGATGCTGTAAAATACTTCCAGTTGATGAAGTGTTATTGACATCAGAGTCGGCCTCAACAGTATCAAAATTAACATAGTCATTATTTGGATCAATGAGTACATTCGATTCAACAGCTTCTTGATCATGTCTCATCTTTGAATCTTCTTCTGGTATGATAGGCTGTGTCTCTGGTTCAGTGGATGGTATTGGTATATCAGAACTATAGGTTTTTCCATGATGGGGCGTTCAATAAAAATCACGTCTCTCGATCTGGTAAGCCTATGATCTTCTTTAAACTATATTCTATAGCCGTCTTCGTATCCGATAAGTATGCCTTTTTCAGCTTTCTTACAGTTTCTTTCGCCTTTGTTTCGGTACGTGTGTACAACACGTTTCCTTTCGTTATCCTTAAGTGTTTAATGCCTGGTTTCTTATTATAAAATAGCTCGAAAGGTGACTTTCCCTCAACTGTTGTCAGTCCCGTTCGATTAAGTATGTAGACAGAAGTATTAATCAATTCCGCCCAAAGAGCGGTATTTCATTATGTGCATGCATCATGGCCCTAGCAGTTTCTACTATGGTCCTATTATCTCGTTCTGTTTCGGCGTATATGGTTCACTATTTCTTTACCATTTACCTTCAATGTACATGATTCTGAGAGGGATTCGAATATACTATTCTGTAGTTTGTCTTGAGCAGCAAGAACTGAAAATAAATTTCTTTGTAATGCTGGAATATACCATACATCTTTTAAAAGAAGCAGTTCGACTCGTCCATTTACATCAGCATCGAGACGTATAGTTCCTTTGCCAATAGCATTGATTGTCTGTCCAGACGCTGTAGTAACAGTGTGATTATTTTTAAAATATTCAAAGCTTTCAAATAAGTCAGACCTATTCGTAACATGACTAGTTGCGCCATTGTCTACGTACCAACTATTTTTATCTGCTTCTGTTGTATCTTTAACTGACAATCGAATTCTTTGGTGGTCTCCCATCGGAAATCCATTTATGACATTTATTGACAATGTGACCAACCATTCCGCAATATTTGCACTTTAAATTCTTTTTCTTAAAGTTGTTCTTACTCTTCTCAGATTTTACTACAAGAGCTTTCACGTTACTACTACACTCAGCTTTATTTATTAGCGTTCTTTCATAGGCACATAACTGTATCGTAAGATTCTCAATGTTTCTATCCTGTTTTGCCATCAAAAGTCAACTTGACTTAAATGCAAAAAACTGTTCCGGAAGTGTATCCAGTATCTTGCAAATTACTAGGATTACTGGTAAATCGTTTCCTTCTAATTCAGTATTCAGGTCGTAGAACAAAGATTTTACTGCAGATATATGTGTGGTCATATCGTGCTCAGGATCTTTTTGGTAGCTGAAGAACTTCATGCATAAGTTGTAGCTCTTATCTTCTGTAGCTCCGTCGTATAGCCTGGCAAGTTCATCCCACATATCCTTTGCTGAGCTGAATCTCATCACCTTGTGCAACATATCCTCAGTCATATTTGCTGAAAGTACTAATTGGGCAGTGTTATCTAACATTTCAAAATATTGTGACTCTTTTTTAAACTTGTCCATTATTTCAGGTGTGGCCAATGCTCCTTGATGAGTAGGCATTTTAAATGTACCCTTTATAACATCCGTTGTACTTGGATAACTTTTAAGTAATCGAGTAATCATGAATTTCCACGTTTGCCAATTTAGTCCATCCAATTTGTTTATTTCGATCTTTGTCCCAGCAACAGACTGCATTATGACGATCGTAAATTTTACTTAATGTAGGTACAGTTTGACTTTTAATGTAAAATTCAGGTTTCTTACTTTTATTTCGTTATCCACCCATATAATTTAGCCTCAGGCAACTCGACGCTCTGATACCATATTAAAGTTGAATAAATAGGGGCATAAATCTCATAGTATAGGTTTAATTATATTTTGGACATTTACAAGCAAACAATATTTATAAAGAAGTGACACCATCATAATCTATTTTCAATCATTTGAAGGATGTCACAAGTAATAGTTATTCCATTTATCTATGGAGGTTCCATGGCTTCATCTTCAAAGAGTTTTGATATACAACTTAACATGGGTGACCAAATTATAAATATTTGGAGCTCCTCCGCGCTTTAAAAGGAATATAATAAATCAAAAGTTAAATCTTAACTAATTAATCTAAAACAAGTTCTGACTTTGGGAGATGCTTCAACTGAAAAGCACAGTACTGGCAAGAACCTTTGTGGTTTTTTATTTTATCTTAGTAACAAAAGATAGAGTTAGTTACAATTACTTTCCAATTTAATGCTGTTGGTCTCTGTTCTTGCCATAATGATGACAGTGTGTAGCAAAAACTTAATTATTATAATTACTTAGCTATTAACAATTGCGAATGATAACTTACATTTGTTCTGTCCAGACGTTTGTCCCATGGTTTAAAGACAGTTTTACCAGCACCTTCAATGCTTTCATTGAGACACAGTAAATTATCTTTATCTATTTTTTCATACAAGTTATATTGTATTCCCATTTCCTCTGAACTGGAATGGTCGTGATCGTGACCATCATGACAATGGCTGTGGGCCATTTTGTGATTTCAAATATCTTTGAAATTATTTAGAAATTAATTGTGAGAAGTATCCATTAACCAATAGTATACTACACTTTTTGGTAATTATGAAGGTAATTGGTACTGTACTACAGGATCGATGTACCTCAGCGACACCTACATCTACATTTCCTTTGTGGCTACCACGGCCTACCACTTCAAATTAGTTCAATTCAAATAATTTATTTTAGATTTGGATTTGTTTTGCAATGTAATGTTATACCTACCTACATAAAATTTCAGATTGGAATTTGATTTTGACAGTCGTTTGGTTTTTTTTTTTTTTTTTTTTTACATATTTGTTCCATGAAGGAACAGGCTAAGGTCTGAGCCATACTGCCTAGTCATTAGTTTTTTATTTGTTTTTTTCCCTTGATGATAATGAGTGGTGATTAAGATGAATGATAAATGATGTTCCCCAAACCCCTTGAGTCCTCAGTAAAGATGTGGGACTATACTGAGGTCTCACGCGGACTACTTGAAAGAATTTGAAAAGTGATGTTACACTGTTTTGTTTCATTTGCCAACACTCATGCACGTTCACAAACACTTAACGGTTAATAATCCACTATTATTTCACATTAATATTCGAAAAAACACAAATGTTAGAAAATAAAACAAAACTGCAGACACGACGCTTCACTTTCCCGCCAAGAAGTCCGACAGTCGTTTGGTTGTTTTTTTTTTTTATATTAGTTCCATGAAGGAACAGGCTAAGGTCTGAGCCATACTGCCTAGTCATTAGTTTTTTATTTGTTTTTTTCCCTTGATGATAATGAGTGGTGATTAAGATGAATGATAAATGATGTTCCCCAAACCCCTTGAGTTCTCAGTAAAGATGTGGGACTTTACTGAGGTCTCACGCGGACTACTTGAGAGAATTTGAAAAGTGATGTTGCACTGTTTTGTTTCATTTGCCAACACTCATGCACGTTCACAAACACTTAATGGTTAATAATCCACTATTATTTCACATTAATGTTCGAAAAAACACAAATTTTGGAAAATAAAACCAAACTGAAGACATGACGCTTCACTTTCCCGCCAAGAAGTCCCCAGTCGTTTGGGTCATTTGACACTTGTGGTTTTTTATTTTCTTCCATTAAGTTAAGACAAAGAGATCAATCGAATACATAAACTTTATCACTGTTTATGTAATAATCATTAAAATTTTTAGTTTGCTCTTCATTTAAATGGTGATAAATTGATAATTGTTGATAATTGATATGATAAGCAATGATGAACTGATGACTGATAACTTTTAGAAACAAGCTGACTGAAACTAGCGATGCACCGTAATTTATTCTGTACCTACTTGCTACTAGAATAAATTACGGTTATCTAATGAAACGCATAACTTTTTCGAATTATTAAAGTGAACTGATGACGCATAATTTTTTATTCGCGCGGTTTCTTACGCGTTGTCTTTTAGTTATTAATCATCACCATAAGCCACCATGCCGTAAGTCTTATAGCATAACTTCATAACGCATTCAAATAGGCAACATTTGTTAGGCATAACATAACCATAGAAAAGCATAATTTCGTTAAGCATAAAAAATCTAAATTAAAAATTCATCTATTTAATTTAGGTTGCAATAATTGAGCACTTAGGAATGTCGCAATGCCATCTGCTTTGATTAAATAATGTCATAATCAAAGGCCATCTGTTTGTAATCGCAACCGGCAAGAAACTCAGCAAGGGCATTTCTTTTCTCTCTTTCTTAAAAGAAAGGCAGAAAAGAAATGCCCTTGCTGAGTTGAATTGCTTTGTAAATTCTCTCAATATCTGTTTCTATTACAAAATAATAAAAACCATTTAATTTAATTACAAAACCAACTTATCACCATACAAAAGAAAAGAGCAGACAAGACTACGTAGAGTCTGTTTTGCCGCGATTCGTTTCTGTCACTGACTTTGTAGCACAACCTTACTGCCTAACGTATTTAAACAGGTATGCATCATAGTAATAATTGATAATAACTTTATTATTGCAATTTTGCATTCACAATGCTATACGTATACAGCGTGTTTCTTGTAAGGTGTCAAGCCGATGTGTGGTGATAGGCAACTACCATAATACCCTCAGAACAATATTAGTTATTAGATAAAATGTTTACTAGAAAAAAAAATCAACCAGTCTCAGGAAGCTCGAGTGGGATTCGAACCCACGGGGTCTCGGTAGCTCAGCGGTTAGAGCAGTGGACCGGCAATCCAAAGGTCGTGGGTTCGAATCCCACTCGAGCTTCCTGAGACTGGTTGATTTTTTTCTAGTAAACATTTTATCCGTTATCTATATAGCATTGTGAATGCAAAACTTCAATAATAAAAATATTAGTTATTGTTCTGAGATAATCCCTATTGAACCCCCATGTATGTTCTACGATTTTATAAAGTTTTCGAGTTATATTTTTTTTTCGTTATTTTATGATTCAACGAGGAGACGGATAAGTCGATACAGAATCAGATGCGAACGATGCGAGTAGCGTATAATCGAGAGTACCGATTTAGTACTTCTAATCTTGTGCTATATTTAATGAATTTTTAACATCCACCATCTTCTTTGCTGTATATTTTGTTTTCATTTACTTCTTTTCATTTTGTATAATAAGTGAAAATAACTAACGCCAAATGTTATGGCCGACAAAACGACCTTCACGTCCGTCATGATTGCCTCTTCAGAACAAACTAAGGCACTCGCAAGCGTGTGGATGGCGACGTTTAATTCCCCAAATCAATGTACCAAGCGTGCGGACGCGGCATAATATTACGACTGAAGGACTAGTATCCTTGGTCACGAAATAAATTTAAAAATAATTACTTTTCTGTCACATTGACATTAGAATTTCGTTCGTTCGTTTGTCGTTTGTCGATTTCACGATTCTTTCTGTAGGTAGAAAAAAAGAACAATAATTCTGTAATCTTTTTCTGCATGACTTTTAACTAAACTTGTACCCTCAAATAACGATTGGAAGTGTAACTTTCACAAAGATTGTGTGTTAACGTGCTAAGAGAACTTAAATAAGCCACAATGGCATCGTCTAATATTTGTTCATCTCTAGGGTTCATCTTAGCAATTACGTGTCTTATTTTATCTTTCGATAACTATGTACGAGCAAGCGAAAATGAAGCAGAGAGCCTAAGTAAAATTGGCCAAGGGATGGGTCATATTATGAACATAAATTATTGGTAAGTAGGTACATTGTATATTGAGCGATATTGGCCAGTCAAAATCTAATAAAAGTTAAACTCTAGGTGGCGGGTTAATGCAAGGTCTAATAAAAAATAATACTGATTTACCTTTAAAACCAATTTTTATCTACAACCTCGATGTAGCCTTTGGTACTTTTGTGGACTTTGTACCCCTTGTTTGTGATTCTCAAAGTTGTTGTGATGTGATGTACATAACTAATAAAAGAAAATGTTAAGAGAACTTTCTCGGTGTTGTTGCAGTAGGTACCATACTAACCAAAGATAAAAACGTGTTCCCGATGCATTTACAGAAACTTTCATTGTTCTTCAGCAAGAATAGTTCTAATTAATGAATATTCCCACAATAGAAATAGAAAAGGATGTTCTAAAACAATAATATTTGTTTTATTAAATGTAATTCTACTCCGTTTTTATTTTTATATAATATTAAATTTATCGCAACATTTTATAATTTTGAATAATTCGTTTTTTAGTTACTCATGTGGCTACAGAAAAGTTTTTGAAGACTATGCAGGTATAATACAGCAGAAGTATCCAGAAATCTCAGTCATTGGTGCAAACTATGACCCTCCTGGTTTAAATATGTATCTTTCCAGAATGATTGTAAGTATTTGAACAGTAAATAGTTCTTGACTAATAATAATACAAGCCTTGATAAAGACCATATCAAACAATCAGTCCTTAACCCGTCACGTCCCGGCGATGCACCGGTAAGCCAGATACAATAGAATTTTAATTGCTATCGCGGGGCACGGGATTTAACAGGTTAAAGCCTAGTTTACACACCTGTGCTAGTATTTAGTTGAATAGCTACAGGTACATTGCAAATAAACAAAATAGCATAGCAATGTATTGCTTCTCAACTTAATTACCAGCCTAGATGCCAACAAGACTATATATATTATTATAAACTTTAAACAAAGTATAAAAGATATGTGATAGAATAACACTTCCTATTACTGTATAATTTTAAAATTATGTTTGTTACAGGGATTTGGTAAGATGATATTGATTATGTGTATACTCAGCGGAGTCAACATATTTGCCTGGCTGAACAAGCCCCAGCCAGCATGGTGGAGTTGGTGTTTGGAAAACAAGCTGTATGCATGCATGATGATGTTCTTCCTGGCTAACATGATTGAAGGGCAGTTAGTGTCATCTGGAGCATTTGAGATCTCACTGAACAATATACCGCTGTGGTCCAAATTGGAAACTGGAAGGATTCCACAGCCACCAGAATTATTCCAGATTATTGACAATACATTGCAATTCTCAAAAATAGATATGCCAAATAATTTTGTGCAGTAATAGGTTAACGTTTAAATGATATTTTTATAAAATAGATGCAGAACTGTTAATAAAGGAGGGTACAATGGTTTTATGGCTGCTGGGTAAATAAAGAAAATCTTTGTTTAAAATATTTTGATGTTTTCTCATGAGCTGCATTTATAGTTACATTACTTTGTAAGCATTTAACAAGACTCACTAACTGAATACATTGCACTATCCACCTACCCTTCATTACTACAGTAAAAAGTGACAAAATTATTCATCATCTTACAGATATATTAAACTTGTTTGTTGTTTCACTTTTTTAATTTTGTATATAGTAGTTGCATATTGTACTGTACAAATTATACTGATATGCATTTTTGTAATAATATCTAGTCAGGTGATGATTCATTCAATAACACTTTCAGACTTGTTTGTGAGACCTTAAAATAAAGATTAGAATAATATACCACATTGATTTATATTATTATTATTTACCCCTTCTTTGTTTGAGTTATATTTAATTGAGCAACAGGCATGGGGTGTCAAGTTCTACAAATCCAGAATAGCCAAAATAAATAAATTTGTGCATTTCAAAGTACTTTATTTTGAAATAATTTGAATAAACTTAAAGCATAATTACACCTTATTGGACGGATTCGTTGATGCCAGTCTTAATAATGTACCACAATTTCTAGATCATAATAACATATTTACAACAAAAATAGAGTGGAAAAAATAAAATAGCTTCAACTGGAACTCAACCCCACTTAAAATATTGGACAAGTTGCACTTCTCTAGTTTTAATTTTATTAACTAATTATTAAAATTAAAACTATATATGGTGTAGTGTTCTTCATATTACAAAAAATCCCAAGAGTTCATGTAAGCTCTCCAGGCCCCACACAAGGTTTATACATATAGTATTGTCAAACACTCGCTGACCGCGAAGCAATAAAATATGGGAATAGGACCTGTCTCGGTGCGTCTCTACGCCTCCTATTAGGCCCGTAAGTAAAAGTATTACAGAGAGAGTAATAATAGTAGTTGACGCTATCCTATTCCCACATTATATTGCCACGCGGGTAGCAAGTGTTTGACAACCGTCGATTGCATATAAAAACTAGATGAAACATCAACGCTTTTTAAAACGTCCGCACAAAAAGAGTTCCTAGCGAGATTTTAGGTATGCATGTCACTTATTAGTGTGCCAGCTAAGTCTCAAAATGAAGTGTTCCTTTAAAAATTGCTATTCTGCCAAAACATACGTCAAGTGTAAACGTCACGATATAGTATGGGATTGTGTATCTAGTTTTTATGTGTTCGAATTAGTTATGCCCAAAATTAATAAGCCTTCTAAATTCAAAGGACATTGGCGAGCTCCCATACAAACTTTTGTCAACTCTTTTTTTAAGCGTCTACAAATGAAAAAAATATGTTGGTATTAGAATGTATAGAGTTTGTAATCCTGAACAACATGGTCTTGGTTTTACTTCTCTAGTAAGTCTACAATTAAAGATATTCCAATTTAAAGTTTTGGAGGTTATGTCTATCTTATAAAACAAGTACTTACCTACCTAGTTGTGTTATCCTTTCAAGGATTGGCCAGCACAAGCAACAGACCGCAAAAAGTGGAAAGAGGGGAGAGTGAATCTTTCCCAGCAGTGGGAAAATATAGGCTTATAATAATAACAATGTGATTTTAACTAACTAATGACTAGGCAGTATGGTCTCTGTCCTTAGCCTGTTTCTTCAAGGAACAAATTATAAAAAAATACGTTTTGCCAAATTAAAAATAAAAACGTGGACTTCTTGGCGGGAAATTGAACCGTCATGTCTGCAGGATTGTTTTATTTTCTATAGTTTGTGTTTTGTCGAATATTAATGTGAAATAATGGTGGATTATTTACTGTTAAGTGTTCTTGAACGTGCATGAGTGTTGGCAAATAAAACAAAACAGAGCAACATCACTTTTCAAATTCTCTCAAGAAGTCCGTGTGAGATCTTAATAAAGTCCCACAGCTTTATTGAGTCTCAAGGGGTTTGGGGGAATATCATTTACCATTAAACGTTAATTATCACTCATTATCATCTACTTTATGCAAAGAAAATATTCACTTTAATATACTGGCTAAATGTGCTGACCGCACGAAGCCATTATTTAAGAGAAAAAAAAATAAAACGTCATTGCCCTAGTGCTTCAAACAGCTCAAGACCAATATATGGGGTCTCTGAGACTCTAGCAAGTGCATCGGCCATCTCATTGCCTTGGATTCCCATGTGGCCTGGTACCCAGGTCAACCTCACACTGTTGTGCCTACCTAGCAGAACAAACTAACTAGTAATTTACGTGTCTTTTGAACTTGTTTTTATTTCGAGACTTAGACGGGTTTTTCTTATGGTTTCAAAAATCTTACGAGTTTATTTCATCCGTAGTTGTAACACTAACGAATTCATTCAGCAATGATTTCGCCATTGACCTTTTTGACTTGAGCTCCATACAAATTATTTATTTATTTAAACTTTACAGTAAACGGCTGACTTAATGCCATCAGGCATTCTGTACCAGTCAACCAGTGAGGATGTACAAATTTTTTATAGGCGGTGACTATTTTATCAAATTTCTCACTCTGTTAGGCTAAAAAATCTAAAGATACGTTATTAATTTCGAGTGTTTACCAACACTTCAGTCGAACTGCACGTGGCACACGGGGCAGATATAATTGTGACGGCGAATGTGTATCCCGAAGAGCAACGTCACATTTTTTTTATACTAAGCCCGGCAAATAACTCACTCCACCTGATGTTAAGTGGAAATGAAGTCCAGGCGCGAGGACAACTGGTGCAGCGTAAGAGACGTAGCATCAGTCACCCTCACTCTGCCGGCCCACAAAGTGCCTCTTCACGCCTCGTTTGAAGGACCCTATGTCATAGGTTGGAGGGAATACATGTGCTTGTAGACTATTCCATCTTTTGGAAGTGCGACAAAGAATCTGCGATTCAACTATTTCTTGCCGAGATGACGTTATTCTTCGGGACCGTCGAGAAATAGTTGTGGTCCGGATTGTGTATCTAGCGTTCATATGTGGCAACACTTCAGTCTATCTGCACGTGGCACATGGGGCAGCAGTGGCGCAGCACCATCTCGTGCTGCTGCGCGCGCGCGCCGCACGCCGCGCACGCCCACACCGTGTGCGCGCCCAGCAGCGCGCGCCCCGACACCGCGCAGCCGGGCAACGCCACGCCGCACACAGGGCACGCTTCTAGCCTGTGATATTATGACAAATTACAATTTTTTTTATTGGAAAACTTATTTTTAACCGTATCTTTATTATTGAAATTTTTGTATTCACAATGATATATACACTGGCCTGCAAAAATAAGTATCACAGTAAAATTTTAAACACTGAAAAAAGACGACAACCTCAGGCGGGAATCGCACCACGCACCTTCCGCATTCCGGGCGGCTGGCTACCGAGGTCTGGCTTTCACTAAAAACATAAGCATCAAGCACTGACAAATTTCGACGGTTGAAAGCCAGACCTCGGTAGCCAAGTGGTTAAGGCAGCCGCCCGGAATGCCGTCGTCTTTTTTCAGTGTTTAAAATTTTACTTAAGTATATTTAAGCGTTAATAAAACTCTAAAATATAAAACATTAATAAGTATCACACTTTTAAAATTTAATTTTTTTCTAAACTATAGAAGTTACAGATTTAAAACAAAAAAAGTTTTATAGCAATTTTATCAGCTTTCTTTGAAACTATAGTAAATTATACAATAGTAACATTTTTAAGTCTTGTGTGTCTTGTTTATCTTGTGTACTTTAAAAGTTATTACAATTTTGAAAGTGTGATACTTATTTTTGCAGGCCAGTGTAGATAAAGGATAAAATGTTTATACCGCTGGCTTGCAGCGTAAATTAACTACTGGAAAAATTCAACGAGTAGATTCTCGGTAGCTTATCGGTTAGAGCAGTGGACCGGCAATCCAAAGGTCATGGGTTGGAATCCTATTCGAGCTTTCCTGAGACTGGTTGTTGTTTTTTATTATTTATTTTAAACCAACTTTTAAAAAAAGGAGGAGATTTAATTCGTCAGGAGGTTTTACAATTATTATATTAACATATGGCTAAACACCGTCTTATTAATAAATATGGCAAATGTTACACCTCGGTTTAAAGTGACGCTGTCTCGTTTTTGTTAAAGAAGGCATAGAGACAGCGTCAATTTAATCAACGTTTATTAATAAAAGGGTTAGGAACTAATAAAGATAAAATACACATGTGCTTGGACTAAGTTTTTCGTTTTTTCCAGGCAAGTGTTACCTAGCATGCGCAACACGACATATGTCGCGGACGAGAGACGACAAATCATTTTAAGTTGTCATCTTAAGGTTTGTAGACAAAACCACTGTTAAAGCAAAAACTACTATTAAGTCTATTTTTGACATATTATGTAGAGATCTAAGCGCATCCATCTGTCTTTAGTGTCGATAGACATTAGAGATAAATTAATAAAACACGAGAAAACGGGTCGAGAAGAGTTCTCGTGTAGCGCATGCTAGGCCGGCTGGACAGACTCTATCCCTAATGCCCTTTACACACTTCTACTTTTAATACTGTCGCGTCGCAATATACTAGCTTTGCAGTCGCTAGCCGTCTTTTGTAATCGTGTATAAACCGCCTTTTACATACAAGTGTGAATTTTTGCAACAACAACTCGCAGCATTTATAGAGCACTACAATAGAATATAATTTAACGCAGGCAGATACAGTGTGCCTCAAGCACCTACTTTATTAAAACAAAAAAGGGAGCATACAGAATTATTCCTTATTAGATTCGTATGACATTCAGTATTACAGTATTAAATCGCTTCACTTAGAAATCGGGTAGGCATAATCAAATTATTTTCTAACTGACACCTACATGACTTTCAAGTGGCGCCACCAAGAGGAATCTGATATAATAGAGCCTGGAGGTCAGTGAATAACTTTAAAATAAAATAATTATACCAACCATTCAGCCATACCCATATGACAATGTGGACAATCAATTTTGTTGCTTTTCACGTCCTTAGGTTTGTACCTTGTAAAACATTCTATAGCGAGCGATTCAAAAGCGTCCGGCTGAAAAAGGAATGAAAATATCATTATTATTAAGTATAATTTCTTCATTCGTTAAAGTAAGATGGGACTGCGATAAATAAAAAGGTAAGTATATTATTATTTAGTTTCGCTGGTAAGTCCATAAACGTCCCACTGCTGGGCACAGGCCTTCCTATATAGACAACAGCACAGCCCTATTCTTAACAAAGGACAATACCCATTTTGAACCTGTGTATTTTTAAGAATGTATAAATATAAATAATATTGACAAAAATAGCTCAAAATCACTAAATCTAACCATGCTATCTTAATTGCCCTTTATAGTCAGAAAAAATACAAAGTAAGTTTTATTTTACTATGGTGTAACCAATTCTAGGTTTGCGAACACACTCGCCACTCAAAGCGTTTTGTTTCGCCTCTTAACTGTTAACGTTAAATTATATGAATTACTTTGATGTTATTAAAACTATGTGCTAGTTCTCCTTTTCGAGAATTAAATACGCTTAACGATTTATAAATAAATATTAACACAATAATTCATCATTAAGATTGATTGAACGACTATATGTATTTATGACCTGTCAGTTGTCAGCTCTTTCTGTCACTGTTGTCTGTGGTTGTTCGATTCATTATTTTTAGTGGAGTTTCTCGCGTGTTCTTTTCGCAACAACACGTGTTGAGACTCCATTTTCATTTTATTTTATTCTACCGTACAAACTCAAAATTCCTAAGCGGAACACTGGATATTGGCGAAATCTCTAAGGAAACGCCACAAAACAAAGAAGAAGATTATTTTTAGTATAATAAAATTCATGTTTAGTCTTGATTATTCGCTTTTTTAATAATAAATATGTGTTGTGGATGATTATTTGAAACTAAATTGGTCTAAAACATGTTTAGCTATGATTGTATGTTACTGAAAAACTTAAAAAAAGAATGTCCAAGCGCAAACTTAAAATTGTTATTTTTAAACTTTCTCTCATGTAACTCTGGCTTTTAATCAAAAATCTGACTTTGGAACTAATAAACAGTAAGACGATAGATTACATTTTGCTACTTAAGATCATATTATACAAACTAAATCATTGTCAGGTTTTTTTTTGTTTTTTTTTTATA
This sequence comes from Scoparia ambigualis, assembly GCA_963921215.1. Classification (NCBI taxonomy): domain Eukaryota; kingdom Metazoa; phylum Arthropoda; class Insecta; order Lepidoptera; family Crambidae; genus Scoparia; species Scoparia ambigualis. Next base: position 20,857,085 of record OY992505.1, read on the forward strand.
GCAGAAGGAGGCAAACGAGCAAGCGGGTCACCTGATGGAAAGTAATCACCGCCGCCCATGGACACCCGCAAAACCAGAGGAATCGCAGGCGCGTTTTCAAATGTATGGGCCGTGGGCATTATCCTTTATGAAATTAGTTTGGATATAATGTTTGAAAATATGGAATATGCGTTTTTTTTGCTATGTTGCTGTGCCCTGTTTTAATCTAGCTAGTAATGTCAATCATCTTTAGGGCGTTCGCTACGTTAAGCGTAACGTAGGTAGAGAACGACCTTTGTTTAAAAAGTAAGCATAAGCAAACTCTGGATGTACTTACATTGAGTGCTTCTAATTTGATGAATGCCTTAGAACATAAATCAAAGGCCTTTGCTTGAATTGCTATAGCCGCAATAGTGCACCAGGCCTGTAAAAAGACTGTTTTTAGAAATAATGATAATCTCAAATAATGCAAGCGACGGACAAATCGTTCCTAAAGCATTATTCGCACAAGGCAATTGAAGGCAAAGTATTATAGTCAAGTAGCAACTAGCAGTACAGACGCCAGCACAAACAACCTACCACAAAACGTCAAATTGCTTTAATATATTTTGAACTTTCTTGCAACGGCATAAGGATCAATATCGATTCGAGAAAGTTGAGTTTTGGATAGGTTGTTCTGTAGTAGGCGTGTGTACATTTCTTCGCTACTTTGCTTAAAAATAATTATCAACTCTCCACTCACTCAGCATATTATAATTATATAGCAACTGGGTGGCGATACTGAAGAAGATGTTAATGAAATAGATGATGAGGCGCTGCGCAAACGTTGACATTTTCTGTTGCCGACACGGGACAGCGCCGTACAAAAACGAAATTTGCAGTGCGTTCAGTTGCCTGGTCTACCTACTGGAGACTGCAACCGCGTTTTTGTATGATGGATTCCCAAATTGGCAACATAATACTAAGTACTAAATAGAACATCATGGCGGGAAAGTGAAGCGTCATCCATCATGTCAGCAGTTTTGATTATTTTTCTAAAATTTGTATTTGGCAAATATTAATGTCCTATTAATGGTGGATTAATAAACAGTTAAAACAACCCGATATTCCCACGGGAACGTATGGATGGATGTTTGTTACTCTTTCACGTAAAAACTACTAAATTGATTTTGATGAAATTCGGCATTTAGATAGTTTATAACCTGGATTAACACATAGGATACTTTTTATCTCGATATTCCTACGGGAACGGGAACCACGCAGGTGAAACCGCGAGCCTCCGCTAGTAATAAAAAAAACTAATAACATAATTTGGGACCTGCGTGAGCTGCGCGGGGTGCAGCGCGGGCGCGGCGGCGCGCAGCCGTGCGGCGGCGCGCAGGGCGGCGTCGGGCCGCGGCGGCGACGCACGGGCGCGCGCACCCGCCGCGCACAGCCAGTGCTGCGCCGCGCCCAGCCGGTAGCTGCGCACAGCCTCGCGACTTTTAGCGCCGTCTGATATAGTTCATTATTCTCTTTTTTAACACATTTCAGTATCACATGAAAACTTCGAAGTTCGCTCTTTCAACTGTCGATCTTATCATGATGTTTATAGTGTTGTTTCATAAACATTTAGCAATTAGGGCGGGCGCACACTAGGCAACTAGTCGCGACCACTAATCACGACCACTAGTGGCTTAATCAAACCACTAGACGCGGCCATCGATCGCAGCCGCTAGTGGCTTAGTGGCGGCCACCAGTCGCCGCCACTTAAGCTGCAGTCACACACAGCGAATACTTGCTGCGAGTGCATTCGCTAAGAATAATGATCGCAGCGACAATTCGCTGCCTGCCTGTCACACCCAGCGAGTTTTACACGAGAATTTCGACAGTCTTTTGGTACCTGTAGCACAGTCCTGTCTAGTCTAGTCTAGAGCAGCGCGCTGAGCGGAATGGCTATTCGCAGCGAGTATTCTGTCACACACAGCGAATTAGTAAAATTGAACATGATCAATTCAAATCGCGGCGAATTCAGCTCGCGGCGACTAAATCTATTCGCAGCGAATAGCCAGTCACATACAGCGAATACTCGCAGCGAGTAGGCATTCGCAGCGATTAGTCGCTGTGTGTGACCGAAGCTTTAGCCACTACTTTTGGCTGAATTCCCGCCCGTGGCAGAGTGTGCGCGCGATGCGAGCGACAAAACGCGGCCACTAGTAGCGAGGGCAGGCGACGACGGGCGGCTTGTGGTTCGAATGCGGCCACTCAAACGCTCGGTTTGCACCGATGCCATACAAAATGTATGAAAAAACTCGACGGCCGCTTGTGGTCGCGTCTAGTGGCCGCCACCAGTGGCTCAATGTGCGCTTGCTCTTAGGTACACCTTGAAGATTGTCAAGTCCTTAAAGCAAGTGGTCTTTTTTAAAGTGTTATTTGCAGTTGACTTATTCCATACACATAAACTGATTTAAGCTGCTTTTAAGAATCAGCATTGAAGCGTTCCGCGGCGGCGATGCACGCGCTCGCCCTCCGCGCACAGCCAGTGCTGCGCCGCGTTGACAGACATATTTTGATGTTTTCTTTTATGTTATGAGGATTTTCACATTTTGGGTTAACATACAACTTTTTAGTTGAAAATTTTACACAAAAATAAGTTTAATAAATATATCAATATAAGAAATAGATAATAATAAATACCTTAATTATCTTATATTAATCAGAAAATTTATAACAAAAAATTTTTTGCATCTAAATTAAATACTACAGAAGAATTATTAGAGAAGATCTTGAAAAATAACCTAATAAATCGTTATATAACTATTTAGTTTCCAATTTCTTTTTCTAAATCTTTCTATTTACTGCTTTGTGATAAGTGAAAAGCAACTCATACTTAGGTTGTGTTTTATAGGTGACAACGTTAAATATTTTTATAATTACCAACAGAATTTTGGGTATACAGATGTCCAGCAAGTATGTATAGCTTTTTGATACGTAGTGGGGACAATTTGTTTGATGCCTCCATGTTCGCTAGCTGCAACAAAAACATAGTCACCAAATATTAAGTTGCCTTGTGCTTAAGTTGTTTTTGAGTATTAGGTCATAAGTTTTCATTTAGAATTTTTTTAAATGATGATATTATTAACTACCTGAAAAGCCATTGCGGCAGCCTGCAACATCCTACCGGACTCTCTCAGCTGTATTATTCCCTGAATTGATGCGGTTTGGTTGAAGGTATCGCTTAGTTCATCTAAGATATTCTGTTTTACAGATCCTTCCTGAAAAATAGTCAAAATAAAAAAAATATATATATTTATCATTTTATTCTGACATTTTGCTGCTTTTTTAATATACCTTGGAGGGTTTTGCTGATCCAGTAAACAGTTTAGACAACGACTCGTTATCTTCCAAAGCCATATAGCATTTCTTTAAACCTTCAGTATTATTAGCCAATGTATAGTACTCGAGAGCTCCAGTCCTAAAAACATCAAAAAGGTCAATTATTAACGGGATTATGATTAATTTTTTTTTGTCTAGTATGGTCTTGCATCACAAACCCGCCTACCCCGAATCTTTCAGTTCTTGCATAGAGTATGTCCTGAAATTTCACCCTTTTGGAACCTACCCTTTTCAACCGGAACAGAAAAATATAAAACATTGCTGCTTGGCGACAGAAATAGGTATTCGGGTGGTCCGCTATTCAGTCAGATTCTGGACAGAATTTATTTTGTTTCAGTTGTTTGATTAGTATGCCAGTAGCTAACCCTTAAGGTCAGAATTGTTTTGGGCTATCGTTTCCGATTGTCATTTATTCGGTAATATGTCAATACAAACCTCTTTGGTGTTACTGATGATTATGAAATCATTAGCCTATATACATTTTGCTGCTGGGCACAGGCCTTCACGCATGACCGGACCATAACCGACCACGCTGGCTGAAGGCAGATTGGTGGGTCAGTGCTGCCTACGAGCATGTAATGAAGAAAGTTATGAGAGTAAGTGAAGCCAAGAACATGTGTCAGGATCGTAGCAGATGGAAAGCTTAGGTGCCTGTTAATCCGGGGAGCGGGCGTGATGCGTGTAAGTACTGTGGTGTCTATGCTGTGTTATGGCACAGAATAACTAATAGTACTACCGTACAGAAGGTTCACTCTCTAACGACTTTCACGCGAAATTGAAACTTATCGTGTGACCCGAGCGTTCATATTCCGTTAAGCAACGCTGACTCGATATCGATTTGACATCATGACGTCACAGAGCGTAGGGTTTACGCGCGCGCGCAGGGATTACGAGTTAAGCGACTCGGCGCTCGGTGTTCGGTGCGTCGGCTCGCGGCAACCTTTATTGCCATACGCCTAGGCGGCCTGCCTGGGAGGAACGCCAAACGAACGGGTTGTCAAGAGTAGGAGAGATCGAACTGAAGTGCCAACAGGTATAGACTTACCATGTGGTTTTTGTATATGATTTGTAATTTGTGTGTTAATAGTTTAGAATCATAAATAAATATGTACCTACCTATTGTTCCCAAAGAAAAGGACTTATTGTTAAATACGCCCCCACGTCCTTTATAGTACACACCAGATCAACCTATCATAAACTGTCAAATTTCTTCAATCGATTTTGATCCTTATACCTCTAGAAGAAGTTTGACATTTTGTGGTATATAATATTGAAGTGCTGGAGTCTGTACGTCCAACTAAAAACAATCCTCACCAGTTTTGCCTGTCGATGTAGTAGTCGCCGATGTTTGTGTAGGTGTGGGCGACGGGTGCGTCCGTACTCGCCGCCATTTTCTGCAGCTCCACTACTCGAAACCAGTGGCCTAAGCGCTTGCGTAACGCTATGGCCAGGTCTCTGTGTGGGTATAAGAAGTAACTCATGGCAAGTCTCAATATACGAATGCGGGAAAGTAGCAGCGATCGAGTGGATAGCCTTTTCCTGCGTTGTTGGTTTGTATTGAAATAAGTTTTTATAGTAAGCCCAGACTGTAGTAATTTGTTGATGCCTGAGTGTTACATAACTATTAAAGTACGCAAGTACAATGTTTAATTTTTATCGAAAACAACAATTTCAAAAAGACGATTTGCTGTTTCTTGTGGAACTCGACTCCCTCTTCCAGCTGTCGATCTTCTTTTGGCAAGTCGTCTTTTTTCAAGTATCATTTGCAGTTGTGACTTATTAAGTCAGCAGGAATAATATTTCATACACATAAACTGAATTAAGCTGCTTCTAAGAATTTGCATTATAGCGCATATACAATTTTATAAGTAGTACTGTTACCCACCGTCTATCTTCATTGATATATATTTTCTCAGCAGCGTCGAAATCTTTAAAGTAGGCCAGTATCTCCGCTTTCTTAAGTGCGTTGGAATGTAGCGCGTTTAGCCGCGCCACAAAACGAATGCCCGCGTAATCATTCCTTCGAACAAAAGCAGCTTCAGCCGTTTCTAAAGCATTTTCCGACTCGAAATTTTTCAAAGCTGCCTCGGCTAACAAAAGCCTGCAAAATAAATTCAATTTAAGAAAACTCATTTTTGTGATAACATTTTCAAATTTTACTTAGGTATATCATTTACCATTAAGGCTATGGAAAACCATATATAAAAAATAATATTTCAGTGTGGAAGAAGAAGAAGTACTTGTAGCGACAAGTTCTTCTGCCTATCGGCAAGAACAAGTCTTTAGCATGCAAAGCCAACATACCTTTTAGGGGCCATTATACCTATAAGATTCGAAAAACTTCAAATACTAATAAAGAACAACAATCCTGCAGAGGTCTTCCTCTCGCAGTAGTAAGTCGACCCATTGGGATCTTTGTGCAAGGGCTATTGAAATAAAACAATTTTCAAATTTCCAAAAGCATAGAGGCTGGCTGGCTGAGATTTAAATCAAATTTTGTTTTTAACTTTACACCATTATGAGAAAATACGTTACCATAGTTGTGGGTGAGGGTTGTCCTTGATGAAGTTCTCCGCCTCCTTCAATCCGACCTTCTCGATGAGCTGCCGCGTATCGCGCAGTGACTTCACCTCGACGCGGACGATGTGCTGCGGCGTGCACTTGTCGGTTATGTTGTCCAATAGAGCTGTTGTAATTTCCAACTCCTACAAAAAAATGTTTTTCAGCATTACAATGCTGTTCTTATCGCATCAGTGGCCGAGTGGTCAAGTGCTCAGAGGGTTCCCATTTAGGAATTTGAAAAGTCCTGACAAAAAGCCTGACATTTCGATAAAAGTCCGGACTTTTTAGTCACAAAATGGAAACATTACTCACTTTTTATATTTTGTTTTTAGATAAATGAGTAAAGTTAATAAAGATTTAAGACTTATTTGATACAAGCGGCCACTCGCGGTTTCACAAGCGTGGTTCCAGTTCCCGTGGGAATATCGGGATAAAAAGTATCCTATGTGTTAATCCAGGTTATAAACTATCTGTATGCCGAACTTCATCCAAATCCATTCAGTAGTTTTTACGTGAAAGAGTAACAAACATCCATCCATACTTACAAACTTTCGCGTTTATAATATTAGTAGGATTACTCAATAATAAGCAGTTTTGTTACTCATTTTCCAAAATCCGGTCAAATTAAAGAGCCGGACGAAGTCCGGACTAAAGTCTAAAAGTCATGTTCATATTCCGTTAACCCACGCTGACTCGATATCGATTTGACGTCATGACGTCACAGAGCGTAGGGTTTACGAGCGCGCGCAGGGGTTACGAGTTAAGCGACTCGGCGCTCGGTGTTCGGTGCGTCGGCTTGCGGCAACCATTACTGCCATACGCCTAGGCGGCCTGCCTGGGAGGCGGGCCGGCCGAACGTACCTAAACTGCGGAGTGACATCCCCCTGTTGTTGCTTGGGTATAGCTACTGATTAAAAGGCAATAAATATAATTATGACCAAGACTATGACCTTAAAGTTGCACAGGTAGCCCTGCATGGCGAGCGGCTCCTCGGACTCGGAATCCCTCAGCACGTAGAGGCGCTACATATAGGATGATTGTGCCTATAGCTACTGGGCCTTGAAGTCGCAGAGGTATCCCTGCATGGCGAGCGGCTCCTCGGGCTCGGAATCCCGCAGCACGTAGAGGCGCTATATGTTGGATGATAGTACCTATCTATAGATATAGTTTTATTCTGACCTTAAAGTCGCAGAGGTATCCCTGCATGGCGAGCGGCTCCTCGGGCTCGACGTCCTCAGCACGTAGAGGCGCTATACGTTGGATGATAGTACCTATCTATAGATATCCTAACCTTGAAGTCGCACAGGTATCCCTGCATGGTGAGCGGCTCCTAGGGCTCGACGTCCCTCAGCACGTAGAGGCGCTATACGTTGGAGGATAGTACCTATCTATAGATATACTGACCTTGAAGTCGCAGAGGTATCCCTGCATGGTGAGCGGCTCCTAGGGCTCGACGTCCCTCAGCACGTAGAGGCGCTATACGTTGGATGATAGTACCTATTTATAGATATACTGACCTTAAAGTCGCAGAGGTATCCCTGCATGGCGAGCGGCTCCTCGGGCTCGACGTCCCTCAGCACGTAGAGGCGCTATACGTTGGATGATAGTACCTATCTATAGATATACTGACCTTGAAGTGGCAGAGGTATAACTGCATGGCGAGCGGCTCCTCGGACTCGACGTCCCTCACCTCAGCACGTATAGAAACGCTATACATTGGATGATAGTACCTATCTATAGCTATACTGACCTTGAAGTCGCAGAGGTATCCCTGCATGGTGAGCGGCTCTTCGGGCTCGGAATCCCGCAGCACGTAGAGGCGCGCCTTCTCTGCCAGCGCGAGCAGCCGCGGGTTGTCGGCGGCCCAGCGCGCCGCCCACGCGTCCTTGCGCAGCGGCACGCCCACGCTGATGTTGTTTGCCATGTCCGTGTCCAGCAAGTATAATGAGCCGGGCTGGTCGATCACGAAGAATTTGCTGGAACGATCCGCCATTTTGTTTTGTTACTTTCACTTTTTTTATTCTTTTACGAGGACTTAAGGTGAGATGAAGGCCAAAAGTGCTTAATTTTGGCCTCCATCTCACCTTAAGTCCTCAACTACTGGCTATCTTATCCCTAACTAATGATAAGTATACACCGACTTAACAAACCATGTCACACTCGGTTGGTGATAGCTACCACCAACCGAGTGTGACATGTACGGCCCTCTGGAAATCAAGCCGGGGACCTCTTGTTCTTAGATCGGTGGTCTAAACCACATGACTACAGGGGCGCTTGTTTTAAGGAAACTTTAGTGATACTACTTAACAAGCCCTACCACCAACCAAACTGACTACAAACATGTACCTACCGCCCGCTGGGAATCAATCCCGGGACCTCTTGGTCTTAGATCGGTGGTGTACACCTAAAGACTACAGAGGCGCTTGTTTGAACATCTTAGTTATAACAACAGTGAAGTTATCAGAATAATAATAAAAAATGGCTACGTGCATGCACAGTACCATTTATAAACGAGCATGACTTTAAATGGCTAACACCGGGTTACACACCCGCAACGGCTAGCCAAAGGGTCGACTTATACTTTTAAAGCATTTGCTATATAGAGTTATAGTTAGTCTACCCAGCCGCGAACATAATTATAATCAATGAACGATATAATGTCAGTATGTTCACCGTCTAAGACCTACATTCGCATCTGCATTTTTAAGGGTTCTCATAGTATCATTCGAAGAGGGCATTAATTCGGTTGCATTGTAATAGCAAGAAAGACCAAAGTATTAACGCTTACCTAGAATTTGAATTGAGCCCCAATTTATAAGGTTTTGAATTCATGTTTATCGAAGTTATCTTTTTTAAATTAACCAATGAGAACAGTAGAATGACTCCAGAATCTCTCCCAACGAGCAAATGGCTGTCGGAACAGGCGATGCAGCATATTGTATCATCCAGGAAGCCACCATCACCAGAGGTCATTGGAGATCCATCGGCTTGAAAAATATGTTCTACACTTTCTGAAATTGTAAAATAGTAAAGAGTTTTTCATGAAAAGAAATTTATTTAATTAAGAATAGAAATATATCGGTTTATATTTACTTGGCCTAGAAGGTGTTGAAAACTTCCAAATGATAAAAGATTCTTTAGAGGCCGCCGCTACTACAGCTTTGCTGTTTATTCCTACATACAGCACTGGTATCGCCGTTACTTTAGCTGAAATAAATGTGTTGCACTTATTAATTATTATAAACTTTTAGAATAAGACAAAAGCCATGTTGATTAATTGTATTATTTTAAGTAATATAACCAAGAATCGCGAACAAGGTTACTGGCGCGTTAAGGAAAAACGAATCGGTGAAAACCTCTTTACTATTTATCTACTTGTAAAATGTCATATTGTAGTCTATTTGGAAGACCTCTAGGTATTTTAAATGGTTTAGATAATTCTATAAGTTTGCCTTTCAATATCTGCTTACCATCGCATTGTATTCCTTGTTGATTGGATATGATCAGTGTGCTTAAAGTTGCTATAACACAATATTCGCCCACACCGCACATGTCGATCACATCGGGAATATGATTGATCCAAGACTGTCAACAAAAATTTACAAAAAAATTGTGAGTGAAACGATAGTTAGCTAAAACAATAAACGAACAATCTGTGTTTTAGTAGACAACAGGTCCGTGTTAGGTCACACCCAGAGTTTCAGGTTCGACTCCCAAGGGTGGGGTACGTTTTATTGTACTTTGTTTGATTGATGGTATTTTTTCTTTTTTAAGTCCGCCTGGCTAGCTAGCTAACGGCCCGGCCATGACCGCGGGCGTCTTGCGGCTATTTTTAAACTCGTTACGCGTTATACTTCAGCAGACTTAGTCAATGGTAATAGAAAGAACGCATCGAACGATACGATCCGTGCGCCGCTCAGCAAGACGCCTGCAGTCGCGACCGGCCCGTAATAGTTATTTGTTATACAAGAGTGCAAACTTGCTTTTTAACCGAGTGCTCAATTTTGATGACCGAGCAAGCGAAGGATTCTAAAATTGAATCACGAGCGCAGCGAGTGATTCAAAAATTAGAATCCTGAGCGTTACCGAGGGAATCAAAAGAGCACGAGGTGAAAAATCTTTGCACTCGAGTGCAACACGTAACTTTTCATCCCACCTCAACGAGGAAATTACCAACCAAATTAAAAAAGTAGGTACACCAAAAAGGTTCCGAGTCTGAGTTTTTAACAATTTAAAAAGGTCGTATGATAAATCGGCACCATGGAGGAAGAAGAAAATAGGTTTAATGATTGAATACACATACTAAGTGCACACGATGTTATAAATTCAATTTACTTTGTCCTCTAGCGGGTAAAAACGGCTTTTGCACTCAGATATCGAAGAGTAAAAATACTCTTTCCGAGATGGGGGGATGAAAAATCACTTACCATCAGGATAATAAAGAAATAGCGCAACGCCATTGTAAAATAAAATATGAAATAAAATAATATAAAAAACATTAACATTTAGATAATACCTGATGAGTGACAGTATCCCAAAAAGTGACAGTCTCATTACTGGAAACAAACGCTAGTGTATTTCCATAAAATGCGTATTTATGATCCGGTTTAACATTTGCGAAATAAATGAACGAATCTATGGCGATGGCTAGACGCAACGATCGTTTCTCCCATGACAAAGCCCGTAGGGCACCTCCTGGTACTCGCAGGGTACGTATATGCTGTAAAAAGAAAGATAAGATATTAAATAAAAAAAAATACATTAAAGTTATATAAAACAAAAGCACTTATAGCAGCATAGGCTTAGGAATTGCTTAAAGGCATATGCGCCTGTAGCCATAAGGTTCTTTTTAACTTAAGAAAGCAACTAAGGATAGTGTTAACGTAAGAACCTCTCCATAAGCACTGAAGAACTGGACAACATTCACTTGGTCGCTAGTGCAGCCAGCTGCCGCCAAAACGGTGCCATTGTGATTCCAGTGACAGTCTATTGAAGTCATATTGGATTCTACTACTACGCTATCTGAAAACAATTGATTATAAAGGTTTCTTTTAAAAGGGTATGATATGTTAAAAGGGTTGTTACAACAAGCTGTAAATTTTATGTGTTGTGTACCTAATAAGCAACTTAAATACTATGGTCTCAACTATAAATCTTTTTATTTTTTATTTCAATTACCAAAACTTAATTGACAGAGATTTAGGGTAGACTTCTTCTTTTAAGTGTATTCAACACCTGTTCCAAAAGAAGCCACTCTTTCATAGCACACAATTACATTTATAATTTTAGTTAGGTAAAACTCACACTTAAAATTTAATAATGTTCACGTATACACCGAGATTTTTCATTGGTTTTGGAGCCGAAACCATGTTCATGTTTATCATCAGTAGAAGCTATTTAGCTTGTAAAACTAAAAATATGAGCATAAAAAAATATCAATAAAAAGTATATGAACCCTTAGTACCGGACGATCTTATGAAAGTCAATGACCAAGGCGCTTCAAACGCTCCGCCTACCCCCCGTCCCGACGCCGGCGCAGGCGGCCGGCCGGGAAAGTTCATAGGGGTCACGGTGTACGAGTTGATAAGGAGAATGTTACTACATGTTTTCAACAAAAAGTACTTATACAAATTTTTTTTCTTTGCTCGTAAAGCAATTATTATTTCATAAATAGGTACAACACTTTTTTTGTATTATAACGTTTTCGGCTCCAAAACCAATGAAAAATCTTGGTGTATAAACAAATACTAAAAAAAAAATATATTAATTTTAATTGTCTTTTACAAACATAATAACACACATTATGTAAAGAAAAAGTACAACAATAAAAACTCTACTTAAACCTTTATTAAAAATTTAAATTAATAAATACCTAAAAAATCAATAAAACATACTTAGCCAAAATTTTAGTGAAGGCAAACATTTTAGCAATTTTAGTAGTCTTACTTGAAAATTACAGATTTTCATTGATTGAAATAACTGCATCTTTATATCAATGCAATACTAACTATATGGTAACAAATTATTTTTTCATAAACAGATAAAAATAATAAATAAAAATAAAAATGTTTATCGTTTCAGACAACATAAAGTCCATTAAATGTTAGTCATAAAAAGACTTAACACCAATGTTAGTAAATAGATAAGTAGTTACTGCTAGATATATTAAAATTAAATACCTTCCTCTATACAATTCTTCATCAATACTATTAGGCCATTTCTATAACATATTGAAAGCACAGGTCGATTCAGTGGTGCACCTCCAGAGTACCAATCCATAGACACTACTTCCATTGATCCTGATACACCATGAATAGAAACTGGCATCTAAAAAAAGGGAAATGCTTATTAAACTATGATAACAATTAGTTCCAACCTAATTGGTAGGAATTTTGAAAATGAAACCAAACCAAATTACATATTCAAGTTAACCCACTGTATAGTTTCCCTGGTCATCATATAAATGTAATTCTCCATTAGATAATGCAAAAAGTAAAAGAGAATTGTCAGGAGACCATTGTACTGCAGATAAGCCAGGCCCTTTAATGTCCTTTCCCCAGACCCTGGAGCCATCCACAGAACCAACGATAACAGCACCTAGAAAGTAAAAACAATTATGTACAGTTAGAGAGTGTAGGTCTCAATACTCAAATAATTATGATTAAGATTAGAAACATTACCATCTTCATAAGCTATGCATATCTTCTGGCCATCTGATCCCCAAGCCATGCCAGTCACAGTTGACTTGTTTCTGTTGTTTATCATTTCTTCATACCACGATCCCTGTTAACAATTAAAATAGGTATAATATAAATTATATATAAAATATTATACATGTAGTAAATATACATATAAAATATAAACAAGAATAAATCAATGGCTTAGGACTTCTACAACTTTAAGTTGTTGTTGAGAAAACACTTTTAGTAAAATTCTTTTAAAATTATTAGTAACAAAAATTTGTACTTATACAGGTTGTAAGTAAGTACTTTAATTTACTTTAGATATAATAATTCAAAATAGACCTAATAAGTTTTACCTTATACAGCATCCACACAATTATGACTCCATGTTCATCACTTGTTGTTAATTTTTGAAACACTTCATTCCAAATTGCAACGCATAGTTGTCCAGTGTGACCTTCCAAACTAAGATTCATAGAAAGATTTCCACCTCCTCCTAAAAAAAATGTGATTTCCAATGATTTAACCCAATTTATATAATAGAATAAAATTAATTGAATTGATTAAACTGAAAATATGTGATTTACCTGATTCCAATTTTAACACTTTAAGCATACCATCTTCGCCGCCAACAGCAATATATCCAGAAGAATGGTTCCATGATATACATGATACATTCGATTGTTTTGGTATAGCAATCTAAAACAAATATTGATAATGTAATTAGCTAACTAATATAATAATCCAAACAAAATATTTACAGTAAAATTTTAAACACTGAAAAAAGACGACAACCTCAGGCGGGAATCGAACCGTCGTCGTCTTTTTTCAGTGTTTAAAATTTTACTTAAGTATATTTAAGCGTTAATAAAACGCTAAAATATAAAACATTGAAAATATTTACAGCTACTCTGAAGTTTGTTTGTGAAATTAATGCAAAATTTTTAGTCATGATGATCTTTTTTATTACCTTCTTACTCATGTAAATAAACATGATTGTGTTAGTAGTAACTTAAAACTTGCTTTTAAGTAATTTATTTTAAGAAATAGGAAGGTACTACTGCATTTCTATTATTTATATACTGTCCTTTAACACTAAATCATCATTCAACTCAATACCATTTTCGGTATTATTTGAATTGAAACGTAATTAAATTATAAATTAAAAGCAGCACTCTTCAACTGATATTAAATAAGCACCCCAGTAAAATTATAAAATATGTACACAGTAGCACAGTCAGTACATGAGCAAGTCCAAGCAATCTAACTTGTTGCTATGGCAACCAAACTGTCAACAAAGACATTGATAGTTTTCAAAAGTTTTTTTTGATATAGGCAATGGAACCAAATGTATTGAGAGCCTATATTTTACAATAGTAATATTATGTCTATTTGAAAAAGTATATTTGCAATTATTAACAATATTTAAATATTCACCACAGACATATATATGTCTGTGATATTTACAAACTATTAATATGAAAAAAAATTAACTTAAAACTATAAATAAAGAATGTCTAATTTAAAACTAAAAACTATAAATAAAAAATGTCTTCCAACTGCGGGCACGCAGGAACGGTCCCAAGAATGCTGGCAACATTACCTCTTTGAATTGCCAGGCTAGTTATTCGCTGTAATAATGTCACTACACACGCTGTGTACACTGTTTCTTAGGTTATTGTCAAGCTCAACCTGAAATGCCAAGTATGTTGTCTTATATGACTGTAACCTGTATGTGTACCTAAACCAAATAAATAAATAAACAAATACGCTGGCAGGCAGAGGTAACTGCCAGCCTTCTTGTCACCGGAGGCCTCAATAAGACGTGCACTTAAATCTTTTACAAGATGCCTAGCCTCCGGCCCCCACGTACCCATTGTCTCCACCGCAAACGGCACAAATATATAATTAGGTCCCAGGTTCGCGTATTTGAGCCGTTTGCGATTTTCGGCGCTTACCGCAGCAGCCCCGACAGGCAGCGAGGTAGCGCGCACATGCGAGGGAGCCACAGTATCTGCACAGGTCGCATCCCACACCAGCGGCCTGCCAAGCCTCCACGGTCCTACGGTCATACCGTCAGGTCTTTTGCCATCGCTGCGAGAGATACCAGCCGGCTCTAAGACAGCTGGTAAGCCAAAGGTGGCAAAAGCACTGCGGATGATGCTGTTGAGCGACGAGTGCCGTAACGTCCACCCAGCACTGCGGGCGCATGAGAGCCCGTGGTGGCCAAGCTCGTCAACAGCTTCCCCACACACACAACGATGAGGGTGGACCACCCTGGCACCAAGGCGGAGACAAACCGCTAGAGTGAGGGACGGCCCGTCCAGCAAGGTACCAACATTAGCAGAGGGTAATGCCTGAAGCCAATGACCTGACTCTCTCTCGGAGACGGCAGTGAGACGAGCGAGTTCTGCCGAGTTATCAGAAGTAGATAGAAGCCTTTCGAGAATTTGTTTGCATATAGGCTCGTCCCAATGCCTCTGTGACTGTGGTAACAAAGGGAGGTTAGAATTTGGACAGGTGGTATCCAAGCGTTGTGGCATCTTCTCTGCACGACAACTCTACGGAACCCAAAGATGGGTTGATTATCTTCCGGTAGAGATTGTGCGTGCTATGAGCAGATGACAAAAACGCTGGCAAGGCCACGCTGGTTAAATTTCGAATACCTAGGCCTCCAAATCGTACAGGAAGGGTACATTCATGGGGCAATTAAGAATTTTTATAAGAGTCTGTCTAATGAGATTATCTAGGTTCGAAAGCAAGGATGGAAAAAGCCAGATTTGGGAGCACCGGAGAACGTATGTAAATTTTGGAACCAAAAGACAAGATGTATGATTTATGAAAGCTGGGATGGCAGCATCGAGAAGCGGTGCGCCTAATAAAAATAAAGAGTCGTCGTTGAGAATTTTGATGTTGGGGGCCAAAAGATTGAAATCAGAAACTATTTGAGTTCTACGTTCCGGGGCCACGGTATTTGAAACATATAACTCACACTTCGAGAAATTTAGTTCCAAACCTATAGTACCAAACTGAGTTATCAAACTCTGTAGGTCCTCGAGAACTAAACTCGAGTTTCCTCCTAGAGTTCCATCATCGAGATACCAAACGTTGAATTTAGAATTTAGACTCGAAATTATGTGGTGGATAGCCAAAGAGAATATAGCTGGACCCAGGGGGTCGCCCTGTTGGCAACCTACGGCAGAATGTAGAAGATTGTTACGGTGAATCAATTTTGTTGATTCACCGTAACATTGCCACAAAAATTTAAAAAACAGTGGAATTTCCTCTTTTATCTTCGCCAACAAAGCACCCCTGTCTACGGAGTTAAAAGCGTTTTTGATATCCACCTTCAGCAACACTTCGCCGCCATCATTCAGCAAGAAGGTGCGAGCTGAGTGAACGGCGGCCTCACAGCCACCCTTCGACCCGAACCCGAGTTGAACTGGCTGAAATGTAGAGGAGAGGTCGGAAAGGAGGTGCTTTACACATAATTTTGATACAATGCGCCGGATGGTACACCCTACGGCGATGGGCCTTATTCCGACATCTTTTTTTTTAACGCGCAGAGGTTAGCGCCGTAGAGTATACCGGTGATGTTATTAGGAACTTTTCCGGCAAGCATGTGGTTGCAAAGGTTTGTAATTTTAGTAAGAAGAACTCTGCCGGCGTCTCCAGAGGCACCGCCGACCAAATCCTTATAATGTTGCGGCGAAAGACCATCTAGACCGCCGGCAGAGCCATTTTTAAAAGAAAATATTGTTTTGTATACTTCGTCTTCGTTGATCGAAGGCGAAGCATCTACTGGCTCGGGTGGATCGGGGAGGTGAAGTGTTGCTGCAGGTGGAGGGTGTTTCGAAAGAAGTGAAGCCACAGTTTCTGGAGAGTCAGGAGCAACGGTATCACTAGAAAAAATCAACTGAGTGGCACCTTTTAAATCACCTTCATTTATTTTTTCTTCAACCTTGCTTAAATCAAAAAATGTGATTTGTTTTTTTTGAAATCTAATGGCTGAATTGTGTAAATTTGGTAATGGGTTCGTGCAGTTATTTTTTATTTTCTGAGTTAAGGTAGCATGGTCTTCTCTGCTTACGTGCAGTACGCGATAGGCAAACGTAAGCAGCTGTTCCCAGCTGTGTGGAGTATTTTCTATAATGACTCTATCAATGGTATGTGCGAGTGAATGAGCTACTGAGGTACGAGCTCCTCTCGGAATGCGTTTAACTATCGGAGTACCATTTTTTAACTTACCAAGTATTTGCCAAAATTCAATTATTTTCTTACAAGTATTATTAGAATTTTTGTAATCTAATTTATTCATTTATGAGTTTACGACTAATAAATGGATTAGATTTGAGTTATTGCATAGAGTAGAATCATGTTCATTTATTGGACGCAAACAGATCTGTCTCGGACCGCTCACCGTATAAGGGCTTGGCCTGGTCTTCTTGGCGGGAAAGTGAAGCGTCATGTCTTCAGTTTTGTTTTATTTTCCAAAATTTGTGTTTTTTCGAACATTAATGTGAAATAATAGTGGATTATTAACCGTTAAGTGTTTGTGAACGTGCATGAGTGTTGGCAAATGAAACAAAACAGTGCAACATCACTTTTCAAATTCTCTCAAGTAGTACGCGTGAGACCTCAGTAAAGTCTCACATCTTTACTGAGAACTCAAGGGGTTTGGGGAACATCATTTATCATTCATCTTAATCACCACTCATTATCATCAAGGGAAAAAAACAAATAAAAAACTAATGACTAGGCAGTATGGCTCAGACCTTAGCCTGTTCCTTCATGGAACAAATTTATTTCTATAAAAAAAGGGCTTGGCCTGTCATTAGTGTCATTCACATTGATTGATGATCATTGTTGTCCGTCACATTTTCAATATTTGTGTTTTCAGAATACAAGTTAAAATATCCAATTTATTTGGATATTTTATGATAACATAATGCATTTTCGTGCAACAATAACACAACCCGACATAAAGGATTTAAATCCGTTTTATTTTACCGATAGATTTACATAGTTTCAAAATTATCTTCAAACGCATAAAAATGTTGGGGCGCAAGCAGAGCCTGAAGGGAGAACAAGTTTTAGCAGATTATGGCCCCGAAGAGTCCCTTAACGAAAACGCAGATATAGAATGGGTTAATAAGGTCAGTTGTCCTACTAAACCTATGTTACATAAAAGTACCAAACTACTTTAAAATCTACCTTATTTGCGAAGACGTTTGTCAATCGATCACTAGTTGGATTACAACTTCCCATATTTAATGTTACCTTAATGTTTTTGCTGCTACAAGACCCTAAGCAAGCAACTGCTAGCAGTTGCTAGATAGCAATAGCAAATCTAGATATTGAATAATTAAATTTAAAAGTTATGTATTGACTATTATTATTATTATATTTTTTGTATTTTCAGTTATGGGTTAGAAGAATTTTAAGATCCTGTGCACTTTTAAGTTTGTTATCAGTTTCTCTAAACACGCCAAAGTCATTTGAAAAGTACCCATACTTACAAACAGCCACTTTTGCTGTGGATTGCTCTGTTACATTATTATTCACTGCTGAAATGATTGCCAAGATGCATATAAGAGGAATTCTAAAGGTTTGTTATTTTTTTTTAATGTTTAAATTATATTTTAAATATATATCATTTTCAAAAGTAATGGTTATTCTAATCAATTTCTTTGGATACATAACAAATCTCTTCTTACAGGACTTTGTGACCTGTATTAAAACCTGTATTAAAATATGTGTTTTATCATAGATCGGAATAGGTAGAGTTTTTCATGTACTTTTGCAACATTTGCATAACATGGATATCCTTAATCAAAACTTTTAACTTTGTCTTCTGCATTGTTTTTGTGGGATTATCAAGTACCTCATAAACCACTAATATAAATATTTTTTTTTTAAATTGGGTACTTTAAGAAATTTCATTGTATTAAGATTTAACTTCCCCTATGTTCAATTTCAATGGTAAATTAAAATTGTAATTAGCACTTCCAGACAATAAATAAGACTGTCTAAAAAGTGACTTATTTTACTACTACCGAAAATTTTATATCATAATTATGTCAGATTTCAGAATCGAATAAACTTACCTTAATTTTGATAATATGTTATGATGCAAGTACTAGAAAATATTGTACCTATCCGATCTATGGTTATAATATTAATAATTTTGTAATATTAAATTATAGCGATCTCCTTTCCACCAGGGTGAGGTAGCATATTTAAAAGATCACTGGTGCCAATTTGATGCTTCAATGGTGTTTTTCCTTTGGGTATCTGTTTTGCTGCAAATGTTTGAGCTGACTGCAATTGTGCCAAGATACAGTTACTTAAGCATACTGAGAGCCCCCCGACCCTTGATTATGATTAGGTTTCTAAGAGTATTCCTGAAATTTTCTATGCCAAAATCTAGGATCAATCAAATATTCAAGTAAGTTAGCAGTTATGTTCACTTGCTTTTATCATTATCATTTAGTTGGCTGTTTATATACTGGTAGGCTACTCTTGAAACAGAATTGCATTAATCAATTTCCAATCACAAATCTAAATAATGTCAAATGGTACTTTCGTAAGCGATAATAACGTCACATTGGAATTAAATTGCGTAGAAATTGATTGAATAAATTATTATCGAGATGGCGTTCCGGAATTATCTTTACTTATCCTAATATCGAAACATATTAATATCATTGGAATTGTATTAATATTGAGTTTGCGTTCGAGAGTAACCCCCCTGAGCTGTGATATAAACCTTACTTTATTAACACATTCAGTGCTACGTGGTGAGAGTTGCACTATGGTGTATAATGACATATACATGTGGTGCTAAATGGATTAAAGGCCAAGTGTCAAATATACCATTGTCTTTGCAGGAGATCAAGTCAACAGATTTATAATGTGACACTTTTCTTCCTGTTCTTCATGTCTTTGTATAGTTTGTTAGGAGTACAATTCTTTGGAGAACTAACTCATCATTGTGTAAGGAACACTACTAAACAAAAGTAAGTATGGCAAGTGTAGTTACAAACATTCTAATATATATGTCACTAATTACTACTAGTACCAAGCAAATCACATTTATTATAATAAAGTTTTATTTTTCAGTGAAGTAACAATAAATTCCTTGGCCATCCCTGACACATTTTGTTCTCCTGATCGTGGTTCTGGGTACCAGTGCCCAGCAGGAATGAAATGCATGAAACTAAACCTGTCCAAGTATATAATGGGTTTTAATGGTTTTGAAGAATTTGGTATGTCCCATCTATTTTATGATAAAATATTTATGGATGATTTATATTAGAGCGGGCCGTGCACGTGGCGTGTCCCATCTGGGCCCGGACGGCACCACTGATTTGAGACGTTGCATACATTTTGTATTTATATTAGAGCGGGCCGTGTCCCGTCCGGGCCGGACGGGACACGGCACGGACCGTGCACGGCCCCGCTCTAATATAAATCATCCTTTAACTGCAAAATATATCTAAAATAAAAATTAGGTGATAAACCTCATATTGGATTTAATAGAACTCAATCGAAACACCTGACGTGGTGATCTATTTTAGGTGGTATTTTCTATATAAATACAAAAGAACATTTAAAAAATAATGCATAATGTGCTGTTGTTGTGGTTGAAGGGTTCTAGAGTAAGCATTGCATTGTTTGTTACAGCTACAAGTTTGTTTACTGTTTACCAAGCTTCCTCCCAAGAGGGCTGGGTATTCATTATGTATCGAGCTATCGACTCCTTGCCCACATGGAGATCGGCCCTATATTTCAGGTAGGACTTATAAGTATATTTGTATTTCTTCTTTCCATTTCTTATAAATGAAAGGTCAACAACAATATTTTCTCTTCAAAAACTACCATTATGATATGGTTGTTTTTTAAAACACTGAAATTTAAACCTGATGAAGATGAATTTTAAAAACAATGTAAAATGTTATTTATTTCAGCACAATGATATTTTTCCTGGCATGGCTAGTCAAGAATGTTTTCATAGCTGTTATAACAGAAACATTCAATGAAATAAGGGTCCAGTTTCAACAAATGTGGGGTGTTAGAAATCCAATAACTAAAGGAAGCACTACCCAGTTTTTCACAGGTGATGATAATGGTTGGAAGCTGGTCACTATTGACGAAAATAAACATTCAGGCAAGTTTATATTCATGTCGAAATATATATCAACTAGCGGTCGCTCGCGATTTGACCCGCGTGGGTCCCGTTCCCGTAGGGATATCGGGATAAAAAGTATCCTGTGTTAATCCAGGTTATAAACTACTGAATGAATTTCATCCAAATTCATTCAGTAGTTTTTACGTGAAAGAGTAACAAACATCCATCCATACTTACAAACTTTCGCGTTTATAATATTAGTAGGATTATCAACCTATGTAAAACTTTTTAAGATAATTATAACTTGTTATTGTGTTGCAGGCAGTGCACCAGAAATATTTCATAGAATGTTGCGTTCAGCTTATTTTCGTCTTCTTGTCATGGGCGTGGTATTGGCAAATGGAATTATAACAGCAACAATGAACTTTAAGCATGATGGTAACCCCAGGGCATTCTTCTATGAGAAGTATTATTATATAGAGGTAAAACTATAATATGACTTAACAATTGAAAGATTTTTAATAACATCACAGTGCTTTAAAACAATTTTATTTTTATCTTTTCAGATTGCATTTACAATATTTTTGGATTTGGAAGCATTGATAAAGATTTGGTGCTTGGGCCTAAAGGGGTATTTCAAGCACTCTGTCCATAAGTTTGAGCTTTTATTAGCAATCGGCACCACTATTCACATAATACCTCAACTGTACATGTCCGTTTTCACATACTTTCAGGTAAAGTTATTAACTGAAATAAAAATGAATATTTACTGATTTTGAGCCACACAACAGTAACACACATTTTATACTTATATTTTTTTAATTAAAGGTTCTGCGAATTGTAAGATTAATAAAAGCATCACCTCTTTTGGAAGGATTTGTGTACAAGATTTTCGGCCCTGGCAAAAAACTTGGCAGCCTAATCATTTTCACAATGTGCTTGTTGATAATAAGTTCTTCAATATCGATGCAGCTCTTTTGTTTCCTTTGTGAATTTACCAAGTTTGAAACTTTTCCTGAGGTAAGGTTAATTAGGTATTGTTTGTTTTTAAAATAAGTAATATTTATTTAAAAAAATGTACTGCATGTTTTGACCTGTTTCAGGCTTTTATGTCTATGTTTCAAATATTAACTCAAGAAGCATGGGTTGAAGTCATGGACGAAACAATGGTGCGAACCAGCCAGACACTGACTCCCCTTGTAGCTATTTACTTCATACTCTATCACTTGTTTGTCACATTGGTAAGACCATTTAATGTCATCTACAAAAATTGCTAATATCAAATTATTGTTAGCTATTTAATATAGAGCACCAAACCAACTAACACCTGACATTCCAGGCAGATTAATTATCTAAGTTCAATGTAGTAAAAGTAGTAATTTATTAAAGTTTATGTCAATTATATGAGTTGTTACATTTTAGATCGTGCTGTCGCTTTTCGTAGCCGTAATTTTGGATAACTTGGAATTAGATGAAGATATCAAGAAGTTAAAACAACTTCGATATCGTCAACAAAGTGCAGAAATAAAAGAGAGCTTACCATTCCGGCTGAGAATATTCGAAAAGTTTCCTGATAGTCCACAAATGACAAAGTTGCATAAAGTACCTGGAGACTTCACTCTACCCAAGGTGAGTAAAATCATCACAATATACATACATGACATTGTGTATTCGACGTCTGGCATCGATTTCGAATATAATAAAAAACCAAAAGTTGATGTAAAACGCATTATTTAATTTGTTTTAACGCTTCCAGGTGCGCGAGTCGTTTATGCGTCAGTTCGTGTGTGAAGACGGCGAGGAAGAAGTGGGCGTGGTAGGGGGTGCCACCGTCAGCGCGCGCGCCGAAGACCTGTCGCGGCGCGCGTTCGAGTACATCGGCGCCGGCAAGATCGCCTTCCCGTACCGCAAGCGCTGCCTAGTCAAGACTCTAGTAGTGGCCCCGCCTTCGCAGCGACCCAGCTCGGCTCTACGCCGACATGTCGTTACCACTATCATAGAGTGAGTGATTTTAAACAAAGGTTCTTCATCTATATGGTATAATTTGATGCCGTCTCCTTTCCTTAGTACTTCACCTTAATGTAATGTTTTGCTTCGAGCAGAACCTTTCTGCACTTCCGGTATAGCTCAAGCCACACTGCGGTTAAGCGAACCAAAGAATAGTTTGATTTGCTTTGCTCATGTCGCTTCCACGTATTTTTATGCTTTGTTTCACACCGCGAACTACAGTGCTAAACTAACTCTTAGTTGGGTGACATGAGCGAAGCGAAACGGTCTTATCTTTGTTTCGCTTGTGGTTCCTAGTGTGGCCTGTTGCTTAAACGTTAAAAATGTGTAGACGTAGGTACTTTATTTTATTGTTTTTTTTGTTATTTCTGTCATGGTTTTTACAGATTTATTTTTTGTTTATTTCAGATTTATTTTGGTTTGATGAGATTCTGCTGTTTCACAGGTTTATTTTTCTTTTAATTTAATTTTGTTTTTTACTTTTTGTTTGGAACATATGCAGCAATGTGACGTTGATTTACTTAAACTTTTGCAGTGATTCGAACAACCATCGGCCCTTGCTGGGGGATTCAGCTATGCTGGCCACTGGAGGGAAGTCGGGGTTAAAGTCACAGGGAACAATATCCAGTGCAAAGCAACTACGAGTCGATCAAAAGAAGTGAGTTGATAGCCGTCGATAAACTATATGAACAGAATAAAACAAACCTACTTTAAAATGTTTTTCTTTGCGTTTCAGGTTTGGTTCTCGCTCCATAAGGCGATCAGTGCGCAGTGGGTCTATAAAACTGAAACAAACGTATGAGCACTTACTTGAAAACGGCGACATAGGGGCAGCATCGCGAGTGGTGCCATCTTCGCGAGCTCGTCCGCCTTACTTAGATATAAGACTGCTCCAGGCAAAGAGACAGCAGGCGGAAATGAGAAGGTATATTTTTTAAATGCCCTTTTATGCAGAAAATTTAGTATGCAGTTTTAGCTTTTAGTCTAGCTCTCACTGATATGCATTTAACTTCTCCTATAACCAAACCAATACAACAAGTTGGGATAATAATTATCACATTCAAATGCTCCCATAGTAAATAAGGTTTCTAGTTAACGGTTTTGTAAGAAGTACTAAAATGAGGAAAAGTCGTTTGTAGTTCATATCTGTACTAATTTTTAACAGGTTAGCATTTTTCAAATAAGCTTGTGTACGATGTCGCTTATTTGACCACGAACATCATAGAAACAGTTTGGTGCTAGTTGTAGTTTATGTAGTACTAGCGGCCGCTCGCGATTTCATCCGCGTGGTTCCTGTTCCCGTGGGAATATCGGGATAAAAAGTATCCTATGTGTTAATTGAGGTTATAAACTATCTGTATGCCGAATTTCATCCAAATCCATTCATTAGTTTTTAAGTGAAAGAGTAACAAACATCCATCCATACTTACAAACTTTCGCGTTTATAATATTAGTAAGATTTACCTAGTTGCAGTATGTAGGTACAGGAATTCATGTTCGCATTTTGTGTTCAAGAAACCAACGTGAGGAGGATCTGCGCGAAAACCATCCGTTGTTCGACACACCGCTCTTGATAGTGCCGCGCGAGTCGCGTTTCAGGAAAATATGTCGCGCGATAGTCGACGCCCGCTATGACGCGCGGCTAAGAGACCCCGTCACAGGCAACGAGAGAAAAGTTCACTACAAGAGCTTCCAGTATGTGAACAATGATTTCGCTAAAAAGTAATCAATTATAATGCACTCACCTATCTGTAGATTTATGTTCTATTGCTTTAGCGCTTTGAGCGTGTGTAGCTTTCGATTCGGACGTGAGGACCAAAATTGTTTGCTAATATTATCCCCTGAGGATCTAGACAAGTGGTACAAACGCTTGTAGAATAGAAAAAATTGATAGATGTATGTGTATGATTTATGTCAACGATACGTCATTTAGCAAACTTGAAGTTGAAAAAAGAAAGATTATTTATTTTTGTTATGAAATTGCAATTTTAAAAGCTTAAACAGCTATTTATTTATTTATTCTTTATTTTATTATAATAATATATTCTGTGGGAGCGATTAAATAGAATGAGCATCCACCAAGTACCTGTGAACTTGTCTACCAATGTACTATTAACGACGCTAATAGAATCTACATTGAGCGATTGCCATTAGTCTAGGGGGGCTGATATCATCTAATCTTTGCTCTAATCTACGCCTATGTCAATTTAGAGAAAAAATCCTCCAAGCTTTTAGAATGATTTGTTACTAAATAAAAGCTATACATTGTGTATTTATGTTGTTTATTAATTCCAGCAACTTTTTGGGTCTAGTGACGTACATGGACTGGGTTATGATAATGGTTACCACTCTCTCTTGTCTGTCAATGATGTTTGAAACACCGACCTACCGGGTCATGGAGAACTTTGTTCTTCAAGTAAGTACTAATATTGTTAATATTTGCAATTATGAATGCTTAGTCATAATGTATTTTTATTGTCTTTGTCTTCGAATTACAGATTGCAGAATACGGATTCGTCATTTTCATGAGTCTAGAGCTAGCATTGAAGATTTTGGCTGATGGACTATTTTTTACACCTAAAGCCTACCTGAAAGATGCTGCCGCTGTTTTGGACGTATTCATTTATATCGTAAGTCATTATAAGACTCGTGGATTACAGCCAAGGGCGCCGCCAAAGGGGGGCAGTAGGGGCAGCGGCGTCCCGTCCCCCCGTCCCCCCCCGAGATTAAAAAATTAAATCACAAGAAAATAATATTGCCCTACTCCGAAACCTTAGGCACGCCTCTATGTACAGTAAAGAGGTCTTGGAGTTTACACATTGGGACTTTGTACCGTTCTTATTACAATCGAATCCTTCATTTACGTCGGCTTGCCCCCTCCCCCCTACCCCTGGGCCATCGGCTGGCGACGCTCTTGATTACAGCAATTGGAGTTTTGAAGTCTTCTGTGCGCTAAGGGTGTAAAATATACAATAAGGGTCCCCGCACACGGGCCACCGGCCACAGCCACAATCGCCGCCACACGAGAAGCTTGAAGCGGCTAAGCGAGCAGCGACGATTCGTAGCGTGTGGCGGCCACCGGCGTCAACCGTGTGCGGCGAGTCCACATAAAATGTATGAAAACTACCGGAAATATGCCGGTGGCGTCGTTTTGTGGTTGTGGCCGGTGGCCCGTGTGTGGGGACCCTAAGATACAGCCGTGTGATAAAACGGCTCACTAAATGTATACTACCAACTCCCCTCTTTCCTTGGGTGTCGTAAAGGTGTTGACTAACAGATTAAAGACAGCACATACATCCAACTGCATAGAGCGGCGATGGGCTCACCACACAACTTACAACACACACCTTACAACTGCACAATATGTACATATACATATATATAATCACGACTATTCCTGAAGGGTTAGTCAGAAACTAGGCAATGAGAACCGCAAAAGTTCTTCTGCCATAGTCCACATTTCACCAAATAGCGAGAGCACATGTGCTTAGCGTGACACTTGGTGAAACCATTGCCGCTCTATGCTGTAGGATCTATGTGCAGTCTTTATTCCGTTAGTCGCCTTTTACGATACCTAAGGGAATAGAGAGTGTAGTAGTATAATTCTACAGGATATTTTTTTTTATCTGCGCGCATAATTTTTTATATCATTCAGTAACGTTAATAGACATTATTTTAATTTTTTTTTTATATATATATATATACAGTCGTGGTCAACTAATTAGGGACAATCTCTAGTTAAGCCAAATTGTGAATTTATTTTTTATTTTCCAACGAGTCTTAACAATATTCCATATCTTTTACACGTAAGTATAATTAGTCATTGATGTGCCCGATTATACAAACAATAACAACTTCTTAAACATTAAACCTCTTTACAGTATAGCTGATAGATTATCAGTGTGCTATTTGTTCAAAGAATGCTGGCTGGCCATTTAATTAGGGACACTGAGATATTGCGTTCTATTTTCAAAATTTGAATCTCAATACTTTTTTATTTCTTCTTTTATTGTTTTGTGGTAGTTTTGGCGGCAATCCAGATTTATAATTTTAAGTTTTGAGAATTATTTTGAAGAAATATGGGCAAAAATAAAAGTTGCGATCCAACACTACGAACAATTATCATGAAGTTTGTCGAGCGTGGTTGGTCATACCGAGGGATAGCAGAACATTTAAATTGTTCAAAAACTATGGTATGCAATGCAGTGCAACATTTCAGGCGCAATAACACAGCTTTAAATGTGCCCAGGACAAAAAGATCGAGAAAAACAACTCCGCAAGAAGATAGAATGATAACCAGGTTAGCTAAGAAAGATCCGTTTCTAGGCTCTATTTTAATTAAACACGAAGTGTTTGGGACAGACGAAAGAGCCGGTGTATCAGCGAGGACCGTTCGACGACGTCTGGTAGAAGCAGGGTTGTTCGGAAGAGTGGCTCGCAAAGTACCGTTGTTGAAGAAAGAACATAGAAATACTCGTTTGGCGTTTGCACGTAAATATGGACATTGGACCTACGCCCAATGGCAACATGTATTATTCTCTGACGAGACCAAGATTAATTTAATTTCTTCAGATGGAAGGCAATACGTACGGCGTCCTGTAAAAGCGGAAATGAATCCAAGATTCACAAAAAAGCAGGTGAAACATGGCGGTGGAAACATTAAAATTTGGGGTTCATTTTCTGGACGTGGAGTGGGACCTGTGAGAAAAGTTCAGGGTAACTTAGACCAACATCAATACAAAACAATATTGGAGGAAACTATGCTTCCCTATGCTGAGGAGCATCTCCCTATTATATGGACGTTTCAGCATGATAACGACCCGAAACATACCGCCCGTTCAGTCAAGTCGTTTCTTACCAGTCAGTCAGTATCGGTGCTAGATTGGCCAGCAAATAGCCCGGACCTCAACCCAATTGAGCACCTTTGGCACGAAATCAAGAAAAAAGTTTCAACTTATCGTACCACAACTTTAGATCAACTTAATCAAGCTTTTTGTGAGGCATGGGCAAACATTCCTATCGAAACATGTCAGAAACTGATAATGTCTATGCCACATCGGTGTCAAGCGGTAATTACTTACAAAGGTTTTGCTACTGGGTACTGATTTTACACGTAATAAAATGGAGCTTTTAAAAATATTATAATACTGGAGATTATTCGTTTTGTTTAACTCTATTCATCATTATACTTTACTGTCCTTAATTAAATGTCCAGCTACATAATTATACCTTAAAATTTAATACATGTTCAACCTTTGATATTAAATACTTTTTTCTATTTAATTATTCTCTTATTTACAGCCATTTATAGTATAGTAATCGGACCAAATTATGCAAATAATAGGTGCTGAAAAATCAATAGGGTTTTATATTTATATGTACATAACCGGTTATTGCTCTTTACTATCTTGAATGTCCCTAATTAGTTGACCACGACTGTATATTATTCATTATTTATTTAATTTTTCCGGCACAATAAAAAATACCTCGTGGATACCGGGCGAACGAAAGGTCACATGTCGGTGCAAGTGCATAGACCCGCCCGGCCGCCTGGTATCGTAAAGTGTTAGAGTTCAATTTCGCGGTCTCGGTCGATTTACCA